>JBAMDO010000571.1:0-696544 GCA_037074765.1 Mansonella perstans
CTAACACTGGTGGTTTCGTATGCAGGATAAAGACAGCTAACTATGGTGCACAACAATGGACTGAAATTCTGTAGTAAGGTATATGCAAATAATAAGAAGATCGCTGCATAAAATACTGCAAATCATGATCTTGTTGAAAAAATAAGAAATTAACAGATAACATAAAATGGGATTTTTAATTTCATTTAAATATGATAGCATTGGATCTTTGATGATTGAGAAACATAGCTGGCTATGATTCTCTGGATTCTGGCTATGAGTCATTACAGTTTCGTTAAAAGTTAATACTATCATGAGGTTAAGTTTTTAGTGCTTAATTGGTTATGATAAACATTGGAGCTGCAGTAATGAAATCTACAATTCCCGCTTAAATGTTGTCTCTTACTATTATCTTTCGAAAATCTATTCTGGCTCATCTGATACTGTTGCACTTCTCGTTCATTTTTTAAATTTATCAGTCTCTAAAAAACAAACCTGTTCTCTTCTGATCGTTGTTTTGTGTTCTACGAAACAGAATGCTTTATCCGTGTAAGAATAATTTTTGTTGTAAAGAACTTTATTGAGTAGAAACTGATGCCATATTTCGAGCAATTTCCCTTTTTGGAAGAAGTTATTCTGAATTACAGCAACTGTGTTGACTAGAGAATTCCATAGATTTCTTGATTCTTCCTCTGATGAAGATTCCTCTTCAACTTCATTTATATGCGTTGATGGATCATCGTTGTTTCTACTTGTTTTGCTTGCAGTGCTAGCAGAAGAACTTGATGATTCCGTTTCTTTTTTGTTCTTATCCACCATTTAAATATTATTGATTCGTTGTAATATTTGTTTTATCTAGAAATTATTAATCTAAACGCAATGACAAGTTAGGTAAGCATACTGAAAATTGCAAATAAAATATTCAGCAAACTTCAGTTTAATGTTAAAAACTAACTGTATGCTCAATGTCAATGGATACGGATTTATTAACTAACAATTAAAAATTTAATTTTCCAGAAAAATTACTTCAAATACAAAAATGCAACAGCAATTGAGGCAGGCAAGAAATTAGAAAAAAGAATGCAACTACTTCTTATCTAATTTATATAACTGGCCACTCATGCAAAACATTTATGCTATTTATGCAAATTACATAACTGAAAAAATGAAATAGAATTTTTCCAGATCAAATTGACTTCATAGTCGTAAAATCTGGGAAATCGTAAATCTTAAGTTTCACCAGAAACTTTCCTCTCAGAACGAAATTCTAGAGAATTGCAGATGATTCTCAGAAAGATTATGAAGATATCATAAATAAATGTGTTAATTCACGTGTTAATTCACCTTATCCAATCGATGTTGTTGATTCCATTTCATCTGTTTCTGAATTGAATGCAATTATATCTGAATGCTACTTCAGAAAAATAATTTTATTCAATTTTCCTTTCTACAATTATCTTACAGTTCTTTGTTGAAGTAAACTCCTTCATGACTGTAAAAATTTTTAATGAAATTTTAGTGTAATCATTTTGAAGATTTAAAAATTGATAAAACTGAAACAATTGGCTTTACAAATAAGTAGAAGAATGCAATGCTTAAAATTAACCGAATACTTCTTCAGCTTTAGATTTCTCAGAGAATCTCTTCTTCAGCTTCAGATTTCTCAGAGAATCTCTTCTTCAGCTTCAGATTTCTCAGAGAATCTCTTCTTCAGCTTCAGATTTCTCAGAGAATCTAAGTTCGAACTATTAGCTCATCGCATATCCTCAGCATTAGCTGACTATGAAATACTAAAAAAAAAAAAGAAACAAAAGTTTATTATACTGAAATGTTTGTAATTCATTAAAGTAATTTAATTTCATTGATTTCAATTATCATTCAAACTGTTTAAAGTGCAGAAGTGAACTAACTGTGTAGGAAAATATTTGTTAAGATTGAGTTAGAAATTATTTAAAATATTTTGATGAAAAATTAAACGGAAAACAAAAAAATTTACTTAAAAATTGAAGTCACATTGAGCAAAAAATACTGGAAAGCATGTGGGATTTGTGATCAGATATATACTAATTGAATGTTTTTTGACTGACCGTCTACTTTTAACAGTCAATTTCAGTTATTAAATAGTATAAAATATTCGTTCAACTTGCCTTAATCGAACTATTCATTATGATTGGTCATTTTGATTAATATGCAATTCAAAATTAACAAATTAAGGAAACAAAAACTCACTCATATGATGATTGTCCAATACTTAGCCTTATCAAAATCATCGAAAAGATGACCACTACCGGCCACTAATTGTTCAAGTCGAACAGAGATGACCACTGGCCACTAATTGTTCAAGCCGAGCAGAGATGACCACTGACCACTAATTGTTCAAGTCGAACAGAGATGACCACTGACCACTAATTGTTCAAGTCGAACAGAAATGACCACTGACCATTAATTGTTCAAGTCGAACCAACAATGTTGACATTGTCCTTGGTGTTATATAACGCTACAAAAGGAATGAAAGAGTTTAATGGCGGCAAAGATGGAATTTGAAAGTGGTGGTATGATTGTCTGACACCATAGGAACATTTGGCTTTTTAACTCATAGATTGTCTGGCACTATAGGAATATTTGGCTCTTTAACTCATAGATTGTCTGGCACCATAGGAACATTTGGCTTTTTAACTCATAGATTGTCTGGCACTATAGGAATATTTGGCTCTTTAACTCATAGATTGTCTGGCACCATAGGAACATTTGGCTTTTTAACTCATAGATTGTCTGGCACTATAGGAATATTTGGCTCTTTAACTCATAGATTGTCTGGCACCATAGGAACATTTGGCTTTTTAACTCATAGATTGTCTGACACTATAGGAACATTTGGCTTTTTAACTTACAGTATATCCTCTCATAAGTCTCTTTTTCCTTCATCTATCGTATCAGGAACTTTTAATCCAGGGAATTTAGGAATTTAGCTAAAAACTAAAATCTTAATGAGTATCTTAATTAGCACTAATTGAAAATGTTGATTTCCTCATCTATTTTTGTATTCATCACATGAAGAGAGAGAGAGAGAGAGAGAAGTTCTGTTTATAAACATAAATTTATAAACATGTTTATAAACATTTGCTTATTTCCTATGTTTATTTTATTTAGAAATATTTTTAAATAATTGTTTCACATATTTTGGCATATTTAAGAGAAAGAAATGTTTCAATTCTTAAAAGAAGATAGTGTCAAATGAGTTAGTTAGAATAAGGTTAACATATTAGTAAAATTGCTTATTAATCTTAGTGTATTTCTACAGAAACAATTATTTTAAAATTTATACAAAATCCCTGATTAAAATTCTAAATCAAATCTGAATTAGTGCACATTTAATAAAATCTGAAAATAGATCAAAGATGTATTTTTGATGATTACCGCTGTGTCATTTCCGTGAATATTATTGGGAAGTTCGACCCGCTTTTCCTTCATTCCCGTGAATATTATTGAGAAGTTCGATCCGCTCTTCCTTCATTCCCGTGAATATTATTGGGAAGTTCGACCCGCTCTTCTTTCATTCCCGTGAACATTATTGGGAAGTTCGACCCGCTCTTCCTTCATTCCTGTGAATATTGGGGAAGTTCAACCTGCTGATCAAGTATCAAATTCATATCATAATCGAGAGAAGCAAATGTAAGTGCTATATGATGGATAATTTTAGAAAGGAATATAGCTGAAATATGGATAAAATCGTTTGTAGCAGTAGATCTCGGGAAATCCTGAAGGAATACAGCGAAAACAATTATTTGGCGATGAATTTGATCAAGAAACAGAATCAAATAGGTTACATCTTGCATTTCATATATTTTATTGCTTAAACATTAAATATTACGGATAAATTATTATTTGAAAGATAGTATTTCAGATATTTTAAAAGTACTTGATTTATTGGAGCAAATGCGACAAAATTGGAATCATGAAAAAATACGAGTAATAGCTATGGCAAAGGAGCTTGATCGAACGAATGACGAAAAAAAGTAAATTTTCTTTATAATTCGAAAAATCATGCAAATTTTTATTAACTTTTTTTTCAATGATTTTTTATCAAAATTTGTCTATAAAAAAATCAGTACATGTTTAATTATATTTCATTACTTATTCATTTCTCTGTATCATACTTTACTTCTTACGGATATTTTTACTAATTCGCGGGAAAATTTCGCGAATTTTAACTGCAGCTCGTTTGCTGTCGCATTGTTTGTGCAATTTCACTCATGAATTATGACAGTTCATAACTGCATATAATTTGTTGAACATAGCCGATTTCAGCGCATTGAGACAAGAAGTTCGGAAAAACACCGAACAACTTCGTGATGCTCGAAATCAGATCGCAATTCTAATGTCTGACATGAAAAACATGGAATATAAAAATGCGGAATGGGAAAGGAAATTCGAACTTGTCAGTGACCTTCTGAAGGTCACCATTTCATTAGAGTATTATTAGTGCTAAGAAACGAAGTGAAAATGAAACGCAGTTCATTATATTTTGAAACATTCCTTGCATTTTTTCAAGTATTTTTTTTTTTTTTTTATAGGATCAGTCGCGTTTAAGCACAGAGGATCGACAGTGGTTGTTTGGAAATAGCAATGTAACAACTGAAAAGCCGAAAAAATTACGCAAATCGCGTAGTGCATGTCTGAATTTCTCGCATAGTTTATCAGATGAGGAAAATATAGATTACGATAAAACTGACGATATATCTGATATTTCATCACATGATATGAACGAATCACGTCTGCGGAATGGAAAAGTTTACAGAAGGCAAGTGAAAATTTATTTTGGCTCAACTTGAATTGGTAAAATTCACTGAAAAAACTTTCAGTTTATTGTCTTTCGTTTCTCAAATTCAGATCACGTAGTGTGGTTTCATTGACAACAAAACGTGTCTCAGCTACTGCTGGCAAGCGACCGAAGAAAAGTGTGCTGATAGATACTGTTGAAGAGGAGCTGGTAAGGTTCATTATAATTTGTTTAATGTTATATTAAATGTTATATTTTTCCAAAATTTTAGTTGCTGTTCGATTTTTTGGTACGCTATCTTTGTTCTCAGTGCAATGCTTCACTGAACTGTAAATATTCATTGAGTTTTAGGGAATACCTTATAAACGATCAAAAGATGGGATAGAAGCACAGATTACAACAACGGCCAAATTTGATGCTGAAAACAGTAAATCATCCACAGCTAATATAGCCATCCAACATTCAATAAATTATTCACAGTATCTTGATGTTCGTGAGATTACTATGTTGATTTGATTCATTTCCTTTCTTTGTAGTTCAGAATAGAAGACTTGAATTTTTTTTGGATCCTTCAAGTTTTGTTGAAAAAATTCTCGACTTCAACTTATTAATAGAACAGATCAAAATACTAATATTAAAAATATATTTTTTTAGAAGTCAGAAGAAACGGTAAAATTCGAATCGAATGATTTGCCAACAAATACGTCAACACCACGATGTCAAGCCAGTTCAACTGATCTGTTAGTATTTTAACTTCATAACTAAATGTTAACATTTCTTTGTGGATTGTATCTTACTAGGTATGGGTTTTGTGAATTATCCAGCATCGTATTTTTTGTGACTTTATTTGACCTACATTAACTGAACTGTTTTCTGGCAACAAGTAATATGTTTATACTAGCTCTCGGATGCTTACCAACATTGGCAGTATGAACAGTGTGGAGAATAACTAGATATAATTAGTCGTAATTTTTTTTCTCAGGAGTTCTTTTTTCCTTGGATATAAACTGAGCGACAGTCACCTACAGTAAAATTCTCGGACAGCTGTTTTGCACATAGATTTCTCCGACGCTTCTCCCATCTTAACAACCACTTCGTCTGTTTTCTCTAATTTTTACTAATGACAAATTATCTGAATCAAATACACTTAGTCTATGGCTAGCAGTCACTGCATGATGCATGCTACATCATCGCAAAATAAAGATTTCGAACTCAATAGATATTGTACGATAGTAGGGAATTTAGTGGATATTTCAAATTAAAACAGGATTTTCGAATAAATCAAGGAAAATATCTTCCAATTCACCCAACATCAACCGTTAAAATATGTTTGAAAATGCTGTCCTTTGATCGCCTTTTATCTGTAAATGAGAATCAAATCAGCGAGGGTCATAAAATGAGAAGTAGGTTTAAAGGATTTGTTTTTAGTTAAAAATGACATATTATCCATGAGATATCAGACTTTGATATAATGAAAAAAACTTTTTCATTGGTTTTCAAAAAGGATAAAGTGGAACAACATTATTTCCTCATACATAATCTACTCGATTGAGTGTTACTGTTATCTATGAGATCTACAGAATTAAGTAGTAGTGGTGATTTGCTGTTATATCTTGGGACATTATTATTTGCGTTATTTAACATAGCTGGAGTAAGTAATGAATATCTTTTTGGAAGTTCAACAACATTTAGATTAGGAACGCATTCTATCAATATTTGTTCACTTAATCATATAATACTTTTCACATAAGAATAGTGTACAAGAACAAAAGTGCGATTTGCTGACAGTTTTCTTTTGCGCAATATTGGATTCGTTCTGTAAAATTACTTCGAAGCGAAATTCAAAATCCTTAACTGCATAATTTTATAATAAGGTTGATACTTCTTTTGTTTTATCGTAGGTTTCTCTTTTTTAATTTGCTAAAATGCGATTTTTAGATCAGAAATATGCTTCAGCTATTAATTTTCTTTTGACGGAGTTGGCTAAGTTTTTTTTTTTAAATTTTGAATATATTAAAAAAATATTTTTAAAGGAGAACTCCAGTAAGCAGCACGAAAACTTGGACTCATGGTACATCAATCTCGACACGTCCGCATACATACACTAATTACAGTTCAATTCTCGGCGATCATTGCGAGGTTTGCAAGGGATGGATTGGAATTGCTGGAAAATCGGCTTACAAATGCTGTGGTAATTTTTTTAAATTTTTAGTAAATGCAAATTCGTTTTCTCAAGAAAATGTTCATAAAGTTTTATTTTTAATTTAAGCTAAGCAGTTATCATCAGTAAACAAAATAGTTAAACTTTTGCTCTTCAAATTCTGCTCTTTTCTGGCAACATTCTTCAATTCGTTTCATATGTAACAGTTCTGCAGACTGTGGTTTACATATCCATAAAGCATGCATCGATAATGCACCCGTACCTTGTGTGCCACGAACTCCAACACCTCGCACACCTAGCAAACAGCGTCCACGCTTGAAAGATTTATGTCCTTCTACGCAGCCTATGATACCACCAATTCTTATTCATTGCATTTTGGCACTGGAGAAAAATCGACTATGCTCGGAGGGTATTTATCGAATTCCTGGGTAATTTATTGAATTCAACAGTTTTAAATTCGCTTTGGAAAGATTTTCGGAAACATATGAGTTAAAATAATTTTGGAAGTCCTTAAGACTTTTTTTCCTGAACCATTTTCCACAATTTCCAGGGACGAAGCTGAGGTTGAAAAACTGCTGAATGAATTTCAACACGGTCGCTCTGTTCCGAAGCTGGACTATCACGACACAGAAACAATAACAAGTTGCATTAAGCAGTTCTTAAAAAAATTACGAGTTCGTTCGATGAATATCTTTTGGTTTTTCTTGCTCATGTATTGGCTATTGAACATCACTATACCTTGTGAATTTACAGAATTCTTTAAATTTTTTCAAGTCCTAACTTATAGGATCCAATAATCCCAAGCTCATCTTGGGAGGAATTTGTTAATGCTGCCGAAACAGATAATATTGAAGCTTTGGATCATAGCATTATGGATTTACCCTATCCAAATCGAGATACATTGGCTTTCCTTTGTGCTCATTTTCAGAAGGTTGGTTTATTGAAAAGTTATAAATAAAAGATCCAGGTAAGTTTTTCGACATTTATCTTGGGCATTATTATAAAAGCACTGTCGTCTATCTGCAAGGTCACATCACCGTTTTTAAATGAAATTTAAAAATTCGATTATTTTTCACTTTTTATTGCCGCACTTCAATTTTTAGTTTCAGATTTGTGATAACTGCATTCAAAACAAGATGCCTCGGAATGTCCTGGTGCGTTGCGTTGCATCGGCAATTGTAGGTTCAGCCCCTCCACATGTGGTGAAAGTCGATGAAGAGGAAAAACAGGTTATAGCATAATTTTTTTGAATAAAGTTAAATTTTATTATCCAAGTGAATTTTGTACGTCTTGCAGTTATGTTGAGATAAATGATTTTTTAAATTGATGAAGAAACACAAGAAAAAACGAAAAGGGAATGGAAGAAAACAGCATAATTTGATACTTTTTTGCAGATGATGGTTATGTCAGCTCTACTCAAAATGCCTTCAGACTATTGGCCTAAGTTCTACAACTTCGAAAAAGGAATACCACTGATTAGCAGTCCTAAGTGGTAAATAATTCTATGAAGAAAAACAAAGATAATAAAGCAGGCGAAATTTTAATATTGTCTTGAACCTTGTATTACTTTTCCATCGACTTATCAAAGAAATGAAAAAGTATACTTATGGAGATGTTTTTCAGTGCATCATATAGCAACAGAAAATATATGAGAACGCCGTACAAGAATCCAAATCAGTCAATTCTGGGACCAGTTGAAACTCCACCATCTGGACAAAAAGCAAATATGTATCAGCCGAAAATATCACGACGAAAGCATTTCCTTGGCGAAATTTTTTGAGCTTAACTTTATTTCACGTTTTTGTTTAAAAATATTTTTATTCATTCTGGTGTGATTTTCGACAGCAATTTTGATAATCTTTTTAAAAGCTTAACGTTTATTTGTTTCAAAAGACAACTCATAAACGTTTTGAGAATGCATTTTTACAACTTCGACATTTGTTTGATGGTATATTTCTTTGTACGATTGCGCATATTTTACAACGAAATTCAGAGTTCATCAGTGTGTTCAAAACAACACATTAGCTATGCGACTGCTTGCATTGAATTTGAACACTAATTTTAAAAAAATATTTTTGACGTAGCTTACGTGATTTTTCTTTAACTCTTGAATTATTATCTGGCTAAATTGAAATCTATTCTCTAAATTCATTATTTTCTACCATAATTTTCTTGCTTGTTAGAGTTCATTGGTTTATATTAATTGGAACAAAAAAAAAGATATTTCATTTGAATTTATTCCGAGAAATTTTTACTGAAAATTGTATACGTGACATGTAATTAATACAAGATTTAGTTTATTTGCACATCTTGCTAATTGAAGTTTAATATTGATTGATAGATTGTTTAAAAAATTTCCGGAAATTTTAATTCCCATACTGTAAGCAACATAATTGAAATTGATTCAAATTGAAAGGCTCAATTTTACTTGTACTGAATAACATCATTCGAAATAAAAGTAAATATTTTTTTTGTAATAATTTGGCTATTATGAATGAAGGTTAAATTGCTGAATTGTTTGATACGGTATTGTATTGTTGATTTTCTTATGCTTCAGATTCTCGTTGATCACAATAACATTATGTATACAACATCGAATTTAGATTCCTTTTTGAAGATTAATGTGTTGTACAGTAGTAGTACTTAAAATGTTGTCCATTTGGCCAAGTTATCACTGGGCACTTTTATGGTATCAATAAAATATTTCACATTAATATCAGTTTTATTTGTGGTACAGTAATGCTTTAAGTATGATTGCTGATCTGAAATAGCAAAAATGACATGCTACTAAACCTACAAACGGATTTTCCAGTACAATTATCAATTTCCAATATATCCAATATTTAGGTTATGTATAAGTGAGCAGTACCTACTTAGGGCTGCAACAGGAACGATTGTTAAATTTATGAAAGAGCGGGAAAAGTTTGTTATTTTTAGTTCATTTTTGCTGGAGTTAGTGTATCGAATTACACAAAATGGCTTGTATTTTAATTTCCATTTCTATTTCCATTTTCATTTCCATTTCCATTTCATATTATAATGGAGCTATTTATCAATTTTTGGTATATAATTTTTTCCTACATAGCTGCTAGTCTTAATTCATACTATAAACGTCCCTTCGATATTTTGTAGTAATGATTTAACACATTTAGGCATATTTGCTAAAATATTTATTTTACTCCAAAATTGATAAATTTTCATCATTTATTTATTATCATTTTGAGAATACACTGTAACATTTCTATCATTTCTATTTGTAATTATAGGTTACACGAAACAAAAAGTTTATTTTTCTTTCAGGAAAAACATATAAAAGAAGCAATGAATGATAACATTTGTTATGATAGATCTCGTATGGTCTTAAATGAGTATGCTGAAACAATCAGTATTGCCAGATTTCTTGTTGAAGGACAAAATGCACGTAAGTTTATTTGTTTTTAAAATGCAAAAATATTAATTACATTACAGTGAAATGAGTGACACACTCATTCTAAGTGCTATACTTGTAATGTCGGCAATGTTTTGATGAAAAAATCCTATTGCTTTTTTATGAGCTAAAATTTCATTCTTTTATTCTTCTTTAAAAATTTTAAAGCACCGGAAAATAAATTTTTGCCTCATAATTACTATTAAAGCTTTTCACGTAACGATGTTAAAATAACTGTGTGTGTGTGTGTGTGTGTGTGTGTGTGTGTGTGTGTGTGTGTGTGTGTGTGTGTGTGTAATTCACCATTTTTAATTCACATCTGTTATTCTATTATTTCAGTTTTGGAAATAAATTGACAATGAAAAAGAAGTATTTGTTTGACAGTATTTTTCAAATTATATTTTATGCAAAATTTTATTTTTTTAAAAAGTCATTTTTAAATTTTGAAATTAGCGCTGTACAGCTCATTATCAGTAATAGAAAGTTAGTAAACAGTGATTCTTTCATAAAGTCTATATGCCTTTGCAAATAGTTTTGTGAATTTATATTCTCTTCAATAATGACTATTTCTTATGTGTACATTAACAACTATATTTAGCACAACAACTTATGATTTTATTTTGAGAATGAATGATACATCATTATGATGTTTGATATGTTTAAATTTAACATTTTAATATGATATAGTAACTTGTCACACAAAGTAGAAATTCTTCCTTTATTGTAGAGAATTAAGTCATTTAATTAAAGTTCAACTATCCAGTAAAAATATAATAAAGCAAGTCTTCACATACTTTCCACATATATTCTTGGACGATTTCAGCTTTGACCCATTACGTTAGTAACAAAAAATTATCTTCTGACAATACAGCGAGGAAATTGATAACCAGCATGAAAAAAAAAATTTATTCAGAATTTTTTCTGATCAATTATCCTTCTGCATCCAATATTTAGAAATGTCTAATATCTCCTTGAAGTCTCCCGAATCTCTGAAAACTATGCTGGTTTTCAGGAAAGCTGAAGATTAGTATGTTGGAATCATTACCTAATGTGACTTTCTAGATACTGAATTTACACGTCTTCTTGACATAATGGAAAACATGCGCCAAAATTGGAACGCTGAGAAATTAAGGGCAGACATTTTACAAGAACAAGCAAATACTCGAGAATATGATTACAGGTAAGCTGATTGATGATGAGTCATTGTTTTTATGCCGAAAACATGCTCTTGCAGGTATCGATCAAAAATTGGAAATATTAATCATAATGTAAAGGACATTTTAGTTTAAGCAAGGAAAGAGAAAAATGAAAATTTGTTAATCGTTTGCACCAAACTCGCTTGCCTAAAAGATAAATAAAAAAAAAAAAAGTAGAATAAAATAGAGCTGTTTATCTGTTTAAATTAATCAGTCGATCGTGATTGGTAGGCCGCTACAGTTTTGAGCTTGTCTCTGCTGAAATTCATAAGATATTAGAATATTCTGTTAATTTTATATAGTAGCTTTCTCAACCCTTTAATTTTTTCGTTATATTTTTCAAGCTATTAAATCTGATACCTAAATCTTAACGAAAAACTTATGTATTTTGTAAAATTTGTTAAATTTCAGAAATTTCTGGTTGTAAATAAGATTTATCAAAGAAATTTTCAAAAAAATTACAAATAAATGAAATATCTGAAAAGAAATTTCCGTAACTAGTTTGGAAAATGCCAAGCATCAGAAAAACCAGACGGAAAGAATTAAATTAGTAATAAGAAATATCAAAAATTATTCTCGTGGACTAGCATAATCAATTTATGCTTAATTTTGATTGGCATCATTCAAATGCGCTTAACAATTGGTTAACTTATGTTCCATCATTTTCAGTGGACTGCAACAAGAAAACCGGATTTGTAAAGAACAGCTTCGGGATGCACGTGCTCAAATTGCCACGTTGATGTCCGATAAACAAAACTTAGAGCGTGAGATGGTTGAATTGGAAAGAAAATTTGCATTAGTCAGCGATTTATTGAAGGTAATTAGCAATCTATTGAAGTTTTAAGAAACCAAAGCCTGCATTTGTTGAGAACATTCAATAATGAAGTGAATACTATGTTCTTTAACTATTTTTATAAATTTAAAATTACTGTTTTAGAATGACCAATCATTGCTGAAAGAGGGAAACTGGCAGGAATTATCATTTTTGAACTGCAAATCATCGTTTCATGAACCAGCGATGACAAAAAAACAAACGCGTCATTCACGTCGCGATGCTTCACGTATGCTGTCACATGGCGAAGACATTGATTATGATAAGACGGGTGATTCTATCGATATTTCGTACGATGACTCTGATGAATCGCATTTACGAAATGGTAAAGTGTACAGAAGGTGGGAATTCTCGATTAAAGCCATCTCGGTTTCTATTTTCTATTTTTGCTGTGTTTTTATTTTAAAATATTTCTAGGTCACGAAGTTTAGCCGTGCTTCCAAGTACTCATAATTCTATGACTACCACGAAGCGTTCAAAAGAATCCAAAAGAATGAATGCTGTTGAGGAAGAAATGGCAAGTTCTAGAGATTTGTAAAAGTTTTTATTTTTTCGGGACAAAATGTAGTTATGGTTGTTGTAGTAAAAATTGATACTCTATTAATTATCTCGGTATCTCTAGATTTGAATTATAAGGGTGCTATGAAGTTATAATTCAGATTAAGATACCAAAAGAAGACTTGTGAAACTCTTGCATTCTTAATACATACAAATTTTTCTTTTAATTCTTGGGTATGCAGTGGTGTCAGTTTCTTGGCTGTAATTCCCACACAACTTTTAAGGGTACCCCATGCAAACGATCAAAAGATGGAACAGAAACAATCATTACAACGACAACAATAACTGTAGATCCAGAAGGAAGAAAACCAGCAACTGCTAGTGTGTCACTCAAACGTTCTAACCGGTCAATGTCGGAATCGAATATTCTAAATGTCTGTTTCAACCGTTATTTCTGTGAAATGTCTTATTACAGTTTTCCCTATAGGCCTCCTTGCACGATGCAAGGCCTTTTTTGTCAGATAACTTCTACTTTCAATAATGAAATCGCTTTGGAGTATATTAGATTGAACGGAAATTATTAAATTTTGAGTCTCATGCTCTATCGTTTTAGCAAAACGAAGAAACCACAGCTGAATCGACGACAAAATTAAGTGCCGTCACACCACGATATGGAGCCAGTGCTTACGATCTGTAAGGATTTTTTTTCTCTCAGGCAAATGCATGAAATTAATTAGCTTACATTTTTTCCGTGACCACAATTGGTTTTTCTAGTATTTATAATATTTTATCTAGAAATGGATTTTCATCCGTTGATTTTTTTTTAGTACGAAGAATTTTTTTTCGGATTTCATTATCAAAACTACGTCTGATATTTTGTTATTTGCTTCAGTTTTAGAGAAAAACTCAAAATCGGATTATTTTTAAAAAAAGAAAATTTGTTTGAAACTAAAGTTTTCTTTGATTTGCCGACTAGCGAACATTCACATAAATCAGCCAAAATTTGAAGAAAATGTAACAAACTTATTCTTCTTAGCAAAAAAATGAAATAAAAAGTGTTCGAATGTGAGAACAATTTTAAGTTAACTCCAAATCATAATTAAATCTATTTTGCTTAGGTGGATAAAATTTGAAGTTTTGAATAGAAGGATTTTAAACGTCATACTCTACGCCATACATGTGAGTCTAATGAAAAAGCGCATTTTGTCATTGTATGAGAATATTTTGATTAGGGCAACCAATTTCAATAAAAGTCAGATCAGATTGTGTGCAAATTTTTTGTACTGGAATCTGATTTGATCTCAATTGTTTCACTCATTGGCCCTCAGATAGTGAAAATAGAATACAGTACTCATTCTATTATTCTCCATTTATTATCTCAGTATCAATTACACCGTATTAGGCAGGAAGATACCATATAAATATAATCACGAAATAGGAGCAGATTAGCAAATTCTTGCTGTTGCGTTTTTATGCACGCCTTTATGCTTTTCTCTGTATTTGCTGCTCAAAATTTAGTTTTTCTCGAATAAATTTCTCTATCACTCTTGGGACTTGGTAATTAATTTTTTTGTGCTTATTCTTGAACTTTCAGTAAATCGTTTTAAGTTTTTGAAAACTAGAGAAATTTCGAAGTAATGAATTTAATTTCGAGATTTTTCAGTATTAATTTTACTGAGATTGCACTGAGAAATTTGGATATTTAAATGATGCATGGAAATTAGAAAGATTTAACAAAAAGAAAGAATTTTCCTCAAGCTTTTTGACTCACTTTTATTTGTAACAATTGCATGAATTTTCAGTTTCCAGGCATTTTGAACATAGAGAATTATTCTTTTCCTCACATGAACTTCAATTGCATCACCTATCAGAAAACTTGAAATAAATGCCTTTTTTGTTAATTTAGGAATAGTCCATATACTGCCATTAAAACTTGGACTAATGGTTCTTCAATCGAAACTCGACCACATACCTTTGTTAATTTCACATCGATTCTCGGCGATCGCTGTGAAGTGTGTAACCGTTGGATTGGGCTCGCTGGAAAAGCGGCTTACAAATGTACTGGTAAGTGAAATTAGCTTTTCGTTCAGAAGAAATAAATTTCGGGAAAACAAGCATTTATTTGATTTCCGATTTTTAAGATTTTTGTTTAGTTCAGCCCTATTTATACTGACATATCATGGATTTTAGCAGCTCTGGTTTTTTTCCATTTTCATTCCTTTTTCAATAATTTGTTCAGATTGTGGGATTCGTTTACATAAACTGTGCACAAAAAGTGCTCCGATTCCCTGCGTACCTCGAACAGCAACACCTCGAACGCCTGGTAAACAACGTCCGCGATTGAAAGACTTTTGTCCATCAACTGTACCCATGATTCCACCTCTCATCATACACTGCGTCTTGGCTCTAGATAAGGATCGTTTGAGTACAGAAGGCATTTATCGAATTCCCGGGTAAGGGCTGTTTTTTTCATATTGAAGATTGCCTTTTGATAATAGAATTAATAAAAGTATCAAGTTGTGCATCTATGATTTTTCGATCGTTTGTTTTATATAAAATAATTGATGCTGTTGCTTATTTAATAATGTCTATTCCTTTTTGTAATTAAGGTATTTTGCTTCTTTCAGACAAGAATCACAAATTGTTAAATTATTAAATGAATTCAAAAACAACCGTTCACTGCCCAAATTAGAATATCAGGACACGGAGACAATTACCGGTTGCATAAAACGCTTCCTAAGAGAAATAAGAGTTAGTTGATCAATAAATGGAATTTTTCAAATTACAGATTCCGCTATATTAGTAATTTCCAAGACCTTATTTTTACAGGATCAATTTCAGATTCCGTTATATTGATAATTTCCAAGATCTTATTTTTACAGGATCCAGTAATTCCGGTGTCATCTTGGGAAGAATTTGTAAATGCTGCTGAACGTGATGACTTCGAAGCTTTGAAACGCTCAGTGACGGATTTACCCTATCCCAATAGAGATACTCTAGCATTTCTTTGTTCTCATTTCCAAAGGGTTTGTATCCTTTTTTTTCACAACTTCTCATATTTCATTCGTTCGTTGAGAAAGGCCCAAGTTCTTAAAACTTTTTTCTTCAGGTTTGTGATAATCGCTCACGAAACAAGATGTCTCCAGAGGTCCTGGCTCGTTGTATCGCTCCAACAATCATTGGTCGCGCTCCGTCACGTGCCACAAGTATAGCGCAAAATGCTGATGAAGTAGCAAAACAGGTAATTTTGGTTTTAAAAATGAAATTTTTGTGTATTGGGAAGTATTAAATGCATCTGAAGTTGACTTTGCAAAAAAAATCTTTTTCAGATCATGGTACTGTTGGCTTTACTTAGAATGCCAAAAGACTATTGGCCAAAATTCTATGCATTTGATCAAGAAAGACCTTTGCTTAAAACTCCCACCCGGTAAGCTTCTAATATATGAGGACGAAAAATGCGCTAATGTTGAAGGAGAATTTCAAGTGTAGCTCCAATGTAATTCACAATGATTTACGGTCATTAAGGATATGTAAGGAAAGAATAGTTGGTCTTTTAACTCAAAGCATTACTTATTCGGTCCACATACTAGCTTGGTTAATCTTTTGAAATCTTGAAATTTTTACAGTGGATTAACTGCAACACATATTTACAATCAAGAAAGTAAGACTCCAGTCCGACCTTCATTTAAAGTCTCAAGCAACAGTGACCGAAAGGATCCAAACAAATTGATGTTGGGATCAATTCAGACGCTGTCAACTGGAAAGCAACCAAAGGACTTATATCCTTTATGGAGTAAGCATGGGAAAGTTTTTACAAATCAATACTAATTTCTGACCTACTAAAAAATTCTAGGAATGACGAATTTACTATTAGTACTACTGAATGTGTAATAAGAAAGACAAAGTCACTTGATTTAAACTAATCTGAAGTGCGAAAATGTGTTCTGATCGTAAATTTTGTATTTCTGATGCTTAGTTAAATATTTTTTTGTGGTCTTACCAGATATGACTTCATACTTTTTGTTTCTCACAATCAAAATTAAAAATCTGAGTGTTATTGATTCTATTCAGTGTACACTAATTGTTTTCTTTGGAAAAGTTAATAGTTAATTACTTGTTTTGTTACTTGGAGCTTTATGAATTTTTGATAATTAGCTTTCGCTAATCGTTAACTGGGCATTGGTTTTGTGCCCAAAGTGTAGTTTAATTCTATTTTAAATCACATCAAAAGAAAAAAAAAACTAATGAAGTAGAAACGGCTTTTCCAAATAGATTTTATAGATCTTTTACGGTGACTATTTTTTGATCGATACATTCTACGTACCACTGCTATGTTCTTTTCATGTTGCTTTTTGTTTACTCCTTTGCGCCTTTCTAAGCATTTTTTTTTTGTTGAAAAATACAGTACGATTTGTAAAATTTTAAAAATCTTTGTATATTATTTAAAATTTCATACTCTACGTCTTCTAATTTAAATTACATAACATTTTTGCTAGTGATATCTCAAGTTTAATTGATATCTTCTTTATCTATGCTGAATTATTTTCTGAGCAGCTTTTATATTCATATCTATCTGTTCGCAATCTACTGATTTATTTTTCTTGAGGTTAATTCAAACGTCAGTATGCCGTACTTATTTTTCATTGAGTGTGAATATAACGGGTCTAAGAGATATGTAAACAGTCATAGCTGATTAGAAAAATATGATTCCACAAGGGTGTACATATGTTTATCGAAAGAATATCAGTAGTAAAGTTTTCAGCGTGTTTGTTATTGACAAATACAAAGTGTTCTTTGTTGAACTGACATTACTGATTTGACTAGTTTATTCATTTTATTCAATTTTAATCGTACTAGCCGGTCACTGTAAATAACTACTTTTCATTTAATTAGATTAATATCATTAACGAACAAATTCAATTATGTTTTTATCACAGCCGCCTTCAAAACAGTGGATAGTAATATTTGAAATATGTTCACAATGAAATGATTAAAACGAAATATGCAATGGAATACAGTAACAAATTCTTCAAATTTTATCTAATTCTAATCTTAAGCTACAATTTAACAAAAATTTATACTTGAAAATTACAACAATATTTTCAACTTTCAAAAAGTTTATCGTAGGATTTGTGAAAGAGTTACTCCATCACGAAAAATATGACATTATGGTAGCATGTTCATAAATAATTTTTAATATATTCATAAAGTAATTTTAAAAGTCATTACATAGTTTGAGAATAAGAATAGATAAGAACGGCTGAATAATTTGGAAAAACTAACTTAGCAATAATCTATATAAAATTGTGTCAGGAATGAGCGTAATTTTTACCAATTTCGAATATTTCAACGATAGAAATAAAGAAGAAAATAATGCAAACCTGTGGAATGAAACTTTGATTGCATGCGTAGCATATGAAAACTACAAAACTCTGCTATACTTAGAAAAACTTAAAAATATTGCTGACTTTGCAACTCAATTCAATTTTCCTATCCTATTCTCATTTACAAAAATCAATCCAAAAGTTCCATAAATTTCTGCAATTTTCAGTTTAATATTTTTCAAAAATTCTCAAGTTATTTAACTTCTTATATGATAATTCCAATTCAGTTTACTGAATATTTTAACATCCAAAAAATCTACGAAACATACTGACTAAAAGATAATCAAATAACATTTTTTATGTGGAATCCAAACTGGCTTTTGATAACTAATTCTTTTGAAGGAAAAATTCCAAGGAAATTGAATTAGTTTCATTATGCATTGCAGGAAAAATAAAGTCCACTTTTCATTTGAAGAATCAACAAGATGATCATTAATCAATCGAGTATCTCCAACAAGTAATGCTTGGATGATCCAAACGATCACTTGGCTAAATTTGCTTGATACATGTATCAGTGTTGCAATTTTCATCATACTTTAATTCTCACCATTTCTCATCAGAAATCTGACGAAATTCTGGCGAACTTTTTTAACCCATCCAATATACTCAGAGACCACTGATGCCATTAGTATCCGTGTTCAGCATTTAAAAAGCTGAAGGACTACTTTATTACTTAACTCAGCTACAGGAAGAAAACAGATATGTCTAATGCAATTTGTAATTATTAGTAGAATTTTTACATAATAAACAATAAGCAGTGCCTGCTGCAAAAATACGTATGTACCAAAATAGCAAAATTTTATCAGGCAGGAGCTCTATCCTGTTGACAGTTACCCATGCAAATTTGCCTCTTCCCGTTCCAGTTCAAGTACCCCTTCCTATTTCTATAAATCATTAAGATAATTGAACATGACTGGCTAAATTTGGCTCAGTTCACAAATCAATTTCTGCCTTCGTCTGCAATCAAACAGTTGTTGAAATGGTAACATAACGATACTTTCAACTAACAAAAAGCTTACCATAATATTCTCGATATTACCAAATCTTTCAAATAAGAAAAGACTAAAAATCATTAATGCAATTATTCTATGAAACTGGTAAATATGATGCGCTAAACTGCCACGTGTAAAGTTGCAAGATACGTCCAGCAATGTGCACCAATACATTACCGAGCAAAGAATAATTCCCCAGATTTCTGCTAATGACCGGATTTCTCAAATCAAAAGAAAACAGCTAATTTGGAATATCTTTAAATAATATCCGAACGAACAACCTACGAAATAAAGAACAGGAACCATTTGCATACGTTGGAGTAACATAACTGGATATGTCAACTCTACGGTTAAGCAAAGTGACAGTAGTATGAAGTTAAGTTCAAAATTTGGCTTTATTGATGCATTTCGATCTGAATAAATCATAAGCTTGGTTAAGATTTAACAAAAAAATTTATTGTTACTTGAATAAAATAACAAAATACGTGACAAAAATTCCATTTCAATCATTATTCCTTAGCTTCTCGCAAACGCCTGATGGTACTTCGTACGGTGGCTGCTGCTGTTGTGCTGTATACGTAAGCACCACCAGCAACTATTTTATTACACTTAGAGCACTTCCAAATACCAACACATTTCCGCTTCATCGATTCCTTCCCGCAGAAGGCGCATGTGTACTTAGAATGCTGCGTTACCTGAAATAGTTGAACGCTGGTAGGAAAAGTATACAATTACACGTATACTTGTTTAAAGACATCATTAACTGAGTTAACAAAAGACAAATAAAAGTTTATTTAAAAAGAAACCTGAAACTGTGCTCAAAGAATCAGACTTAGTGCCATAACTTACCATAGCACCATACTGACAAAGTAGTAGTAACATTTGTTGATTTTATAACAGCAATATAAAAACATTCCAACTTATCTACTAACATTAATACGTGCAATCCTGACAACTTGCTCACCAGTTAGAATGATTTAACAAACTATACAAATGGAAACCGAAAGGTTACCTCCATCTTTTTAACGGTTTTTCTCAGCGAAGCACCATAACGAGTTCCATACTTTCCCACTATGCCAACCTTCTTCGTCCGTTTAGCCATTTAAGCAAACTTTGAAATGAAAATAAGCATTAATTAAAGTTAATAGTCATTTCAATGCTATCGTTCTCAGATATTTGATTGATCCCGACATTCAAACTCTATATCCCCAACAATTAATTTTCTCAACAACTAATTCGCCAACAACTAACTTTCTCAACGATTAATTTGCCCAACAATTAATTTCCCAAACAATTAATCCTTGCTACTGAAAAAATAACCTCCCTTTCCCCTCTCTGTGTTACACAAAATCACCCCACCCGCACAAACCCCACAAACTCCACTACCACTCTATTACTCCCCAAATAAAGCACCGAGAAATACCCCAAGAGTTCCGCTGCGTTACCAGACCATTCCTTGTACCACTATGAAAACGAAGGATCTCAGCAGCTCTTGTGATTTATTTGAAATATATCGTGGCCTCAGGGTGCACCTTTCTCAGAATTAGTAAGATGTAAAGCTTTTTAAAATAATTGTTTTTTTATGCCAATGACATGATAAGCAAATCACAAATAACGAAATGAGTAGCTGAATTGAATTTTTACATGAACAAGAAACAAATTCCCTGCGGCATAGTGTGAACGTCACACACTTCACCATTCAATAATTTACTTTTACAAAATTATTGATCTCTCAATTCATTCTCACAGATTATATATTAAACTATTAAAAGAAGATAGATGTTCGAACAACGAAATTAACCAAGAGTTTTAAAATTTGAATAAATAATGGAATCGAAAAAAAAAAATTGATTGCGACAACAATATGATAGCGTCGAACAAACTATACCCAGAATTCGTTGTCATGAATTGAATGGATTAATTTCAAACAGATAATAAATAAATGGGTATAACAATGAAAGCAATAAATGTTTTTTGCATTTAGTTACTTAAAATTATCTTCTAAATTAAAAGTAATAATTGGAAATGACATCAGTTGCGTGTTAAGGTGGCTTTTGCGCACAACTTCAGTACCGTACACTCATCATCATCTTCTGGGCAATTGATCAATCCATTATTTGAAAATAAAGACAACAAAGAACTCGAAAAAAAAAAAAAAAAAAGAAAAGAACAAAATATAAGAAAGGAGAAGTTGCAGACATTTTCGAAATAAAAAAATTTACATTTCAACTGATTTCATTGGTCGCTGCGTCGAGTAACGCTTACCAGGACGTGTCTTCACTTTTCCATGACTACGATCCATGCTGTTTTGCTCAGATTTGCTTTCTATTTCTTTACCTAAAAGTCAATACATGAAGATATGATCTTCTTGAAAATTCGATAGAACACTTATTTAATCTTACTGATGGAATTAGTAACCATTGGATTCGAAACTGCTGCGTTTCAAAATGAGAAAACATACTGTACACAACGTAAAAACAACTAACAGTTACGGCTATGAAAAAAAGACGTTTATTATAATTTAGCACCAATACGTTAAACAATCACAAAAAGGAAATGTAACAATCGTCCAATTAATTAATCATAAAAGCTGAGAATTAATATTTTAAAAATACATTTTTCTAAGAAACGTCTTTTATCCGTTCCTTAGAATCATTTAAAATTTTCGTTCTCGAAGTACTTACTTCCGTCTAATTTTTGATTTTCCCAAATATCCGAATGTTGTTCATTCAGTGTACTACCCGCCAATGGTAAGCGTTCGTTGCTTTCTCTATTTCTCACACCTTTCCATTTGTCTTCAAAATTAGTGCTATGACCATAAACTGTAAAACAGTACATTAGATCATATTTATATAAAATAATAAATACTGTTCCTGTATGTTTGAACCTGTTAAAGTTAAGTCAATAGGTCCCATTCATTAAAGTAAGAATAGGTATATAAGTTTAATTCATTGTTGAAAAAACAATAAAAACGTACTTTTATGTGCCGATGAAAAATAATGTGATGTATTCTGAACATTTATTGATCCACGAATTCGAGCTCTATTCTTGCCATGCGTACTATGTCGGGAAGCCCAAAACAATTCTTGTAACAATTTAAAAATGAATATTTGTTCTTGAAAAAATCTTATCGAGAATTCCAAAAAACAGTTGAAAATAAACACAGAAATCATGGAAAAAATTTCAGGTGTTTTTTCACTAAAATTCTCTTGCTTCTGTTATCTAAGAATACTTTGAACAAAAACGTTTTACTTGCCTTACCAGAAAGACGGGATTTCCTTCCCGATCCACACCGTACTTCTTAGCAAATTCTTGATCAGACAACGGCATCTGATCAGTTTCGTTATATAAATCATGTCGCCACTTATAATCAGCACGCGACAATGAATGTTGCGTAATTTTCGCATTAGTTTCGCGAGTATCATGCATGAAAAATTGTCCTATGCGCGGAACGTATGCTGGATGTGCCTGATCCTGATCTTGATCAGGTTCAGATACTTCTTCGTCCTAGGAAAAACAAATACCTACAAGATTTAAGAACACGAATAATATATGACTGCAACTTCCTGCATATCCCTTTTTTTTTGATTATTCTTATTCGAATTTAGTAAGCTTCAATTATTTAGTAATGAAAATAGCAGTCTTTTGGACGCTGTCGCTAAAAGCACAAAGAAATATGTCATTTAATGGAGTGCAAGTGTCGGAATATTTCCTCAAAGTCAAATTTCTTCATTCTCTATTAGAGATTTATATTGTTCACATTTGCAGCGAACAATAAATCACTGCATTTGCTTACTAATACTACGATAACTTTCAGTTTTCCTTTCTTTCATTATTGAAACAAGAAAAGCCATAATTTGTCATTCAAAGAGTAAAAAACGTAGACAGTTTGATATGATCAAAAGACATTATTTATTCAAACAGTTGAAAGAAAATATCTTTCAGTTTTAATAGAAGTCATCAATAATAAACTATCTCAGCAGACGATGTATAAAGTATAACTGGACTTAATCAGGTAAGACTTTTTTAGAGATAAAAGTGACAGGTCACAGAGCAAAATTTTGGAAATATCAAACTTACATCATCGAGATTCTTCAACTCTTCAATGTTCGGAGTTTCATTGCTCGGAGGAGTTCTCGGATTTTCACTTTCACAAATATTTACTGTTTCCTCTTCGGCGTTTCTTGACAGTTCACCATCGACTATTTTCATTTCCGAAATCGCGTGGGCGATATTCTCTAACTCTGGATTCTTGTCTCCTGTCATCTGTACTTCCTCTGTTGTTTCCTTTGACATTTTATACAAACTTTTATATAAGGCACCTAACAACAGTCTAAAATTAATTTAATTTAATTTTATCACTAAAGTAATTAGTGCTTAGACATTCCCTATGATAACAACGCAGCATTAAAATCATTTAATAATAGACCTTTGCAAATCTAAAATTAAGATTCACCAATTAACACATAAATCTGGCATAATGTATATTTAGGTATCCAAATATCTTATAAGAATTTGAGCCTAACATTTCATAAATTTAATTCTCAAAAGGAATATAAGGCAGAAGTGGAAGGAAACCCATAGAGTGAGTTATTCAAATTGAAGCAAGATAAAGACCAGCAAGCATTTCAAGATCTCTGGATCAAATTTGTCCTGGTCGATTAATTTTGACCATAACTTCCTTTTTATGATCTACCTGGAAAAAAACCCGTAATGTAAGTATTTCCCATTGTTTTCTTCCAGCAAATAATACTGAAATATCAGTTATTTGAAAAATCCAAGCTCAAATAAACAAGTAAAATCAAAATTGATTATGGCAAAGAATTAAAATTTTAAAAAATTAAAATTTTAAAGAATTAAAAAATTAAAACTTGAAGCTGTATTCGTCAAAGATTTTATTCCTTTTATCATAAACCATACAGCGATTTCTTTACTCTTTTAGGAGGGCATCAAATTAATCTTTTTTCTGTTGGCTCTCCGCAAAAAAACACGGACAACTGGTGGCATGAAAAGGAAAATACGACATGATAACGTAATAAACGACAACGTAAAATAATATACGTAAATAGACGTAGAATAATATACGTAAATAAAAGAAAGAGAAAGCGTTTTCACGGGATATTTCTAGATAGAAGTTGAACGACGCAACGCTGGCAAAGACAGAAAGACACATTAAGTATCACGTTGAAACTATTACAAATACGAATGTTTGTAGAAAGTGTGCGGGCTACGTGAAATAATGACGTGTCTGTAAGTAAGTTTGCATACTTCGAATTACTTTGAATTTCTTGAAAAGATGGAGAGATTAGAACGTAATGTGTGTGCGTTTTGATATTTTTTGATTAAATTAAGCATTTTAATTATAATTATCATTTCAGTATTATAATTATCATTTATCAATTATAATTATCATTGTAATGAGAGTAGAAGAGCTGATGATGATCAGATCACTTGTTATCGCTATAAAAATGATGATCAGATCAGTTGTTATCGCTATACAAATGATGATCAGATCACCTGTTATCACTATACAAATGATGATCAGATCACTTGTTATCGCTATACAAGATAGGCAATGGTATTCTGATGTATTTTCTGTTATTAGTAATTCATCGTTATTAACTCTTGCGATGTGAAACCAGGTGCTTTCTTGTTTAATTTCAGAAGTGTATTATTTTTTCGTTTTTTTTTTCCGGAATCTGAATACTACTAAGGATATAGAAGCAAACTGCTGAATACTCTATGGATATTTAGGCTTGAACTAATTCTTAGCATCGAATTTATAGGAATCGATTTACTCGATAAACTCACCATTTATTGTTTTGTCATTTTGAAGATTTGTAGAACTATGTAGTAAGAATATCAGAATTTCAATTTTATTTGAAATGTATAAAATTTAAAATGAAAAAAGTCCTGATCCGAATAATTAAATAGTGAAATATTATGAGAATTAAAAAAAGAAATCTAAATTGCAAATTCATTTCGATACGGTATTCGTTTCGATGCACGTTGATGATGAGCGGTTCATTCACTGAGAAGTTTCGTCAATTATGGTAACATTGTTGTTTTCTATACACATTTCATTTCATTTCATTTCAACTTCATTTCATTACTATCTATTCTCATTTCATTAATCTTTAAAATAAAGCATAGTAATAATTTTCAGATAAACAAAATCTAAATTAAGCATATCGTAAAGTTTGTAAATTTTTCCAAAAAGTTTTTATTGGCTATTATAAGTTCATTAAGCTTTGCATACATTTTAACACATTCTAAACAGATTTATTCTTCTATTAAATTTATTTCAATTTAGTGCTTTAAATGAAAATCGTCAAAAAGCTCTGTTGAATTGCATTAGTGAACCTAAATATTGCAAATATTTATTGCTTATTCAATTTGGAATATTGGTTGTACTTATCGCATTCTTCATTCCTATTATGCTAATACTACACAAATCTAAGGTAAATCACTTCTTTTAAATTTAAAATTAACATTAATTATTTATTTGTACTATATTACAGAAAAAGTTTGGAACAATAAAATTAGAACAACAAATTTATCAGACTTATGTTGGCTCAATAACACTCTCACATTGTCATTACATGTATCCACAAATAACTAAGGTATTTTCAATACTTGAAATTCACATTTCTTCATAAGATATTTCATTTTGTATCGCAAATTCAATTTTATCAATTCCTACAATATATTCACTTTCTTATTTCTTTAAATATTCCGTTATTATTTTAATAGATAAGTAAATTACTAAAGCTTAAAGCAAATCTACAAGTGATATTGCATTTGACCTCTTTTACTCATTTGACTTCTTGAAGTTACTTTTAGCACATGTTTATGTCTTCTTGTAATTACACTAATATCTATGATATTACTAAAGGTTACAATTTCTCAAGTTATAAAAAAATGTTGACCCACACATAACTTATCACTTTACAATTATCGTAGGATCTGTGTGATAGGCAATGTGGAAGTTCAGCTTATATTGTGCTAAGATATGAAAATTCTCTTGGAAATGAACCAACTTGTCCTTCTTTGATCCAAACAGTTAGTAAACTCTTTGTATTTATATTCTATTATAATTTTTTCATCAAACAATTTAAACAGAAAGATTGTTTTAGTTTTAGCTTTAAGTTTTGAGGCATTATTGAGAAAGGAAAAAATATAAAAGAAGAAAGCAATTAATGCTTTAATTTGATAAGAAAGAAATTTAGCATAAAAGCTATCATTATTATCATTACTTCAGATTCCATGTCATGAAAAACAAATTCGGTGTAATCCTAACATCCAATTACGTCAATGTCCAGGAATAAATGGAGCATATTTGTTTAGAAATCTTTCAATAACACCATTAGCTATTACTAAAGTTAGTTTGATCACAAATGGAAAAAAGTTTTGTTCATAAAACAAAATAATTGAGAGAGATATGAAGGAGACTAGCTGTTTCTATTTCTTTAATGATTTTTTATTTTAATTTTATAGATTGTAATAATTAGATTTAAAAATTCACTGATATAAGGTATTTACAATTTATTTCAAATTAAATGGTAAATGTATAGTAGTTAATGACTACTGTATATTTTCAGGTACCACTGCTTAATATTTCTAAAATGAAAGGGAAAATTGTATCTGCTCTGCAATTGTTTGCGGTGTGTCCTCGTTGTAGGATATATTCATTTTCATATGGGTAAGCATAATATCCTTCATTCATTTAATTATGCATCATACCAATTAATTCTCGCTTTTAAAATTGAGCAATTTACTTCAGTTCTTGTTTTTTTTTTTTTACAAATTCTTCATTTGATAGCGAAAAGCATTTTTTACAGGAAACCAAACGGTGTATGTTACAGACAAGTGGAAACGGTTCGAGAAGGTTGGCCGGAACAATATCGTATTTGTGACGGTGAGGTGATAAGTGAAGCCAAAGTTTGTAATCCTTACGATCCTTCATAAATCCTTTTTGTTATGGAGTTTTTAAATCTGATTTCAGTTATTTCCAGCTACTTTCCTAACACATACCTTCTTATCATTGATACCACTATCATTGTTAACAGTGTATTTTATATCCAATTCTTACTGTTTCAAAACTTTGTACAAAATTCATCTATCCAATTATATTCAGCAATAAAACGTTAACAATTTTTGTTCGAAACCAAAACAATCCTTCTAACGCAAATATCACTACAGGAACGAAGCCAATTGCGTAATGAAGATTTAACATTTAACATGTAATTCAGTCATATGAATAGTTAAGAGATGAAATCAACTAAAAATACTAAAATAATTCAAAATTTTCACTCCTTGGAACTCGAAAATGTTGCTGACCAATCTGATTTCAAGTACTATTTTGTACAACAACCCATCCTTTCCCATTTTTGCCAAGAAGTTAACCCACATCTTTGCCAAAATACGCATGGGATGAGAAGTTTCGCGACTTCAACGCTGTTCTCTTTAGCAATGTTTAGATAAGCTAGATGTGTTTAACTTAAGCAAGGAAAGATATATTTATTTAAATAAGCAAGCAACTGTTTTAAAATATTTGTAATTTAAACATTCACTACGTCCATAGAAATGATTTGTATTGTAATCAATATTTGGCAGAAATGTAGTATTAAATTCTTGACACAAATGCAGAATATTATAATAATTTTGTACAGCAAAACAACAGGCAAACAGTTCAATCGGAATGATACACTGATCTATTCACTTTTAAAATGAGTTCTCTCGTTCCAGAAAAGTGACTTCTTTTCCAACACTAATGACACTAAGCATTCTGGAACTTAATTTTATCAACGAATTTAGAGTTCAAAGATGACACATTTTTTGATTTTTTTTATTCATTATTAATTTATTCATACATTCATCTCCGCAGATTCCCTAAAGATATTATTTTGCTTACTCATCACTTTAGTACGGTAATTATTCAGCAATAGTGCTAATTTTTCCTATAGATTTCTCTGGACTGCACATTTTGACATCAAAATGGAATACCTCGGCAAACTCCTCACAAAAAACCGGAAAAACATCACCAACTGAAACATTTCTTCCCAGCTCTCGTGTCAGAGAAGTGACTTCTTTTCCAATTAAACCGCAAGGGACGATCTGAAAAGATATCTTGATTGATGTATGACCAAAATGAAAAATGTAAAAATTTATAAAAAAGTGTTATATGCCAGAGTTTACAAAAGATTTTAGAGGAGCTTGATACTTTTCCTTGTTCCCAGTCTCGATTTGACTGAAATTTGGTTAGTTGAATTCAAACGTTCACTCAAACATAAAACGATAACGAAAATGGGCAGAAACAAAACAAATTTCATATTTTCTGTGTAAAATCCATAACATCTGAAAATTCGATTCAAACCAATAACACAAATAACACTAACGCTATTACATCAAATTCTACCTGATGGAACCATTCCAAATCTGTATTACAGTTAAGAGCTAAACCATGACTAACGATTCCGTCGCGCACATTTATACCAATTGCAGCTATTTTTCTCATACCATTTGCCAGCCAAACTCCTAAAAAAGCTACTGGTTTATAAGAAAACTAGAACAGCAGTAAGTGTCGAGAAAACTGAAATAGTTTTTCATATTTTGATTTTAATTGTATTGAAAAGAATGTGCATACAGTGGCTTCTATTATTCATTATGCAATTAATTATAACGTTTTTTGTTCTAAAATATTGATTATATTTATCTAACGTAATGGTTAATTTTTCCTCCTTATTATCTGTCTAAACTGGTCTAAACCACATGTTTAGACAGTATCAAAATAAAGAGACCACTTTAACGAGGTAATCCCTTGTTCATTAATCGATCAATCATCTTTGACTATTTTATGAATCCCTTGCAATCCATCATACATATCGTATATGAATATCAATCCGATTATAAAAAGGATGGAATAAGACACCGGTATTTAATTTAGAATCATCAGCACTTTTACTTCGCCATGATCAGTTCCCTTCCTGAGTTCTTCCCAAACTATGCTAGAATAACGATGACCCAAGTGATCAACTCCTTCTCCATGATTTGTCTGTATTGTTTATAACAGCAAATAAATATACATTCCCAAAAATCCCTTCCGCGACAATAGCTATTATGAATATAGCAGTAAACTTCGCAATTTTGCTGGACCTTCTAATTATGTTTCGTTGTGCTTCGAAATTATCTATTCGTTACCATATTGGAACCAAAATTAGATATATTATCAAGCAAAAAATTTGCGCGAATTCTCAGAAACAAACCTGTATTGGTCGATCTTTCTGCATCAAGCAAGCCGAATTTACGTACAGTTTTGATGATTGTCTCTTCAATGAGATATACATAACGGCGAACACCGACAACTGTGGAGTTTTGGTCCTGACCTTTCACACGCAATGAATGAAGATCAACAATAGGATAAACGATAAGTTGACCAGGGCCATGAAATGTGATCAATCCACCTCGCTTTGTCCTAGAAATTCAGATTTTCAAACTAGAGAGAATTGGAAAAATATGTGTTAGAGAATTAAGAACTTAAATAAACTAAATGAACGATAAAAGAATAAGGAAAAAAAGTAAAAACCTGAACTAAATGATGAATAGTAAAAGAAAAAGAAAAAAATATGGAAAAGTAAGGGAAGTAATAAGAGAAGCATTCTATCTTCTGTGCACTGGCTGAAATTCTGCACTGCGGTGTAAATAAGTCTATTCAAATGTCTTCGATATGTTGACTGCTGCGTAATCATTTACTCATCGAAATATGTGATGCTCATAACTTTTATCAAGAAAAGTAAGAAAATTCGGAAATTGAAATTGAAAATTTTCTTGAATAGAAATATATTTCCTCTCTGACTTTATTTTATTTTACACAACATAAACTGAATTTACCGGTAGAAGTCAGCACCCAGTTTCTTCAAACGGTTTTCTTCATCTTCATTATATTGGAAGTGCCTTATGCCAACAGTATAAACAGGTGTGTGTTCCAGTAACAAAATGTAGTTCCTGAAATCTTATTATAAAACTTTTTTCTAAAACACTTAATGCGGAATCAAACCCAAACTCACTTCTTCATCGAATCAGATCCCAATTTTCGAGAAGCAAGCAGTTTTTCAATAAAGTAGTTTTGCTGCTTCAATCCATCAGCATAAGTAACTCGACCTAACCACATCGCATCAGCGGCACTTCGGAATAAAAATGAATCAAGCCGCATGCCCGATTCAAGATGCGAGACGTCTCAAGTAGAAACGAACAAAAATAACAAACAGATAATTTGACAAAGATAATTTAAGAAGCAACAATTAAAAACAACACAATGAATTGATGGTATTTTGAAAGTTTTCAAGAATTATCACTTCTGTCTCTTCGGGTCAGGTGCCGCTACGGAGCGTAGTCTTTCCTCACGGTATCTGGAAAGGTATTAGACAAGTATGAATAAATATATGAAAATAAATTTAGAAAAGCTCCTTTCATGGAAACATGACCTATTAATTGCATATGCTAACTACACTAATTCAAACTAAAAAGATATATATGCAGGTCAAAACCTGAGGAATATTTTTTCACTTGATCGAAGCATCTGAGAAGTCTTTTCATACTACGACAAGATATAGCAGTCTATGACAAAAACCATCTGAAGTACAAATCAAAAAATTTGGGAACTGTCGTAAGCTTCGCTTATGTTATATTGTAATAAATGCATATTGTTTATGCTTGAACAGTTCCAAAGATTATACCTTCTATACCACTCGTGTTTGCCTGTATAAAATATTTCACGAATTATATGATAAGGAGGGCCGGTACGCGCAACTGAACCACGTAAATCAGCAATGCACTCGGTCTCTTTATTCAGCACACTCGAACTCTACGATTCGAAAAGTAAGAAACGATTTGATGTACGAAATTCAATTCTTTATCACAGTAAAATCAGTGATAAAATTAGTGATCTGACACTTTTGTTTATTTAATTGTTTATAAATATTCGAAAAAAGAGGAAAAAATGATTTTGTAACACTATTATTTACTGCACACTATATAATATTAATATGTCTGACTAACTAGCTAGAACAGACTATATTTTTAAAATTAAATAAAAATAACCTGCTTCTTCGCCTCTAATTCTTTCAGATCAATGGGTTTAGAATGTTCGTAAGGAAATGACCTCACCGGATGCCAGCAAGCAATTGTGCCACTTTTACAAATTACCGTATACGCTTTGCTGAAAAATTCAATTAAATTTATAAACAGACATCTTAAGGTCAACCCAAATAATTTTCCCATACAATTAAAATATTACTATCACAACTAATATCATTTCCCTTATCATTAACGCTTTTATGAGATTAATTGCTGCTATATTTATTTTAACTTTTCGCTCTTTTTTCCTGGCAACATTCATGCACTTAAATATTTAAATTCCAAAGTTCTAAATTTTTATACATTTGAAAATTTCAAATAGATAAGTTTCCAGAATGAAATGAAAGATAGAGTAACCATACAGTGATCAAATACTGACCGTAACTTTTTTCATAGAGCAATTCAAGTAGAATGAAAATTTCACCTCAAGTCGATTTCTTCGCTACTACTGAATTGTCGCACTAATTGCCGTATTGGTCTGATATATCGACAATCAGGTCGAAGCATCACTCGTCACTTATCTCTTCCCACAACAATGCATGTATCTGTCATACCTTACTTCGATATATGCGAAAATTTGGTGCTCACGTAGACACATCTGAATATGACGGGCCGCATTGGCTGTATTCAGCAGTTTCAGCAGCACATACGTGCTGAAGTATAATATACGTGTTGAAGTGATATTCATTACAGTTAAACAGGTTTCTGCGATCATTAACAGGTTACTACGGTATTAGATGAAGTATTTGTTATTAACATAATTGTCGGTAATATTGTTAAAAATGATAATTAGGTATATTAATGAATATGAAGATGAAGGAGAGGAAAAAGATAGGAAGGAAATGGATAAAATAGATCAGTAAGTACTGTTTTTCAGTACTTATTGAGTAAAATAGATCAGTAAGTACTGTTTTTCAGTACTTATTGAGTAAAATAGATCAATAAATACTGGTTTTCATTTTCAGTGCATGTTCACTATTACTAATGTCAATGGCGGATAGTTCATATGATGATGAATCTAGAGGGAATTCTCAGGAAAGTGCATCAGAAGATGATTCCATAACTGAACAACAGCAACAAAGTACAGTCACATCATCGGATGATGATGATGAACAGATGCAGAAGAAAGGTTTAGTTTGATTTGTTTATTCAGTTTGATTTTTTATTTTATATTGAAATTGCATTGATGTCATTTTTGATGTTATTAATATGGTTGATAATTGTGAATTTCTATTTCTAGGAAAAGACTTCGCTGCTGCAAAGAGCAGATCATCATCACTGGGACGAAATACAGTTTCGGCAGGAAGTGATGATGATTCAGGTGCTCCTGAAGAGCCTCATTTGGAAACTGAGGAAGATTCAGATGCTGTGTCGGAGCGACAGCCAGTTCCTGCTGTTTCTGATGATTCAGATGCAGTTTCGGAACGGGAGCTGGATAAAGCAAAAGAATCCGATGATAGCGAAAAAAACGATAGTAATACATCGAGGAGTCCTTCAGAAGCAGATGCAGTGGAGGGAAAACAAGAACTTAAAGATATTGCATTGTCAGAAAGTGATAGCGACAAAGAAAGTGACGAGGAACGAAAGGTTATATTTTTTATTTTTATGATGTTTGGTTTTCATTGGTCGTAAAAACGAAGCCAAGTATATTGAATATGAATCTGGCTTTGAAAGATTTCAAAAAAATGTGAAAATTCTATTACACGCTTCAGATTGTATAATTTACGGTCATTTTTAATCTGTTTTGTAGACCTGGAAAACATTGAACTGCAGCAGAAGCATATTGCTTTTATTTCATCATAAGCGGCAGCGAATTATATTGCTGTCATGATTTGCAAATAATGACTGTAATAAACTACTGTGTGAAAAAAAAAGAATTACTTTACTTTACAATTACTTTTAATCTGTTTTATCAGACCTGAAAAATGTAAATTTTTTTGAAAAAAATGAATGGAGCTTTATAAAGTTTAGATGCATGATACTAGATAAGTTTGATCCTGATATATTTTAGAAATGTTAAAGTTTTTATTATATATCAAAGCGTTTTAAATTAAACATCATCACCATATTGAGTTGTAAGTTAAATGCGTTTGACAAGATTCTCACTTCAACAGTCATTTTTATCACTCGGCGTGGCTTTATTTTAGGAATTAACGGAGGATGACATAGTTGGACCGCGTCTGTATCCTGATCCAGAAGCAAGTGTTGCAGATACTGAACATCTTGAACCGACAGTTGTTGAAGTTAACACTGCAAGAATATGTCCGAAATTCACTGACGAAGGACTGTATTTTGTAAAATTCCCAAACTTTTTGAGTATTGAACCGCGTCCATTCGATCAAGACCATTATGAAGACGAATTTGATGAGGATGATTTGCTGGATGAGGAAGGACGCGCTAGACTGAAGTTGCGAGTATGTATTCGTAGTGTTTTACAGATAACAAATGCTTTTGGAAGCGCTGCATTTAATTTTCATGACTGTTTTACGAAGCCCGTCTTGGAATGAACAGCTCAATATTAAGGACTATTTTAATTTTAAATTCACATCTAATTAAATCTCGGCCGCTGAAATTTTGATTGCGACATTTCTCACACAAATATATGAGATGAATAACATATAGCTGCAGAATCAGTTACTCTTGATTTTAAAAATCAGCCAGCATCGAAATTTCCGTTTTATCCGTTATACGTAACTTAAATTATGTTATAGGTGGAAAATACAGTCCGTTGGCGTTATGTATTAGATAATGCTGGCAATATACAGAAACAAGGGAATTCAAAAATTGTTCGCTGGTCGGACGGAACGTGTGTTTCTACGTGTTGTTCTTGACTTTGTAAATGCCTTGGATTTATAATATAGTTTCGCAAACTACTTTATTTATTATGTAACTTCTGCAGTTATCTTATGAAAAGAGTTTCAGAATGTCTCTTTATCTCGGTGGAGAAATTTTCGACATAACGGTTCAGCCGATGCAACTTGATAATCATTTATTCTTACGGCAAGGAGCAGGTTTACAAGGACATGCTGTTTTCAAGCAAGTCACAATTCTCAGTTTTTTATTTCAGCTGTAACAGAAAATTTCCAAGCACAGAGAATTTTCCCTTCTTTATATCTGAATAAAACGGTTTTTGTGTGAAATTTGAATAAGGAATATTTCTATTTACAGGGAAAAATTAGTATTTCGGCCACATTCAACTGATTCCATCACACATCGGAAGGTTACCTTGTCAATGGCAGATCGATCTAATAAGTCTCAAAAAGTGAAAGTTTTGACTGCAGTTGGTTCGAATCCAGAATCAAAGAAAGCGGTATAATTTGATTGTTTAGTTAGGAGCTAATTGTGTATTCAGATCTTTTGCTTTTCAATTTAGAGTTTTCAAATGTAATTTTTGTTAAGGATTCTGTTTTAGGAAATAGTTCGGAAAGAAGAAGAACGTATGCGTGCTCAAAATCGTCGTGAAGCACAGCAGAGGCGTAGTCGTATGCGTCCATCCCTAGGTCGGTCAGGATTGACCGCTAACTTTTTAGAGGACAGAGACGAGGATTCAGGTACAGTTAATGACTTTACCATGTTTTTTTTCTCTTATCTTTGATTGTGCTGGATGCAACATTTTCTCTTATAGATGAGGAGTCAATATCTGCCATTAAGAATCGCTACAAGCATGGTTTAGATGATAGACTATTGATCGGCCGTTCAGATTCTGAGGATTCAGATTCCAAACGATTACATGATGCCAAAAAAGACAGCGAAGATAGTGACAGTGACCAGGTTAATTCTTTAATGCTATTTGTTTATACAGTTATTGCGCGTTTTTTCTTATGTTTGAGTTTTTGTACTTCTGTAACTTTCCATATATAGATTCAAAATTATTCGGTTTATAATTGCAGGAAAAGAGGAAGCAGAAGAAAAGAAAATTAATTATTGAAGATGATGACGAGGAAGAGAATTAGAATTCGTTATTTCTTTCCAATGTATAGATGTTTTTATGCTTCACTTTTATTTGTTGACGTAACTTTCTTAAATTTTTTATTGGTAGTTGTCGATGCAAGAAGTTCTTTCGAAGAGGGTTTACATATTAAAAAGTTGACGCTGATGGTTTTTAATTTTTATAAACCGTTTGTAACGGAAGTTGTTGGACGCTTTTAAGTGGTTGAATATCCATTATTTTAAATATTTTCTTTCATATTCGTCTTCTTTAATATGCAAATTATGCAGGGCCATTCATATTTGTTGGAATTTTCAGTACTTCTTACCGTGGTTAGAAAATACTGATCGCCTATTGAGTAACTTATACATCTCAATTCCTATTATTAGAAAATTGTGAAATCAACTATCATTGAAAGTTTTATCGTACATTCAGTTCATATCAATTTGAAGTAATTCACATTGAGTTGTTTCGATGCGTAAAGTCTCGAAACAATACTGGTCAAAAATTTGGAAATTGATGCGTAAAGTCTCGAAAATTGATTATTTTACTAGTGTAAAAGAAGCTTAGCTTGGTTGAATTTTTTGCACAAGTAACTGCCGCGAATTGGCATCATAATTGGCTTCATACTAATTGCATTATTTTGAAAGAATGGCAAGTATGAAACAATGGAGGCATCAATCGCTGGAAGCCAATGGATCTAGTCAGAAAAATGCGGAGGACAAAGATTCTGAAGTTGTTGCAAGTGGATATGATGAAGAATCAGTGGATGATGAAGATACGAAGCAACTATCATCCGTATGTCGCGCCGAAAAATCACTTGGTATATTAACCCAACGATTTGTTGATTTATTGCAACGAGCACGTGGTGGCATTGTCGATTTGAATATTGTGAGAATTCCTGATTTCCTTCATAACTGCTGAAATGCAATGAAATAACAAGAAAGCCGTCTGGGCAAGATTTTTATTTCATACTACCATCGTTCATTACTTCAAAGTGCTTCAAAGAACGTTCGAAATATTCATGCTCGCAGAAATTTCATTGCATTCTCAGACATCTGAAATATCCTTTTCTGCAATTTAGTGACAACTGAAAATAGCCCAGCAAGAGAACGGCTACTTCAAAAGCGAAGGCTATTTAAGTAGTAGTTTTGATTTAAGTTTTTGTAATTAAAACATAATTTTTTTTTTAGAAACTTTATTTTAAGGCTACTGAAGAACTGCAAGTACGACAGAAGCGAAGAATATACGATATAACCAACGTACTGGAAGGTATCGGGTTGATTGAAAAAAAGTCGAAAAATATCATTAATTGGAAGTAAGTTTCAAATGGTGATATTCCTGATGACCACTTTTTCCATATTTCTTCTTTTAATAATGTAAGTTATTGTAAGTTTCCTTTAAAGAGGTGGAAAGCTGAGGAAGCATGGTGCATATCCGGATACTGATCCTGAAGAGCAGAAACGCATTTTGAAGCGGAAGGCTGAGTTAGAAGAGCTGGAGAAGGAAGAACGCATTCTCGACACCCATATTAAATGGATGAAACAGGTCTCAATTTTGATCACTTCGATATTTATACTTTTATTTTCATTGCTAGCTGTTTGTTCTTATATCTGAGCGTAATTGTAAAATTTAATTTCTAGAGTTTGCGAAATGTAAGTGAATATCAAAAAAACATGAAGCTGGCATATTTGACGGAGGAAGACATACTATCCGTTTTTGAAGATAGCCGAGTTTTTGCTATACAGGCTCCTCCTGGGACTTTCGTTGAAATTGGTGCCCCACCAAGGGTTTGCTTTATTTCACAATTTATCAAATTAAATTTTTGCATGTCTCTGCTGTTTTTTTTTTATATAGCATATTTCGACTTTTGAAATTGTGATATACAGATGCGTGACTTTGACATGCAATACACTTTACGATTAAAAAGTACATTTGGCCCTGCGAATGCAATATTGTTGGGAGAAATGGACAGTAATCAAAATCGACGCGACTTATTCACTAATAAATCCCAGGTATTCAAAAGAATGTGTATATATATAAATATATAATACAAATTTTCAAATTCATAATTATTATGATTTTTTTCCTTGTACTCGATTACTTCTCAAAAAACTTTACCTGATTTCAGCCTGTGTCATACACTGTAGAAGGTGATATGCCTAGACAGTTTTTAGAAGAGGATGAAGACGAAAGTGTGATAAAGAAGAGGCGATTGGATGAGGAATTTAGCAATCAGTCTGATCCCGTATTGGCTTTTATTCCTTCTCGTAAGTAATGATTATTTCTGGATTACTATGTGAAACATTTGGAACACTGTAGTGATAAAATGGGAATAATGTGATGTTAAATAATCTAAATTATTTATGGAAGGATTTTTATAAAAATTTACTGAAGATTTTTCTGATTGAGAGTGTAATCCTTTCAGAAGACGAACGTCAGAAATCATTTCAGCAAGGGTGCAGTTCTCTGCAATCACAAGCAGACACTAATCCTACGTTCAGCCAAGGTAATTTCTTTTGACATACTTTTTCCTATGAGAAATTTTATTAAATTTGATTTGACTTTCAGAAATTCGAGAGGTAATGAGGAAGCTAAGTCCACCGCCATCCGAACGTGATTATATTTTTAGTTTGAGTCAGGGCGAGACATTATCGGAGCTTTTTGAAGATGATCTCATTTGATATTCTTGGGATATCTTGATTGTATATGAGAAAATTTACAATGTATATTCTTTTATTGGTCTTGTTTTTGTGTTTTTTACTTCAATTGGTTAATTTAATTTATCTGATACTTCTTCTGTGGTCTTTTTATTGCATTCAGTCACTGATGTTTAATGTAGATATTTTCAAGTTTATAATAAACTATTGATTTAGTTTAAATGTATTTCTTTGGTGATTCTAATGATTCTTTGATATGAATACAACATTTTTGTAATTCTTACCTTTTTTCGTTAATTACATATATGGGAAACATCTTGTACCTTTTTGTCTTAGCATACTTTTTTTTTTTACATTGTCGTGTTTTCTACTTTTATATTTTATATTGTCTTATACCTTTCTGTCTTATCATACTTTTTTCTCACATTATCATATTGTCTATTTTTTTATATTTTATATTGTCTTGTATCTACTTGTCTTATCATACCAAGCATCTGAAAAGGGGCCAGACATTCAATTACTCTAAACTTGGAACAAACTAAGTCAGTTGAAGTTCTAGGCTATAGTGTTTTTATCATACTTCAATTAGTGCAGATTCTATGAGATAAAAATAAGAAAGCATAATTGTATTCGAATTTTACCCATAGCAGTGTACTTAATTCAGGTTTATCATTTTGTTATTTGTTAATAGTGCTATATCCATCACATTGGCTTAAACATGCATTCTATTTCTGTTGCATTGCATTTAGTTTTAATGCAAAAGAAGTAAAAATTTCCTTTGAAATTTGCAACAATATAAATAATATGCCCGTTTAAAATGCATTTTATCTTAATAAACGAAAATTATCTTGCTTACAATGATAGGATGTAATTATCAAAATTATCAACTATTAATGGTCTCCTTTTGATTCATTTAAGAAGAACTGATTCAGGTTATAGATTCTTCCATTATCATTATCAATTCTAGGAGGTAATATTACATTTACAATATCATAATTGCACATTTACAAAGTGTTGTACGACAGATTCAGAGTCTTCCCAACTTTTTTGTTAATTTTGAAGGATCTAAATTCGTAGATTTGGGGCAATACGGTTTTCATTTCAGTTTTCAAGAATTCTGGAAAATCTACTGTTATTGATTTGGACATAATGTCTCGTGAACTGGAGACTGCGGTACCTCCAGATTCTGCTGCTACTGCTGCTGCTGGTTAGTTCACTGTATTTTTTAGTACCGGTTCGTTTGTCAGTTGAGAACTGCATTTTTGAGTTCCAGGATATTGAAATGGATTAAAAAGTTTGCAAGCATCACTCTTGCATAATTCATAATTTATGGTTCTCAATACTTCCAGTTATTGTCGTTTAATTATTCAATCAAGCACTTTCAGGTAATTCTAGTGAACAAAACACATCAATGATCTCAACTGAAACAACGAAGAAATCTAAGATTGTTGAGTAAGTTTTGTTGATCGCATATTAGTGCTATCATTTGGTTAAGCCCGTTAATTGATATTTTTATATTCTTCTAGGAAGTGAAGAACAAATTTTCTTTTCCATGTAAAATAACACTTCTAAAAGCATTCATAGAAATTGAAATGAGATTTTCCTATGAAAGTTTGCAGATTTCATTTCGATCCTTTGATTATGCATACCATTTCACTACTACGATATAATCAGAAAATTAATTGCTATCGGGTAAGAATGGGACCGCCACCATCATTACCTGTATTCAATCCCATTAAAATACATTTGCTTAATTCGTAAGTCCTCTTAATTTTTGTGTATTTAAAAAAAATTAAAGGAACGTGATTTCTAAAATATTTTATTAAAATTTTTTTTTGGAAACGGAATTGAATGCTAAAACACTTTTTTTCTTTTCTGAGTGTTTTTCAAAAGTTGCAAGAATTGCAGGCAAGAAATGGCGAATGAATTTTCGGAGGAGAATATGCAATTATTGCTTAGAAAAGCGGTGGCCGTCTTAGCTGCTCATTTAGGTTTTATTAGTAGGTTAATGCTTCAAAGTACTTCTTAATAATTCAGACTCAGAATGGAAATTCTACCTGAATGCTTTTTATCAAGCATTATTTTTTACTACCTAGTTTTTTAGCTTACTGCTACTTATAGTGACTATTCAAGTAAATTACTGAAAAATCACATTCAGAAATGGAATCGTCAGTGGCATATCTCATATCACGGATTGTTGCTATGAGAATAAAACGAATGTGTTTTAATTTGAACCTTTCACATCAGCGACGTGTGGAGGGCAGAGAAACAGCATTTCCTGTATGTCATTTTTTTTTAATATAATTTGTTTTTCTCTAAAATTTTTAAAAAATTTTGAATGAAATATTTTTTGTTTTTCGCAGCATTTAAGAATAAAACACTAGAATTTGGAGTCAAAGTAGCAATAAAAAAAGATTTAGTCCAAAATGCAACTGTATGCGAAGCATATGTTTTCTTAGAAAGAAATTTATAAACTCTTGGAATTACGATCTACTGCTCAGTTGTTAGTTTGGAGAATCTACTCTAGCAGATTGATTGCACAACATTGTAACAATTTGCTTTAAATGTTTGGAATGTACAATCTGTTCGAATATAAATGATGCTTGTATGAAGCAATGTTCAGTTAATGAAAATTAGTAATAATTCCAAAAATTTCAGTCAGCATTGATGCATGCACTTCGCTTGGAGAATATTAGGGAAGTCACAGAATTGCAAGAATTTTATAGAAGTCGTGTGATTTTCTATCACGATCGAGTACTACTTTCTTGTACACAAAAATATGAAAAAGCAACGAAGAAATTTGCTCATTTTCAAGCTGAGAAAGTCAATCGTTTCATGGATGAAACTTCCTTAAAATGTGCTCCTCAGAAGCTGCTATCAAAGGCAAATCATAGTTGAGTCTACAATACTATCTCTAATACTGTATGATTCTGCTTGTTCCATTTTCTGCGGGTTTTATGATTTTTTATGCTTTAAAAAAAAATGGTTTTTTTTCCGGTAAAATTCAAATTTATATATATTTGGATAATAGACTGGAGAATATTTATGTCGTTGACCGCTTTAGTCCATTTAAATGAGAAGTATTCATTACAACTATTACTATCACTAAACATTATTACGGAACAGTGAAATGAGTCTTAGGCTTATTTCTTCAAACTTTATTGTTTGATTCATCAATTTTATTCGAATTATAGTGTAAAAAAATTTGAAATTGAAGTATGTACAGAAAAATATAGGTAGGAATAGGAACTCATTGTGAAGCATCAAGAAATGAAATCGTCATAATAGCTACATATAGCGGTGTTAAATTGTTGTGATTTTTTTGTTGTGTGAATAAATTACACTTGTACTGTCGTTGTGCAATCATATGCCACGTGAAAATTATACTTATACTGTCGTTGTGCAATCATATGCCACGTGTAAATTACACTTATACTTTCGTTGTGCAATCATATGTCAGCCACGTGTAAATTACACTTGTACTTTTGTTATGCAAGTCATATGGTCCATTTTTTTTTTTTTTTTGTTTTATTGCAATAATTATAAATCATACTATGGGCAAATATGAATAGAAATTTTTTTTGAACGAAGCTGAAAAAGAAATTTATAAAAAAATTTTGGAAAGAAAAATTTTCAAAAAATATGCCACTGATTGCGACTATTAGTTATTCTAATCAAAAACTCTAGTAGTCTATGTTTCTAATAAGATTGCCATTTGAATTATGTTACATTTTAGAACACTATATTTCAAACTAATACAGGATTGGCAATGCTAATTTACACACCAAATACTTATGCAACTTATCAAAAAAAAATCTTTTTAATCTTTAGTATAAGATGGTTAAAAAAGTCATCAACCGATTTTACACATAGACTATTCGTCACAAATATATATGCTTTCCTGAATATGCTGTAATAGTATAGAATAATATTTCATTAGTATATTATTCAAGCTAAAGAAATTATTTAAAATTTGCGTGAATGAACAAGACGTTAGTTAAAATCAACTTTGTTCAGTTCCAAAATGAAATTAATCTTACATATTTCAACCCGAAGTAAAAATCATATAGATTCATATCATATGTACATGAATATTATAAAGCGTCAGTGAACTATAATCAAGAAAGTACATAATATAATTCTCAAACTTATGATATCACTATCAATTTTTGAGAAATGAAAAAAGGTATTGAAATTTCCTGTAGTAATAAAACAATCTATTAATCAATAAGCATTCAAAAAAGACAAAAATGAAAGCAGCAAAAATGAAAAATTTATTATGAATTATGAAACATTTCATGCCTTCTTTCTATAACTGTTAGTAAATGAAGCTAGAATTCAAACTAATATTCATAATAAATTTTTCAATATAGCTCTGAACTATAGCCAGATGAAAAGTAATAATGTGTAATGAATGACTCCACTACGTCAGTTACAAATTATTGAAATGACTGTAGGAATTTCCGATTTTTTTTTTTAAATCACAGTAAGATTTTAGAATTGCAACAAAGTGATTAATTTATGAACTAAAAATAAAAAAGATCACTGATCACTTAAGATCATCATCATCCTCATCACTACATGATCTTTTGATTTTAACCAGAATTGACGTGTGCCACTGATCCAAACGTGATATTTTATCAAAAGATTTTACTACTTCCGTGAATTTCACTTGATTTTTGTCTTCCAAACACGAAATTAATTCACTGAAAATAAAAGTTATATAAAGTTCAAAATACTGAAATACATGAACTAAGTTGCATTAAAACCATGAACATAACACAGAATGGTAGAAACAAACCTGACAAGTTTATATTCTCTCGAATCAACAAATGAAGGAGAAATTTCTTCGTAACGCTTCAATGCATTTTGAGTATCCACCTAAAAAAAAATTCAATGATCAAATGCACAGAAATAAAATATTAATAAAACGAAGAATACAGTTATAGTAGTTAAACTAATCAACTTGCCTTCAAATTGCTCCATAATTTAACACTAGTCACGAACATCCTTACCTCTGTGTTAAAAATCTTATTACGCTACAATTAATCACAGGTAAAACATAATGTTTGTTACAGTATTACCGTGAATAAGCCTATATCTTCCAGATCTATTCACTTCACAGTTATGGATTAGTCTCGTTAACTTGGAGGAAAATGAGGAAAATGCAACACGCTTGTTTATTTTCTGTACAAACTGAGCCAGTTATATTGTCAAACCAGTTAGTATCTTCATATGTTTTCTCTAAAATAATCAAAGAAAAGCTAACTAAATCAGAGCAAAGATGACAAAGAAGAGCTTGGAAAAAATGATTTTTGGCCGCATATTTTAAAGTTGGATGGTCAGCTTCCCAAATAGCCACTTCCTCGAAAATTTTGATTGCCTTTTTATAATCTTCCAGTTGCGCGGCATACTGAAAACAGCATGGAAAATTACTCAAGAAAATAGTAATTAAATGAAATGAAAATGGCTTTAGAAGAGAAAAGTCAGAAATCAAACGTTTGATCAACTTTAAAGAACTGCCTAATCAATTAAAAGCCATTAATTTCCGAAGTGTTACTGATACACTTATAAAAATAGGAGAAATCACCTGTGCAACTTTAATCATACACTTAGTTGCTGAACTTCGGCTTTCTTCACCTTTATAAAAATCAGCTGCCTCCTGAAAAACATAAGTACTTACATCTAAGCCGATGTAATCCGAAAGAAGGTTCAGGCATTCTCGTTTGCCTCAAATGAAAAAAACTGGACAAGTATAAGATATTTATATCTGATAATGATAATGAGTCATAACTTGTGCCATATCTGAAACCACACTTTCAAAAATTTCGGCCATCATACAAGTATAAAATATCATACCTGATAATGGGTCATTGCTTGTGCCATATCTGGAGCCTCACTTTCAAAAATTTCGGCCATCGTGCAATGATATTTAGCAGCCATATTGAAACGACCCATATCCGTGTAAGTTTCAGCAGTTTTTATCAAACAATCAATTGCTTGCTGCAAGTGTATGACTTGTTACTTCGTTTCTAACTTTAATGAACCATTCCATAAATTTATAAAAACTTACGCTTCAATACGTTTTATGATAAATCATTTATAACAATGATTCTGAATAAAATATCTCTATATCAATTTTAAGCCATTATAAAATTAATGAGGGTATTAAAAGTAATGATCCAGACACTTGGAACAGTTCTACACCAATTTAGTACTACCATGAAATGCAAATGTGTCCTATTTTTAAAGATTTAAGGTTGCCATAGAAAGAAAGAAATAGAACGTTAACGATTACAAAATCACCCATAAAAATGAATACTTCTACAAAGTGTATGTCTTTGAATTTGTTTAAAAATAAATGAATACTGTTAATTAAAATGCTGTATCAAGGAAAGTAATTTCAATTAAAATTAATAATCCGAAACGACTCATTCACTGAAAATTAGCAAAAATATGACAAACAGTTTGCACACAAATCAAATTATGACCATTACTAAAGAAATAAAACTTCCTAAATAAGAACTAAACATATTTGCTGGAAAAAACTCAGAATTAAATAATGATTATTAAATCTTAAAGATTAAAGAAAAAGAAAGATAATTCAAAGTTTACTTGTGGATTAACTTTACGATAACAATTAGCTGCTTCTGCATAATTTGATGCTGCATCATGCTTTCGATCACTTGCTGCAGCATGTATTTCTGCGGATCTCACAAATGCATCACCTGCTTCTCGCCATAATTTTGATATTTTGAATAAATTCCCTGCCTTAATTAATAAATTGCAATATGATTACGTGCATTTGCCTAAAAACAAAAATGAAAAACTTTTGAGATTAAGAAGTCACATTCTTTTAGAGTTATAATCTCCAAAAAGCGTTGAGCACAGCATTTTTGATCCGAACTTGCTTTTTTTTTTTGCTTGAATGTTCTGTTAACCATTGATTATATTAATTTTATCAATGAATAAGGAGACAAAGCATGGATGATATTAGGAAGTAAAGAAATAGTAAACGAAACATTCAATAACATAATTTTTCTAAATTTATTGTAGAAAACTCCTTCTTTATACACTTTATTATTCTCTTTTGTTGCCTCAATTTTTGCATTTTCTGTGGAGGAATTTCCAACATACAACTTTCCATTTCGCAGATTGCCTAAACTAACTATAAAATCAACAAGCTCAACAACACTATCATGGTAAGAACATAAACTGAGATAAGAAACAAATTTTGATAGAGAATTTCCACAATCATTTCAAGTATTCACAGTTGATGACTTCAATCATTCGAGAGTTTTAAGTAGACAAATTCTTAATTCTACTACTCGAAATTTCCAACAAATTTAATAGTATATTTACTACGGTTGAAAATTTATTAGTATATTACAAATACCATTAATAGTCACCAGGAGCTTCCTTTACATATTTACATCATCCACTGGTTCTGGAAGAACTTTCGTTCTTCTAGCTTTAAAAGTTGGTTCCTTTTGTTCATTGCCAAAGACTATTCCTCGCGGTGTACGAGGAGGATGTATCTTACGGATAGTGCTAACTTCGCCCACTTGTTCAACTGCTCCAAATTCTTTCCGTGGCAATTTCCTCTTTCTCATAAGCAATGAGCATTCTCTGATACCATGAATTTCTTCAGAATGATAATTTCGTTCTTCTGGACTTGTGAAAATTTGTGAACAAGATGCTTCGTAACATCGAAACAAAGCTATAGAAGGATTGCGATCTCTTTTGATTTTAAAAATCGAACAGTGATTCTCGTCGGCATGAATTTCTAGGTAATGTATATTTGGAAATTGCTGTCCACATATGGCACATTGATGTCTATGAAACAGCTCGTAATGATCTTCAAAAGTGGCCACATCATCAAAACTCATTCCACAGCCATTTTCTTCGCATACTAAGACGCTTTCTGAATCCTCCTACAACTTTCCATAAAAAACTACAAAATCAAAATCTAAATGTAAGAAAAATTGAAAAAAATATCATAAAGCACAAATGAACTATAGAATCTAAATGCAAGAAATTAGCATGCATTTATATGAAGAATTCAAAATGCAAGAAGTGCATCCTTTTTTCAAGAATTCAAACATATTTTTTGCAAATAATAAAGAAAAACAAGTTCGGACTCAAATACTGATCACTCTTGAACTAAATTTGAAATAAATTCATCCAAAGGTTTTGAATGAAGGAAGAACTAATTAAAATACTAACTTGTACAAAAAGATCAGCAGCTTCTTCTGATTTACCATTACCAAATAAACCACTAAAAAATCCACTTCCACTTTTTGCCTTTTTCTCTGCATCCTCTAATTTTTTTCGGGCTTTAGCCTCATTTTCCGCCATTTAAAAATTAAATGAACTATAAAAATTTTATAGTCCGTTACAGTTAAACTGGGTTAATTTATCACCTGAAAATGAGAATTCAAATAAAAAAAAAAAAAATCCAAAAATGATAAAAATGATAAAATATTATCAATTTACGTAGTTTCAAGTACGTAATTTTAAATAAAACATACTATTTAACAAAAATCTAAATTAATAACAACAAATTAGTAAAGAATAATACTTTTATCAAACAGAGAGCAGCATAATTATCCTATACTTTACGCAGTTGAAGAGTACATATGAGACACTATGAGATATGAGAGATACATGAGAGACACTATGAAATATGAGACACCAAAATTTGACAATGTTTCGAAAAATCCTCGATTGTCTCGAAGAATTCTCGAATGTCTCGAGTAATTCAGTTTAGTAATTCAAAATTTAAAAATAATAATTTCTGTATTGAAGGAAAAATGTAAAAGCCACCAATTCAGCATACTAACATTAAAAACAAATTGTAAAGAAAAACATCACACAACAAACAATGTCCGCGCTTCTTCTATTGATTTCCATTTCGCTAACTCTCTTGATAATACTCATTGCTGTCACTCTTTTCAAATTCAATTCGTCAATTTTATCGCTATTTCCATTTTTCAACCACTTGATATTCACCAATGCAAAGGATTTAATTTACAGTGAAATAACCAGTTGAAAAGATTTTTGAATCAATTCATTCGACCACTGATTAGTTAGTTGAAAAGATTTTTGAATCAATCCATTCGACCACTGACTAGTTAGTTGAAAAGATTTTTGAATCAATCCATTCCATCACTGACTAGTTAGTTGAAAAGATTTTTGAATCAATCCATTCCACCACTGACTAGTTAGTTGAAAAGATTTTTGAATCAATCCATTCGACCACTGACTAGTTAGTTGAAAAGATTTTTGAATCAATCCATTCCACCACTGACTAGTTAGTTGAAAAGATTTTTGAATCAATCCATTTATTTGTTTCCCTATTATCTAATGCACAACAAATATTCTACTTTCTGCAAATTTAATTTTCCGCTATTATTACTATTACTCAAAGTTTGACTTTTAACATTGATCTTTAATTTTAACAAGAAATTTTAGTCGATCAAAAAAAATAAAAAAAAAAAATAAAACCGCTATGTATGATCACATTCTTCGTAGTGCCTAACTAGTTCCGGTTTTGGTTCAAATTACCGCAAATATACCTTTGATAGAGAGAGGTTACTTATCAATCAATGACCACTGATATATCTTATCAAAAGATATCATCAAAATCACGATTTTTTTCTGGATATTGAAATCAGAAATAAATTACACAGAGTTTCTCCTATACACACAGTTGCAGACAGTGAAATTCGACCAATTATCAAACATGCATTAAAAGTGTACTGCATTGATAGCTAGACAGGTGTACTGAAATTGATAGCTGAATTGATAGTTAGACAGGTGTACTGAATTGATAGTTAGACAGGTGTACTGAATTGATAGTTAGACATCGTAGACAAAGATATACAATGGGCTCCTACGAGTGCGCTGAGAATGAAAAGCAAAATCTGTCTGCAAAATGCGTAGCAGAAAATCTCTTCGGGGTATTATTTGCAGTCATGGTTCTTACTGTTCTCATAATTATTTCTACGTGTGGAATAGCAGCCTGAAAGATTTTGTCCACATAGAACTTCCTGATAGAATGCAGAATGAAACGATATGGCCAGGACAAAAATTTTGATGTATAGATCAAATAGATCAATCTTCGATCTGATCCAGTAAGAACAGATGATAGTATTAATAAAGATATATGCGATCAATGCATTGCTATAAGGTGTCATTAAAGAAAATCACCAATGCACAGAAAAAGAAAATAGAATGATTGAGATCATCTAATTCATCTCATTAAAATTAAACTTAACTAATTATAACTTCGTTTTATACTCAAGATCGAACTTTTTCATACTTCTGCTAGCTTCACTACTCGTACTGATGTCCACTACTCGTACTGTTCACTACTCGTACTGATGTCCACTACTCGTACTGTTCACTACTCGTACTGATGTCCACTACTCGTACTGTCCACTACTCGTACTGATGTCCTTGATGATGTCCACTCTAAAATATATGGACACTCAGAAGGAGCGCTTTCTACCGAATCAATAAGCCAAATCGTTGCTCAGTAACGAGTAGGCAATGCACTTTTCATTCCTGCACTCTCATTTTTTTTTTTTTTTGGAGGATTGATCGCGGAAAAAAGTCCGAGAGATAAAGAATGGGGTAGCATCCATCAACCAGAAAAATACTAGAATGAGCAATGTCTATGCTTCTCTAAATTCCATGCATAAACAGCTAATATGTACCATTTTAATAGAGACATCTATATAAAGAATGATTTATCCTTGTTCTCTGATAGCATAATGATAAGTTAATTGATAGCACAATGATCATTACGCTATCAATTAACAGTTATCATGTAGCTGCTAAAAAGATTTTGAGTATTTCATTTATTGGATATTTTTCTTTTTTCGTAGAGTTTATTCTAGGAATTTTATTAGAATTAGTTAACTGTAAATTCATTTGGAAGTGAAATATTATCTGTAAAAAGTTGCTAAAACAAATGCATCTTTGTATTATTTATTAAAAACTTTATTAGCGATAACATTGTAGCAATGAATGAAATGTTTAATTTATTGACCTGGTTGCTTGTAATGCTGACCTGATTAAATTGAAATCAGGCTTATCCTTTTATAAGGTTTGTATTTATCTCGATAAACATGCATTTCACTAAGATTATCTGACTCAATATCCTTTTCATTTCCATCGGGAAATCAAATTGCATAGACGATGCCATGCAACTATAGAAGCTTATATTCGCTACTCTGAATTACGTCCGACATATTTACGCTTTTCACGTTCGTCACTTCTTTGGAATATTTCATCACTGCGGACTTTTAATTATTATTAAATAGAATAACTTTATATTTTGAACTGTTACTGAAACCTAACTTTAGGTTTTACGTAAGCCTGACTTCAGGCTTACGTAGAATTTTTTATGCATTAAATATCAATCTATTGATTAACGTTTACTAGCTACAATAAGAATACTCATGGACGAAATTATATGGGCTACTGCCGTTAGCTTGATTAATATCTCTCAGACAAATCTATTTTTGCTAAATCTTACTTTTCAGTTGAAGGTTAATAGCGAAACCTGAGAGAAATGGGTCGTGGTCGAAGTCGAAGTGAAAGTTCTAGCAAAAGTCGTAGTCGTAGCCATAGTCATAGTCGAAGTCCCAACAGTGGTCATCGTGGTCGTAGTCACAGCAGACGACGTGGTCGTACGAGAAGCCGAAGCCATCATCGTGATCGTCGAAGGTACGTTTGTTTTTTCTTTAAGTAAACTGAGATTTCTTTTGTACTACAGTTGATCGGTTTTAAGGTTTATATATTACAATCAAAATCTGTTCCAGAAATATGGCTTTTTTTGCTACATAAAAGATTAATTTCTCTGCAATAAGACATAGTAATATTTTAGGGTCTAGAAAATAAGAATGGATAGTTGAGAATGGTGGAAGAGGGCATAGTTGAAGATTTTAGGCACATTCAACTTCAGTCGTCGTTAGCTTTGTTAAGTGCAAAAGAAGGTGAATAGTGAAATATCCCCATTCACCCCTGTCGGTGAGGCAAAATATTTGGATAAATCTCCTATCCTCATAATTGGTGAGGTACTTCTCGATACTTACATCCATGCCTTCCAACTTTCTTAGGAGTTCGCTTTACACTAAGAGCTTTCAAGTTTTTGTGAAATACTACAAAAAAGCAGCTGGTGCAGTCGAATTGATTAGATTGGTTTTTAATTTTTTAGCACGTATCGGTTTTTTAACACTTTATTTGTTTTTATTTCTTAGATCGGTTTTTTTTTTTGAAAAATTTAATTTCATCTTTATTCTTAGCACTTAGAAACTGGTAAGGATTTTTTAGCAGAAGTCGTTCAAGTGATCGAGAAACAACAGATTTGCTGAAACTTTGTTGGAAACCGCTGAAAGATGATTCAAGAAATTTTGATGCATGGACTCATCTTTTACAATACGTCGAGCAACTTGTAAGTCAAGATGATTTAGATTGACATAATGACTCATTGTAATTGATCTAACGAATATTTTTTTGTAGGCAAAAATGGCATTAAAAGCAAGCACAAATTTACTCGTGTTAATACTTCGTTTTAAAATTTTAGTAAATTTTCTGTCTGCTCACAAAAGATTCAGTTTTACACTTTTCGGTCACAATATTTTTCATAATTTCTCAGTACCAGCAGTTTATAATTAGTGATGCAGTTAGTTGAAGATAAGCTCGAAAATATCCAAACTAAGTCATTTTAGGATGAAACAAAAGCTGCTCGCGAAGCATATGACGATTTTTTTAAGAGATATCCATACTGTTATGGATATTGGAGGAAGTATGCTGAATTTGAACGTCGTCATAAACACTACGATCGCTGCACTGAGGTAAGTCATAATTTTGGCATGTGACACTCTCCGTCTCATTATATTTAGTACTTCCTAATAACACATATTTCATAGCATGTAAATTGAAATTCTGCTACTGCCAATAATAAATAGGGCAGTAGTGTAAAGAAGAAAGAAAAGCAATTAACTTTGGTCTGTTATTGCTCTGAGCCTTTTGAATTTAATTAGAGGGGAAAGAGAAAAACATTAACTTAATAAATATCGCTAACTTCGAAAATGATTAAGGTCTATGAGCGTGGAGTTACGGCCATACCATTGAGTGTCGATCTTTGGCTTCATTATGTTTCTTTCGTTAAAGAGATCGTTCAGCATCAGGAGAATGCAGTGCAGAAGATCAGACTGTAAGTTTGTAACAATATTGTTAATGATATTTGCTTCATTTTTCTTAAAACTCGCGATATAATGGAATCCTTGCAGGATTTACGATCATGCAATTGAAGCATGCGGTATGGAATTTCGTTCAGACAAGCTATGGGATGAATATATTAACTGGGAGTTGAGTAATGGTGACACTGTACGAGCTGGAGCACTTTTTGATCGGATTTTAAGCATACCCACTTTGCTTTATAGCAACCATTTTGACAAGTACGTTTTTTTTCGTATTGAAAATTATATGTCTTCCTCATTTACCATTAATAAACTATTGCTTTGATAAATTCCATTTAATATTGACATGCTTGCAGGATTTATGACAACTTATTTCTTTGTTTTATTTTGAAATTTTAAAGCTACACTTTTAAAAGTATTCATCAGGTTACTGTCAGTCCTATTATCTTTATTGTTGCTATGTTTTCTTCCTTTAATGAATTGTTTCGCTATAAGAGAATTCTTTTGATTTATTATATTTATTCAAGTAGAAATAAATTTTCATTTTCAGTTTATTGCCTTTTTTCAATCAGCTGCTTCATTTTCAGATACAAGACTTTTGTGAATTCAAACGAGCCAGATCGCGTAGTAAGTCAGGATGAATACAATGAAATTTTTGCGAAAGTGAGTGGTAAAATTCATTTAAAACATAATCATCTTACTTTATTTGCTATGTCGGTGATCTTCTGTGAAAAACTTTTTCAGGTTGAGGCAGATTTGCATAATGTGATTCATGGTGATCTGTTTCTTTTAGAAGATTACGTCGATGATTCTCCACCGGATTATATTCCAGAAAATGGAGAAGAACCACCGAAAAAGGTTTTCACAAGGCGCAAGGTTTTTTTTTTGATTCGTGAGATTGCCAAAAATTTCATATTTCTTTACTCAGCTTTTTAATGAAATTAAAATATTTTCCAGCATTGTGAAGAAGCATCACGTGTTCTGCGTGCAGAGATACTCGAACGACGGAATAAAAAACATTTATTAAATGAGCACGAAGTTAGTCGACGTTGGGCATTTGAAGAAAATGTATGTCTGTTTCAAATACATCAAATTTTCGAATAATTTCTCATTAGCTGCCTTGTATTTTAATTGATTTAAAAACAACTGTATTTCAGATAAAACGACCATATTTTCATGTAAAACCATTGGAGCGGGCTCAGTTACGTAATTGGCGTGCGTACCTTGACTTCGAAATTGAATGTGGGGATATCACAAGGATTATAATTTTGTTCGAGAGATGTCTAATCGCTTGTGCTTTATATGAAGAAATGTGGATTAAGGCAGAATTTACTTCCCGATTAATTCTAATTTAAGCATCATATCATGCACACAAATTTTGTGAAGAACCACTTCATATGTCGTGAATTAGCTATTCATAACTTCATTTCATAATTTAATTTCAGTATGCGCGTTACTTAGAGAGTATCGGCGAATCCAGTCGTGCCCGTAGTGTTTTTCGTCGAGCAACCGAAGTTCATTTACCTCGTAAACCGAATGTTCATCTTGCCTATAGCGCCTTCGAAGAAAAAAATGGTAATAACCACAGCATTTGTGATATTTGTGATATACGAACCGGTGATCTCTTTTTCCGTTCATTCATTCATGTGGTTAAGTTTGATGATAAGCTAAATTATTATCACAGCAGACAACATTGACTCATGGTGCTTCATTCATCCGACAACTGGATGGCAAGTATGGTTTTTAGAAAGTAATTTTAAAAAAGTGATGATAGTTTTCAAATGCAGTGCGACCAAAGGTGAAATCTCTTTTCAGTCATTCAAGGGTAGAAGGGATGTCATTCATTTAAGGATTTGAAATTTCATCTTTCGATTTATTCAGGATGCAGTTTTTTTTTCCCATCTGGATCTTTCCTCTATGCTATTTCCAACAATTTTGATCTTTCTGACGTTTGGAGCAAAGTATCCTTAAATAAGATAGAACAGTTAGCATGGTGCTATGAAATTTGATTGAGTTAGGCGAGGCCAGAATCCTCCAAGTCGGTTTACTTGCATGAACGATATTTTTTTTAAAGGGCTTTATAAAAAAAAAAAAAAAAAAGCTATCTCATAAGAGCTCTGAAAACGCTTACGTAAGAGTTCTGGAATTTTTTAAAAATCCTGATTTTTGAATGGCTTTTAGATTTACCAAACTGATATTATCCACTCTTACTACTTTACAATTAAAACTGAACAAATTGCTGGAATTTTTTGTAATATAAGTTCGAAGGCCCGACGTTATATTTCTCTGGATGTTTATGAAAAGCAGGCAACGCTTTACTGATTCTCATTTGAAATTCTTTGAAGTTGAAGTTTTGAAACTTCATCCTTGCGGAGACTGAATCCCAAAAAAACGCATTTCATCGAAATCTTGGTAATTTTTATGGATGCGCGGCTTTTATTTTTCGAAGTTTGTAGATTATTTTAGATTATGAGTGGGTCTTCACAGCAGTTAACCATGTAGTGTGTTTGAACTTGTAGCGTAAGGATTTTTTAATTCCAAAAAAATTTGAGCCATTACAAATTATTTTTCTCATAATACCATTTTAACAAATTGGATTTCGGCATGTTCTCATGCTGGTGTTTTTTCATAATTTTTGTCATTCCGTTATGAAGACAAAATGAAAAAAAGATTCAAAATTCATTTGAAATAAAACTCCTTCGTAATGTTTTTGTAAGCTTCATGAATTATGTGTTTTACTAGTAAATTATCCATTTACAATTTAGAGCCTGGATACAACTTTTTTTAATGGAATTTGTAGATGCAGAAGCTACTCTAATATTCCAAAACGAAATTAGCGTTCCATATGCGTAGTCTGTTTTAGTGTGGTGTTCCAATGTTATTGGTGCTTCTCATTATACAGGTTATTCCTTTAAGCTTTAGATGCTAATGAATTTAAGTGTTTTTTGAATAAGAAAGATGCAGAGGGTTCTAGCATGGTGTGGTAATGATTAATGTTCTTTTATTTTGGATTTCTAGATTCTCTCCATTCCTTCGGGATGTGAGATTTTTCATCTATTTCATAATAACCGAATCGGGATTCTTTGTGAAAATAATTGTTGGTAGACTTTAAGCAGAACTAGTACTTTATTCAGACGACTATCTAAAATATTAATCTGTGTTCCAGATCCCTGGAAAAATTTTGCATTATTTTATAGGAAGAAATGATCAAAATAAAGCAAGAATAGAGCTATCGAAATAATTACATCAATTATTAGTTTGGTACTGATAAAAATGAAATTAACAGATTAGACTTCGATATCATATAAATTTTGGGAATTAGTTCACAACATCGATGCTAAAAAAAAGAAATATGTAAATTTTTTTCGTAGTGAAATTCTAAACTTCCTGAGTATCTTGGGAATTGTTTATTTTCTACAGAGCACTTCAAATTTTTCAAATTTTGTTTATTGAGGAGTTGTTAGATACGAAAAGAAGATATATACAAAGGTATAGAAAATGAGCCGTCTTATGTAACTGGAAGTTGTGCTGGTGAAGCCTTTCTAATTCTTTCCTTTATGTCTGTGAAGTAAAAATTCGCTATAGATAATGGAATGAAATTTGTGGAAAGCTGGGAAGATTTCCCTATAGATCTTTTTCATCGTATAATGAAACATTTATGGTAACGGTTATACCTTATGTAACTTTTACAGGTGATTTCGAAAAAGCCAATTCGATTCTAGCAAATTTTGATCATCGTTATCCAGGATATGCTGTTATTGCATTGCGTCGGATTGGAATCGAACGGCGCTTTGCGACGAGACAAGCTGGAGAGAGGCTAGCTATCCATAATGATGCATTGAATTTTAAATTTTATAGGCAGTTTCTAGGAGCAAGTTGACTTATTTCGATTTACAAAGATATTTACAATTTTTCAAGAATTCTTTTCAAATGAAGATGTTAAATAATTGGAAATATTACTTTGTAGGGATTCTCCGGACTATTCTTCTGTCATTTCACGTTTCGAGCGTCTAATACACGATTCACGCACTCCACGTAAATTATCTGCATTTTATGCACTGAAATTAGCACGGTTTCATGCCAAAACACGAAATGATCGTAAGCTTGCAGAAAAAATCATCAGGGATGCAATAAATCGTGATAAAGTGAGAGATTAGCAAATCATAGTATTATCATGCATAGCACCGATGTCATCATTCTTTAAAATTTCTTGATGTAATTGCGGTATTAGTAAGTGTGTTGGGGTGACCTTTTCGTTTTCCCACTTGTCCTCTTGATTATTTTCATGTTTTCATGTACAAAAAATGCACATATCATTCCAGAGCAATCCACAGCTATACTTGGCGTTGGTTGATTTGGCTTATACGGCACCAGTATTCAGTGAACGAAATGTGATCGAAGCACTGAATGAAGTTCTCGAAAGTGACCAGCTTTCCGATGAAGATAAACTGCGTTTTTCACAGAGAAAATTGGATTTTTTGGAGGACTTGGGAACAGATGTTGAAACGTTAGTTTCGATACTTTTCTACTGTTGTTAAAACATTAAAGGAATTATTTGTATTAATAAAAAATCAGTTTTTATGAAATTTGAATTCAGAGTATCAGAAAATTTTGTTAGGACATGATTTTTAAGTATTTTACCTTCATCATTATTTTTTAAAATAATTGTTAGGCTTCAATTCATAGTCTTGTAGTATGCATTTTTAATTTTATCGTCGCTTTCTAGTTCATTTTAATTGTCCTAGCCTTTATTTTCTTTGTGATTTTATCATTTTTACTTTTTTTGATTTAATTATATTTCCGATCTAAATTCATATCACTGTACTCTTCGTCTAAATAATTTAACGAACGAAGGGCTGCACATCAGTTTTTCTGATGAATTTCTTTTTTTGTCTGTGAATATTAATTTAATTAAAAATTTTTGGTCTGATTATTGGCAAGAGTTTCTGCATAGAAAATGAGACAAACACAAAAATTTTTAACACCGTAAAGTTCCTGAATTGACTTCAAACAAATGGTGTCCTTGTTTCAGCCTTCAGAAGCACCTTGAATACCACACACAACTTCAAAAAAGTATTGAGAATGTTGCTGTACCGAATAAAAGAGCAGCTGATGTGAGAGGTTCTGGGTAAGCTACTCCTTCATTAAGAAGGTTTGATTATTCACCTGAATATCACAAATTTTCAAACTTTCAAATGCCGTCAACATCAACTGGATCCATTTTCAGTGATCCGCTTGACAAAAAGATGCGGACAGCTGCCTCTTCTGCCTCTTACACAACTTATCCAACTCATCAGCAGCAGCAATACTATGGAGCTTCGTCTAGCACAGATAATGGTAAGTCATGACGTCCAGATAAAAGAGCTTGATTTCAAGAACATTTCCAGATGATTTCAAATCACCTAACTGTTTTCAAATATATAAAATTCATGCCAATGTACTATTTGCAAGTTAATTCGCAAGTAATATTGAATCTTTTCAAATATTTGAGAGATTTCGTTGCTGTCGGAGTGATTGCGATCTTCATAATGCTCTAGAATAACGTTAATCTTAAGTTTGGGAATACGTATGTGCCAGTAGTGCCAGTGTATATTTTGTTTTTTATAAAGCATTAATTCAATAGAAAAAAGAAAGTAGGTGGTAAAAACGTTTTTACTGAAACGGGGAACAGAATTCGTAAAGTTAAGTTGATTTGAAGGTGTAGCAGCAGTAGGAGCAGCATATGGAACAATGCCAGCAGCTACTGCTAACCAGCAGCAACCACCGATAATTAACACAACTCAATACTATTATCCAGGACAGCAGCAACAGCAACCAACAATAGTTCAACCAGTTCCGGTCTTAACAACGATTCAACCGAGTTATGTTCAGCAATAATATTTTTTTTTAATTTCTTGAAAATTAATTCCGTCTAGTTGTAAATTCAAAACACTGAGAAATCGTAGAGATTTGAAAATATCAGTATATGCTCATTACTTTGTCACTTTTATAAGCAAGTTATTTTTTTATGACTACAACTTGCTAACAAGTATTTACATACATGTTGTTGAAGTTTTAACCTTAACTTAGTGGGAGCTTTCTGTTTTTTTGACTTTTTAATATCGACATTTTGTTGTTGTTAAAAAATCGTTCATTTATTGATCGTGCATGACTTAATATTCTTTCCCACCAGGTAATTTGTTAAGGGGACAGTTCCATGATTTCAGTAGCGCAGGATGCAGATTTTTGTATTTTGCTTGATCTTGTGTACTAGTTAAGTTATATGTATAAAGTTCATTATTTTATCAACTCCAGAAGTGATATTCTTTTAGAAATCACTATTGATACACAGATTTTATTTCCAATTTTCAATGGAAAATTAAATCATTATTGTTGTTTGACGGTACGTTATTGTTATGCTATTGGCAGCTGATTTTGTAAATTTCCTTCTCATTTTCTGCTTTCTGCAATTTGATTTTGTTTTGATTCTCAGTGTGTTTTTACGATTCTCAGTTAAAACGTGTTTGCTTATTAATTGGAGTTTTGAGGGTAAAACGTTCGTATTCTTTTTCAGTTTTAATTTGTATAGATTTCTACAATCAGCAGCACAAAAAGATGAGCCCAAATAGCATCCACCCAATTGCTAATTGTTACTGCATAGGCCTAGTTAGAGAATACAGACTTGTCTGTTAATATGGCACTTAAAATATCAAGGATATTAACTGCCAAAAAGTTGCAACAAGGTATACGGTTTTTAATATCTACTTATTTTGAACTTGCACAGATATTATATACAAATTGCACGAAATCGGGGGAAATTTATTTTCCTTAATTTTTAAATTTACAAAATTCAAATAGGTTGTTAAATTTAGGACCGAATTGGAAGTATGCTTCATTATATTCGATGTTCTTTTACTATAAATTTCAAAGTATTCCGTCTTTAATTTCGTTTAGTTTCTCGGAAATCTTACTGATGGGTTTTTGGACTAGACTTGGTCTTAAATCCCTCTATTTAATTTTTAAATTTGCAAGATTCAAATAGATTATTAATAGATGAAAAGAATATAAACTGTCATTGAAATGGTGTTGAAATCCGTTTATTTTATTCTTTGAAACTTCAAATAATTTGTTTAAAAAAACCTCCCTACAAACGTTTAATATTTATTGAGAATCTTGGAACTGGTAGATAATACGGCGAAAGACACCTGCCGTTGAATGAATAAAGCCTCAGCCCAGAGAGATATTTCATCATTTATGCAAAATGCAGTTTTTCAACGGCAGATTCATGAATAATTAAAATTGTTTTTAGATATTCCAACGCTGTTCAAATAAATTATTAGAACTATATCAAATAGATTCGATACTGAAAGTTAAGTTTCTGAAGTTTGAATATTGCACCAGTGATGCAGTTAAGTAAAAAGTTATTGTGTCATACATTTAGAAAACTAGCGAAAACCTCAATTTTTAGAATTAGAAGATTCTGTAAACCAACCTAGAATTAAAGTGATTTTAAAAAGAGTGTAGCTAACCATATCGAGACAAGAACAAATGATAAAATCTCGACCGCGGAAGAGCTGAAATATTTTTTGCTGAAAAAGGAAAGTTAGAACACACATAGATTAATTGAAGTGCAATACATAGCTTGTCATAAGGATTTAATTAATAATTATAACAATATGTGGTAATTCTTCCGCATCTTCTTTCATGTGCAATCACTTCCGAATAAAGAATGTTCAAATCATAAGCACTCTAATTGAAATGCACAGGTATGCGACAAATTATGTTCACTTTTTTAAATGTCGCTGAGAATCTCACAAGTTGTTTGATCAATAACAATATTTCCAAGTTTTTGTCATCTTGGACAACTAGCGATCATTGCATTTGCTTAACAATGCATAATCTTATCACTTGTCAATACAACTTCTTATCATATTTTGAGAATAATTTGCGTATTTTACCGTGCGCAAATTGTTAGAAGTCATTTGGATTGAAAGAATGATTTAGCTCTAATTGATTGTTTCTCACATTTAAGACAAGAAGTATTCTCTTTCGAACAAATAATTATTTTGCGCAAAGAACCATAACTTTTTTTGCATGGATTATAATTTTTTCGTCCTCAAAAAATTGTCCTTCGAAATATTTTTTATTGAGGATCCATTTGAAATCTTCATCAGTACCTTTCTAGGTGCTTTTAATCATTTGGAAAAGTTCTAACCATAGACATTCTAGCAGGTTAATGGAAGATCGAGTTTTACTTCTGCCGATTGTTGCCAGAAAGTACTTCTCAAAAATAAAATAAGGTAAGAAAAGTATGTTTCAAAAGATAAGATGAGAAAGTGAGAAATTTAAATGTTATTCTTATATTAAAGAAGAAAAAAGTGTAGCATAAAACTTACTGAGTTTAAAGAAGAGATTTTCAATTTATCAATGAGCATATGCAAGTAGTTTTTTCTTGTAAAAGTAAAGTGCTATGAGAAATTTTATTTTTTAGCCGAATTATTTCAAAAGACAACTTCAGATAACTTTATATGCTTTCTCTAAAATTGATCATTATTCATTACGACAACTTTTCCAAATTTTAAAACTGGTGTCAGAGTCGCTTCATTGTGTTTAAGGAACACTTCCTTAGCAACCTCATTTAAATAGCAAACCATTCAGTGATTCGTTGAACGGTCTCCATGGAGAATAAAAAGGTTTTTGTAAATAAAGGCATAGATCCTGTTTTGTGTCTCTCAGAATTTTTGTCTTAGTTTTTTGTTCCTTCCACTAAAAATTTTTGGAAAAAAAAAAACTAATTTCCAATATGAATTTTATTTCGCTATTTATATAAAAACAAGATTAACCTGTTCTCCATCCTGCCTTACTACAATTTTAACTTTTTCCTTTCTTCCTCCACTATTCTCTTCTCACTTTCCCTCATCATTCTTTTTGAAATCTTATAGAATTCTCCTCCAAGCATTCTGGGCGATTCCTTCTTAAACTATTTGTAATTAAGTAATTTTCCAAACTTAACTCTCTAAATTTTATCAAATTTAATTTAAAATTAATCCTTTTTTCTAATATTATAAATTGTAAAATTTGAACTTGTTAATTTTTTAAAATTATTATGAATTTGTTAGGAAATTTCTGAAGTGAATTTCGAAAATGAATTCGAAATATTTCATTGGTCTCACTGGGATTTTAATGATGTTAACAACAGTAACGAAATATTTTAGAATGATCAAATATCACTTCATATAAACGCGTAAGCAAATTCCTCGTGTTTTCATGTTTAGGTAAACGTACAGTATGCTTCAGTTATGTAATGATGGCAAGATAGAGGAAGAAGGAAGCGAAGGACAGTTCTGGAAGAAACCGCTTGGAGCATGGATAAAGTTAGTGTTCCAATAAGTTAGTTTATAAAGTTATTTAGTGTTCAATTAGAACAATCAATCCTATGACCAATTTTGTTCAATTTTCCTTTTTGATTTTTAAATGTTATTTAACAAAATTACTTCATATAAGTTTATACGATTATCGTATAAACTTATATGAAGCATAATATATATCTAAAATATTATGCGGCATTAAAACAAAACCTTCAAAAACTTAAATATGAAGTTACTTAAATTTGAGCATTGAATTATTTTAGAGATTGTATCATTGGATCGGATGCATTACTTCCGGAAGTAGCATGGCGAACGGAAGCACATCGTGGAAGTATTTTACAATTCTCGGAGTTATGCGACGGTTTCGTTTTCAGTCTTCTCTTTGTTTTTGTGTAAGCTTTATAAGTTTTTTTTAACTATTTTTTAAAACGTGTTATATTTGCAGTGGGACTGCTAAAGATTTTGCATTTTGTGAAGTCGAGTAGTTAATTATCAAAGCACCCACTTTCTGACTTAGCGCGGTTCTCTTGACCTTCACTTAACGTTCATTTGTTCGACTGTTCTGCCGCTATTACACATTTGATCTCACTTATTTGATATTTATTGAAAATAAATGCAATAAAATTAAGAGCTAGAAGAAATGCTTGAAATAATTATTGCTTTTTCTACACTCTTTCAAGAGCCAATAATTATCAATTAACCAAAAATTCTTAATTTATATGCAGTCTGTAAGTTGTGACAGATTTTTTGGATAAGAAACCAATCAATAGATTTAAAAAAATAAGCTAATAAATTGAAATGAGAAACATGGAAGTTTAAACAATTGAAGGATGACAAGATTGCAGGCAACCAGACACGTTAAATTTGATATTAATGCGTGATGGAGAAAATTCGCTTTCGGATATAGCAGCCAGCTTAAAAAGATTTGCAATACTGTTAGAAAATATTCGGAAATTTTATCAAGTAAGTCTTGTAAGCAAGTATCTAAGCTGAGATTGAAATTTAAATCTGAACAACCATTTACTTCGTGTTTTCCACACTGCTCTTCCATTATCTTATTTATTAAAAGTATATTACTGTTCCAGATTTACCACAACTAATTTTGCTCAATGAAGGACGTTGAAAAATTGATGAATAAAGAGAAAGAGAGAGAGAATTTCTCAAAATCATCTTTAAAATTTTATCATCATTAGTAACCATTCTGTTGAAGATTTACCCACCAATATTAGAGTGCTATAATCAGGAGGTTATGCAGTTTATAACCAACTAATTAATTTTTACTATGTGAATGGTTGTAGAATTGAATTTATGCTAACCATATACAATTTATTTGCTCAAATTAATCAGCTTATATTTTGTTTTGTTTTTGCCTAAGGACACTGAATTTGTGTTTGTTCAGTGGAAGATTCAGTTGATGGATTGCAAAAAAGAGTATTGTGAATGATAACGAATGCTTACATTCTTTTTTACTCTATCTTTTTAGTCCTTCTTATATATCATCATTCACAAAAGCATGATTTTCGAACAATTATTGTGTCGAAGAATAGGGGATAATTGAGTTTCCTGAAAATTGGTAATTGAGTTTCCTGAAAATTTCCAAGGTTATTCAATCAATAGAAAGAAGGAGTTGAATTATTTTGTAACTGAATCTGTTTTAGTCATCTTTCAAGAAATTTATTTGAGTATCTTTTTTTATTCTTGAGATAAATCTTGAGAGTGCTTCAATTATAATTGGGCTTATTTTTTATCAGCTGTTATCAGTGTTAAAAATGACGTCGCACTGCCGTCATTCCAGATTTTTTTTTGTACGGAAATTATTAAGGCAACTAGTTGATTTAATAAAAATATTACTGGTTGTGTTGAAGAGAAGAAAGTGAAAAAAGAATATTTTCGAGGTTTATTTAGTCCACATTATTTGTAATTATGCGCTTCCGATTCTTCTATTTTGAACTGGAAAAAAGGAAACAGATATTAGATTAAGGTCAGAAATATTTTTGGAGTTTAGTTTTCATTTTTGAAAAATGATTAACTTGCCTCGTTAATATTAATCTGAGAGCATGATAAGTCTCAACCTGATAATTACCAATAATTTCATTTGATTAATTTATCGCCATTGCGATGTTATGGCTCTTTTCAATTATATCAATGATTTTTCAAATGAATTCATTAATTAATCAGTGCTTAAATATATACACTATACTGTAGAGGAAATCAAACATTCTTAACAAAATTTTGAATAAGAAGTTTAGTAAAATATCTGTTAGGAAATCATGGAAAGATGAATAATTTTGTGGCCAGGCTAGTTGCTTTTGTGATCAGCAATGATCCATATTATAAGACCAGTGACCTCTCTTTTCCGTGAAAAGACTGAAATGGGACAGATGATAATACCAATATTTATTTAGCATAACTGTAAATAACCTTTCTTTCTCTCACTTTAATTCGATGCATATTTACTAAACAATAAAACACTTCAAGTAAAACAACTGATGCATATATACATTTCCAACCCAAACTACCCTTTATTCCTTCAACTTTTGCCTGAAATCTTAAATTCCGGGAGATTTAGGAGTTTCATTTTGCATGTTTTATTGGCGTCAGTCTCGTCTCAAAATCATTAAATGTATGGATGAAAAATTTATCTGGATTTAAATTAGACCAGAAGTTAATGATAGACACTTGTTAACTAATATACCAGAAGCTCAAAAGTCCGAACTATTTTCGGAATGATACACATGCGAGAAAAATGCAGAAATCGTCAATGTTCCTTTTCAAATTTCTTTTTAAGAACTATTCAAAATTTGCAGGAAATTTTATTGAAATAGATGGCCCTTGAAAGTTTTCTTACAATACCTTTTGCTTGAGTATGGCAAGCCTATTTGAATAGGAAGTGAATCTTTCATCAAGTAATGGAATGTTTATTATGAATAGCAGGGATAGCATTGGTCAAACGATCCTCTCTCTCTTTAATACTCATAATGAATTATTGTTGTCACACATGACATCGACCTAACAAGAATGGTCTTGCAGTTTGACCGATTTCATATTGCTCTATCCATGGTCATGTCATTTCCAAATAATTCTACTGAAAAATAATTCTACTGAAAACTTCGATATTATATATTTGCGTCTCCTTTATTATTTTAAACTGTTCGGTTGTTATTCAAATTACTATTAAATATTTATTTAATCACTGATCAGGAATTTCATTTCCTCACTTCTCAGTATTTCCAGACTGAATTGCTAAGATTGAATTCCTAGATTAAGCAAAGAATCATTGAGAATCGTGACTTATTTCAGGACAAAATAAAAAATTAAGTTAATAATATTAAAATAATATTATCAAGTTGATAATAGAACACGGCAGAGAATTTGTTTCAATATTCGTCTCCTTTTGCAGTTACTTTCAATTTTATACTAATTAAATTTTCACTCATGTATTTATTATATAGTCATGAGTTCTCGCATGTATATTATTGTCCTCTTACCTGCTAACGGCTTAGGTTAATCTGTGGATGAATATCATTCCAATATCAAACAATATTTGTGATTTTATAAGATGTGAATGAACTGGATAATTTCCAGAAAACTCAGTAATAATACTGAGTTTTCTGGAAATTAATTTCTTGTAATTTTTCTTGAAATTAATTTCTAATTAATGAAATCATACTGAGCTAGAAAAAGCAATTCAAAAGCTTCAAATCGAAGATAACTAGTGATATTTTAAGAATATTCCATGAAGTTGTGGTTCTTTAGGAAATAAAAGAATAACTTGACCCAAGTTACAATCTCCAACATTGTCACTTCCAGTGCAAATTCCTTTTTCATTGAGCTTTTCTTGCTAGGATGAGCGAATGTTTTATGTTAAATATAAATTCAAAATGTATTCCATTATGTATCTCATATATGCAAAATTCAGACGATTAAATAATCAGTTCTGAAATTGATTTCTCAAACACATCAATAATATAAATTACTCAAACTTATAATAAAGTTAATAAAAATTATCTAACAAAAATTATTATATTCGACATTACTAAACAAGAAAATGTGAATATAAGAGACTTATGTAAATTCCACGGGCAAATTTTTCTGCACACAATTCATGGTGATTTCACATGATCGGAATGAAGACCAATTTAAAAGCTGTCATTCATTAATGAAGGATGCTATGCAGTTTGCGTAAAATCATAAAATGAATTACATTGCAATAAAAAACAAAATTACAGTTCTTTCAAATAAAAAATGGATGATGCTATTTCATATTTTATTATTTATTGCAGAAACAATTAAAAAAGTTGATCGTGATGCCACTACCGGATCTTCTGACCATTGTACGGAATCCTTATCCCGGTTCGTTTCTTCTTTTTTTTTAACCTAATTCTTCATGTTAATGCAGATATTTCATGACTGCTTTTAAGATTAGTAAAAAACTTACGGTATCAGTTTTCATGAGCTTTTTTCCTCCCAGTTACAAAAATATATCACTAATTTTGAAATAATTGGAGGAATTTATTATTTTTTTTAAATTGCTCTGTTATAATTTTCTCTGTCTCTTTGGAACTTCTATATAACAATCGTTATTTTGTAACAAAATAATCTCTTAATATTCTTCATAACAATTAAAACTCTTTCGATCATAATATTCAAGTCTATCATCAACTTTACAATCTTTTATCTTACATAATCCATCAGTTCTCATATCCGTGTAATTCACACGTCTCTTTTTATCATAGTATTATTGTAAACATCACTTAAATGATATTGAAATATAAAAACTAAGTCGTTGCTTACTCTAATCAAGCTTTGATTAAACTGTCATTAATTTTATCTAAAGCAGTAAATCCCAAATACGGCTGCACACATATCTATGCAATTTTCCTTATAATAAACTTCAACTGTTAAATGTTCTTTAATAAAGAAATGGGATAAACGAAATATTTAAGAAAGAGATAGAAAGAAAGGGAAAATGAGTTCAACTATAGTAAATGCTTATTCTTTAAAATTTTCTTATTATTCATTTATATATATTTTATTACCATTTAATATTAGATATGATGACCAATCGTTGTTGAACAGTTGCTGAAATAATTGAGAGCAGGTGAAAAAGGAAATTTGTCCGAAATGATGATATCCGATATGCGACATTAAAATATAGTCCGAAGAAAGAAAATCAGCAGCTGTGCCTTTTTATGCTTAATAAGCCTTATTGAAAGTAAATAATATTCGTTCAATCATAGCTATTCATCAGTGCTTGGTATCTTCGCGCATTAAAAAATCGAGAGGAAAGGTAGCAGTGTCGTGACCCCATGGAATCGAAAAGGTCAATTGCATAAATCTCCTATTCTTTCTCTCATCTATTGTTTAGCTTACATTTGCATACACCGTGCAGAAATTGGTTACTTGGTTACCATCTATAGCTTACCTCTGTCAAAATCTGTAATTCTCATATGGTTTGCTTTTTCAAGGTTATCCGTCGTTGTATCACTTTCTTATCCAATTTTATTTTCATAAAAATCATGTTTGAATAATAATATTCTTTAATAGAAGGAATTGTTTACTTATTTTCTGATTAAGATCTCAAAATTTGTACATATCGATTCTTTTAAATCACTCTAGCATATTATGCTTACTATCTCATTACAATAACTTTTCATTTTAGGAATCAAATTTTTATTGATTTATGTTTTTCTATCAAGCAAACATCTACAAAAGTTTCGTTAATTATTGAGCCTCTTTGCATATTTGCCTACAAAAGTGTGTGCTTCAATTTCAAAGTGTGAATTTATGAAATATTCTCATCGAATTGCTTGCACATAAGAATAAATCTGCGCCTTACAGATACATATCATGGGATATTTGATCATTCGCTTTGACAACAGTCAATTCTATTTTGATATTTCTGAAATTTGTGAATTTATTTGGCCGGCAGATACAAATAATGTGAACTGCAAATTTGTTTAGGAATTAGCACACATTTCGTTCATCTTACTCCTCTATCGCCTTTCCTTCCATCTTTTCGTTTGCAAATATAGTATATTAATGCAAAACGCTAATATATCATTTATTTTCGAAAAGCGCATAACACCAAATCTTCCTTAATCTTGTCTCCTAGACCAATGCAAGATTGAAAGATTTGTCCTCCTAGCAATAAACAAATTCAATCCTTTCTTACCATATCACTTTCGAGTACTTTTCTGTCAGTCTCGAATGCTTCAAGTTCATTATTTCAAACTAATGCACTCTTTGCGTTTTTAACTTTTACTCTTTATCTAAACTGTTCTGTTTTTATGCAAACTTTTCTTCGGCCTTTATTTTGCTGGCGACAACAATCGATCTCGCCAAACTGGTTGTCTGTAAATGTCATACTTACCGGAAATCACTTCTTTTCTGAAGGTTCTGAAGGCTTTGTTTTTTTCAATTTGTGTATAACAATTTCTTTTCCTCCAGTACAGTTTTATTCCGAATAGATAAATGAACTTTTAAGGAATTATAAGGTTATAGCGATCGAATAAAAGAATTTAAAGAAATATCATATGTAAGAATTTAGTAGTAAAGATGTCGGATCGGATTGTGATGAGATGCGAAGCGAACTTAGAGATGGAGAGTAGATGGACTTGTTGTTCGGCACTTTTCTCCAACATTGCTGTCGTTATGGCTCATGTCCTGTAATCATATCAGTGCGTCACATTTAATCATGCATCAGTTTCACATTTATTACTTTTATTTAAGGTATTGAATAAAAGTTTGTTATCTTTTCCTCATTTCGTCTGTCTTCTCTGTTTACTTCACTGTCCCATCCTAATTCAGTTATTCTCACAATTACTCTAATATTCAAATTACATTGAGCTAATATATCTAAAAGAATTTGACCAGTTCATTCTCTGCATCTTTCCACATTTTATTTTTATTGATACGCTGAAAGATTCATTACTCATGAATTGCGATTTTGTTTGACGTGAATTTAAATTTCCAACTCATGCACTGATAAAATTTGAGCTCACTGGTTTGCTTGTGCCACATCATTTTGGGAAAACAAACAATAAGTTCCCATAGATTATCGTCCGATGATGGTCGAAATGGTACTTAAAATTATTTTAGCAACAACTGTATTCTTCGCTTGGTACTCACATGATAAAAGTATGAGCCAGTGTTGTTAGAGATGATATAATCATTAAATTTCAATTTTAACATTTTCAATTTCACAACTGTTTAATTTTCGCGTGAATGCAGAACAAGTGAAGGATAAGACGTGCAGATAGATTATCTGTCACGTAAAACCTTCGATAAGTAATTTTACCGTTGCGTGGATTACAATGAAAAGGACATATGATAAGAGAGGCCAATTGCAAAATGCTAGTGTATGAGAGTAATAAGATCCATGCCATCAAATATCAGAAGTTTACTGTGATAATCTGAACCGGAAGATGTGGGAAGAGCTGTTGTCTTTTGCTTTACATTCATTGTTCTGATAAATTAGCACTCCTTTTCTTCTTTCTTGTCTTACCAGTTACACAAAAAGTTTTTGCAAAGCAACCATTAAAATTACCCATCTTACCATCAAATGATTCGTTTCGTTCATTTTATTGTAAATTATAATATCCGTTATTGATCGAATATTTTTATTCATTATATTTTTGATGAAGCAAATTATTTGAAAAATGAAATTCGCGAAGGCTAGTTTGCTGATTTTTTCATAAAATAAAACCATAAGTAATAGCACAACTTGAGCAATTACTAATTATGGTAATACTTATGGCAAAAATTAGTGGTACAAGTTAAATTTAGATTACATGAAAAGTATCGGAATAAGGTCGATAAATAATTCATTACTTCTAATACGTAGGAGTTTGAATTTAAATTTTAAACAAAGTTACAAAAAGAAGTAGATTTTTGAATCTTGGATAAGAATAAAGTTTTACATTGTCCCATAAGTATGAAATATTTTAGCACAATTTCTTTTATTCGTTACTTAATTTTTGAATAAGTAATTATTCAAAAATAATGGTAAGAATAATGGTAAGCGGAAGACAATCTATGACTGGCTTTTTGTATCAGATCATTACTATGGCGCAAATAGTCTACGGACATCAAAGCATTTTCTTTTTTCCTCATTTCATCCAAAAATTTTTGGACTATAGCTTTTTCACTTCATTTAGAAACAAATTGTCTGTCTCTGTAAGAGCCAATAAGTTCAGTAGAGTGAAAAGATACGACCATTATTGGAAAGATATCCATTAAATAAATTTCCATTTATCATATGAAATATTATATAAATTGACTTACAAAGTCCTTTCTCGTCCAAGAATATGCCTTCAGATTCCTTCAAGCTAATTGTTTTCAAAAAGATTTTAAGGACCATTAGACTTATCTCTTTGCTTAACTTACCGCAGATAATTCCTTTTTTTTTTAAATAATAAATGATATTTCTTCCTCTCTCTCTATCTCTATTAAATGGTTTTTCTTTTTATGCTTGCGAATCAAAAGTATTAGCAATTATTGTTATTTCTATTAAAAAGTTGAGTTTTTACATCATTCTTGTTTTTGAAAGTGTTTACTAAAATAAATCATTTTAATAAATCTTTAAACGACCTGTTGTTCCAGTTTTAAAAAAGACTCTCAATCACCCCACTTTTTTCTTGCTTTTGCTCTTTGAAAAAAATGAATTTTACAGTGGGATGGATAAGATTAACATTTGCTGACATTCATTTATTTTTTCATCACTGCAAGAAGGCTGTTCTTTCGAAGTCCATTTATTTACTTTTAGTAAAATTTCTATGCATTTCTATTTTTACTATCATTACGAGCGATATAAAATCTGTATAAATAATTACTTCATTTGTGTTCTATTGATAATCAAAGAGATGCATTGCATAATCAATTTAGTATAATTAATATTCAGACAATCTTTTAGCCTCTGCTTTATCTTTTTTTTTTGTAAGGATAGTAAAGTCAAAACTCATTGCTATTCTATCAATTTTCATTTTTCTCCTCGAATGCTCGGAATTTTGCTACAATTTCACAACTGCAAAATGTGTGAAATTACTTTTCACATTTCATTTAAATATCTTTCAATCATTCTTATTAATTGTTCACAAATACAAATATATCAGTTAGTTGAATAGTTAAATCAGAAATGTTATACTGATGATATAATGTAATACATGGACTTAGACTGTTTATTCGATAAACATTAAGAAATTGAGATAATTGATGAAACTATTGCAGAGGGTTGCGAATCTGATGTAAACAATGTGCTGTTATTATTGTTGGGATGTGCAGTACAGAGTGAACAACGTGCTAAATTCATTGAACGAATCCAACGGATGGAAAACGAACTTCAAAAGGCATTAGTAAATCAAATTAAAAAGGTCATCAAATTTTTAATTTTTACTTTCAACGTTGTAACTTGCAAATATAGCAATGAGGAAATAAACAGTCATTTAAATGATTATTCAGGTCCTTTATAGAATGAGCATTTTAGCTATCATAACAAGAACAGCATTTATTAAAGCAAAAAAGAAAAAAAAAAGTATTTTTCATAAACTCCATGTCATTTGAGGACATCAAGCTACCAATGATGAAGCAATCGATATATTTTCTTTTTTCATTTCCGAAACGATTTATTATTTTTTTCTCTCATTACAACGCCTCAATGCAAAAGGTGCTAGAAAGCGATGTTTGGAGAAAAGATTTAAATTTAATCTTTTGCTCTAAAAGATCCCACAAAGTGATTAATTCTTTGAGATTTTTCATTAGTTGAAAAAAAAAAAGCAAAAGTTTTTTTTTTTGCTGAATTCATCGCTTAGGAAGTTCATAGTTCTTCTAATTCATTTGCCATTAATTTCTACAAAATTTTAAATTTTTGTTTGAAAGGAAATATCTCTTACAATCAATATTTAAGTGCAAATGATAGATCACTGGATAAGTAATTTTATTAAGAGAGAAATTAAAAAAATTGTTTAGTTGTTCGAATAATTTCAATAATCTAATTGTTTAAGATTAAATTAGATAATGAACCATTTCAATTCGTGATGAATATTTCATTATATATTATTTATTAATTTCATTCAATTGAGTTTCCAGGTAACGGAGGATGGTGACTGTGTGCTTAACATTCGAGCCATTGAGCTGATTTCGGAGGACGATCAAAAAGCTGCAATACTGGCGCATCTGGAGAGTGTAATGAAAGAGCGTGATATGTACGTCAGTCGATTGTATGAAATGTCCAGTGAACGAGTTAGTTTTATCACTTTCCCATTCTCTATTTCTTATTTATAAAAGGCTAAAAAAATGCAATTAAGAATGAAAGAAAAGAATGGAATATCACAAAAATATATTTATTCCATTTCATCTCATTTAAATCTTATTTAAATAATAATTTCAATGCAAAATATGTCATAAGTTGTTTTTTTTATTTAATTTGTAAAAGTATAATTTATCTTTTGATTAGTTTTTTCACATTCCAAAGTATCACAGGAAAGCGATGAAAACAGTACTACCACTGGCTCCTCGTCGGTATCAAGTGAAGTGGTCAAAACAACAAAACTATCGGAAACCAGATGTGGTATGCGATATCTCACATTTTTAGGGAACGATATCGCACATTTTTAGAAACTCTTAGGATTTTGTCATATATCCTTTTTTTTTTACTTCATTTTTGAACCATTTAGTATTTTTTCAAATTATTGAGAAATTTCAGCGGATCGTACTCTATCTCCATGTACAATGGAAAGGCATGCAAATATTGAACTTGCATCCGTGAAAGCTGAACTTCGAAAGCTGAGAAATGTGATGTAAGCTACGTTTACATAAAAAATATTGAGTTTTTTATTCTGCAGCGTGCAAATCTTCAAATGAAATACTAACTAACGTGTAGCACTTGAGAGTTCTATAAATTTGAATATGCTCCACATGATCATTTATTCTGAGACGAGATGTCTCATTAGATGAAACGCCGAGACTACAATAATTTCGAGTGTTTGTCTTGTCCACATTCCAAGCAATAATGGTCATTAAAATTCTGATGAAAATTAAATTTTGACGAGAAATGCAAGTTCATTTGATTTCAATTCTGTTTTCCAAACATTCCATCATGAATGCCAACAAAATAATTTCTAACAAAGAACGGTCGGATACGTTAAAGTGAAATTTCGGAAGGAGAAACGCAGAGATAAAGGATGAAAGATTGTTTCTAAATTAGATTGTCTATACCGAAAACACTGTATCAAAACTGTTGACTATTGATATTAGTGAAATAAAAATCCAATTAATAAGGAAAAAAAAAACTCTTGCCTACCCCATCCATTTGATTATAACCTTTATGGATCCGTTGAAGATGATCTGTTTTCTGATCACATGATGATACTCGCTATCATATCATATCATAAAACAACACAGTTTTATTTCACAAAAAACTTTTCAAGAAGAATTGTAAAACTTTCGAGTTAAGTAATTAGTATAAAGTGCAGGAGTAATTAATTCGCGATAAGTATTATTTTTGATTTGCAGAGAGGAACAAGAGGAAATGATCGCGGAACTAAAAGATGCAGCGGAAGCTCGTGAATTAGATATTCTGAAAATGCAACAGGAACGGTTAGAACTTGTTAAAGATGCTCGTGCGGCAAAGGACTATCGCGATGAGCTTGAATGTCTACAGCATAAGGTCAGCTGTTGTTGGGCGTAGTCTTGAAATGTGTTTTAATCATTTCATAATTCAGTTTTGCTAATTTCTAAAATCCCTCACTTCCTCATTTCTTTTTGAATTTCCCTACCATCCAATTTTCTGACCAGTTACATATTTCATTCATAAAATTTACTCTATCCAATAAATTGATTTACAATTTCAAATACTAAGTTTACTCCAGTGAAGAAAAGATCCGATTGCCGCAAATCGTTTGAGGACTTGTCTGTTTTGAATAAATTTGTGTTCTGCCATTAAATGATGGAATTTCAACATTCAGTTTAATTTGTGGTTTCAGTTGGCAAATTATGACAAATTAGAAGCTGATAACGGTAAACTGAAAGAGAAACTATCAGACCTAGATTTTCTCAAATCTCGAGTAACGGTACGATCATTTTCCGCATTACCGTGAAAATCTTTGTTAAGTTTGAGAAATTTTTCTTCTAAGCATGACAGTTCGATTTCAAACATTTTATTTATTTTTGTAGATCAAATCAACTTTATCTCTAACGTCTCATATTCCCTTGCAGAGAGTGTAAAGTTTCAACATAAATTTAAACTGGCACTGTGGAATTGCTTTCCAATTTTTTTGGGCTTTTGGATACTGAATTTCTTTATTCAGTTCCATTTTACTGCAACATTTTTTTTCAGTACTTAAAAGAAGAGAATGAGCTAATGCAGGAATCTTGCTCGGTACTGGAGAACCAATTGGAACAATCACAACGGAAAGTTTCAAATTACATGGATATGGAAACAAAATTGGTTGATTATCAAGATCAGATAAAACAGTATCTTGCCAACATCACAAAGGTTCATTTTTGTCAAGAAAGAAATGGAAAGATGTTTCTTCAGGAAATATACTTTCATTTTCAAAATGAAAATGAAATTTTTTGAGTTCATACGTTTTTTCAGAATATCACAACTTCGTACTTTTTTTTGTTCTATCTCAGGATCATGAGAAAATAGAACATTTATTAGTGGAGAATGGCCGTCTGGAAAGAGAGCTGGAAAGTGAGAAGCAAAAGTGTTTGGCCTTAGAGCGAAAAGTGGAATGTATGAATGAAGATCAGCATAATTCACGAGAAAATTTCGGATCGTTGGGTAGCCAAATAGCTGACGATGACAGGAAAAGAATTCTGGAACTGGAATTAGAAAATAGGAAATTAAGAACGAAATTGGATAATGTTAAGTGAGAACTTTTGAGTATCTTTTCTAATTTCAGTTAAGAGATTTCCTACCGATAATTTTAGTTTGATGATTTTTTTTTAGTTTGTATGCTTCACTTTTCAACTTTGAACTCTTCATAATGCATGGTTCAATTCGAAAAACTAAGCACATAAATTACTGGACAAAAGTTGCTTCATCTGTTCATAAATTAAAAATCATGAAATGCTTGCAGCATAGGTTTGAGGCATCATCTCGTCAAAATTTTATTTGAATGATTTTTTGTAAGTGGTGGATTAGAAACTTCTATAGGCAAAAGGTCCTTGGTGGGAAGCTTTCTAGTCTCACGCAATGGATTGAAAATATTTCCAAAACATTTGCATTTAGTAATCGCGAAGAATCGGATGATGTGCACGCTAAATTGCTGAAAACTGAAATAGAACTGTCGAAAACGAAGCAGGAATGTGAAATGCTGGATAAGCAAGTTCGGGAATTTCAAATGTCTCTATCGCAAGTTACGTCGCAGTACCAGAAGGTATTTCTCTCGTTCTCTTAAATTATGAACGGATCATACTTCTGTCATATTGTACCCATTGCATTAGATATTTTAAGGGACTGGTGGATTTTTTGAAATGAAAAATTTCTATGTAGCCAAAAAGCGGAAATTAAAATTACTCGCAACGAAACATTTCTGTGAATTGCGCCTCACATAGTTGTCAGAGTTAGACGTTTACAACTGATGTCGTTTCATACTTCATCAATCTTATAGTAGCAGAATTGGCATGATATTTTTTGAAATGCTTTAATCAATTCAGTCTTATCTTGCAAGAAATTATAGACTTACGATCTATGCAATACACTGATAATGGAACGAGATCTGGCGCAACAAAATTTGCAAGAAGCAAGGAAGAAATTTTCCGACTTTCAAAATGATTTTCAACGTGAACAGAAAAATGATCTTACTAAAGCGGTATGAGGATTAACGAATTTTATGAATTCTTAAGCTTAAAATTTCAAGGTTTAACTGACGAGGATGAATGCAATAAAATTTTATGCAAAAAAAAAATTTTATTGCATTCAGCTTTTTTTCAAATATTTTTCAATCCTTGTAAGAAATAAATAATTGCAGAAAAGATTTTGGGTCGTTAACAATTAGATTAGCGTTTGAGGAAGGATTTTTATAGATTTTGGACTTGCAAGGAACTTTGAAAGCTAAAGAAGAAGAAATCAACTGTTTACGAGATGAGAAAATTCGGGCAGATGAAGGGCTTAGAAAAGCAGTCGAAAGAGAAGAAATATCAACAACTGATAAGGAAAAGCTAAAAAACAAGTTGCAAGAGATAGAGCAAACTGCACAGAATTTGCAAAAGCAGAAAACATTGTTGGAGAGTGAACGGAATGCCCAAAAGGTTTTGTGTGTTTTCTCATATTTGTTGTATTTACCGGACTTTATCATCAATTTCTTAAATACTAATAAACAGTAGGAGTATTTAAGTGAAGTATCATCATTGGATGATCAAAGTAATTTAAGATTAAAGATGAATTTCGTAAACTTTAAAGTTATAATATCAGTAACAGTAAAGTTGTAATCAGAAACTTCAAACAGAAATCTACTTTCATACTGCTCATTTATTTATGATCCATTTACTTTTAAAGGCTTACTTGAATATCTTCTGATTTCTTCAGTTTAATGTTACTTCCATCAAAAATTTATTTCCATCGAAAATTTATTTCCATTCTTTCCTAATTAAACTCCATGAGAAAGATTTCTCTAAATTTGTTTTGAGATTAAATTGAATTTTGCAAGAGGATTTTGAATTGAATTGAGGCCATCAATGAAGGACTTGAATGGCGTATAGAAGAGAATAAGCTACAAATAATGAATATGGAAAATATTCAAAAAAATCTAGAAGCTTGTGAAAGAGCAGTAATGGAAAGTAGAAGTCGAGTAAATGAATTGGAAAGTGAAAATCGGCAGCTTAATCAGCAGGTCTTATTTGATAATTTTAAGTTTCAAGAAATCTGTTTTTAAATTTAAAATTGAACTTCTACATTGAAAAGTCCTTTTATTGATTTTTTCAACTAATTCTTTTTTATTCTTCGTTAGAAATCTCATAAAATTTGTTGTTACCATCGTACACCTGAAATTCATTCCAAAAAATTGAATTCTACAAAATCTAATATCCACTTCATGAGTTGTTTAAATTAAGCTGAAAATCGATGTCGAAATTTAACTATAATTGAAATTTTGAGTTTTTTACATCTCATAAAATATAGAAAAAATTGATATTGTTGAACGAGATGTTCCAACTTAATTCTCTCTTAGTTTATAAATGTATTCAACAGTAATATTATTAAGTTAGGAATCAAGTTAGTTTATCTACAGCTTGAGTTGGAACTCAAAAAAATGGATCGTCTGCGAGAGGATTTGGTAGCTTCGAAATCACGGTGTAGTGACCTGATATCACGATTACGTTCCATTTGTGTATCAATTCAGTTGAATGGTGGTAAATGTGAGGTACAGATGATGCAGCCCACTGTTAATGATGGTGATTGTGATGATGATGAGAAGATTATCACAATCATTGACGATGTTATCATGAAAGCGCTCACAACTGCAAGGCGGGAAGCTGATATCCTAAGGTTGCAGCAACATGCACAAATCGCTGAGTTAAATGATCTTAAGCAGGATATTGAGCGATTGAGGTTTGTATGGAAATATTTTATCCCGAGATTCAGAAATTATTATCACACTTTGCAAAATACTTTTGGTGTAAAGTCATGAAGCTTCTTCCGAAACTAAGTTTCCTTCAGCTCTTTTAGTGTGACTATTTGTTTAATAATGGTTCGTCAATAAATTTAGAGCAAGATTTAGATTTAAGTCTTATTTTCTCATCCCATGTCCTTTGCTTTTGCCTTTTTTGTACTTTTAAAAATATTAGAGATTAGTTTAGAACATTATATTGCACTTTGTAGTTTATTACCAGCTGATCAAAATGTCTTCATGGTCCTTAATGCAATAAAAATATAATTATTAAATTCAATGATGCCAAGGTGGTGCTCAGTTTGCTTAAATTCTTGTTAGTTTGTTTTTTCTTCATCGAATAATACTAATTATTTCTTTAAATTACAAATTAAATTCGAGAAATTCACATTGAATTCTTCAAATGAAGTATGCTGAAAAACCAAATAAGAAGATTACCACTGAGTGTATGTATAAATTTGTACTAAAATAAAATGTTGTTTCGAAAAATATTCTCAGCTGACGAATGGCTAGCAATATTGTTTACAGTTCATTATGGTCAACGAATAGTGAATAGTTGTCACTGTTGTTTACTTTTATTACTAACTTAAGATACGTCTTGTTGCAGTATCACTTATATTTCGATGAAAATTGTCATGAATTGGTGCATAATCTCTTTTAATTCTATAGAAGTTAACTTCTCTAAATAATTATTATCAATTTTATAAGAATTTCCTACTCCATCATTGAATTCTATTCATCTTACCAAGTTCCCAATGACTGGTCATCATTTTCATAGGTTTGATAATATAAATGTACCGCCTCAATCATAATTCACTTCCTATTATTTCTGCTTAGAATCCTTATTTATCTCTACCAACACTTTTTTTTTTAACTAAATGGCTAATTATGCTATCATGCCTGTCATACCTCAATACAACGATCAATATTTCTTTAACTATCTTTTTTTTTCAAGGCCATTATTGGCGTAGCTGTGAATTTTTTTAAATTGAAATTCAAACTCTTATATTAATTGAAAGTTCCGCACCAAAATTCATTCGAAAAAGTCGTATATTAGGAAATTATTAATAAGAAATGGAAATTTTCATTTCCAAATGCTCGATAAATTTCAATCTCGCAAATGTAAATATATTCAGCATTACTTTTAACTTATTTACATATATAGTAATCACTGGTGCCGATCTCCATTCACTGAAGGAGACCTACTGCTATTGATAATTAGTAGTTATTTAATGATAAGATATGTGCTTTGTACTTTTCATCTTTGTCCTTCAAACATCACAACGCATCCATTTACTGTTCACTTTGACCTTCCCAATCAGAAATCATCATCTGGCGCATTCATCAACAACTCTCTCAGTTATGTTTGAGCTTCCATTGTGAAGATTGATTGAATTCTATTACTTTCATGCCTTGATCTTCATGGTCACTTATGACATCTTAAATCATTTCTTACTATTTAATTGTTAAAAATTTGATAAGTCTATTAATTAACTTACTTTCCCGATTTAATTTTTAAAGAGAAGAGATGAAAATTATAATGTATAACAACTTTTAAAATTGATAATTTTTCACTTTATAAAGCATTCAGTAGATATACAGCTATTCTCATGGCCCAATATCTTTATTGTTTGTAATCGTTATCATTAAATAAATACAATAAAAGTTTACCATTAAATAAACTTTCAGACGATCGGATAGTAACCTGAACGAAAGCGACGATCGTTTACGTCAGTTAACTACAGAGAATAAAAATATCAAAGAACAGGTATGCATCTTGACCTATAATAGATGAAACTTCTGTTAATTAAAGATTGATAGGTTCAGCAGCCGAAAAGAAAACACCTGTTGTTTGCAACTGCAGGTTTTCCTTTTGCAAGAACGAATTCGTGAAATGCAACAAGAAAATTTATCAAAGTGTAGTGAAGCAACATCGCTGAAAAGGGAACTGGAGGAATTACAACAAACTGCTGTGAGTTAATTGCAAATATTTTAATTAGTACAACAGTAGCTTGTAGCACAAACTTTAATCTGATTTATAGTTCGTACTTACTGAGAATTGCAATCAGTCTTTTTGAAACGACAAATGGCCCAAATATTGCGAGTACTTTTTTCTGCCACTTATTTATAATTTATTTATGGAATCTTATACAAAGCATTCCCTCCTATCTTATCAACATAATTGCATAATCTCGGAAGCCTATTTCAATCCTTTTTTTAAATTGATGGAAATACCATCACTTATCAGATAGATAAAAGAATTGTTAAGAAATTTAAAAGATGGTGGACTGCTCAACCAGAGTTTTCGATAGAGCAGCAATAAAGATATCTATAGTTGTATAATAGAGTTAATGATAATAATGACTGTTCTTCTTCAAAAACTTTCCTTTTTCCTGAATTTCTTCCTAAAGCATTATGATACTGTAGTAGTAGTGGCTGCTACATGCCCTATCGGGAATTAACATGACATTTTGGAAATTATTAATGCATTTAATTAAACATTCATTGATATCCATCTTTTTTTGAACATTGCTTTTTGTTTGAATTCATTGTAAGAGAAATCTGTATTCTGCTTCTTTTGTTGTCGATAGATGTTTATCCGGATTGTATTGAATTATTCATAACAGTAAGAAAAAGAAGAGTAATATGTTCATTGTACAATAAACAAACAATATTTTTAATTTTCATTAACAAATTCCCGTTTTTACCTTCAGTAATAATTGATGTTGCTTTATTAATCGGTTTCGCAAGGGAAAATTGTCTTTTACCTCTTTTTTTTTCGTTTGATAAATCGTTGCTATTGAAATTTTGTTTTTTATTCGTGCAAATTTCAGGCAAGTCGCAGTAAATTGCATACTGAACTAGCTAAACTTCAAGTTTCCGTGCGAAATCTTCAACTTCAGGTTCGTTCGTGTTATGCAGTCTTATTATCAGAAATGCCAAGAAAATGCGAAAAAGAAGCAAAAAATTTTAAAACTATCAGCGCCTGATTCATTGCAGGAAGAGCTATTGAGACAAGACAATGCGGAAATGCAGAAACAACTTAAAATTTGTGAGGAAGAAAAATTAGCCGCGAAAGCTGATTTTGTAAGTTTGAAATTCCAAAATTTACCATATTTACGATATTTATGACTCCAAATTTATATTTAGAATTTTTTCCGTATTTTTTTTTGAGATTGGATCGTTTCAAAAAGTTTCTGGTGTTACTGTATTTAGATCTTATCAGAAGTAGAAAAAAAGCAACTTTCAGGAATCGCTACAGTCAATGCACAGTGCACTTTTAATGGATCATGATCGCCTGCAAACATTACACGATGTGCTTAGTGCTGATTATGATCGAGCCAAATATGATAACACGCTTCTAAATATTAAATTGAAAAACCATAAAGTATATTTTTAAACCATGAAGTTCAAATTTTTCAATATACTCGAGGAAAGTTTGAAGGAAAACTTAACATTTTAAATATTTCTTTAAAATTACTTTAAAATTACAGGAAACTACCGAGGAAGTTTTAAACGAGCGTCGGCAGCTCGAGGAATTAAAGGTAACACTTGCAGAGGAACGCGAACGCTGTGATCATGAGATGCGACTTCTGCGAAGTGATGTGATGACGCTGCGTAATAAGTATGAACAAACACGGTAATGTTTTTGAGGATAATTTGAAAATTCTTAAAATAAAATTTAAATTTGTCGCTTATTTCAAAATTGAAGTTTATAGGAAAGATAATATTTCTTTGGCACGCAATTCACAACTCAATGAAGATGAATTACGAAAGCTTCGTTTTGTTGAACAAAACCAGAGAGCAATTAGTGATCGTTTTACAGCACAAATTGGTGATTTACAGCGAAAACTACAAGCTCGGGATTTAGAAATTACAGAATTACTTCAGAAAATTGAGGTACGATAGAATTTACTGCTAAGCTATCTTTAATTTAAAATTTTGAAGTAATGTGAATTCTCTGTTTTAGTGGATTCAAGGGATGATGAAATTTATGATTAGTGATAAATTTATTGTAACTTAAAGACATGTGATTTGATAACCTTTTTGTTCACTCAACTTTAGCTTCTTTTTCCTACTGTTGCCATATTCAGTTGTTTACACTTCTAAATAAAACGCTGGAGGAAGAAAGCTGCACTTTGGATTGGCAGGTCAATCAACTGTGGGCACAGAACCAGCATCTTCTCACCAGAACTTTGAACGACAAGGATACTTATCAGAATGCACAAAAAGATTTTCAGGTGCAGTAAAAACTTCTGTATCTCTCTAAAATTTCAAATTTAATACAATTGAGGCTGCAAAAATTATCTTTGTTAAATTGATATTCGATTATCAAGAGTAAATATATTCATAATTAAATTCGTATTAAATTAATTTAATTAAACTCATATTTAATTTTTTTTTGAGCAAACTTCATCCGTTTTGCTTTTTTAAAGTTTGGTTCCATTGATATTTATCATATTCAGTCTTATCATTCGCATGTTAATAGAAAGAAAGTTTTTGTTATCCTCAAACATAGTCATGTTATAAATGAAACTCCTGAAATTTCAATTAAGTTCGTATTTTTTGCATTCTTTTACATAGAAATTCAAGTAAAGCAAAATTTGCAGTGTTTTTTGAAGGAGAAGGTAGCCTTACAAGAGAAATTGTCGTCGTTAAGAAGTCGTAAAGAACAATTAGAAGGGAAAATAATGAGAAAATATCACACATTTCATAACAAAAAAGGAATAGACAAAGAGAAGCCGACATCTGTGGAAGAAACCGCCAATGCGCTCATTCCCAAGGTATCTTCCATATAATGATGATAATGTGAACTTCACAATTTCTTTTGGATACAAGTTGAAACTAAGAAACTGATTGATGAAATCTTGTTTTCAAATATTGGCATGTTTCTTGAGTCAAACAAAAATTGAACTACCTCTATGTGATATTTTATTAACTAAGTAATTTTTGAATTAACAATCAGAAAATGAGACTCAAGATTTTTTAAAATTTTAAATAAAAAAAACCAAAGTCTCTGATAAAATATTTGCGGAAATTTTCATATTTAATTTAGTTTCTTCAGCTAATAAAAGCACTCTTTGTTTTTATTAGCTTCATGCTGATTCCATCAACTCCATTGCAGAATCTCGGACCATACTGTAGTAATAGTGGTGTGTTTTCTACTGAAAAGTTTGTGAATAATGGTTCCACCGAAGAAGGCAGCGCTTATCTGGCGGCGAATTCGTTGACGGCAACAGCTGCGAATCGGGATGCACAGCTTCCAATCTCTACAAATGGTCAGTTGCAGGCGAAGTATCGAAATCATTACATGGAAACAACAGTTCATGATAATTGTAGCAACAATTCTAGCAGTATTTTATATTTTGATTCCAAGAAAATTCAAAAAGACATTATTGTCCCGGAACGCTGTACTAGTTTAGCTTTAGGTGAACATTCCTATAGTAAGACTCATTCAACAGATATTCAATCGCATGTTAATACTCCCGAAATCGACCTTCGTTTGAATTTTTCATCTAAAGACGATCATAGATCGAGGTCAAATAGGCCTAGAAGCTTTTATGACAATGTTTGCTAGGAATTTCAGTTCAGTAGTGAGTGCATATTAAATATGATAATTTGACATCTGAATTTGTTCTCTGTTCAAAAATGACTCTTCTAGTCTTATAAGAAAGTGAGTAATATGAGGTAATTATTTTAGTTCAAAGTGTTATTTCAGACATATTTCATCCTTTTACGTCCATTGTATATTTTTTTTCAGTGTCAGTGTTCAAATTACACTATTCTATCCCAGATTTCTTCATGTATTTTAAATTAACATTTCTATTAGACTGATATTTTTAGAATCAATTTTTTCAAATTTTTTTTTCAAAATTTTTGTTTTAGAATCAAAAAAAGTCGAAAGCTGAAGAATTCTGAGTTTTCTGTAATTGCAACTCATACTGCACGATATAGAGTTTATTGTCACATCACTCCATCCTTCTTTGTCCCATTATTTGTTTGTAATTTGTTTGCTTTGTCACGTTAGTGTACTTTTAAATTCATTTTCTCGCATGCAAAAATCTTGCACCTTGTTTATTGCAACACACGAAAATGCTTGCAGCAGCACTGTATGGCACCTGGATCAGATTATGTCGAGACAGAGAGAGAAAAGTTATGTGATGTGACCTGAAACCTTGAATCACTAATTTTTATATATTTCCTGTATCGTACACCACTTGCATTTCATTTAATCATGGCACATCATTTTCGGATTTTTTTAATTGCATTAAATTCTGCTGTAACTAATATGAAGATCTCTGGTTCAATTTCTGTTGCCTTGCCGAATTCATTTCAAATAGTTCAAATTGATTGATTAAATCTTAATGAAATGATTAAGAAATTGAAATTAAAATTATAAACTGGCAAATTTTCCTTCATTCGGTCAATTTGAGGATTGATGTTGTAGGAAGAAAGACATTCCTTTACCGAATTATTTTTTCCGGTAGTCAGTTGTCCGGTGTTTTATACAGAAAAAACTTTTCCTCACAACAAAAAATGAAATGATTTATTAGCGCATGACTTGCTTGCTCACTTATCAATGTGTGAGACACCTGTCGGCATGCAATATGCAGATATTCAAGTTAGTTGGCCTTTTTACATTCAGCCAATCATCACTTTTCATATTTTTTTATTGATGCTACTTTAAATTAACCCTATCTAACAAAATCATGCCGGCTCATTATTCAATCATTTCCAGTTAGCAATGTACTTCTCCTTGATGGTAAAATTGTTGCCTTTTTATGAGTCTCATCTTATAAATTTAATTACCTCAGAGTTCTATAAGTTTAGTAGCCTATTAGTAAAATAAAGAATATTCTTATTTAGAATATTGCTCAGTTTCGGATGATCAGCCTTGCAGTTCATCTGATGAACTAAAACTTATCAATAAAAGCGGCGATTTACGACAAAATAATAATGGAGGTATATATTATACTGTTTACTATTGTTTACCACTTATCTGTTTACTATTGTTTACTCTTTCCGGTATGTGATTGATTTGCTAATAGAAAGAAGAATTTATGCTGTTCATGGTCTTTCAGGATCACAGATAAATTCGGATTCCAAGAATAATTCGATGCACTGCTCTCGGGCCTCTATGAGAAATGCCTTTAGTGCCGAATATTCATCGATAAGACGTACTGTTCCCTTCAATGAACGATCCATTGATGTCATTAGCTTGAATGGTAATGACTTCTGCTCTGCCCGAACACTTCCATGATAATAACCTGAAATGGATTTAAAAATTTGTTTTCTCCAGGTTCTGAACGCGGTGTAGATGTGCCATCCTCAATCCAAACTCTACCACCACGACCTCCATCTCGATCAAATTCGACAGGCAGACTCTCGTATAGTAGACAACCTCCTGCAACATATCAGCGCAAAAATAGTGCACAAAAGTCAGCAGCTAATAGTAAACCGCCACCGCCACCGTATAAGGGACGAGTTATAGTAAGACTTTTTTTGAAAGTTACTTAAAAAATCAAAAAAAATATAAGGAAAATAAACACAGGATTAACATTATCACTTCCTAATACAAAATTGGACTGGATTATGCGATCAAAATAGCATATTCGCTTTCGGAATTCCAGACGCCCACAAAATGGACTACCGAATTTCCGCCAAAGGAGACATCAACACCAAAACTTGAGCACAATGAATGTGCAGAAGATGAAAAAAGAAGTGCTATTTGCAATAAGGCGGAGCGGAATGAGAAGACAATAAGTGTTTATGAGAATGTTGATCACACTGACACTTCTCCCGGTTCGGAAATTGGTACGGTATGGTACGAGTATGGATGTGTATAAGAATTCTGCTGCTGTTACAGTATCAAAGAGTAGTACCAATGTAAGCTTTTTAAATTTTGTTTTATCCAGTCGTGTTTCTTTAGATCATCAAAATTTTTGTTTGAATCATGATAACATTTATAGATAATAGAGCAGGTAATAGTAAGCTACAATTTTTGCGCCTCCGTAAATTTGGTGTTATAGTGTCATATTTTCTGTTTTTGTAAATTTTCATTACATTTAATGAAGTTTTTGCATGAAATCCATTCAAGTCTAATTTGCACCTCTTTTGTTCTAAATCATAGGCTTAAGATCCTATTTTCAAGAAGTTTTCTTCACTGAACTAAATTCAAAATTCTCTAGTATCCTTATCTACTTCATTTCACCGCACTTATGATCCGCTTTTGCCTCAAAATGTTTTATTATAAAAGTTCCTATATCTGCGCTTCAGAAATTCTGCCAAATAAGCCTCTGATCCTGAAAGGTAATCGAGTGCTGGGGTCAAGCTGCTTCAGTTTTTTTTATTTCGTCATTATTTATTTCTACTCCGTTCAAATTCCTCGTTTAATATTTTCGGCAGTACTCTGATAGATAAAGTTTCATCTTCATTTATTTTGAGTGATAAGAAAGAAGTGATCCCGTGATTGTAATTATCTATAAGATAAGAATTCAATAAATCTTTGGAAGCTAAGTTGATTTTTCTATGCAAATAACCAATCAAACAATAAAGTGCTGTGTATGTATACAATTTTGCATGGGCGGCTACAATCTTGATGGATGTTGACTCATCCCAAAAGCTTGGCTAATCAATTGGCAACAAACTGTGTATTGAAAATAAATTCAAACAACATAATCCTAGGATATAACGATGAAATTTAGAATACTTCCTCGCTATTATCATAACAATGATTTGTTTTTATTCTCTTATTTTCTAATGCTTGATCAAACTTAACATGTGCCATAAGCTAAGACTAATAACGATTAAGGAGAAATTAGTTTATCAGAGATTTTTGAAATTATAGATGTTGAATTTTGTGAATTTAAAGCTTATTTTATTATCGGAGCGAAATCTATAGAGATTGATTTTAAGAAAGTTTAGTTGATTCGAAATATTTTAACAACAATTTATTTGCCCTCCGCTGCTTTAAAGTCCATAATTGTATTAAATGAAATTTAATAGTGGAAAACAACAAAACGACAAGAATTTACACAGAAGAAAATTCACAAGAAGACTGCTTTACTAGTCATAAACGAAAACTTTTAGTTTTCGAGTGCTGTACCATTCTTCCCGTTCTTCGAAGATTTGATTTTGCAAGATATAGCCAGAAAAAATGCAGAGCAAATGAACTGCAAGGAGAACGATAACAACTGTACCAATTTTCAGCATATTGTTAATCAGGAATGTTTTGATCATTCCGATACAGCCATGCGGATGGATATTGTCCCGCAAAAATATTTCTTTTTCATCTAAGATTGAAGACGGTGGAGGTTTACGAGCATTCACACCGCAGTGCATATTTGAAAGCGAAGTCGTTGTTGATTTTGTTTCTTTGCAACAAGAAAATGGTACACCACCACTTTCCAGTGATCCATATTTTTTTAATATACTTGTATCACTGAAATTGAAACGTCCAACTGCTAATAAAGATCAATCGCGATATGTTTGTTGAGGCGGAAACAGTATTGTTAGAAAGGATGAAAATGCAATCTCATCTCATTATGAGAAAGTTTCTCATTTCAAATTTCATTAAAGAAAAAGTGAACATGGTAATAATGGTCGAAACATGTTTTAGCAATGACGAATCTTCTTAATGAATATATTATCATTTTGATAATATTTTTTTTGTTCTCATGTCCCTAAGTGTTGTTGTTGATTGATTGGGCAATTAGCATGTTACAGAAAGAATTTTACCTGAAATAGATATTATTATTCCAGTCATGAGGTGAAAAAGCACCGCAGCATTCAACATTAATTTGTATCCAGTCGACCAACAGTTGTAGATCTGGTTCATCACGATATAATAAAATGGAATCCTCCACTGTTGTCTCTGCTACCTTCATTAATACACGACTAATGGATATACCCATTACAATTACCATAAAATAAGTTATTACCATGAAGCCCAACATGCACACATAAAGCATTAAGTAGAAGCAGTTCTCTCGTAAGCTTCCTAAAATTCACAAATATTTATTGTCACATAGAATCGGGAAATTGCTTCCAAGGAAGCAAAGCAGAAGTGGTCGGGGATGCATAGATTCGCAAGAACTGAGTCATTGTCAGATATCAAAGTATCATCGCAATACTTTTTTGAGTAAAATCAACGAAGTTAATTTGCAATCTTACGTTTTTCGCTTCTTTCAATACTTCACAAACAATTTCTTCTTATTTGAACTGGTAATTAGATGTTAGATTTGTTAAAGAAAACTAACCAAGAGCCCCACAGAAACTGATTACTATGATAATGACAGCGGTCAGCATGATAAGAATAGCTGGATCTAAAAATACAGCAACTTTCTTGGGGTCAAACTTCTGCAAACTGAAGAATATTCCAGAATCAGCTGATTGCATCCAAATACCAAGAGTCAATAATCCGATAGAAAACAGTAGAAGAAGATAACTGAGTGTGAAAATACTGCGTTTCAAGCACGGATTCACCCTCGATGGCATTATAAAATCCACATCTCTCTCCACTTTTAGCGTAACATTTTTTCCATTTACAACAATTATCTCAGTTGACAAACCTTCATTACCATCCATTTTTTTTAAACTTTGAAACTTTTCCGCAAACCACACATCTGAAAAGCAACATTTAATTTAAATGCATTTTTATTATAACATTATTATTACTTAAGTATTGAATATGTAAATTTTCGCATTAAAACAAATTGATACTTTCAACTGGAAGCGATAGTTTATTTTTCTATTTTCCATCTTTGAAACTTTGGAATTTTTGATCCTCAAATAGTCTGAAATCAAAAAGTTTTCAAATGGAACAAAAACTGTGCATGAAACATATATTAAGTAAGACAAGAATTTATAAAAGTGGACAAAAAAAAAAATAAGAATCAAATATTTTTCGTTCAAAATAATTAATCGCCAAAAGGGTAAATGAGAAGAAAGAGAAATGGAATTTTCTTTGTTTTTGCTAACTCTCAGTGGATATGATCCTTCAACAACTTGCTTGCAAAACTCATATTCAATGTGGCGGCAATTCCTTTGATATTTGGTAACGGTTTAATTAAATCAATTTTATTGAATGTATATTAATGGGTCATGAGTTAACAACTAATGTCTTATCATCAAAGATCAGCGATACAGCAGCATCTGGAGAATAATCTTCTTCTTCTTTTTTTTTTTTTCATTGATATCTTTCTCTTCTTATTGCAAATTCTTGAAATTTGAAAATGATACCTATTAGTTATGAAATTCAAAGAGAATAGCATAGCTATTTTTCATGCTCAATTTGTATATCGGTACATTAATTCGAGACAAAACATATTAGCAATGGCGGTGAAATATATGTTGAAAAAGAAAAAAGAGGATGCCGTAAAACGCGCATGTCTGTTTAACAATGGCCAAGAATGAAGAGATAGTTGAGAAAGTATTAAATTTAAGAGGGATAGACATTGAAGAGGTAATTTGGAAAAAGATTTAAGAGGGGTTTTGCTATGGCACTTCTTTGATGCTGCCGACAACTTTTCAGATTTAGAAATCTTGAAGAAATATTAAAGCAGACTTGACAAGAAGACCTCAGTCAGGCTGTTGGAACATGAAAGGGGTTTGTGTTGTGTAGCTATGTCAACCTGCCTTAAGGATCGTTGTTCAAGAGATCACCCTAAACAGATAACACTGATTAGAAAATTGTGCCATATAAACTTCTTCCTTTTAAATAGCCTATCAGGTGTGACGATTTTCGGACGTTCAGCAAGAATTTTCTGCAAGCGTATTTAGAGAGTGAATTGAAATCAGCGATCTAGGAAGCTAAATGTACCGAAAATTTGAAAGTTAAAATTCTGGAAAATAAAGCAGAAAGTGCGGAGAATTTGCAGATTGTTCCAGTTATTTTTCAGGAATTTGAAAATTGTTCTTTTGACACTTCTAATCTGCATGCGCTCATGGCATCATTTGCGCCATCACTTTTCGTATTTTTCTTTCATCTCATTAATAACTGGCCGAAATTCGCCGTCTACATTTTCAATCATTCGGTATGATTTTTAATTTAACCTTTATTTCTAAATTGTAATTTGTGCGAACATCCATCGAATAGCTATAATTTTATTTTGAAAACTTTTGTTTTTTTTGTTTTTTTTTTTTGAGAATACTTCATTGTATTATTTGATTATCTTTATACTGCACTTCATTTCCAAAACATCAAGGTTTGTTTTTGACTAATATATTACATAAAATTGAATTCCATTTGGATATGTTTCCACTCTTGTTCTTAATCTTTTTATTTCGTTTTTAATTGCTTTCGACCTTTGCTAGTTTCTTTAAACTTCTTCCAGAAATTCCAATTTTTATTTTTCCGTATTTTTTGCATTTGTATTTTAACTATCACTGATCAAATCACATCAATATTGCGGCGATATTTTGCTGATCAATTCTGCATTATTTACGACGATATTTGTGATATATCTTTGGTGTAATGGACAAATGACCTTTTCTGTGACCAATCATATGTCTTAATGTCCGCACTGAACTTCTCTTGCGTGCTAAATAATCCTTCGTAAAATAGATTACAATTGTTTCGCGGATGACATTATGAAACAATGCAGAAGGCTTCATCATCGTCGAGAAAAATAGAAAATTTTCTTTGTTAATTGCTGAAGCTAACAAAAATCAGAGTTAAAATCGTTCATATAAAATTTCTCATTGAAAATGAATAAATTTTTATATTATTTATTCACTTTTTTTTTGAAATTCGACTGGGCGAATTATTTTAGACCAGCTCATCTTTGGAGGAATTTCTTGAAATTAGATGGAATAGGCCTGGAAAGTTAAAATCTAGTGGAAAAGGTGGTGCTTTTGCAAACTCAGCTACCGATTTTCGGAAACGTTACGGTTTGGTGCATTTATCAGTTTGTTCAAGTTTATTACGAACACGGCAGAATACGACGACTGAAAATTTTGAATGGACAATTTTGGATCAGTACAACCAACAACATTTCTGCTGGATCACACAGGAATGTCAAACATCTTGGATCGCTCCAGAACAAGTTACTATATACTATTTTCATTTGATCAAATGTTGAGCACTAAAAAGTTTTCCTTATTTGTATATCTTTTATTTCATTTATACCGTAATTGTAAATTTACCTGAAACGATCATGTTTTATAGTCAAACTACGTCGTGAAGGTGTCAGTAAAATTTATGGACCATAAAATTCTCCATGGAATAGCGCGGATAAAAATTCGAGACTATTGGATAGGAGTAATTGGCGATTCATTTGCTTCCGGAGAGGGTAATCCGGATGTTCCGGCCAATGCAGTCAACAAAACAATGGCAAAATGGCTTTCGAGTTAGCGCATTTTCTAAAATCTCTACACTTTGCACATATGCAATCTAATCACAGCAGAAATTTTTACTTGCGCAATAAAGTTTTAATATCAAAAATTTTACAAGCAAAATTGTTCAAGAGCTGAAGGAAAAAGTTGAATTCTTAAGAGTGGAAAAAGGCGGAATTTCAATTTGTTTGATACGCTGGAATTAAGACAGTCATATTCTTCGAAAAACGAAACGTTTTGTGCTGAATGTTTTCTTGCTAACTTTGGTTTCAACAATGAATTTTATTATCACCTTACTATTCCCTCTGGATGGCATTTTTTTTGACGTGGAAACTTATTGTTTCTCATTGAAAAACAATCATTATTATAGTATTTAGAAGAGCGATTGAGCGGCAGCTTCTTTGAACCCTTCATTTTAATACATCCCAAGTTAGTGCTTGAAACTAAACTTCTCCTAACCAAGATGTAATAAATGCTTGGTACAGTTGGGAATGCTTGAAGAATGAGTTTAGTGACCGTATCCAATCGGGTGAAATGATGCTTACTTAAAGTAGTAATTTGCGGCAACATCAAAGGATTGGATCAATACAAAGAGGGTGTCCTGGGGTCACGGAAAATTTTGTTGCTTTTTGCCAAAATTTGTTCAATTTTCCTTCATTTTGAAAAAAAATTAAAATTTGTTCCGGTTTTTCAGTGGTTAAATATTTCGTGAAAATACCGCTTGAAAAGCAAACACAAATCACACAACACGAGTATTATTAATTTTCGTAAGAAAAGATGCCGAAGTGCCATTGGATAAGAAAGTGGTAGGGAGAGTGAAAGTTTCAGTTCGAAATTAATTATGGATTAATTATCCTCCTCTGGTCTTCCTCTGGCGCAAAAAAACAGCAAATTACAACGATCAAGGGATAATTAATGCTACCTTATTTCATGGTTGCTGCACCGAATTGAAGGATTGACACTGAATGGATAGCTATGCTGTTCGATAATTAAGATGAAAAATTAAAAACGATGACAATTATGCTGAAATTTCTGAAGTTGAAGTCTGAACAATAAGAGCAAAAAATAAGCAAACTGCTTCAACAATATCACCAATACTCCATATTGCAGATCGATGTCATCGAAGTTCTCGATCCTGGGCCTATAAAGCGTTCGAAAGGGTGAGTAGTGCGATCCTGGAGCAGAGTGCGATACATTTCACCTATTTACCTTGCACCGGAGCATCTGTTGACAATGGAATTCTTGTTCTCTTTAATAGAACATCACAAATCAATGTGTTGGAACAGATAACGAATATAAGGTTACCGATACTTTCTGTTTCTTCCAAGTATTTGTAAAAGTTTGAACAAATCAAACAATTCAGTTTATTTTGCTTTATTCAACATATCAGTGACTTGACGAATAATTTTTTTCGTTTGAATCTGAATATTGATAATTTTCGAAATATTTTGATAAATATTTCAGAGTATTAACATTCAATTATCCAAACTTATAAGTACTTTACTGATGAACTGACGTCTACTTCTGAAAGTCTTAATAAGATTTCATAGGGAGTTAACTGACTGCTAAAAATCTCTTCGGAAAAACTTAACTTTTGATTAGTTTCCTCTCTGTGAATCTCCGCTACTTTTAAGTGGAATATTCGCAGCACACAAAGTAAAAATGGATTAAAAGTTTGTAGTTACAGGAAATTTTCAGGGGCACCGGACCAGATCTCTTGATGATGTCAATTGGCGGTAATGACATCGGATACTCAGAAATATTGTCGACTCTAATTGGTGGCCCAACAAATTCTTTGTTCTCTACCATTGATATGCGCTTTTTTTATACATCGCATCAGCTAGATCGAATCGCCAGAGCGATTCAGAAACTGAATCCAAAGCAGGTTGCATTGATTGGAATTATGAACAATTCAAAGCTAAGAATATTTGTTGTAATGCTATTTGTTGCGATTCAGAAACTGAATCCAAAGCAGGTTGCATTGATTGGAATTATGAACAATTCAAAGCTAAGAATATTTGTAGTAATGCTTTGTACTATGTCATCTAATGCGCTTTATTTACTTATCTCTAATCAAATTTTCATTCATAAACTGAAATTAATATCATTACAATCACTAACAATTGCTGAATTTCAATCAGTGGTTCAGGTTATCATACCACATTACTTCGATCTTACGCGTAACGAACGGGGCCTGGTAGATGCTAATTGCGCTGACATGCAACAGGTATAATTTTCTACCGGTTTGTTTGATATTCAGTAAGAATTCTAATGGAAGAAGTTATTCTTGATGTGTGGATGCAATAATTCTCTTTCGAAGGAAAGGATAATTAGGTACTTTTAATTTCTTTCTTCATCCTAAATTGAGAACTATTTGTGCAGTAATTATAGATAAGCACTGAAAATTTAATGTTGGCTGAAAAAAAAATTTTGCAACGGATTAACGGACTGATAACGAAGAAATCTATGCAATACGGTTGGACAGCAGTTGAAGGGGTCGCTGAATTGTTCCGGTCACGCGGTTGTTGTTCGTCTAATTCACTCATCAGGCAAGTTCATGTGGTCCAATTCTCTCACAATCAATTACTAACCACTAATACATTTCTCTTGGATTGTTTGAACTGAAAAATATAACACAATTCAAATCTACACTGAAAACAACAAAACATATGTTCAATTCAATTAACAATATTTTCAAAACGTGAGACTCCTTTAAAATTTTGTAAAATATAGAATTCAAATATGGAAACACCAATAATGTCATGCAATAAAATAATGTAATCCCTGCTGAAATACTACGAATTTTAGAAGCATACAAGATTCAATTCGATTACAAGGCGATAGTTTTGGAGCATTTCATCCGATAGAGGAAGCTCACCGGCAAATAGCTGATCTGGTTGTTAAGAAAGTGCAACAATTCGGCAATTAACATTTACTTATTTCTTTTTCATTTTTGATACCTGAATTATAAAATAAGCGTAAATATTACATGAAATGATAAAAGTGTCCGGAAAATCTTCCCTTCCTATCATTTTGCCCATCAACTTGCGAGAAACAGAAAGTAAACGAAAGCTTTATCATTTATTCTTAACTAAGCATCTTTACTCATTTACTGATATTCATTTTCAAAATCTTATATAAACAAGTATTTAATTTCAAAATTTTCTGATTCATTTATATACTTGTGAATTGGCAAAGTGATCAAAAATTCGTTGCAAGAAATTTTAAATATTTGTATAGTCTTCGATTAGCACGTTTATTTATTTCCAATGAAAATTGTACTAAACCTCAACTTCATATTTACCTTTTTCTTTGATGTATTTGTACGTTAAAATTAGTCACATATTCACCATGTGGATCCAGCCTAATCTACGAACTCTTTGGTTAACGTCGTAAAGTTAGCTTTTAGCACATCATATATTGCAATCTTATTGTTGCTACAATTAATGTTATTTTCGTTGTGTGACTATTGGAAATGGACGAAACAGGTGCAACGGTTTTCTAATTAGTACCTGTACGATGCACTTAATTAACCTTTCGAGTGCAGCAATATGGATGACATAATTAGGATCGTTTGTTTTATTTCTTATCGCTATAATAATGAGTGTTCCTGTTGAGTCCACATCAAGTGCAATATAGCAACAAAAGTTAGAAAGACAGAACTAGGCTAGTTTCAATGAAGCAGAATGTTTCAACAAACTATACTTCATGGCATTAATGCTTTAATGAAAGTTGGCAGAAAAAATCCATATAATTTCTTATTGATGCATCTAGTACATCAACTTATTGAATTAGCCTAAAGATATTTTAAGATTTAATTGCTTTAATAGTACTTGCATTTATTAGTATGTTGTCTTAGAGCAACACTACATCATTTCATTTCATTACTTTAGGATGAAAAGAAAAGCAAGGAGTTAATTGATCAATCTATAGCAATAGCCATATTTGCCAACTGTCCATTAATTAAAAAGGTTGAAGTCATCAAAGCAAAAAAGTTTCTTCAAATTTCAGGCTACTATCGATGATTTCAAATATTTGAACTCAAATGTTATTTGAAATGATTAAGTCAAATATAATCAGTTTTGTAGGGATCCTACTTAAGGAATTTAAAAGTCATGCATCTAACTAATTATTGATTTTTTTGAGTATAATTAATTTTATCTGATTTTCTTCTGATTTCCGTTAAAGTAAAAGGCTTTTCAGGATTTAAGCATAATTCTTTCTTCAGTATCAATGATTTGATATGTACTTGATTTTATTAACTTTACATCCAAAAAAATTGTACTTATATCTGAAAAGAATAAATTTCAAGCTTTTATTGTGAGATTTTACGTTGTTGTGAATTTTTGAGCTTGCAAGATGAATTAAAATGGAGGAAGTAAAAATGTCAAGGAAGGTAGAGATTCATGTGTCATGTGACCCAGAATAAGATCGCCGTGGAATTCCCTGAGGAGAAATGATTCGTTTGTTGTTGTGAAAACAAAATTTGCTTTCAGGGTTCCTTTTTTTCTTTGTTTTATTAAACTTCATTCTTTTTTATCTCTTTTTAGTTTAACTTGCAGAGATTTGAGAGTAAATTTTGCAAGCGATAGATTGCAGTGAAAGGTTTAATTTATTTTGAAATTTTTTATGTTGCACTTATAAAAAGCATAAAAGATGACATAGTGGTAAGAAAAACTTTAAGAAAGCTTTTAACAATTATGTTCTTACTTATATCATCCCACTCACATTTATTTTGAGATTTGACTATATGCAAGGACAATAATTAATGGAAATTTCAAACAGCATAAGCGAGCTGATATCAAAAAAGCACGCTTGTTATTTCTAGTATTCTGCTATCAATTGAAAGAATAACTTGATATGTACTGCATTGTGAATTAGGATGAGCAAATATCCGACATATAAGCTTTTTTTTCTGATGCAACTGCAAACTACATCAAATTTTACTAGCTATTCTAAAATTATTTTTGAAGGAGGAGTAATTTAACGTATACGTATTTTCATATTATTCCTATATATACATCCCTTACTTCATCCCATCATTTTTATCTAGGACTTTGACGTTCTTCTATTTTCAACTTTCTTATTTTTTTTTTTTTTTTGGTTCGTTTCAATAGTGACATTTAGAGTAATTTAAATAACTTGTATTTAGGCCTTTCACTTTTCCACGAGGTGCATAGGAGCTTTAAGAGGAAAAGGAATTGAGAAAAAGCATTAATAGTTCAAAAATCATTCATCTGTCCCTATGTTTTGTTACATTATTTTTTCATTTTTTTTTTACAGATGAATCTGCGTAACTCACGAAATGAACTGCTAACAACCAAAAATGGGATACTTTTCCAGATTTCATCACTCATTTCCCAGTTATTTTAAACAAACAAACAATCTGTCTAAGGCACACTTCTCCAATTTCATCGATTCATTTCAGGCCGATCCTTGGCTTTATTTTTCTCAACTAATAATTCTCCCTCATACATTTTGCAGTTTGTGCAATTTCTTCTTCGCTTCATTAAACATCATCATCACTTGAAAAATTCTTCCACTCAGTTGTGTCCCATATGTAAGGCTAAAGTAATTCACTTATAACTCAAATGGCAGTTTATTCTTTAAAATCTTTCCGAATTTTACAACCACTTTTGACAGTTTAACTAAAACACTTTCTTTCAATAACATAAAAAGTAAACTGCGTAAAATGAGATGATCAGAATTAAGCTTTATTTAATCATTCTTTCCATTATTGACACTTTAGACTTTGTTCAAGCTTTACTCATTTCTGCTTACATTACAAAAAAAAATTCGCTGTAATTTCAGGGGTATTAGATGATGTTTAATTAAATGATTTGCAAAAATCTCTGCAAAGACACGAAATGCAGTGACATTGTTCAAAGTGATTGCAGAGAGTACTGTTAGGCTGAATGTTGTCATTATCACAACCTGCTTTAATATCATTATTATTATTACCATCGAGATTAGCAAACGATGATATAGTAGTATATGAGATCATTATCGGAAATGAACCACTGCATTAGGACATAAATAGGACATAAACACAGTACAACAAACAAAACTATTTCCCGTATATTTGTCATGACAGTGAGAAGGGAAGAAGTGAAATTGAGTTGTAAAGCATGACTTATAAATGGTGCAGTGATTATAGTTCTGAAATAAAAGCATAAGAGCGCCTCTAAAGTTGCAAAGATAGCTCTGTCCTCATCCTTTGGCCTAGCGTTGCATAGCATCCAATAATTACGTCAAAACAGATACAATGTAGAACTATTCCAATTCAAATTCGGAATCGGAGTAATTTCCAAGTAAGTCCAAGCATGCTTTTAATGCTTTTTCTCTAATCTCCATCGTTGAAAGCTCTTTATTACCATCTTTCTCTCTGCAAATTACAATGAAAAATTTTCAAAAAACTTTTAATCTAAAAAAAAATGGAAGCACAATTAATTTTGTTGTGTTATGAATGGAACTGCAACAAATAGTAATCGGAGAATTGATTTGATAACAAAACATGAATGGTTTTTAATTTCAATTTGATTTTCGGCAACATAAAAATTCCGATTTATCTTTTCTAGTGCGAATATAAAAATTCCGATTTATCCTTCGGAAAATTACAATTGAAAGCATGGCTTCGTAATAGTTAAATATTACGTGAACTTATGCTGGAGCATAATTGATGTCTTATAGACATAGTTTATTTGGTGAATATGGCCGTTTTAATTTTTCACAAGATAAATTTGAGCCAACCCATCGCTAGTCTAGTGTTTGCCCTTTAACAATGAAGATTCATTTCATCTTCCATTTCTACTGGATTGGATTATTTCTTAACATCAAAATCTAATTTCTTCTAGGAAATATCTGCAATCGTTATCTTGTTTTGGTATAAGAAATTAGATTATTAAAACAGATAAGCTTCTCATTCTATAATGTTTACTTAGCAACTTACTATCTATAGCTTAGGACATTAGTAAAAAGATTCCGTTATGCCGCTATTACAAATTATGGAATGAATATAGTTTTTCGTCTTTTTTTATTAAATAGCCTAAATTTCAAATATTTTAATGATGAAATAAAATTGAGTGCATTTTCTCTTTTTTCTAACTGAATACAATAGTTATTTACATAAACATTTTCGCTTTAATAAAATTTTGTTTCTGAAATTTCGAGAAGTGTTAAACAATCCAGCTTTACATTTCAGAATCTTCGTAACAATATAAAGTATTCTGTTATTGGATAATCTTTTCATTCTACAATGTTCATTCAAAAAAAATATATTTTCTAATTGTTATTCAAAATTTTTGATATTGAGTATATTTAATTTGATATGCTTTAATTGATTTCCGTTGTACTATTCGCTATTTTCATACCATATCATGCAGGATATATTTAGCAATCATTCATCCGAAACATTTCCATTTCCAAGTTGAAGAATATCGGTAAGTATACTAGGGCATAATAGCCATAATTCAAGTGTTGGTAATTAAATTAAAAGAGCTAAGAGATTTTTTGGCCACTACAATGTGAAAGAAAGTTTGAGCGAAAGATGTTGAAATAAATGAATTATATTCTATATTGCATTGTTATTCAAAATTTTCGATATTGAGTATATTTAATTTATTAATTAATAACATTAAGGTTCTTTATATTAATAACATTAAGGTTCTTAAGCAATAATATCAAATTTGATCTTCAATGTTTAACTTGTAAAATTTATTTAAGTGATTTGCTTTTTTTTCAAATCATAGCTTGAAGATTTCTTTTTAACATTTACAATGAAAGTTTAAATGAAAATAACAAAGATATTATTTATCTATAAAAGATATGAAAGGAAATAAATTTGTGATGAAAATTTGAGAAAGTAATCCATTTTTGAGTAATAATAATTTGATAATATTAACAATGTTATAATATTTATTCAATTGCTATAAATCAAAATTCATTGTTATTGTCATATTAAATTGCGACAAAAATTTCCGTTTTAAATAGCAAAAATTTTTAAAGCTTAGCAAATATTTCTATGCAATGAAAGTAAAATGCTCCATCGAAATGTTTGTATCAAAATTGACAAAGGCAATATTGTTTGGTCGTCTGTTGAATCGATCGGGGGGAAGCCTACTACTCTACACTGAATTGAAATAACACACAATTGAATTTGCCATAAATTTGAGTGTTCGGTCAAAATGAGTAAGTGTAGTGGTAGGGATAAAATAGCTAAAATAGCTAGTAGAATAGGAATAGACGACTGTCAGGATCTATATTGGTCATACCTTTTTTCCAATATTTCATCCATTCCTACAGCTTCACTCTCTCTCTATATGTGCCGTTCCCTCATTTCTCTAAAATAGCCGACAATTCTTCAAACACTCAAATAGATGATGATAAAGTTACACATAGACGAAGAAGCGATCCTTCATATACTATCGAACCTCAACGGGCCGGACCCATAAGTGATATTTTAAAACAATGTTCAATCAATTTTTGTTCAAAAATGAATTTATTTGTTGTTAGGTCAAAAATTTATTCATATGTCAAATATTTTACTTTACTATTTTGTTTTATATCGTTGCAAAAAATATTATCTTTTAATATTTTCTAGTTGAAAATTTCATTCCTATGATTGAGTCGATCTAATTAGAAAGATCCCCATTTCGTATGTCTTCTAAATCCTTATTACACTGTCGTTGAGAAGAAATTACTTCCATATGATGATGATTACTATGAAATTTCTCTTTTCTCCTTCGATACTCCTAGCAGCATATTTTGTCTTTATTATTATCACTAACAACTATCGTTCTTAAATAGTCCAATAATTACTTCCCTTTCTCATTATCATTATGATACCTTTGAATCGATCACTTATGCTATGCTCATCCGCTCAACTCCAAATATTGGTTATTAAAATCAAGAATAGACTTTTCTACTAGGGTTAAATGAGTTATACGCATTAGTCATATTGGTATCTATGAAGTACCATACGAATTTTACGCATTAGTCATATGGTATCTATGAAGTACCATACAAATTTTATGCATTAGTCATATGGTATCTATGAAGTACCGCACGAATTTTTGTTTATTTAATAAAAAATGGACAAAATTGCACGCTTATCCTCCTTAGAGTATAATATCACCTTAGAGATTTCTCTTTTCTCCCGTAAAATTTACCAGGATATTATGCAGATATTATTTTCTGCTACATTCATATTTCATATATTTTGTTTTGGCTATCGATAAAAATTTAGTGAAAAATTGTCGAATGATCGCTCACTGAATAGAACATTTCTGATTGGTATTTATTAAGAAAAGTTTGGAATTTCCGCTCCATCACATTTCTTGCATGTAAAGAGGCATTTCATTTTTCCCACCATTTTGATAATAATTACTTGTTAATGCTATTTTTCAAGGCTAATTTTCTTTCAAAGAAAAAAAAATCGATTGATTGATAAATATACCAAGATTGCATAGGAAGAGGAAGCAATCACTTTTAAAGCTAATTAAATGATTTTTGTTCTTTGTTGAATCTTATCTTTAGTTTCAGGATAACAAGGAATTGAAATGGACTATTTTTTTTCTCTCATCAACTCTTTCAAAGATTAAGAATTTTTAATGTTTTGGAAATAAAAAAAAGCAAAATATATTTTAGGAAAAGCGGAAGTTTCATTATAAAGTTTGAAGTAATTCTTTGCTCCTTCTTTCGACTGTATTTTGTTTTTGGGAGCAAAAAAAAGTTGAAATTGGGAAAAGGTGGTTGATTTGTTACATAAATTTATGGTGACCATTATAAGATTGATTAATTATCAGAAATGTTAAACGTAGATGTAATCGAATATAATCGAAATGTTTCCATTAAAATTTCCATTTTTATCAATTCACTGATATCATGCCTCAGAAAATCACCTTCAAAATGAAACAATCTAACAACAACAGAGAGTAGAGCAATCTTTGTAATACAATAACTGCAAAATATATTTTGATTTCTTCTTTTCCTCATATATATCTGATCAGTGCTTAGTGAGAATATTACTCAAAACTTGAACATTTCAAATGTTTCGAAAATTTCCGGTACCATTGCTTAAGAAATAGCTTCTGGACGACTATTTTCATTTTTTCTTCCTTCTACAATAGGCTGGTCTGGTACTATTTTCAATCTTTCTGCGATAGTTGACAACAGTTGCAAAATTATCATTGGACCACTTGAGCAGCGGATGTATTAGTAACGGAGATGACGTTGTGGTAGTGATCATTAAGATCCGTATAATGATTGGCATGCAACGAATTATGTTGTCGTTATGATTACTATTACCAGGAAAACTTGAAATATTTCCCGACTCTTATAAATGCATCTTCTAAAGCTGCAGTCTTTTTATTTTCAATATTACATTTTATTTTTTTTTATTTTATTTTTTAATTCATTTTTTAATTCAAATCCATTATTACAAAATGTTAGTATTACATAAACATAAACACACTTGTGAATTTATAAAAATAGCCTATACATAGTTGGATTATTCTTAAGCCAACTGTGATATTTGCTTATCTATATTCCATTCTCCATGGCATCTCTGTAAATCTTACTCTTGCTTCATTGGTGAGCTACAAATTGCACTTAAGAACCCCGGTATTATAAAGTATTATAATCTCTTATCAACTAATGTCAAAATTGGAAAAACGATGAAAGTATCCAATAATTTTTTTGTGTTTTATTCGCTTTTGTTTCCTCCTCCATTTCAAGTTGAAATTTTTTTCACAAAATGGCCTCTTTCATAATTTGTGCTTTCTGTCAGATACTAAATTGTCACAAAATGAAGCAAAAAATTAGAAATTAAGAATGATGCTATCAGCAGTAATCTCTTTTTTTTTTTTTTATCGCTGTCTTTTTCTTTCTCTATCTTTGTTCAATTTTCTCCGTTTTGAGTTTACGTATAAAAAAGGGTGGATTATTTGCAATGTTGGATGTAGTTAAGAATGAATGAAAAGCGATTGCTCTGCCTTAGCTTATATTTCAGAAAGAATCTACTCTATAATGTACAATGTGTTGTTGTAATTCGAGCATTTAAGGTTGCTAGAGCAAGCCTAAATCTATGCAAATGAATAATAGCCAGAGATTACATCATTCCCAAAGGATATTTTTTTTATTGGAAATATCCATTAAATTCACTACTAGTAAAAGGGAAGAGCGGGAGATAACATCTGATTATAAAATGTTTATTTAACATTCAATAAATTGAACATTCACGGAAGTGATTTCTTTTAAGTTGTAAATTTGTAGTTATTATTCACGTTGAAATATTGTAGTACAAAATGTGTCATTGAGAGCGTTTTCCCAAATTTTGATAATCCTTTGCTATTTTGTAAAATAAATAATCGTATCAAAAGTAGTTAAGAAATTATTAGAAAGTAATATATTGTTGAAACAATGATAATTAATGAAGTTTCAGCTAGCTGATTTTTTTCCTTATCAATAAGATTGAAAACTCTGTGATGATTCATTGCAATTTTAGCTCACTGCATATTATTGTCTCGAAATATTTATAGAAATGTGTTTCACAAAGATTGACATTTGGCCAAATCACAATATATTTTATGTACTTTAGGCAGAATCAAACTAGATTCAGATTTATTTTGTGTGTTTTCTTATCTTCTCAAGATTGATCGTAAATATTCTCCAAATCTTTAGATATCTTTTTTCATGCCATTAAGAGCCTCCGCCTTATTATTTTTTCTTCTTGTCATCCGTAAATTCTTTATCAGTCGTTGATTGCCTATTGTTAACAGAACGGATTGATCGACTGCTTTACAATTAGCCAGGAAGCATCATCACATCAATCGTCGAATGGAAAGTGCTGCTGGTAAGCGCAATAGAATGCGATATTTCTTCGAGTGCAGTTGTCGTTTTAAAAAGTTCTACTAACTTTTAGAAAAAATTTTCAATTGCTGAAGTTTTTGTTTAATTTTAGCTATTTAGTTCTGCTCACTTTTAGAAAAAGTTTTCAATTGCTGAAGTTTTTCTTTAATTTTAGCCATTTTCTACTTCCGCATGTGAGGTATGAATCATTGTCTGGTCTGTAATCAGTTTATTATTACTTTTCAATTCCAATCATTCTGCGCTCTTTGAATTGTTTCCAATTAGTCATTCGTTCATAAAAAAAAAGTCATGTGATATCTCTGATGATATAATCTTTCGATAGCATTATGTCCTGTTCCATGCTTTGACCCTTTGATATTTTGACGTACGATGCGAGTCATCCTGATTACGTTATTGCAGAAACTTCGAAAACATCTATAATGTTAGTCAAGTTCGTCGATTTATTTTGCAAAGCATTCTTGGCTGAGAATTGTACACTGTTTTTTTTCTTACTTTCTCTTCTTTCTTCGCTTTTTTTGCGGATGATTAAAAAAATTTCTGAAAAAGATGAAAGTGCCCTGTACACTTTTAAAAAGTTATCATATCGTCACAATGATTGTTGGCTAAATTTCGAAGAATTTCAAAGGTTTTGCGGCGGTTATATCTTCAGTCTTCAGCAGTAAGTAATAATATTCTTTTCATCAGATTGTTTAAAGAATTACTTTCAGTAACCCTTCATTTTTGTCTTTTTTTGTTACGAATTATATAACTGCAATTTCGAGATTACCTCATCACTTCACATTTAAATGCATCGTCCTTCTCTTTTATACATTTTATAGTTATGTTATAGTGATTTTCTTGGACAAATGTAGCATCGATCCATCTATTCAACAATCTTTCTTGAAAAAAGCTAAACTTTGAAGCACTGAAATTCCCTAATTCATGGCTAATTTCCATTGTTTTATGTTCCATAATATTTAACACTCCCAATTATTATTAATTCAATTTTCATTTCTCTTAATCTTTTCCCTTTTTAATGATAGTTTCTTATATTTAACATTTTTTAACAATGCAATGATAAAGTTTAACTCTTCTGCAACTATGACTAAATTGATTTTTTACTTTATTCTTCATTTCTTAGTGATTATTTAATTAGACAGTATGTACACCTTAGAGGTCTAGCAATAAATTAATATCATTGTCATTTTTGAGCGGATCGTTCAAATTGTGCAGTGTGCTTAAAAATTTTTTCCAAGAACAGGAAATGCCATGCGAAATGTTCACTCTGCCGATAACTTACAATATTTTTCTTCGTTTAGTAATCTCTTTTTATGGTTTGTCCAATTCTATTACAGATTTTCATCAGTTATAAATATGAGATGAAAAGATCGTTCAAATGGCTGTGTTTTCGAAATTCTATTGCTTATTTCTTCATTCATACCATTTCAAAAAGATCATACAAAACGAACGACTGTAATTTATAACATTAAATTAACATTCGCATTAGCGCCGGAGATATACAATATGCTACTTCTATAAATTAAATAAAAAAAGAGTTTTAAAAGAGAAATAAGTTTGCAACATGTTATAAAATGTAAATTGTAGTATCATTGATCATTTAATTCAATTTGCGCTGCTACTCCAACTATAATCCTAAAATGCAAGGATAGAATTCATTCATTGTTTAGCATTCAGTATTCATTTCAAAAATTTGTATGATTGTCTTCGTTTTATCCTATTTTCAAACCCCAATTTTTCTTGTGTGCTTTTTTTCCATTTTACCCTATTTTCAATTCTCTATCTTTCTTATGTCTTTTTTTTTCTTGTTTTGTAATGGAAGTTCAAATATTAGCTTTAAAATCAATTTCATCAAGTTGGTTTCAAATTGCATTTAATGCTAAATTCTAGTCTTCATCGTTTTTATTCTGAAAATTATCCCACAATTTTGCAAAAATCATAGGATGTGATGATCCCTGGGTTTATTTCATTTCATTAAGGGATGAGTGAATGCGAATTGGTATGCATATTTAAAATTTCGTATCATACAAATACTTCCCTCTAAATTACTTCGTGCTGATTTCAAACTATTTCTCATTTCTAACTTTTCTCCTTCAATTTCCTTTCTTCTTATTATTCATCTAATTTTATCGATTAAATTGCTCTTCTCAATATTTTTTAAAAGATTACTTTTCCCGAGAAATTCCCATCTACTTTATACTTCAATATTGCGATCTTTGAATTTTGAATTGAATCTTGCTGTTATTTCTTCCTCTCTCTTCCTCTCGCTTTTGTATATCCTTTATTCATATATATTCTTAATTGAATTATACAAATCTTTTTTATTTTAATTACTAACATTACATTCGTTTGCCCAAATCTATGTTTTTTTTTTTTTTTTTTTTTTTTTTTTTTTTTTTTATAAAATGTTTTAAATCTTGCTTGTTATAAAATCTGCTTAGAACAGATGAGCCAGGATTCAGCGATACGGACAAATCGTGCATCCTGTATTACGGACAGATCATGCATCCTGATTGGAATATTTGGAATGAGTAGTGAAAGGTTTCATGCTCTATTTCACCATTAATTTGGCACTGATTTCATTGAAAACAACCGTTTAGTCTTGTTCAACAATTCCTTTTCAGTCTTGCTTTATATTCCTGATTGTCTACTGAAACAAGTTGAATTGTTTCCTAGAATAGCATAGATGAGATTTATTAACTGCTATGCGTACATCATTCTACTTATACATTATTTCATACACTCTCACATATCATACTATTTTCATACTCTTTTTATTCCTCTTTTATCAATCACTGATATATTTAATCTATTTTATCATTATTCCTTACATTCTTTACTTATCGCTAGCTTTCTTTCATCTTATCATATATAAAACATTGCATTTTTTTACGAGCACTTTTGCTATAAACTTAAATTTTTATAACGCAGTTTAGCTAAGTCTTGTTATAAAGTTACTTTTCATTCTGTAGCTCAATTTCATATCACGTTTTATACGTACGTTTCACTTTGTAACTCACTCCTATATCATATTTTATACGTACGCTTCACTCTTTAGCTCATTTCCATATCACGTTTTATACGTCTAACATTAATCTCATTTAAAATATAAATTTACTTTTTAGAACTTAAATTCTAAAATTTGTAAATTTTTGCATCGACATGCGGTTCATATAAAATAAGGAAATGCATTTGTGTCCATTTATTTGTATCAGTAATGGAGAAATCCTGTTAAAATAACATTAAATTTGAAAAATTTGTAAATGTAGAGAGGGAAGTGAGAAATTGTTGCAGGATTAAAATTAAAGTTAAATTAAATTAAGTTAAAACAAGTTTTTAAATTAAGTTTTTTTTATTAAATTAAAGTTAAAATTTTTCTAAAGTTTACAGACGAAGGTTACTTCTTTCTTCTTGAAATTGTCCCAATTGTGAAAGAATCGTTTCTGATGGAAGTGAAATCACTCTATAACATATATTTATTTTCTTATACTTTTATGAGTTTCTAATAAAGCGCCATTGAAAAAGTAATAGCAATATATTCGATTGGATTGAATATTTTGAAAAATTAACTGCTAGTATCGATGGATAATTGCTAGTATCGATGGATAATTGCTAGTATCGGTGGATAATTTTCATTTCATAGTTTGTGGCATTTCGTTGTTTCACGTTTGAAATAGCTACGTTGTGCGTCATAGATTGGAAAAAATTTATTGTTTTGCGGGAAGAATAACCCCGGTGTGAGAAAAGTAATTTATAGACCGAATGACGACCGATATAGCTGTACGGGGTCATGATTATAATGGTCGAATCGAGGATTACGAGGAGTACGACGAGAATTCTTCTGCCAGACTCTTCGAACGTTCACGTATCAAAGCTCTTGCTGGTTTGTTTAATTTCAAATTCTATGTGGATTAGATGATCTGAATGATCTGATTTGAATTTATTTCAAATTTTATGTTGATTAGATAATCTGAATGATCTGATTTGTTTATTTCAAATTTTATGTTGTACTAGATGATCTAAATGAGTAAATAATAATTGTGTGTCAAGTGCTTTTTTAGATGAGCGTGAAAATGTTCAGAAGAAAACTTTTACCAAATGGGTAAATTCACATCTTTTACCCATAAACTGCAAAATACACGATTTATACATGGATATGCGTGACGGAAAAATGCTCATAAGACTTCTTGAAGTGCTCTCTGGCGAGCGATTGGTTAGTTCTTTATTCATTGATAAATTTTTATTAAATTCTAAATAAATTATTGCAAGTTTATGTTTTTGAGGATGCTATATAGAGAAGATAAAAGAAAACTGATAAAAAAAAAAAAAACAAATTGCAAATTTTCATCTACTCTGTAGAATTGGTCTTTGTAGAAAGTTAATTACATTTAATATTTCAATTTTCATTCTTGATGACTTGCTTAGTCACATCTTTTATTTCTTTTTTTGTTGCATCAACTCTGAAAAGAAAATGATATTTATATTGTGAATGTTCCTAATGAATGATATATTTATTTATTTAACAGAAAGACTAAATATATATACTAAACACAACATAAATACTAACAATATATTAAATAACATATATACTAAACATTGTGTGCTAACAATATATTAAACACATCATATATTATATATTAAGTTTTGTTTAAAAATGCAGTTTTGAATTATTAGATAGTTGCTACTACTAACTGATAATCTCTTCCCACTTTCCTTCTTATTTATGCTATCTTCTCTATTTAAGTATTTTTTAAACTTATGCGTAATTCAGTAGAAAAAAGGTGATTCGATGCACAAAGAAAGCGAAGCATTTGGTTTGTATTTATTCCGTTCACAATGAACCATGAACAGTAAGTGAAAAGAAATTACAGAAAGGCGCAATAAGAAACTGAATAGGAATTTTAATGTTGCTTGCTATAAAGATTAGCTATTGTAATGGGGAAAGTTTGAAAAAAAATTGGTGATTTGAAAGGAATTTAAAGGAAAATTGGAATCGAAATTTGCAATAGAAATTAAGACATTTTGAAAGAGAAGCAATAATCAGCTTAGATTTCAAATATGTTTCAAAGCAGAAATTTGAGACAAAGTATGAATTGAGAATAAAAATTAAAAACGCTTCTGGAAATTTAAGGATTTTAGTTAGCAAATGTTTGAAGCATTTCATTTCACTTCTTAATATTTTTTTTCAACAAGTTCAAGTAATGTCATAATTTGAAAAAAGTTAGTAAAGTTTTTTTTTTCCTGAGAAGATGACCCAAAAATGAATTTTTAAGGCAGTAGTATTATAAAATGAACAATATTCAAATTTGCACTTTGATACGGTCAGAACACAGTGAGCAATACTCAAATTCGTAATTGCTCATATGAATTAGGCGGTCTGATATATCTGTCGTGATTATAAAATTTTTTCTTCATGCATTTTGCGATGTGAATGTTTGTTTTTGAACTTTTTATAAAATGGATTTCAGCAGTATCGAAAATAGGTGTGATTAGTATTTCATGGAAAACTGTGAAAATAGTGGAGCCAACTGTATTTCATGGAAAATTGTAAAAATAGTGAGCAACTGTAGAACAGATGGCGAAACAAATGATATGTTGATTCAGTAAATATGGTTTTGATTAGTGGAGATGTTGTATTATTTTCTACTTGTTGATACTGTTTCTTTCAAAAGTTTTTCTTCGCATTTTCATGGTTGCAAAAAATCAAGTTACTAATTTATGTGCTTAACATTTCAGATTTTGCAATATATTATCTCAAATTATATATATGATAGAAATTATTTTGCAGTGGGACTTTAGAGATGATGCGTTTTGAAAATTTGAAAAGTTTCAGCCGAAACCAACCCGTGGTAGAATGCGTATACATTGTCTCGAAAATGTGGACAAAGGATTGCAATTTTTGCGCGACCAGCATGTTCATCTAGAAAATCTCGGTTCGCACGATGTCGTAGACGGTAACCCTCGATTAACATTGGGTCTTATCTGGACTATTATTTTGCGATTTCAGGTTTAATTTCATCTTTGTTATCTTAGACTGATAAGGGAATGGTAGGAATGGTAGAAAGGTAGATTTCAAATCCAAGTATCTTATATTCTATTCCTTACAGTTGTAGTATAGTCGAAATCCCAAAAAGCTTTGCTTTTCGTGAAACACGATGAATCATTATAAAATACTAATACCGTATTAATCATTTGTTATTACAATTTAATAGCTTTCTGAGCATAAAAAATGAATTTGTTAGCGGTTTATATAGTAAATTCAACCCTTCTTCCTGTTTTGCTAACTGTCCTCACAAAAATGGATGGAAGCATACTTGTAAAAATTTGTTGGTATGCGACTGTTTTGCATTTTATTCAAGATCTTATCAATGAATTAGATTATTAAAACGCTTTCTTCTTAGAACTACTGAAATGCTTTCGTCTTTAGCAATCTTTTCCCTTTCCAGCAGTTGAGTAATAGATTTGTTTTTCCAAGGAAAACAATTGGTTTTTACACTTGTATTGAATTACAAATCATTAAGATCAAATTTACGAAATTACTGAGGTAAAGATTTGAATCCATTTGCAGCTTTAATAATCAATTAGGAAAACGATTGTCAGTTTAATAAGAAATGCATTTCGTTTTTTTCCTAATTACGTTTGAGATAATTATCCGGTTCTCTGTTCTAGATTCAAGATATTACATTCGAAGATGCAGACAACCAAGAGACACGTAGTGCTAAGGAAGCTTTATTACTGTGGTGTCAAATGAAGACAGCCGGTTATCCGAACGTGAACGTTCGGAACTTCAGCACTTCTTGGCGTGACGGCTTAGCATTTAACGCACTCATTCATAAGCATCGTCCCGATCTCATAGAATATGAAAAGTTGCAAAAATCCAATGCGCTTTACAATCTAAGTAACGCATTCGAAACAGCTGAGCAACAGCTTGGATTGATCAAATTCTTAGACCCTGAAGGTTTCCATAAATTTGTGGTTTTCGAAATGTTTTGAATGAATACTTGTGGTCAATCTTTAATTCATTTTTTCTCTTTTGTTTCACTACTGCTTTTATTTTATGTTTTAAATAATCATTACAGATGTAAATATCGATATGCCTGATGAGAAATCAATCATCACTTATGTCGTAACATATTATCATTACTTCAATAAAATGAAGCAGGAAACTATACAAGGAAAAAGGATAGGAAAAGTATTTTTTTTGCTTAGTCCAACAGTTATTAATTATTTTTTAAAGATCTCAATTTATCATATCTCTGCTTCGAGTCATTTTCAAAATTTGCTTTTTGAATTCATTCCTTGATATTAGGTTGTGAATGAGCTGGTGGAGAATGAAAAACTGATAAATAATTATGAACGTTTATCAAGCGATTTACTGGAGTGGATTCGACAGACCATTGAATCGCTGAATGATCGTCGTTTTATCAATTCATTAAACGGTGTACAAAAACAGCTTGCTGAATTCAACAATTACCGCACTCAAGAGAAACCGCCAAAGTAAGACGAAAATTTTATCAACACCAGTTCCACTACGCTATGCCATTCACTTTTTAGCCATTGTATAAATTTAAAGATTTATGAGCTTGTAATCTATACTTTTTTTATAGATTTAATGAAAAAGGGGAATTAGAAGTTCTTCTTTTCACTATTCGAAGCCGTATGCGTGCCAATAACCAAAGGCCATATATACCAAGAGATGGCAAACTAATCGCAGATATCAATCGAGCTTGGGAGAATTTGGAAAGAGCTGAACATGAAAGAGAGCTGGCATTGAAGGAAGAAATTATTAGGTAAATTTTGGGATTATCGACCAAATATGATATGGATGGATTAGAAAGTTCTTGCACATGAGTGGGCGTTTGAAAAAGTTTTCTTCAAGAATTTTAACATGTCGAGGACCATGTATTTGACTTGCAATTGATGTAATTGAGATAAGGATTTTTAGACAAGAGAAACTTGAACAACTGGCGGCTCGATTTGACCGTAAAGCGAGTATGCGAGAAACATGGCTTAGCGAAAATCAGCGACTTGTCAGTCAAGATAACTTCGGCACTGATTTGGCTAGTGTAGAAGTAAGCAGTTTTTGATTATTTTACAAAATTAAATAAAGAAGGCTTTCAGGTTCGTTATCCACATGGACTGTTTGTAATAATATGCCTTGTAAGAATAGGCTTTATCAGCTTTTTCTAGTGAGTGCCAGAGAGCGCTTCTCTTTTGAATTTTATAATATCTATCATTAGAAAAGTACACCTTTTTGCGCGTTCAAACTATAATTATATATAGGTACGCACAAAGACTTTTTGTAGGCAGCTACAAAGAAGCATGAAGCGATAGAGACAGACATTTACGCATATGAAGAACGCGTACAAGCGGTTGTTGCAGTCGCCGGTGAACTGGAAGCGGAAAATTATCATGATATTGATCGAATTAATGATAGGTTGTATTCATTTCTAATACCGCTGGATTTTCATATTTCAGTAATGTGATATTGATGTTTCGCCGCAAATAATACTACAATGGATTTGAATATCAGACATTAGTTTCAATTGATAAATTAGCACTTAGTTCATGCGAACTGGAATTCTGCCAAGTTGTTTCATTGCGTCGAGTCTTTAATTTGTGATATTACAGAAAAGAAAATGTGCTACGTTTGTGGAATTACCTTCTTGAATTATTGTTGGCACGCCGTGTTCGATTGGAACTTTCCATGGCAGTTCAGCGAATTTTTCATGAAATGGTCTATGTTCTAGATTGGTGTGACGAAATCAAGGTAGTCCTCAGTCATTAAATTAGAACATAGTAATGTCAGTTAACCGATTAACAAAAATTCACATTCCCAGATCATTATAAGCATTGAAATTAAAATAAATGCCAACGGTTTTTAATTGTTGATAAATTTATATAGACAAATTTTTAGGCTCGTCTTTTATCCGAAGACCTTGGTCAGCATCTTATGGACGTTGAAGATTTACTGCAGAAGCATTCACTTTTGGAATCAGATATTAATATTGTTGGCAATCGTGTAAAAAATGTGAACAGCCAAGCGGAAAAATTTACACTACCAAACGGTCCGGATGGTAGTGGGTACAAACCAGTGGAGCCATCTTTAGTTGAAGAAAGAATGCAGATTTTGTTGGATCGTTATGCGGAGCTAAAAGAATTAGCCGTGGAACGCAAACGTCGCTTGGAAGATAATAAACGTTTGTGTCAATTCTGGTGGGATGTTGATGAACTGGAACATAATTTAAAAGATATGGAGCAAGTACTCACTTCACCAGATACCGGTCGTGACATGGTCTCCGTGTCATTATTGCTTGCTAAACATAAAAATGCTGAGCAGTCACTCGACATTGTTGGTAAACGAATGGACGACCTCGAAAATAATGGGCAGCAATTACAGGAAGAAAAGATTCCAGGTGGTCTTCAATTTTCTTTAATCCAGTTATGTATGGCCAATAAAATCTTCGTTTCCATTCCTGAGTTCCATAATCATTAAACTCTTCTTGCTAGACTTAGATTATAGATTACTCGGATTTTTGAAACAATGATAATTGGAGAGTATTATAGTGTTTTTAAAACCTCGATTCCATATATAAACGTTTTATTCCGAAATAATTTCATTATTATCATGATATTTCATGAATGGTTTTCTAAATACTTTCATTCTTGCGTAATTTATCATAATGTGAAGAGCTTTTGCGGGTGAAAGGTGAAAGCTTTTGCGCTTAATGACTGCGTAAAATTCATAAGTGTCCAACGCATAAAAAGCTCATATAGGTTAACTTCGGAATTAAGTTGATTGGAATAAAATAGCACTCGAGTTTAGAAGCATCTATAAGCAAATAAAGAAATATGCATTAATTTATTTTATACAATCCACATTCATATGATGGGTTCAAATTTAAATTTTGTTTATGTGCTGGCAGTTTCGATTTTTTAATTCGTTTTTCACTTTTTATCCATGCCGGATAGCTCTCTATTTAAAATTAGTTAAGCGATATATGGTAATAATTTTCTTTGCATTAAAGATGCCACGCATATCAACTTACATTGTTCTGCGGTTCAAGGAAACGCGGTTTCGATTTGTATTGCTCAGTTTTTTTGGCTGTAACTGTATTTAAAAAATAAAGTATCAAATGATTAAATATTTTTATCTTCTTTACCGGAATTTCAAATATTCTATTATTTTAGGTGCGGAAGCTATAAACAGTCGTTTGGCCGCAATGCGTGATTATTTCAATAAGCTAAAAGAGTTAGCTGCAGAGCGTCATGTACGACTTTCCGGAGGTGTCAGTTATTATCAATTCTTTAACGATGCTGACGATGTTGATGCATATCTTGTTGACACTCTTCGTTTGGTGGGTAGTGAAGATGTTGGGAAAGATGAGGGTACTGTGCAGTTACTTATCAAGAAGCATGACGATGTTAGCGATGATTTACTTAAATTCGAGGAAAATATCAAACAATTGCACATGCAGGTATGTTTTTTGAATGGGTTTTTCATATCGCGGAGACTTAATATATTACTGATTACTCTCTCAGTAAACATAAATCTACATTTCGTGCAGATGCAATTTTTTGCTATCAAATGGACGCAATGTTATGATTTCATAGGGTTATCTATTTTATTTTAGGCGGAATCTTTACCAGTTGAAGCTCGTGAGCATCCAGACGTGCGCAGACGTCTTGACATGACTGAAAGACGTAAAGCGGAATTGGAAGAATTTGCACGACTTAGAAAGCAGCGTTTGCTAGATGCATTATCTTTATACAAATTGTTCAGCGATGCTGATACCATCGAAGCATGGATTGATGAGAAAGTATATTTTGAATATGAAATATTTTGATGAATACTTACTTCGTTTACATAGAGGGACATAGCATAAATTGTGTATTTTGCAGGGCAAATTGCTGGCGACATTGGCACCAACTGATGATTTAGAAGAAGTTGAAATCATGAAACACCGTTTTGAAACCCTTGAATCTGATATGAGCAACCAAGCAACTAAAGTTGCGACTGTGAACGAGCTTGCACGTCAACTTCTTCATGTTGATCACCCAAATTCAGATGAAATTTTGCAAAGGCAGAATAAACTTAATGCAAGGTAAGCGAATGCAATCATCTTTAGCTCTTTTATTTTAAAATTTCTTGTTCAATGTTCCCGTGGATTGTGAAGTTCACTGATGCAATGCTTCTGCGGACTGTGAAGGTTTTTGCTTTGAAAATATTAGTCATAATTCAGATGGGCACAACTGCGCGATATGGTTGATCAGAAAAAAACTGAACTTGATCAAGCACATCGTTTGGAAACATTCCGTATCGATTGCCAGGAAACAGTTTCCTGGATTGAAGACAAAACTCGGGTACTTGAAGATGTTGGCGAACTTACTAATGATCTCACCGGTGTTATGAAACTTCAGCGCCGTTTGTCTATGATGGAGCGTGACCTTGGTGCTATTCAGGTACTCAGTGAAGTTTCTGAGTCGAAAATGTTACTAAAAAATTCAAACATCTAAAATGATATGCAAATTTCGATACGATGGGCAATTAAGAAACCAGAAATTTTGAGAGCTTTCTGCTTTATGGAATTTTGATTAGTTCAGCATTTCAGGCTAAAATTGATTCATTGCAAAACGAAGCATCGGAAATTGAAAAGGAGAGACCCACAGATGCAATGCATATACGAGAGCATATCAAGCGAATGCATCTCGCTTGGGATTTACTCAATAGACGTGTACGTGAGCATGAAGCCAAACTTGATGAAGCTGGTGATTTGCAAAGATTTCTTCGCGATTTGGATCACTTTCAAGCTTGGTTAACGGCTACACAAAGAGAAGTATAATCTTAGTTCTCTTGTATCTGAAAAAATAAACTTAGTTTAACCTTATTCAAAGCAAAAATTATATAGCGCTTAATGGAACATGGTCAAAGTGGTAAAAAGTAGAGTGTTTTCTCACCATTGGATTTTCACGTAGAATTTCAAAACACCTAATTTATTTTTTAGGTTGCTTCAGAAGATGAACCACAATCTCTGGCTGATGCTGAACAGCTGCTTAATCAGCATGCAGCAATTCGGGAAGAAATTGATGGCTATGCAGAAGATTATGTTAAGGTAATTGCTGTGATAACGCTATAAAGTTTGGCTAAAACTCAGCTTTCTTATTTGTTATAGTTAGAGAAAAGATAGGGATACAGGACAACTAAAGAAACATGAGGGCGATACGATAATTAGAAAACAAGCGTGGCCGTTTTCTTTTTGATTAATATCTTGAAAGTTTTTGTTAAAATTTATTTTCAAATTGAAGAAATTTATTATTTTTGAATCTTTATTCTATAATAAAGAAACCGAGGTTGTCCCTTACCCTAAAGAGGTTGGAAACCACTAATTTAGAAAGTGCCATGTTATTCCTAATAACAGTCGAATGCACATTTATTTCGGCTATAGATGCGAGCAATGGGTGATCGAGTAACACAGGATCAGACGGACCCACAATATATGTTCTTACGTCAGCGTCTTGCTGGATTAGAAGAAGGCTGGGAAGAATTACAAAGGATGTGGGATAATCGACAGCATCTCCTTAGTCAAGGACTAAATTTACAGGCAAGTGTTAAGTTCAGGGTAACTTTTTTTTACAACATCTCTTAGTCAAAGATTTAATTTACAGGCAACTGTTAAATTCAGGCCAGTATTCGATTTCGACATTAAAAACTCCTGTTCAATTTTGCTTTAGCAGAATGTTTTCAAATATTCTAGATGTTTCTGCGCGATGCAAAACAAGCTGAAGTTATGCTTTCACATCAAGAAAATTATTTGTCAAAGGATGAAACACCGACCTCACTGGAACAAGCTGAAAATATGCTCAAGAGACATCAAGATTTCCTGACAACTATGGACGCTAATGATGAGAAAATTAAGGTGCTATTTATAATTGGAAAGTTCTTTTGCGCCTGTTTGGCTTTTCAGTTCTGTTTCAAAGCTTACCGTACACCAGAAATCTACAAAATTTATTATATCTGCAGTTATAAGATTCAAAATTATTCAGGCGGTTGTGTCTTTTGGCGACCAACTTTGTGATGATGGCCATTATTCAGCTGATAAAATTCATAAGAAAGCTCGAAATATAGAAGAACGTCGTGAAGCAAATCGTGAAAAGGCTGGGCAATCGTACAATAAACTCAAGGATTCCCTTGCATTGCAACAGTTCTTGTCCGATTGCGAAGAACTTCGGGAATGGATCGAAGAAAAGATGATTCGTGCACAAGATGAAACTTACAGGTGAACATTACAGTTTATGAAATTCAAATTGTGATTTCTTCGGTTGTAAACATAAAACTTAATTTTTTCGCAGCGTTTGCTGAAGCATTTTTGCATTATTATTTGTGTAGTTCTCTTTTTGGCTTTCAGAGATGCCAAAACAATTACGTCGAAGTTCATGCGCCATCAGGCATTCCAGTCAGAGTTACAATCAAATCGCGAACGACTCGTGCAGCTTCGTCATGCAGCACTTAGATTGGTTGAGGAAAAGCCTGAGTTTGTTGGTACCATTGATCCACAGATTGAAGATTTATCAGTACAGTGGGAGCAACTTGAGAAAACTACTGAAGAAAAGGGACAAAAGTTGTTCGATGCTAATCGACAGCAGCTTTATGTGCAAAGTATCTCTGACATGAAGGTTATTTTTTCGTTTTTTATCATTTGATATGGGCAAACAGCTGAAGATTATTGCTCTTTAGAAGCGTAACCGTCTTGTATAGTTGCACGGGTTTGTATTAAGTTTTTAATGGATTTTTAACAACGGTTTCATTTTCTATAGGATTGGGCTGAACAACTTCAACAGCAGATGTCAATTGAAGATACAGGGCAAGATTTGACGACAGTCAATGTTGCCATGCAGAGGCAGCAAATGATTGAAAGTGAAATGATAAAACGAGCTGCACAAATAGATTCACTACAGGTTATTTGAGGAATATATTTCATAGATTTCTGAACTGTATAAGCACATAATTCATTTCCCAAATTTCTAAGATGGGACTCTCGAAAATTCAATTTTAATTATAGAGGTTTCTGATGAAAAACGATAACACAGCGAGTCTAGAAAATGGAAAAGTTTTGATCATTTTTCCCAAGTATTTCATTTATTCTTTCAGCAAATGGAACCGCAGCTTGAAGAAATGCACCCAGAGGAAGTAGAAGCAATTAAAGCACATCGTCTGGCTGTGCAGGAACAACTGCAGCGATTACAAGCGCCGCTAGACGATCGACGTCGTCAGCTAGAACGCAAAAAAAGAGCCTATCAGTTTTTGCGTTATGTTGAAGATGAAAAATTGTGGTGTGCAGGTGAAAATTTCTAATTTTCTTTTTAAAAGCTTTTAGATTATTAAAACGTACAATTTACAAAACCAGCTTTTTCGCAGATTTAAAATTTGGTTTTTTCAAATACCAACATTTTCAGAACGGTTACCACTAACACAAGCACAGGAGCTTGGTGAAAGTTTGTTCCACTGTCATCGTCTGCAGAAAAAAATGCAGTCATTGAAACACGAAATTGATAATCACGAACCATGGATTGAGAAAATTTGCCAAAATGGTCGAGAAATGATCGATGAGGGCCATGAAAATAGTTCGGAATTTCAGCAAAAGATTGATGAATTGACCAAGACATGGCAGGTAGTTCTTTTTTCCATGAATTTCCATCGTCTTTTTAACTAGTTTCTCTTGCATTCACTGGATTTGTTTAAGAGGTTTCAGTTTTCCGCATTTTCTAAATTTCAGAACCTGAAAGATTCTTTGAACGCTCGTAAAGAACATTTAACTGAAAGCGAAAAGGCGCACCAGTTCCTATACGACTGCAATGAGGCAGAAGCATGGATGAGTGAACAGGAACTTTACATGATGCAGGTTTGTTAGTTGTATTCTTTTTTCAATGGATCAAAGTACTTTTTCTTCGTATCACTTTTTGGAGCAAATTTTAAATTGTCACATTGTTTCCTGGAGTTCATAATAATGCCGCATTTCAAAGTTTTTGGTAAAATTTATTTAACAACCAAAAATGAATTCATAAGCCTATTTACGATTAAATTTTGAGTAGTTATCTATAGTTTATACATTCCCAACTCAATAATTTATTGGAAAAGGTAGAGGGAATTTAATTGTTATATGAAATTGATTTTCATTAGTTGGTATTCTGTAGGACGAGCGTGGTAAAGATGAATTTTCAACAGAAAATCAAATTAAGAAACATGAACGGTTGCAACAAGATATCAACCTGTATGCAGATACTGTTCGGAGTCTGGCTGCACAAGCTCAGAAATTCGTTGATGAAAAACGTCCTTTGTGGTAATTTGATGTTGTCTGAAATTGATTTTATTTTATAAATAATTTAAAAAAACGGAGTAATTTTTTAATTTTTTTTTTGGGGTAATTTTTTGATAATGTGGGGACAAATCATGAATTTTTATCGCTGTTGTAGGGAGCATATCAGTGTTCGACAGGCTCAGATAGAAAAATTATACGCAGGTTTGCAAGATTTATGCAAGGAGAGACGAAGACGTTTAGATGAGACATTGCAATTGTATGGACTTCATCGAGAAATTGATGATTTGCTACAGTGGATTGCGGACAAAGAAGTATTGTTTTTCAGTTATTTTTGTAGCCACTTTGAAAAAAGTTGACTTCAGGCTCTCTTACTTTTGTTTCTAACTAGATGGAACTGTGTTGTGACCTACTTTTATTTTAGCTGGTTGCCGGATCTCAAGAAACAGGACAAGATTATGAGCATGTACAGATGCTTATTGAACGGTTCCTGCAGTTCGCTCGGGATACCGAAAATATTGGATCAGACCGGGTAGCAGATGCAAATGATGCATGTGATCAAGTAAAACTTTTACAACCCATAACACTGTTTTTCACCTCTAAAAATTCAATAAAATTGAAGAGAACGAAAATTTGAATCGATTATGATTCTTGTGTTTGTATGCCGTGCTTATATAATGTTTGCATAGTTGTTGTTAGAGTTCTGTTTTTCTTAGTTGATCGCTGTTGGACATTCGGATGCTCCAACAATTGCTTTGTGGAAAGATAGTCTGAACGAAGCGTGGGAAAACTTGCTTGAACTAATCGATACGCGAATGCAAATGCTGGAAGCATCGAGAATGTTTCACAAATTTTTCCACGATTGCCGTGATTGTTTATCTCGCATTCTGGAGAAAAATCATTCGGTACCTGAAGATCTTGGTCGCGATTCATCTTCGGTTGGGGCACTGAAGCGGAAGCATCAGAATTTCCTCAAAGTTCGTTTTTGGTTTTTCTATTTTTACAGTTTGAATAAATTGCCACATTACCCATTGTATTTTTTCTTCACCTCTTTTGGTAATATTATACCAAAGATAGATTTTAGCGATGTGACAAATATATAAGGTAGCTTTTTTGTAGGATATCGAAGCTATAGGTCAACAAGTAGCAGAAATCGAGCGCGATGCGTTGGAACTGCATGATGCTTATGCTGGAGATCGAGCAATCGAGATAGGTACACGTCAAGCAGAAGTACACAAAGCATGGCGACAACTACGTGCAGTATGTGATGCACGTTCGATGCGATTGGGCGATACATCAGACTTGTTCCGATTCATGAGCATGGTCCGAGATTTGTTGCTATGGATGAATGAAGTTAAGCGAGAAATGACATCCCAAGAAAGACCAAAGGTTTGTTTTATAAAGAAAATTCTTTCCATGATATTCTGAAGTCAGTAAAATATAAGAGTAAAGCTGTTTTAAGCCTGAAAATTTTTTTGATTTTAGGATGTATCCGGTGTCGAGCTGTTAATGAACAATCACCAGAGTTTGAAAGCGGAAATCGATGCACGTGAAGAGAATTTCAACGCTTGCATTTCATTGGGTCGAAATCTTTTAAATCGCAAACACTACGCATCTTCCGAAATTGAAAAGAAATTGATCAGGTTGACCACTGAGAGAGCTGAAATGATGCGGCGATGGGAGGACCGTTGGGAATATTTGCAGCTAAGTGAGTTTCTGATAATTTTTAATTCCGATAAAAAACTATCAGCTAGTTCACCGGATGGAAAATCCAAAGTTTTCGGAAAATTTTGAGACAATACCAGTGATAAACATTAAATTAACAATGCTTTACAATCAGTGATGATCTTTTTAACAAATAGATCGTTTTGTTAATTCATTCTTGATCTAGTGATGATATTCATTTCATCCTTCAGTCCTGGAAGTCTATCAGTTTGCAAGGGATGCGGCAGTGGCCGAAAGTTGGTTAATGGCACAAGAACCATATCTTATTTCAAAAGAATATGGGGTATTTTATATCATTTTTATTGAAACAACATCTGTGCAAATTAAATAATCTGGAGTAGTACATTAAAAAAATTGGAAAGAATTTTGCATTAAAACTCAATAGTAACTGTTAATATTTTTAGCGGAATCTGGAAGAAACAATAAAACTAATTAAAAAACACGAGGCTTTCGAAAAGTCAGCTAGTGCGCAGGAAGAACGTTTCTTAGCATTGGAGAAATTAACAACGGTATAATATTATTTTTTTAAATTTTTTTTTATCAGAAATTCGTTCAAACTTCTAATAGATATTAGAAACGATGTGTGTCTTCAATTTTGATTTTAAAAATTTCAATTCACAATTTTCATTTTTACATGGCCTCTTGCTTTTTTATTGGTATATAATGATTTAAGAAGCATTCAGCTTTTTCAATCTTTCCTTAGTGTTTAACCGCATCTAAGTTACTGCTTAGTTATTATAAGTTCTTTTCTTTGTTCTAAGTAATTTTCTAATCCTTTACCTCTCCTCTGTTGAAATTAATAGTAAAACGTTATCTTTTATTAATGAGTAGCATTGCTAAAGAAAGCGTCTAAGTGTTGTTTATGTTTCACTAAACATCATGAAGGAAAATATGATTATAAATTTGAGTGCTTGCTTCGAACAGTATTTTTTTTCCACTAATACAAACTGTGAGAATCATTTTTATCTTCTTAAAATTATAGTTCCATTATCTTATTGCTTATCTATCTGAAATTTCTGAAAATAGTAAACTAACAAGGAGAAAAGTCTAATTTGAAAAATCATAATTGCTTTGTTTTCCTTACTCTTTTTTTAGTCGATATTTTCGATAACTGATTAATTAATATTTGAATTTCTTTTTTCTTTGCGCACTTAATTTTATTTAATAAATTATAGTTCCTTTATTGATGTATGATTATTAAGAATGATTTTTGTATTATTTGAAATATGTATTGTAATTAATTAGTTTGCAGTTCGAGTTGAAAGAGATGCAAAGGCGGGATATGGTGGATATAGAACGTCATGGTCTCAGTGGGCCGGTTGATATTCACCGTGGAATGTCACAGCGAACACCAGCTACCGCAGAAGTTGGATTTCCGATGGAAAGAGGACCTCAAATATCTGATGGTAAATATAACATTGTTGTTGTAGTCTGAATAGTGTTATTGTAAGGATTTTCCATCTAACAAATTATAATCGAAGATTTAATATTTTAAAACATTCAAGAGGTATCTATTTTCTATAACAAATACTGCATGGTTTGTTCATTAATTAGCATTTTGATTTGTCTCTGTACTCACAATTTTCAAAATCAGCATTTGTTGCCGAAAAACGATGTGCACGATTTGCACATATTCTGCAATTGTCACATTTCATTGTAGTGCATAGTAACGTGCATGTAGTTTGCACAGTTCAGTTTCACGTTCCAGATTTTGGTGCCGAAAATTTGCACGATACAACTGTGAGCAGTGGTGATAGTGGTACATTACTATCGAAAACTAGACATAGTGCTGGTACACTTTCAATGTACAATTTACATTTTTTCCTAAGTACAAAATTTGCTATAAGCATTAGGTGATTAGATGAGGCGAAGCATCTACATGTTCAGAATTTTTCATCTAGAAAAGTGGTGGTATTACTTAGTCAAATGTTGACTAGATGCACATGCACATGCAACAAAAAGATGTGTTTGTTTTGCACTTTTTATATTTTGTTTAAACCGAAAGAGTTTGAAATTTTGTTATACAGAGTGTTGTTTTTATTGCATGTATTACTTAAATTATTTTTACACTGTTCTTGTCATATTAATATAGTAGATATACCATATTAATATTGTGGTTGTTGTGCTGTTTGCAGAACGTAATAATCGACTAATGGGATCGGAATCGTCTGGCTGGCGTTTGTCATTGTCGAGATCGGCTCGTTTTGATATGTACGATTTACGGGGTAAGAAAGCTAGGACTGGTTATTTTTCTGTTGAATAAACTAACGCTTTTATCTCTTGAAATGTGTAGTTTGCATGGATTTCAATCGTTTGCTATCCTACTGTAGTGGTAGTGTCATATTAATAATACAGTGGTAGTGTTCATGTATTTTGCTGCGAAAAATAACGCAGTACCGGAAATTCGTTACTTCCCTATACCTTCAAAATGAGCTTGTCTCTTCATGCATCGCAAATGCATGCCTACTTGGTTTGGCTTCGTTGAAGAGACAGTGCTAACCGTTAAATCTTTAATTGTATATCAAATTTATGGAAATTCCGTGATGATTCCCATATGTTCTAGGGATTGATGTTGGTGATGCTTTTGAAGGTGTGTTGATCAGGAAACATACATATGAATCTTTGGACCGTAAAGCATCAAGCAGGTAAAATTAAAATTTTTGTTCAGTTTGATGCTTCAAAATTCTAAATTTTTATTTGAATTTTGATTAATTTTTTGGAATCATTTTTTAGGTCGTGGGAAAAAGTATATGCGGTACTACGCGGGTCAAGATTGGCGTTTTTCAAAGATCAGAAGCACATGGAAGAAAACATACTGTTTCGTGGAGAAGAACCGTTGAATTTGGAAGGTTGTTCAGTTAGTGTCGCGGCGGAATATACAAAAAAGAAAAATGTTTTATCACTGAAATCCTTGAGTGGAGCGGAATATCTGTTACAAGCTGCTAGCGATGTAAGCTTAGTTGGATTTTTTAGGCTCTAGAACTTTGTGCAAAGTTCGTTAGGTTGTTAGAAATCAAGCATTATTATGATTAGAATGATAATCTGCTTGATATCAATAGAATGTTTATCCTTAATTTTTCAGGAAGACATGGAACGATGGTTGCGCCGATTACAACTTGCTACAAAACAATCAGAGGAAGAGATATTTCGTTCGCAAACATTACCAGTTGAAGGGTCCACCAAGACAACAAAAAAGGGTTTCTTTAGTCGAGGAAAAAAATGATTGTTAGACGAAAATGGATTCATATTTAGGATTTACTTTGCAAGAATTCATTGTGTTGTAAGTTATTTCATTTATGCAGAGTTTTTTTCGGTTGGGAATTTTTTTTTTTAGATTTTTTCAGTAGTTGTAAGAATTGGTTTTGAGAAAATTAGAATTTTAAAGGTAGAAATTTCATAAAATATTTTTCTGGCAATTAAAAATTGGAAAAGACTTTGTACTTTGCAGTGCTTTTATGTAAGCACATTCTTCATTTTTGCATGCTACATAGTCATTGAAATGTAAACAAACTTTTCATTTGGCCGTTCCATGATGAGCTTATTGTGTCTACAAATCCTGGTTATTTCTTTTTTCCATAGTTAGAATTTTTTTAGCCAAACAATGAATTTTGCATTTGAGTTCCGATGAAAAATGGTGATTTATGCTATTTTCTTGATGTGCAAAAAGTTTCTTATTTATAACAGCTTTATAATTCTTCTTCCTCAAATTCTCAAATAAGTTCTCTCTTTACTCAAAAATTATATTTTTGTGCTTTACTTTTTTGCGTGACATTACAAAAAAAAAGCTCCCTTTTTTTCATATATCTGTGTTCTGGAGTTCAGAAAAGGTAGTAAACTGGATAAAGGTTTTAAGATTATGGTCTATAAAATTATTCCATATATTCAGGCAGGATTTTTACCTCAAAAATTACAATGTTTTAGAATTGCTTGGAAATTTTGCAAGGTTTCAAAAATTTTGGTTAAAAATAAATAAAAAATTCTGATAGTTTTTGTAATATCGGTAACACTTGTTGGCAGCACATTAGGAATCGGAAATTTATCAAGAGAAATATCGAAATACTAATCGAGAAATATCAAAATGATCTGACGTGCTTGTCTACTCTGTAGCACTTCACAGTTTATGCTTATTTTACGAATTAATTTCGTCTGTATGTCTGTATGTCACATTTCCATTCCAATACTGCCTTGGCGTTTGACGAATTTCTCTGAATTTGGTCGTCAGCGAGTTGTTTATTTAATTCAGTAGAAAATTACTCTATTTTAGAGTTTCAATTTAAAATAAGAAATGAAAAGAATGGATTTTTCAGGAATCACCCGCCGTAAAATTGAAAAAGTGGGTTAGAAATTCGTTTTTGCGCCACATTTATTTTTAGCTCCCGGCTATTATGTGACATTTATGAAATAATAGTCTTCTTAGTTATTCTCCAGTGGAATACGTGATCACGTACTGAACTGAATGGAATTGAAACGAATCATATTGCGGCTGATGAAATATTCTTTACGTATCAATACTGTCATTTATGCACTACCGGCACTTCTGTTTTAACGTTCATTTTTTTTTCCATTTTTTTCTAAAATTTCATTCATGTATCGCATTGTTGAACTTTTGCGCATTTGCTTAATTTGCATTTTATCCTGGATTTATGATATAACAAATGGTGCTCTATAACATAATAATTTCAAGTACGAAAGTCGACGGTGCTATGAAACTTTAACATCTTCAATCTAAGTTAAGAAAATCGGTTTCTAATCATTTATTCTCCCTTTAGAGAGAAAAAGAAATTTATGAATTCCTCCATATGAGCACTGTGTATTGTGCTTTATCAATATATTAAATTTTTATTAAAACTTTTTGCAAAAATTTTTTGTTTTCTTCTGTAGAATGAATTGTTGCAATATTTTAATTTTTTGGTTCTAACTTAGGAAAACAGAATTGTTTCACTCCGATCCATGTGGAGCGGAAGCTTATTTGCTTTTTTTTATCACTTTATCGAATTAAGAGAAAAAAGAGCTGAAAATTTTGTCATAGTGAAAATAGGCCTCTTATTCACTGAATGTTATTGCAATTTTTTTTATGCGTGGTTTGGCAGTTTCAGATTCTCCATTTTTTCTTTCAAATCTATTTTGTTGATGTTACATTGTAATTAATACATACAATACGCAGCGATGAATGATTCTTTTTAAAATTTAAAAAAAAAAAAGAAAAATACTATTCTATATGGTTAGTTTTTAGTCATTGCATGGAACTGGTGGCCCAAGGAAATTTCTGAAATGCTGTATTTCAAATTTCTTATTTGAGAGTTTATATAAAATTGAATTTGTTATTTCTTTCGTGTAGCAATGCATAACTAATTTGATCGGTTGATTAAAATTGTGTTCTTTTTTCTATATTAAACAAAATTATGATAAAAAAGACGCCGTCAAATATTTTATCATATTGTAACAACTCCAACATCCGTGTAAAAAAATTGGTTCCAATATTCGATAAATGACAGCGAGTAGTGCTGAGAAGGAATATTCCTGGCATTTTGCAATAGAGTAAACATTGTCGTCGTATCCAGACGACTGGAATCATTGTTTAAATCCTTTTTCATGAATATGGATGAATAAGACGCTCAGCAAGTTGGATGAAATAATATTCCCAGTATTTTCCATTACATGGAGATTTTATGTTGAAGACATTTTAGATTCAGTGGGACGATCACTTTTTTTATCAATGAAGAAGACAATATATGTTGTTATAATTCTTGCTTGTCTTTTCCCCGCGAAACTAAAGTTAAAATTTTGAAATTTAAAAATTTAACAAAAGAACAGTTTTGTAACTTGCCGAAATATTTCATATTGTAGAATAACCGCGAATGATTTCAGCCCTGCAATTTCGGTTCTTTATTTGATAAAAGCAGTCAGTGATTTTCTTAAGAAGTGATTCACAGTTGACCTCACAGTTCGTTTGTCCTTTCCTTCAAGGACTTTTCTTTCCTATTCACTGATCCAGTTATTGACGACATATGTTCAAATTATTCACCACTGCGGTTATCATTTTGCGCAATTCCGCAAAAACATTCGATTAGAATCTTTTCTTTACCTCCTCTTTCTTTCGCTATTTAGCATGATTGCTTGTTTTGCCATTTAATGTACATAAATCAAGAACATTAATTAATATCAAATATATCAGGACGTGAATCTGAATCATGATCTTGCATGATTTTTCCAGGGACATTATTTATTGAAATTAAACATTCCCTAGCGATAATTGCGCTACGCAATTCTTTTTAGCTGAGAATGGCCTAGCCACAGAGAATCCCTCAAATTTAAATCCCAGAGAATCGTTGAACCGTGCAGGAATTTATTCAAAAATAACAAAAGACAAGTACATGACATGAGAGTCATTCATGTTTTATATGTCTTGCAATTCTTTAACTAGGTTTTCGATTAGGTTTTATACGGTTGAAACTTATTTCAAAATGAAATCTTACAGGCGAAACAATTGAGCTTCTAAGAAGAGATCTAAGATGAAAAGTTATAATTCTGAAGTACTCATCGGCAGAATGCACAACATTTCGCACTTTTTGATCCCTCCAGGTTCTGGACCTGACTAGACCGACTCATTTGCAAATCAACCAACCCTCTTCATTCATTCTTAGTATTAAGCATTGAAAAAAGTACTTTGTTGACTTTCTATTTGTTATTCTCATTTAAATAGTTAAAATGCGAATCAATTTATTGTTTTGATATTTTTTGGTAATGTGGGAAAGTAAAGCAAGTTTACAAGTTTACATAATAATGTGCTCAACTCTATTGTGATAATATATACAGGCAAGGAATCTCACAATTAGTGTTCATTAGTTTCAGAATTGATCTTTCTTTGATCTTGACCTAACCACCTCGAGAATTTGATTTTTTACCCGCAATTGATCAACTAGCATTTCTTTGTCCTTTTAATTTCTAAAATTAAAAAAAAAAAGTTTCTTTGTTCTTTTAATTTCTAAAATTCGTCATATTAGGAGGCAATCACATTGTTATCACGGCTATCTTAAACTTTTTAAATTGATTCACTCTTTACTTTTCGCAACATCTTTTTTCGCTTGCAAAAAGCTCAGGTAAATTGTTGATGTTTTCGTTTATTTGTTTTTTTGCTGATTTGACAGAAGTCACTTTTCGAAGATTAAATCAAAAAGTGGTATAGAGAACTGCAAGATATGCTTATCTTTTCTCTCTTTCTCTCTAAGAAAACAGTTACTTTGTTACAGATTCCAAATTAATGCTTCTTCAATTTATTTGTTTACTTACTTTTCTTACTTAGAAATTTCACCCAGTAATTCTTTGCGATTCTCAATCACATCAATTCATATATTGTCATAATTTTGGTATTATTATCGTCGTGAAGTTTTTTTTTTGCGACGATGTTTCGTGCTCGAAAATTTTGTTATTTTAAAAAGTTTTGTGAAGAGTTATTTTATGAAACTAATATTATTGTTTCTGTGTTGTTTTTTGCCTTAATTGAACTTATGAGGAATTCTAAAATATGATGAATTTACTGACTGCAATTGGCAAATTAATGAATTGTGATCAGGGAAAGATCAAAAGTGACGAAAACAGCTTAGAGCGTACTGATACAGCCATCACATTGTTACTACTACGATAGCCACAAACAGTTCCCTTACACAGGTGTACATCTTTAATTGAGAATATTCATCCATTCGCATATTAATCACTTCATTGAAAAATCCGTTTTCAGTAGACATTTTTCTTTTCATTCCTCAATTGGCAGTTTTCTGGAAAGATTGGAAATTTCACAAATGTACAAATGACATATTTATTTCTCTCATTCACATTTTTCCTTTTTGGAACAGTTGATAAAGGCATTAACATCATATCTCACTAGCCAAATTTCAAAATCCTGGATTTCATATATTGTGATATCTTGAATTATGGGAATTAGTTAGTTTATAATCTGGTTTTTTAAACCAGATCAGAAATGGATCCCACTATTCAAATCAGATACTTATTTGCAAATCGGAAAGGAGTTCAACAATTCAGGTAACAATTAAAAATCCATTACTACTATTTTCATTATTGAAGGACGAAAATGAAGAGTTTCGTCATGTGACACCGACAGCAGATATTGTTATACTTTACTGTAGAAAAAGATTGATTACGCAAGTTTTGAACTGAGAAATAAATGAACTGCCATTTGAAATTGAAATTGATCAATTTCTCAAATTTTAAGTTTAGTTATGTCGAAAATCAGTTCTCCTACAATAGTATTTAATTTCAGGTGTTTTATTTCAAGAAATGATTTTCTCCACCAATATTTGATGATGTTGTTTCCAAGCTCGGTTTTTTTTTTTTTTATTATCGTTCGTTTTTGGCAAATCGTTTCATAAATCCCGAATTCTATTGAATAGTGCTGTTAACTTATGAATAATTACTGCCTTTACTCATTTGAACAAATTTGTATTGGGTTCAATTTCGAGTTTTACTAGCATTGTATACCACACTGTGAATGATACTTTATAGAAGTTAATCGTTTAAGCAGTTGCTTGTTACCATTCTCGTATAATTTAAATAGCAATTATGGCTTCCTGTAAATATTACTTAAATTTCTGCTAAGTAATAAACCCAGTAGTTTTTTTTATCACTCTTAGGAAAATTCTTTTTTCGGGTGAATTCGCTCCTAAGATTTTGACATGAACTCATCCCTATAAATTATGAGCTATTTCGAAATTCTGTTTTAATTTAACAAAAGCAGTATCAACTCATTGCCAACATTCCTTATTGCTAAAAAGTATTATATGAGATTTAATTTGGTGTATTGAATTTTATCCAAGTAGGTGCGAATACTTCTGGACAACAATATTGCTGAAAATATAGTGAATCGAAAGTTCGTTCATTGTTTCGCAGCAAAAGTGTCGCCACAGAGGCGTTATCGTTTGTTTTGAAAACAAGATTCAATTAGTCAACAAATTATTTACAGACAGAAAATTATAATTAGTGTCCGAAATTAGATTTTCCAGTGTTTGGGAATAAGGTATTTCGGTTGCTGTGGAATTAATTTTGTAATGTCCTACATATTGTTAAAGTAAAACTCGACTTAATAGGTTTTGTTGCAATGAATAAATTTTGAATTTTAGAGAAGAACAAATAAACTGATGTCATTGCTGCAACGATTCGAAAATTTCTGCGAACGAATCAGAGCAATGAATATATTTTGAATATAATTTTACTACCTTATCGCACCATGGAAATCAACTGATTTTTCTGTTATATTCATCTTTTTCCTTTTTTTCTCTCTTTTAAGCTGATTCAAGTAAAAATCAGCTAAATAACTATTTGAGTCAAATTACAAATGTTTTGTTTGGCAATTTTCATCGCTGAGAACTGTTGATTGCGCTTTTTAAGGACAGTAAAACTGCCGGAATAATAATAGGCTAATGTAGGGAAATCGTTGTATGCAATATGTTATATGCAATAAGAAATGAGCCAGGTAAAATATCAAACAAGCAGGTGAGCCAAGAGACAAATGAAGATCATAGCGGAATACTTTTGCTTCTTAAAAAACTCATATCTAAAAAATGTTTTTTCCACTTAATTTTATCGCTTCAGTAAATCAAGCAATCGATTATTCTGATCGATTGATGTTTAGGCTATTTATCTTAGAAGTGTAAGTTGTTCTGTGAATTCTAAATTTTTCAATTTACTATTTTTATATATTTACTGTGTTTCAATTCAGAAGAACCTTTCATTCGTAGTTTTTCTACTTTTTATTGCGAAAAAAATCAATATTTCATCTATGTGTTAGTTGTTGTCGTTAAAATAATTTTCATTCCGTATTAAATAACTGGGTTTTTCTAAAAAAAAAAGAAATTCAGAGAAACTAAAGTTTGATTGTGCTCTCTGTAATAATATTATGGATATCTTTCTCGCGCCTCTTTACATAGGCAGGTGGTATATGATTCATACACATTTTATGAATAAGATGTTTGGCATATTTGAAAGTTCCGTTTCTTAATGATCCTTTCATCCGATGTGATATTGATGGTCGTGAAAGCATCTGGACATCATTTAATTAAAATGATGCGGTTCATTTGCTGATTCTTTGGTCTATTCAAGCTAATAGTTATCTAACACTACTTCCATCCTCTGTTGAAACTAACATTTTTTCTTCGATCACATTTGGCAATTCACTGATTCTTCGAGTATATTTAAATAAGCTTTTATAATGAAAAAATTTTTCACATTTCTGCTTTTTTAACAATTAATTCAGTATCGACTTGATTCATTAAGAAATGAGAATGCTTTAAAAACGCAATATATCATAGCAGACTTCTCATTAACATCGCCCACATCTACAACAAGATTCTTGATTTAGAAAACTGCATTTCATTTTAAATGATAGAAAAGAGAATAAATCATTCATTCAGCGTTGCAAAAATATCCATTTGAAAATTCAAGCAGCATTTGTTTTATTTGACAAAAAAAATTTTTCGTTTATTAGCAAATCTTGAAATTTACCTTCTCTTAAATCAATCTCTTACGTTCTATCTGAGTTTTGCCTCAGCGATCAATCGAGCATTCAAATTTGCATCCTTTTATTAGTGTTTGAAATTTTGTTCTTAAATAGCCCTGAAAATAGATTTCTTCTACACTTTTTCGAAAAAAATCAATTTAGCTATTCAAATTTGAGTAATCAGCTATTCCAATCGATTTGTTGTATTTAATTGTGATCCTGAATACAGCATGGCGAATGATATTGTCGCACACATTACAATATAAATTATATATTGTAATATATAATATATTGTAATAGATGATGCACTTAGTATTTTAATGGGCAAAAAAAAAAGTTTCTATGAAGCGTTTTTACATTTAAATTTCAAATTTACATGTGCAGTTATTGTTGAAGTCTTACACAGTGCTGTTGTTTAAGTCTTACTTCTCAAATATTGTTGCGAAAACATCAAAAGAGGAAGGAAAAATAATTAAAGAGGTAAACGAAAGCACTAAGCTTTCCATAAGGCTCAAAAAAACTTCCCTAATTTCCACTAGTTTAAAACATCTGCTCCAGCTAATAATGAAATAAAATATTGGGAAGTTAATTTAATTTACTCATATCTTTAGAACTACTAGTCCATTCCAATGAAATTTAAACTTGCGAAGTAGCCACTTTGCTAACAAATCACTCATTTCTTTTGTTTGCTTTTCTCTATATACTGTTCATGGATAGCATTCATATGGACGACAATGCGGAAACTGTCATTCATCGATCTTCCTGATAGAGAGAAGAGAAGGAACGACACGAATATTCTTCTTCTTATCTATTTTTACATAACTTCTTTACTTTTCGTTTTGTTGAAAGCATATTACTCAATCTAAGTTGAAACAGCCCAAATTTTTGAAAAACTCTGGATCAATTCTTCTGAACTATAAAATAATAGTTAAGCAACTTTTTTCAATATGCCCTAAAATCTTTCTCAATCATTTGATCTGAAAGTAATTTAAATTCTCTGACACATTAAATAGTCAATTGTCATTTATATGGGCAAGCTATTTTCTTCCTTTTTTCAAATCAATTTCAAAAGATGATTTTGAACCCTGATTTTAAACCATTTGATGTATTTCCAAACTGTGAGAAATTGTATCTGAGATACATCTAAAATTTCTAATATTCTTGAAAGATCTACTGAATTAATCAGATCATTTAATTCTTTTCGTCACGAAGAGATGAAATTTGTCCATTCATATTTTTAGTCTTATAGATCATTCATTATATTGTAAAGAATGAATTTTTTTAAAAAGGACAGTTCATGCTTTGCTAATTTCCAGTTAATTGAGAAATTGTTCTAAAAACACGATAAAGAGATTTCATTTCTTTGTTTGTGAAAAATTAGACTTTAGTTTTTATTCTAATCTTGACTACAAGTTTAACTTCCCGACAGTAAATTATTACTTAGCAAAACACATATTTTAGATTCACTAGAATAGCATCTCGGAAAAAAAATCGGAACATGTTAGTACTTTGTATTGTTCATTGCTTAATGTAAATGTCTTTGTCAAAAAAAAAATCGTTTCTGCGGATTTTCAAATTTCTTACTGGAAAAATAGCTGGTGCTGGGTATTTTATTAAATTTTATTTACCAGGAATCAAAATTAGAACGAATACTTTCATTCCTTTGCTTAAATTAATTAATTACACTAAATTGAATCTCTATTTTCAGCTTGAAACGTTCATTACATTGGAAAAATTTGATAAATTTTTCCTTCTCTAGCCTTTCCATCCTATCGTTATTAGCTTATTTATTTGTTCTTTTTTTTTTTTTTTTCTTTAAATTATTTCTTTACATTATTTATTAGAACTGAATGAGGACCATACAAATGGACAGTAAATTAGCGAGATAGAGATATTGCACTTGGTTAATTTATTTCTTCGATTTTTAATTTTCATAAATTTCTAAAAAAAACAGAATTTTGAATATATATATATATATAACACCCGACTGATTGCTTTGAGGTAGAGAATGCAAAATTCTCTGGAAAAAAAAAAAAAATTGTGTCACATTTTTATTTTGCTAATCATAAGAAACTTCATTATTTTGAAAAGCTTCGGCAAAGCGAAACTGAAATAAAAAAAGATATCCAAAAATAAGGATACCTTAGCGGCCACAGCAATGATTTCACCAATCAAATTATCACATTAAGCGTCAATTCCAAGTTAATAGGCCTAGCATATATTAATAGTGAACAATCCAGTATTATCAATTTTACATTTTGAAGCAAAAACTGGAATAAAGGAAATGAGGTCACAAAAGATTGGTAATTATATGTACAGAAATAGCTATAAACATCAAGGATGAAAAAAAAAAAAAAATGGAAATTTCGGAAAAAAATGAGAAATATTTAAAACTAGTTTTATCATTTCATTTTATTGTAAGGGTCAAGAAGACAATGTGTAATGGTAGATACGACAAGAAGTAAACATAAATGAATGGACAATGAATTTTGAGAAAAACTCCTTTCACTATTTATCATTCTTACATTCTTACATTTATTCATTAATTTTTTAATGAATAAAATAATGAAATTAATGTAGTGGGAAAAAAAAAGAATCTTTCTTTCACTATAAATGCAAAAAAAAAAAAAAAGAAAAAAAAGTATCAGAAGATGAAATTAAGAGTTATAGATTGAAACATAAAGCTATTTTTAGAATATAAAAATCATTTTTTTGCCTCAAAAAAAATTGAATTTTTGCTGAATCATAGCTGAATTTTTTCTTCATTCATCGATTTTCTTGTATTTCATTTTTATCTTTTGGGAATACAACGTTGAGATGTTTTCAAAATTCAAAACTTTAAAATATTTTATAGCTTTTTAGTAAATTCCATCGGAGTTTACACATTGTTGTTTTTTTTTTTTTTTTTTTTTTTTTTTACATTCATTTCTATTTTGAAATTATTAATTGTATCTGATAATTTCTAATTTTCACTTTATTATTGATAATTTCTTGATAATTTCCTGATAAATTTCTTGATAAATTGTAAATTGATAATTTCCACTTTATTAATCGATTAAACTATCAATCCACTTTTATCCATGAATTGTATTTGGTAGGAGAGCAAGTATGGGAGATAGAATTGATATTTTCGGATAAGTGATAACTGATATGATAACTGATAATACATTTCTATTGTGTTCACATTATCAAATGATATTTTCCAATATTTCTAGTTAAATAGTAATGAAATTAGAGGAATTACTCAGCCATAATGAAAAATTCCCAAATGTATTTGGTCGTATATTAAAAGACAACGGTAATTAAGGCTTTACTGAAGTAAAAGAAGGGAAAAAGAAGAGAGAGAAAGAAGACAGAGAAGAGGATAAGGAGAGAGAACGAGGAAAAACAGACTGAGAGAAATGAGAAATAGAAGGAGAGAGATGAGTAAACATAACATAGAAATTTTGGAGGAAAAAAAAATGTTTCAGCATTTCCATTGGGCTAAATTTCAATGCTTCGGCTAATAATAGAGGAATAAAGTGGAAGGAATGGACATTGATTAGCAAAGTGGTCAATGTCCACTCATTGATGTCTATGTCCACTCAAAGTGGTCAAATGTCCAGTCATTGTTGCACTCAATTGTTGATATCAAACAAGGATAGACTAATATGAAGAGTAGGTAAGATTTCCAAAATTCATGAATTAGATTTTCTGATAAAGAAAGGGAAATTTCTAAATTTGAAAGAAAGATAAAAGATTCAGAATCTAACACTTAATTAGTCCTATCTAAGAAGGTAGCAATAACGACTCGTAATCCGTAACGTCAAATATCAAACTCACGTGATACACGCACTACACCACGTGATACAAAATTAGTTGACATATAGCTGCTACATATTGTGTTTTTTTTCAAATCTATTTTCGCGGGATTTTCGAATTTTTTTTTTTTTTATTTAAAACTAGTTGATAGTGAGCTGCGGGTGCATTGTGCATCGGCTTGTGCATTGTTTATTTTTCTCATTTTGATTTTGTTTTTTGGTGAAATATATTTGCATGAATTTTTCACGTCAATGTAGATGTTATATAAACGTGAAATGAAATAAATTGTAGACGTGAACGTGTTTTGAGACGTGTCACACTTGTCATCACAACATAGATTCTTTAAGGTACTGAAATAAACTCTTTAATTTTTGCTTATCAATTATTGTTAATTCTTCTTGTTTGAAAAATTTACTTCTTAATTTTGCAAACATTCAAATAATGAAATCCTAATACATATTTGATCTTATAGCTAGTTTTTGCTAGTGTTATTGCTATTTTTTACTTTCTCAATTGAAAGTTTCAATTGAAATTGAAATTGAAATTTAAGTTCTTTAATGACCAATGAAAACCACATGTTGAAGTTACATGAAATCTTCAAGGCTATATTATTCCTATATGACTGCATCAAATGAATATGTTATTATTAGTATATCTACTAGTTGTTTACAATAAAAGTTGTGGTTTTCATTGGTCATTGGTCACACATATCAGTGATGCGTTATCTCTTATTTAAATATGAATGTTGTACGTAATGCTGATATTTTATTTGGCGTACTGTTTAGCATCATATCATCATCAGATACGAATTTATAGGTCATTCGATGAGCAAAGGAATAATTATGAGGCTATAATTTATTCTACTGTTCTTTTATTTAAAATTTTTTTTTTTTTTTTCTGAAAAATTCTTAGGAAAAGGAACGTGTACTGTAGTATATCATTATATATGATATATCCTCATCGTCACTACTATTTTTGTTAAGATTTGCTTTTATCTTTTATATTTAAATAAAATAGACATTCTAGATTGTGATCATTTTTGTTGAATTGTCTTACAGAATGATGATTTCAGAAGATTTTCTGCAATGAATTTCCTCAATTATCTTAAGAAGAGAAAAAGTACTTAAAATTTATTCTTATTTACTTTAATTTCTATTCTAATTTTTCACTGATTACAATTGATATATTCGTTATGCAATATTTGTTTCGTTTTCATATTTTAACTTGGATATAGTTTTTATGTTCAAAGTATTTAAAAAAGATTATTTAGCACTACTAGAGTGAAAGCAGGAAGAAACGCGAAACCTAAACATATATCAGATAGGTATCCATCATAATTGATCGTTATTTTTTCATAAAATAAATTTGCATATTTAAACACTTTAAGAATTACTCGCAAAATACCAGACGAATATTCTCTTCAATCATTTTAAAAGAAAATGTGATTACTGTGTGCTTTGGTTTATCCTCAAAATTCCAAATCATTTCATTATTATTAAAATATGTATGTACTTCAATATGCCTTTTTTACTTGTGGCCTTAAATCAAATTAGTTTTAGTAGATTTGTAACACTGTTTTGGATATTGCTTGACGACAAATTACGTGTTTTAAAATGATGAACTTCAGTTTAAATTATGATTCATGTTATACATCCTAGAATACTGGGAATTTTCTTATGTAGAAGTAGAAGTTTATCCAACTGAAAATTTACCACAAAAATTTATTCTAGACAAGCCACGTCACTCATATTTTTTTTCGGTTTTAGATCTTTTTTATTAGTTAGTTTAATATTTTTCAGTAAAAATTGAAATTGACATTGTGGAATGCTCATAAAAAAAAATGTAATTGACATTGTGGAGATATAAATTGAAATTGACATTATGGAATGCTCATAGACGATTACGCAAATACTATTTAAGTAAAAGTTCATTTTCTAAAAGTCGATGAAAGTTACTGTGTGATTGTATCTAGCAAAGTAAAAATTTTGTCCTGTTGAATTATTTTATTTATTGTCACAATGCAAGCAATGTATCTGATATACATTAATAGCAAAATGTTGTGACTTTTTTCATTTATTTTAAATTTTCACTGGAATTAGTTGTATAACTTTTTGAAAAATATCTTCATTATTCTCACTTTTGTTTTGTAATAATCGGTTCATCTCATTTCCAATTATGTTTTGAGCTTTTTGTATTTTTGTTTTCCACTGATTGTATTTCTTAATTTTTGAATATACAAATAACTGACTATGTGCTAAAAGCATAGAAGCTGCAAACATTAATGCTTGTTTTAAACAGAGTATATTTGTTAGAGTTTTTGGACTCGCTTAATCGAAAATTAAATTGTTGCATTTATAGTAAATTGAAAAACTTACAGTTTGTTATTAGGAACTATTGCCTACGGAGAGTTTGTTGATCTGACGAATGCAGAAGAAAAAAAAGGAACAATTGCAATCAGGGAAATCGTATTGCAATTATGGATAAATATTTGGATGGTTTACGCAGTATGCGTTTGCATCGGCGAGCTAATATATTACCTACCACCTCCGGCTCACATCAGTTCACGTTAGTTCATTTCAAGCTTTTAAAAAAATAAGTATTTCTGGGATGATATTAAATTAAATTTTGTGAAGAAGAAAAAGTGATGATATTTTACGTGTTGTTGCAGTTTGCACTAGATAAAACGTTATCAAAACTTAATTTTCACTTCTTACTCCTACGCGTTTATGTTTAAGATTAGAAAATGTTGCAAGTTATACTATGGAATTAGACGTTGGAGATCGACGCGGGTTCAGTACTTTTACTCTGCGCGGAGTTCCTGTGTATGTCAAGTTCCTTTTTTTTCTCTCTTTGCATCTGATGGATTTCTAATTTACCTTTAACTATTCTCGAATAATTCATTAAGTTTTAAGTTTTCTCGTCGATGCATTCAATTTTCTTCGTCATAACGCTCTCGATGCCAATGGTATTTTCCGGAAAGAAGGAAATATTAATCGGCTCAAGTCTTTTTCGGTTTGTTCCCTTAAAAATTTTAGATTTTATATCAGTATACCAACAGTCAAATCAAATTGTGATTCTACAGAGAAATGGATGTTTTTTGTCATTTCATAATTTTTAGTTGCAAACATTTTTTGGTAACATAGTTTTGCCGGAGGATTGTACCACGCACGATGTTTGTTCACTTATTAAACGGTTTTTTCGAGAACTAAAGACACCACTTTTTGCTCAAATGCAAAGACAGTTGCTGGATGTAAGTCTGTTGGAAAAACTATATAAAAGTTATATTATGAGTGTAAGAAATCCTTGCCGATTAGAATCTGCAGTTATTTCCTCCTCATATCAATAGTGTTCTTATATCTTTTAAGCTCTGTTGTATGCAGCAGCAAATGTCCAGTGTTTTATGAAAAAAAAATTTCTGAATTTTATAGATTGCTTCTATTTATGATGGAGCTCAACGTATCGACAAACTTCTGGAGGCTGTACGAATGTTGCCTACAGAACATCTAGCAACATTAACTTTTCTAATGCGACAATTAAAATATGTTAGTTTTTTGTTCTTCCTATTTGGAACAAATAAGGAAATTAGAAATTACAATAAGAAAATAGTGATGAAGATTTGGAAGGCACTCATTTTTTGAATTTTTTTGGTAAGTTGGTTACTGGTGAATTTCAACAAAAATTCCATTTCCACATTAATGCTTCGGACTAGTTTTTTTAAAATTCTGAACTCATTTCCCTTGGAAGATTTCAGTTCGGCGATCGACATGAGGGTCATCAAATGACAGTTGAAAATATTGCACGCGTTTTTGCGCCATCTCTTTTCCGAGACGATCCCCCACTTGCACCTAATAAAAGAAAAAGAGGATCGCAGGTATGTTATTTTTTCTTTTTTGCTCACTTTCTCGAGCAAACTTTGTAGTATTTGAAAGATGCTTAGGGTTCTAAGCTTCATTCCATGCTGGCTTTTTTCAATCGAAAAATTATCAATATCTCTTCAGGAAGATTTGATCTCGAATGTACGAAATGAAAATGAGCTTCGTATTGCAATTATCGTTGGCCTGATTGATAATGCGCATAAAATTGGTGTGCCGCGCGATTATTATTTAGCCTCACGTCGTCCTTCTGACGTTTCGCAGAAAATTTTCAAAGGAAAACCCATCGGATGTGTTGGAATGCGTAGTGTTTCTGCCAAGCCGTCATCTAGGTGGAATCGTTCATTCGATTTTAGTGTGAAAATAAAGTACAACATTTTAATGTGCATATATTTTCTATGCACTGCACTAGATCATGACAAGATTATCAATATCTAACTTTTTTTTAGTCTTACTGCATTTTTTCTAAACTAATTTCTGAGTCGAAAATTTTTAGGAATGTAGCAGCATCTGGTGCATCAGTTAAGCAAAAAGCTGAAACTCGAAAGGAAAAGCAGCTGGAGATGCAGCAGCAGCTATCAGGAAAGTTTGCTGAACGACACAAGGTCATTTTTTGGAACATTACACTTTTTTTTCGAAATATTACATTAAGGATACAGCTTGATGCTACCCATTTGATTTAAGTTCAAAACACCGCACGAACGGCGTTCATCATCTACAGTTCGTGACTTTTTTTCAAATATTTCGAACAAAGTTTTGCGCCGTGGACTGTCTCCAGTTGCAGCAACACGACGGCGTTGTTCAGCAGGCGATATAACCGATGATGGATCTTTGAGAGAGAGTATGAGTGAGTGGAGCTTTACATATTTCAAGTTAGAAAATTAGCGAGTACTATGATTGCATAATAACAATAGCCTATATGCGCACCTGTAGACTGCTGGTGAATCATTCTGGCAAATTTAGAAACGCTTAAGCAGTCAGGAATTTCCTGCGTGTAAATTTACTCTTTATATAAATATATGTATTTTCCTTCGTCCTATATCTATTTTTAGCTGGAATGAATACTGCAACACCCAAATTTTGTGTTCATAAGAATACTGATACCTGTGACGTTTCTCAACACATCTCCGGATTAAGATTGGAAAATGAAGAATTGCAATCGGGAAATAACCACTCAAGCATAAAAAGCTGTGTAAAATCACCGTCGGTTGTCTCTTCTTTTCAAAAGTTAGTTTTCAATATAAGTTGGTCCTCCTATGTGAATAACTCAAAACGTCCATCATTATGTTTATTGTATTTCAGAGCAGTTGAGGAGCGTTCGCAAACAACTTTGGTTCAAGCTAATGTTTGTATCGATACGACTTCATTTTTGACAAAAAGTTCAAGGCATCGCTCACGTCGTGAATCACCGCGCAAAATCAACACAAAGAATTCAAGAAGCAGTGCGGTTGAGAAATATAAAATTATCAAAGAGCTGAAAGAAGCAAATATAATGCCAGCTTCACCTGCATTTGAACCTATCGAAATGACGACGTTAGTTAAATGTACTTTTTGCACATTGCATTGAGCTTCTCAGAACTGGTTACATATTTGATTAAACCATTAATTTTCGATTTACTTACAAAATTTGCTGCATCTGATGAGCCCTCTGATTCAAGCGCAGTTAGCTCAAATAAAGCTAACTCTCTGTGTTTTTATCATTACGTCGTTAAATAACTGTCAGTACTCTTGCCTTCCCTCTAGGAGATTAGTAACATCAACTGGAACTGCACAATACGAATTTATAAAATAAATTGATGATAACACTTAAAAAACACTGGAAAAGAATGTACATTTTGCAATTTAATCTTATTACTCATTTTTTTCTCCACTTGCTTATTAAAAAATTACTTCACTAATTCTTATGTCCTTTGTCAAGATTCAATAAATGAAGTCCTCGAAATTCTTTATGTGAAGAACTGATCAAGCTGCAGAAGTTTGATTCCAATAAAGTTATCAGAATCTTAATTTTGCTCCATGATGTTTTTAGTAAAAACATTGGTGAAACACTTCTGAAACACAAAGAGTCAAATGAAAAATTAGCAGCACCGAAAATTAACAAGCGAAATTCTACCAAGAAACTACTTCAATCTATTAAGGTAAGTTGCAGCAGATGCATTTCAAATTTTGAAATTATAAACAATAGAAATTTAAAAGTGGAATACTGTAGATTGTCGGAAGGCTTCGTCCTGCAAGTTTAAAGCTTTTTATTTAGATTGTTGATTCAACCCAACCACTCTTGGAAGGTTATTCTGCCGATAAAGTCACGGATCGCATTCACCGTCGCCACACCGCACCCGTAAGGCTTAGTACGCTACTGAAGCGTAATCAGCCAAACAACGTGACTACAGTTTTGAAAACTCCACAGTCTTGCGCGCGAGGTTTTTCCGTTTATTTTCTAGTGATTCATAGTTTCAGGCGTTTCTATGCTATTATGTTTTAACTTCTCATACATAATACGTTTTTCCATGAAATTTGGCAAAAATTTAAACATTTGGGAATTTCAGGAAGGCATTCAACAACGCTAAACTTAATGTTGAATGGAAAGGATAAAGATTCGGGACTGGGTAAGTTTAGTTATGTAATGTTTATAAGATTGTGCTGTTCACTGGATTATATTATTTTATGTTGAAGTTACTTCAGTTCTAGAGAAAAAAAAGCGTCGCAGTGAAAGCTTGAGTGATGATTCAAATGACAGAGTTTCTGTTAGCGATGATGAAGATAAAAGCACACAAGAAATGCAAAGTTTCAGTGCAGAAACACTTTTGGAACAGGTATTGCATGTTGTGTTTTATTGTCCCTGTATGAGAAACCATGTTCAAATTTTCTGCTTCTTGCATGCTTTATTTAATAAATAATGTATTTTGGAAATGTATGGAGTCACGACAGCGACGAGCCAAGCGACAGAAACGACGGGAGGAAGCGAATGGCTTTATGCAGACAATACCAGTGCAATCTGCTGTTGATTCAGCTCCAATGACTTCACTTCTTGATGATGTAACAAATGAAATAAATCGTTTAGAAAAAGATCGTGAAGTTGCAAGCAAATTGCTTGGAAATGAGAAAAATACATCATTATTTTCGAGTGCTATCGGAAAGAATCAAGATTCATTTTCCACGAAAGGTTGCTTTTTGTATGTTTCGAAAAAAATTTCTCTGAGAATTATGCTTTTGAATAACTCCTGTTTCCACAAGGGATTAGCTTTTCTTCTTTTAAATGATCTTTAAATAGGCAGCATTTCTAATTTGTATATGTACAATGAAGTGAGGATGCGAAATCTAGCTTTATTTTTCTGCCCGTTTAGTTATTCTTTTTTTCTTTAATAAAATTATGCGATACATTTTTATTACATAGCAAGGATGGGAACGGAAATAGTTCTTTACAGAAGACATACCTCGACTACCTCCACTACCTCATCCACCAATGAACAATTTATACCTACCTGCAATTCCTTCTGCAGTGAGGGAAAATTGTACAGAGTTGTTATCTTCACCAGATGTCGCGAAACATTCACTTTATTTGCCATCATTCAACACCAAAATCCAGTCAACTACTTTATTTCTTGGTTTACCGTCTTCTACCGTCACATCGGCTTGCAATAAATTTGCAGAACCGAAGCGTGTATCGAAACAAATAAGTATCGGTCCAGTTCACAGTGACGAGAATGCTTTTGGGGTAAGCTTTGTGTTGTGGTATATTTCCCGTCGTTTTTAATTTGAATTGTAATTTATGATACTTCCAGAAACATAAAATTTTTAAAATTCTAACGAAGTTTTAGAAGTATCGTGGTTAAATAAACAGCACCAGAAAGGAGCATTAGCTTAATTCTGGATTTATTATGTTTAATTAAAAATGAAGATCGAAATGCCTTTTTGAAAATGGTGCCTTCGTCAGCAATTCCAGAAGGATTTGGTTTAAGTGATTTGTGTGTTTTATGCTTAGAAGTAACAAGATCTGTTAAACGAGATTCGACCCACAACCTATTAAATATCTTACGCTCATTTTTATTTTTCGATTACCATGTCTTTCTTTGGTACAGTGATTTTAATTTGTTAATTCTAGGACAGCGTAAAGGCCAATGATCCACCAAGTGGTTTTGCGGAGGATTTTTCAAAGTCTGATGCTATCAAAACGCAGCTTTTGAGCGCAAAAAATGAGAACGTAAGTCTGTTCGCATACCTCATTCATATCTGAAATTTATATGCTACATATAATAGATGTCAGAGTTTGTATTTAATGGGATTTTAATCTTAATTATGCAAAATTTGAATAATTTCAGGATATAGTGGCAGGTCCTGCTTATATTCCACCGGGAGCGCGACCAAGTGTTTTATCTATCAAATCAAATAATCGTGGTATGGTGAGGCAACGAGTCAATCATTTCGCTCGATTAGGAGGAATACAAAAAACTATTGTGGAACAGATATGCTTTTTTATTTAAAAATTTTATTAGTATATTTACTTGCTACCTTACTATCTTCAAATGACATCTTAGCTTTCGCGTCCAATGAATGTATTAGGAGTAGTTTGTGTTGCAGGCTTCCAAAACAGAATGTCAGTGGCGTGATGGCAAACACGCATCTTCAACTCTGCAGAAACTTCCTCCCGCTTCACGTGGTTTGCAACCAATTGCTGGAAGAAATGTGTCTCCTCCACCTCGGGACATTGTAATGAGGCGAGCAAAAAAATTTGAAGGTAATATTATGCATTTGAATGGACACTGTGCTTGTGAGTATGCATCAGCACACTTGTCGAAACTTCCACAAAATATATAATGAAATACATTATTTACAGAATACTCAAAAATCATTTTTTTTCACCGTTGTCTGTCTGTCTGAGTGTAATATATATTACTGTCTGTCTATCTAATTATAATATACATACGTTAAAGAGGTTTTTTTTTTTTTTTTTTTTTTTTTTTCATTCTATCGCACGTCACGTTCTATCTGTCAACTACCATTGGAATGTATTATTTAAATATCACTTTTTTTGTAATTTCCTAATGAAATAATTTTCATTTTCTCCAATATTCCGTAAAATGTTATTGGTAAAGCGTTTTGTGTCACTACTGACGATCAAGCCAATATTATTGTTCCAATATCTCACAAGTGTTTTATTATTCACATTTGAATACTGCTAGGAAAACTAAAATGCACAACTGCAAATTCACTTGTCGATTTCAGTTGATTCCGGTACCGCACAAACGTTTTATTATTTCTATTTGAATGTGTTGCTAACAAAACTAAAAATGCACAACTGCAAATTCATTTGTCGCTTTCAATTGATTAAGCAGGTTAATTATTTTGCAATGACGAGCGGTATTAAAGCAAATTTTTTGTAATGCATAGAGATTGCAGCATTAGCGGCATCGGTCGGGATGGAGGCATGCAAGAATTTTCGTCCCGCAACACGCAACAGAATCGCAAAAATCCAAAAGCAAAACAATCCGAAGACACCTCGCCGTTTGAGTGGAGAGATGCGGGTTGTGCGATCTTCTCAAACTAGACTTGATAAATCTCTTGAGAAACTTGCAGTCAATCTTAGTAATCATTGCTTACTGAGGAAATCTCGAAGCCAATCTGGCTGCAACAGACGTTGTTCATTAAATACAAGAAGTAGATTAGAGGACCGACAACAAAATGTTGGACAACCGCTCGTTCGAGCATCGTACCATGATAACTTGGACGATATAACCCCATTGATAATGTTGCATTCTGCTAATTTGAAAATGATACCAGAAGCAGAACACGACATTTGAAATAAGGATTGATTGTTTAGGTCTGCCTTATGCTTTGTCTAATTCCATACTGACTTTAGTGGTCAAAAGATATTTTAGCAATAAAGATATGGAGTGGTTGGTGTTGAAGTTTTTGAATCATTAATTATAAAAGTTTGTGAGATCTATGTTACTTTTATTCTTCATTATGGTATGAAATAACTATTAAATATTCGAGAAATTCTAATTAATTATATTCTGTTTGAAATTTACACTCATACCATTCAAATGCAATAAATATTTTGATCAGTATATGTGAACTTTCCAATATTCTTTAGCGTACTTTGGCGTACTTTTTTTCTGTTTGTTTGTTTGTTTTTTTTTTCTGCTAATTGAAAACACTTTTTTTTTCTGTTAATTGAAAAAAAGATTTGTTATTTGATTGACTTCATGAGACATCAAGGCAAAGTATCAAAAAAAAAAGGTGTGTCATATATATACAGTAAGCATATCCATGAATTTTTATAAATAAATTTAGATAGAAATTTGTATATGATTTATAATAATTTATAGATAATTCTAGAATTGACCGAAGGAACGGAACAGTCCTCGTCACCGAACAATCTGTCTCAACGTCGTAACAATCTCCATTCCTTGTCAGTTTCTTCATCTATTACTGCACGATCTCCAATTATTTATGTCTCCACAATGAAATCACGACGGCCAAAAAATCCATTTATGAATGACAATGGTAGCGCTACAACTGGAACTAGTTCAGGTTCAACGAATAAAAAATAAGAAGAAAGTGGTAGACCTAAATTGAAACTGTTTTTCTGTATAGTTTTATTCTTACTTTTTACTTACAAGTGTTCCATATTTAAAAGAATTGATTTCTTCTGTGTTACTTTTAATTAAACGTCCATATTTATTGCCTTTTATCTAAACTCAAGAATCTTTTCTCATTTCGAATTATCAATGATTGATATATTCAACTAGATTCCTTCTTCACATTTCGAATTATGTAGTATACGAAAATCTATCTGGTACAGGACTTGCTGTTCCAAAACTTTAATTCATAACAATTTGATTGTTTAGTTTTCATCTGTATTAGTAATACTTTACATCTCAAGAAATTAATTCTCCAAGTGATGTAGAATTTCAGTTTTTTCGACACCTACCTCTCTCATCTGAACATTGCATAACGTATTAATTTTCAAATCTTTTGTTCTCCACTCATTTGTTTCTCCTGTCAAGCATTTCATTAATCTGTACATATAAAGTACAGGCTCAATTTTGTTGCATTTCCATTTGCAGTAATTTCGTGGTATCGAAGGATCGAAGGAGTTAAAATTATCTTTTTTCGAATTTGCAGTGAGATCTGAAAAATGGATGAAATCTATCATCATACAGTCATCTATTCTTTATGTTCTGCTCATTATTGGTAAAAGCAAAGTATTTTTATGGTTTATCAAAATACAAGACTTTTTAATCCAAGTATTTAGGGTGGCTGAAGTTGGAACATTTTGCGGATAAAAAATTGAGTTTAAGTGATTATTTTAAAAAAAAGAAATTGATCATTAAATAGAGACCTAGAATTATCGAAATTAAGCAAAAAATATTAATCGCTAACCAAGTCAACTTGTGTTTTCCGCCACATTTACGATTAATTTCATTTGTTATTACTGTGTGAGGAAATATGTTTCCATTTAATATTTTATTCAGCAAAACGGACATTACATAGTCATGATATTTAAAGCTTTCAAACAGGTGATTTGCCATCACCCAAACAGGTGATTCCTCTGCTCCTGTTTGTACTAAATATGAAGCGACTTTTTCGCTTCGGCTTCCTCTAGACTTTTTGGACGTTGCGATGGTTTGATTCTATCTGTTGTTGGTGAATTTGTTATTCGTTTTTGTATCTAAAGGAAAGAACTGAATTTAACAACATTTCATTTTGAATAAAACATTATCAAACGAATAAAAGACTATTTCAACATATTCTTTTTCTTCGGTTAGGAATAAAGCAGTTTTAGCGCAAAGAGCATTTAAAAAAAGAAAAAAAAAAAAAAACAGATTCAGCTCTGAGAGGCGAAACCATTTTTCAAAAATTTTCAGAAATGTGTGGCTTTTATCTCATATTTAACTTAGTTGTTAACTAAATAAACTAAGGTAGGTTAAATAAAAAAGAAATTTGCAATGTAGTATCCGCATGACCGTATCACATGAAAAGCAAATTAATTAAATTTTAGCTATTTCAATACACTGTAAACTATAAATGATGAAATGTGCACCGTGAAATAATAAGCAGTGAAAATTGATGCTAGATTTATACCATCAACAGCTCCTCTAAAACGGTTCCAATACCATCCAATAAGTCCAAGCGAGACGGCACTACGGTCCTGAAATTCAAGATGGATATACATCCTTTCTTCCACTACCATTGCTAGAAAATTGCATTAGTTATACTGTTAAAATGACAACTTTTTTTCGCTTAAAAATGGCCATAATAGCAACGGTATGTGTCAAAAGAAATGAATTTGAGAAGAATTAGAAATTTGATAGATGTAAAAATGTTTCACAAATAAATGGTCGTTTATTCTGAGTAGTATTTATAATTAATTTAATTTCATTGGAAATGAAAAGAAAAACAGATAAACGATTGACCCAAACCATCATTTGCTCATTGCATCTAATCCGATAGCACAATTCTTTGACATCTTTTCTACTTAATGAGTAATAAGTGATATAAGCTAGCGTGCTCAGTGGTCCAAGTGCAAAACTTGCCAGAAGAAATCGTCCCTGTAAGTAAAATGAAATTCTTGCGAAGGTAATTACTACTAATTCCTTACATCATTATAGATTTTACAGTCCAGAACCGTGTATCCAGCACCACATTTAATTCGTATTTTTAACAACAATAATTTTATGCATAGTTGAAAACAAACCAATTAAGAAAAGAATCCAATTGTTTTACTATGATTTGATTACTTGGAAACAGAAACTCATCCTGCCATTTATTTTCTACAAAAATTTTTAAACTTGTATGAAATCATTTATATATACCTGTAATTTTCGACATTTATTTCTAATTATTTTAGTTGAATTATTGGTGGTTGTTTCGTAGGTTAAGTTTTTTAGGAGAAACAACCGATATATTGGATGTATTACACAGCCACCTAAAAGAATCATACTCCTTAAAAAAATCAAATTAAAGATGACGGAATCCAAACAGTAAAACTTGAAGGACAGCTTGAAAAACTAAACGGTTTAACTCTGAGCATCAATATCTAAAAAAGAGTGACAGGATTCTCAGAGTAATCGCTTTAAAAAAATTTTAACCATACCAATAAACGAAAAAAATTCAGCAGTTTTGAATGTTCCAAAAATTGTCAATTCAATGTATGGAGATGGAACTGATGTTAAATTGTCCACCGTCATTTCGGAGCGTTGAAACTGCGAAAAATTGTACCACCATGGCCCCAAACCAAACATTTTTTAGTTACAGAATATACCCAACCCCTGAATTAAAAAAGTCTACATATTCCTAAACATATTCCCATCTTTGTCCTTCAGAAAGATCTGAAAGATCATAGCAGAAGAATTTCATAAAAAAGAAAACACCATAGGCACTTTAAACCAATAAAATTACTGAAAAAAATTGATGCTTTAAACTTATAAAATTGAATTATGCATGTCAAAAATTGATTTTGTTAGAAAATGATTGTTCGATCTAGTAATCAGAAAAAATAGCACATTTCAATTTCATTAATTGCGTTTTAAATTTTCATGGAAGACAGTGTCTCGAAAACTTCCATAATAAACAAATGCAGACACCATAAGTTTCAGCTTAAGTTTTATTGCTAAACCAAAAATACAACAGAAAAACGTGAAATGATGGAAATAACTGGTTTAAAACACCAAAACAGACAGAGGTTGTTAAAAAGATCTTTATTTACTGCTGCCAACCGAATCCAGTGCCTTGCGCAATTTCGTCTGTTCTCGTTTAGAAAGTGAGCGGCAAATCTTTTTTTTAGTTTTCTTTATTCCACATTGTCGCTGTACTTCCAATGCTGCCATTTCCTATAGATAAATGATACAAAAAAAGGCAAATTTCCCGATTACTGTTTAGCAGAATTACTAGAAGTCAGTGCATGTAATGCATGCTTAGATAATGATGAGCTGGAACTAATAAAAAAGATATCAATTGTACATCGCTTTTTCTTTAATGGATATGAATTTAATATAAGTAACGAACTACAACCTAACAAGAAATACATCCTAATAGAAAAAAGATAACAAAGAAAATTCTATAACAAAAAAAAAAATTATGCATGGAAGCCTTTTATTACAACAAAAAAAAACTTACCATGCGATGCTTTTTGAGACGTTCCGCCACAGCTTTTCTTTCAGCCTTCATTTTCTCTGAATGAACCGTACCCAGTATTTCCATGAATCGATTTAACTAAAGTACCATAACATATACTAAGTCATAATCATCGTCAAATTACTTGGAATAATAAATCAGTATAGAAAATATGAGTTCACCTTGCTTTCATGTGGCTCTAGTATGACTGCAGTATGCCTCTCTACAAGCTTGTCACCTTTCTTCTTGATTTCTTCCGCAACTTTTGGTTTTAACCGATACGGTAGTTCTTTTTGCAGTGTTTTTGGAATAAGCAAAGGTGCAGGATGAAATGGTCGTCTTTCAACTGGCTACAAAAAAATAGAATTGATAAGGCGAAAATTTTTCTATCACAGAAATGCTCACACATCAAAAAAATGTCAAAAAAACTCGTGAAAATAAAGTCTTCACTTTGTAAAAAGAATCCGTGTTCATCGGTGGTTTCAAACCCATTTCAAAACGCAAGCGACCCACTGTTCGCATACCCTTCCATTCATGATTTATTGGTAATAAGAGATCTGCTACAGGAGTATAGAAATGAGGTACGGGAACAGATACCTGGAAACAACATATAGTGAATTTTCAACTTTTATGACAGGGAGCAAAAGCAATTTCACATTCTGTCACTAATTCTTCGGTAAATACCTGATTTAAGAAAAAAGTTGCTTACCCAAGCACGAAGGAAAACGACATCGCTCATGAGAATTTTGTCTTCAAAAGTTGCTCGGAACGCACCCACAGGCTCATGTAGCGCTTTTTTAATTTGACCACGGATACCACTAACAGTGCGTATAATACCACCTTCAAATTTCGCTACTTCTAAAACAGTGTTGAACATCCCCTGAAAGAGTCAGTTTATATTAGAACATGCTATTCATATTTGAGAAAATAATATTATTCAAAAAAGTTGCATTTCCAGTTGCTTTAAATGTACAAACAAATATAAGATGATAAAGCAACTAAATATATATAAGACGTAAATAAACTCGTTTTCTTCCCAAAAAAAACACTACGGAACCTTGATAAATGCTGATTTCTTGAATATCTGATAAGGATGACCAATAAGCTTTAGTTTCTTCACAACTTGGAAAACCTTATCCAGATTTAATACAACACCTGTTGCAGCAATCCTAAAGCCTTTCTGAAAGAAGATGAAGATGGCACCTCTCGTAGGATATTCAATACACTTTCATAAAATCTTTTGCAATTTCAATGAATCTCTCGTTAAAACAGAACCTTCTTAAACATATATTAAAATTTTTAATATGTACTTATTTTAGTCCAAATCAAATAAATTATTATTTACGAACCATATCTCTACTTAGCGATTGTACTGCAAGAAATCCTGTATTCTGCGCAGTTATTGGCCCCCAGAAGACTGCCTGACAGAACATATGTTCTGGCGTGTATTTCAAGAAACGCTGTCTCATGTTATGATCTTGTATCGAATATATGACCTGAAACCTTCTTATCATTCAAAGGTTACCTAAAGAAATTTAAAAACAAAGCTTGATCTAGCAAAATCACAAAAAAATTAAAAATAAGAAAAATTTTAGACTTTAGAACCAACAATGTTTTAAAAAAAGATTGAAAGTCTAAGCTATACACATACTACGAGTATATTACTGCCTCCAAAAGACTGTCTACCAGAACATTTGTTTTGATGTGTACAGGAAACCACTCCAACATATTTTTTATAACCAAATCATGTAAAAATGCAAGAAGAAACAAAAAAATAACTAACAACAGTTTGAAATCGTCTCCAACCACATGATATAATTAGAGGATCTCGTGACTTTAATAAACGCTCATACCATCTATGTTTTTTTATCCGTACCTGAACAACAAAATTCAATACCGCTATTACAATTTGTGATTTGATATGGCTGAAAATCTAGTGATGATATAGTGAAAACGATGCAATCATTTTAATTAAGATCCTTGAATAAAACAAAATGAACGAAAATCTACCTGTACGGAACCAGTATTTTGTTCACCGGTCAGAAGTCCACCTATAATGCACGGTCTAGTTGGATCGAAATGCTGTACATATTCTAGAGGCACATCTTCGAATTCTATTCGCACATATAATCCTGGTCGGAAACCCTCTAACTGTTGCCGAGCTGTTTCATCTAGCTCTTCAAAGAGTGACTTGTTGAGCTGAAAGAGATTAATAATCCAACTTCCAGGTGGTTTTGATTCAAAAACTTTTCATGAAAAAAAAAACATTGTTTCACAGTGATAGAATGAAATTTTCATTTCGTAATCAAGCTATACGATAGCTTTAAATAGCTATCTGACTTAAACCAAACCAAATTCAAAAATATTATGCAGCAAATAATACTGAATATGATCAACAAATATAATTACCCTCGATTGCTCATCAAGTTCTTCTTTCAGTTGTACATAATACTTATTGGTTTCATCATATTCAGCGTTGAAACGATCTTTTAACTTTTCTTTGTCAATTTTTCTTCTTTTAGCTGCTCTTTCCTCACTTTCCTTTGCTGTTATTGTAGGATCTATCTTTTCTTCAGCTTCATCAACATGTTCAGTTTTGTCTTCACTATCTGTAAAAATAAACAAATTAAAAAACTTAAAACAAATCACTCGATAAGATAAAAGAGAGAGAACAAAACTTTCCTTCACTAGCAGTATCGGCATCTTCATTGCTTACGCTAGAATTTCCTCTTTCACCACAAATATAACTTTCTAAAATAAGGTTGGTTATCAAATGAGAAGTTCAAAGTAATTATTTCGAAATAATATTCGAAGTTCGATTTCACATCGAAAAACAATGGTGCTTGAAATGCTTCATGACCTATATTTATTTCATTCTATTTTATAATTTCACTTTAGAATATTACCGTCTTCTAATTTCATAGCAGCGTCTTCATCAGGATTCCAATTTCCCGTAACAAAGCAGTCCGCAATTGATGCACGAACCTTAATAAAGCAAACTCAATGTAAACACAAGAAAAGAATAATTTCATTACGAATGAAAATTCAGTTTATTGACTACTATGAGTAAATCTATCTATACACTAATATAGAAAGAATCATTATCATTTCCATCCAATTAAATATTTAATATTTTTGAACGAACCACTAGATTGTCCCAATCTCGCTGCTTTAAAAACTGTTGAGATGCAACTGTTGACGGTTTACAGTAGAGAAAGCCATCCTCCTGTAAAAGATGCTGATAATAATCAGTAAAACAACCTATATTAATAATGAATCGTAAAACGGTAAAAAAAAAAAAAAAAAAACATTCCAACTGTTTCAAACGATAATTTCACGGACTAACCAAGTCATCAACGGTTCTCTTGCTTCGAGTTAAAATTTTGAAAAGGCCACCAACTACTTGATCGCGCTCTTCTTCATTTTGATCATATAGGAGGTCTGTTGATAAAAATGATTATATTATAAAATTATTCCACCTTTCACTTAATAACTGGAATTTCATACTAAATTTTAAATATTATTTCCGGAGCAGCACTGTAGCTTAATTTAATGTTATATTTTCGGTGGTCAACACCAATTGCATAAAAGAGATAGTTCGACTGTGTATCACTGAGAAGAGTGCTTGCTATATAAGAACAATTAATAATAAAACAGAAAAAAGAAATTTTCTCGGGACATGAGTTTGTCACTAGGAGGGAAAACTGACCAGAATCAGAATAGACGACTTTAGCCCAATTCAATTTCTTCGATTTTTTCTCGCTGTACAATAACTTTGTTCGGGCACAAAGTTCAGACCAAGGATTAATAACCCTTTCTTCACTATCTTTTCCATCATTTTCAATCGTAGATACATCACTTCCATCGTCCAAATTCTCAATGTCACTCAACTCTTCTCCACTGCTTTCTACTTCGTCCTCTGCATTACAGTCTAATCATAATAAATATTCGATTAGAAAATCAATATCTGAAGTGAATTATTCCTCAGTAAACTAAAATTTATAAAATCATTCTTTGAGCTTCCTAAACAGCTTACCATTATCATCCATTTCGCTTTCACTTTCGCTATGAGGTATGGCGACTTGGGAATCTGCAACCACTTTCAATGCTGTTTTGTGCATTTTATCATCGATACCCTCTTTAATAGTTTCCAATACTTCAACCAATTCATGTCGAGCTTTCTTATATGAATGTGAGCCACCCGTTTCAATATAAATAGCATCCTGAAGCAAAAGGTTGTGTGGAGAACAAGAGGAACTACGCGGAAATGGTCTAAAAAATATGCAGAAACTATGTGTCTAAAAAATTCAATTTTCCGTCTGACAGGATGTCCTAATAATTTTCGGGACAAGATAATAAAAGCCGTAAAAAAATCTCTGGAAAGGTTGTGTAAAGCGTTAAAAATATTCATTTTAAAATCAGGTATAGCAGCTCGAGAAATCTGTCAGCATCCCAGTCATCAGCGAAAGTTAATGAACAGCCAAATACTAATTTCAAAATTTTTCGCTTTCGCTCTCAGCATACAGGGACAATAAAGTTGTTTAAATCCTACTGACAAATTCCGAGATCGATTTAACACTATAAACAATGCCTGGATAAAGATATTTAAATTTATTTGTATAATGATATCTATGGTTAGAATATTACCTGTTTCTCTCAGCTGCTATCAAAAAAATGTAACAAAAAAATTACTTTATCATAAACGATACCACCAAGACCAGAAAATGGAGCATAAATAATACGTTCCTTTTCATTCAGTGAACGTTTTATTTTTTCTTTTGATGGCAATGGACATGGATCCGGTAAAGCTGTGATCTATAAATGATTGAAATGCTTAATTACTGTTTCCATGGATTCTTGTTATTCTCTAAAAAATGACCATCTCCAGGGACTCTTACTAATCCCTAAAAACGAAATTATAAAAGTAAAAAGAATTAGTGTTTAGCTAAATTACAAGAAAATTCAAACATACATCCTTGATCATTAAATCGCCCATTCCAGGAATATGCACGGCAGAATGATTTTTTAGGAATGTTCCACGCACCCAACCATAAAACGAAATCATTCGGTTCGCCAATGGTTTTTCGCGAATGATCTTCAAATTGACATTGTCAATTTTGAATTTAATAACGATCAGATTTCTACGTTTTTTAACGATGCTTGAATTATAAAAATTTCTGTAATTTTGCAATATACTCCTATTTCGAAATGAATAATATGCTTAATTAGCACATCCGAAGTCCAAAGAAACGAAAATAAACTGTTTTGTAATCCTTTTTGCCCATATGAAATAAAAAAAACACACAAAAGTTCACAATTTATTAACAGCCGGATTTTCGAATTCATCAATTTAGTGTTCAAATTGAGATACCCAGCCAAAATAATCCAAAATAATCTTTCAGTTAAGCTAATATACCTCTGGGTCCGTTAAATCTTCCCAACGATCACAATAAACATATGGATGATTAGTTCGCCAGATTAGAGGACGAAACTTCGTGACAGATATGAAACGTGCAAGATTTCGAACTTCATTTTTTAAATATTGCTCATTGATCATCCCCGACAAGTAAAATAGTTTTGCACCCTGCAAACATGAAGGAACAGATTTTCAATTCTAAGAATGGGTAGCAAACATTGGAGGAGAAACTGCACATTAACTTACCTATACGTCAGTTACTACAGTATTCAGAAAGAGGTTACATGTTGGCTTCTTGAATTTCAATTAGTCCTAGTTTTTTTATTATTTCTAGCAGTCAGTTACAGGTTATCACCAAATAGCAGCATTTATCATAATTGAATTCGTGCATCACTTAATTCAATCTATTCAATCTACATAGTCTTCACATAATAGTGAGGCACTTAGATCAAACCTTCATGTAATAAAAATTCTTCAAAATAAAAACCTGGTAAACTTCCGTCCAAAAACGATGTTTCAATAATTTCTTCGTACGTTTCAACTTCTCCTTGCTTTTAATTACATCGAGATGACTAAGAACACCCATTATTCGAGGCATTCCATGCACTTGACATATATTTAGGAATTCGAATGTCTCCATCTCAAATCCGTAAGAAGCATCCACCATCAGTAAAACCTACAGTTATTTAATAATTTAAACAGAAAATGAAAAATAGTTTCCGAACGCAATTTATTTCATAAATTAGGAAAAGAAGTAAAACATTCATCTTGATTCCTGACAAATTTTAAGATTCTACGAAATATCCTTTTATTGAAATGCAGAACAGCACCACTTTTCGTTTGCAAATATGATGCCAAAATTCTATAAACTCTAAGCAAATCAAGGTATACATCTCACCTGGAACCTAAACAAATCATTGCTTACTTAAAACATCAATATATACGGGTTTTAAAAATTATCCTAAGCAAAGCATCATTACTGAATTTCGCCAACTAGTGCAACAAGAAATATGTTTCAATTTAATTTCTGGTTTGCAACTTAGCAAAAAATAAAAAATTACCAAATCAACAACTTTTGCAATATCGATCATGGAATTTAAATCATTATTAACTTCGACAAATGTTACTCGCCGAGTTTTGCCTGTGACAATGGTGATTGGTCCACGAATTTCAGTTAAGGTATGTCTCACATAATGCTTTACTAAACATCGCAGCAGCGTACTTTTCCCAACCTTAAAGAAAGCAACAGAGAATGAAAAAATCCAACAGCTCTAGCATTCCGTATAAAAAAATATCTAAATCAAATAGTTCCAAATTGCAAAGGCTGACTATTTTTATTAAACCATGAATCCACCGATTACTTCTTAGTATTTTAATAATAACTTCATAGCGAACAAACTAAAATTATGTTCACCTTTGAAGGACCAACAATAGCAACAATAATTGGAGGTGGCTCGACAGGAGTCCGATCGACTACCGGTATATGTTTCTTCTTTTCATCCTTGTCTGCTGCCCTGAAAAACATGCTGATAAAATGTTACGAAAACACAACGAGATTTTGAATTATTTCATTATAAACTACGTTCAAATTTGCAAGATCAATTCAAGATTTTTCACATTAACTGGTTGGAATATTTTTAAGCAAAAAGATTTTCATAACTGTAAAAAAAAGTATACCTGCGAATGGCGCGACCTGCTTTAACAGCAGACTGAAATGTGAAAGCTTTTGCATTAACTCCACTTCCTTTCTTGATACCTTTCTTCTTCGCTTTGCCACCAGCTTTGTGTACTAAATAATTCGACATTGTTAGCTTTGAAAATATTTAGAATCATCAAATTAAAGATTATTTTCATTTCGTAAAGATACTCTTCCAAATTCATTAAAATATATGAAAAGCTTGTTATCAGATATACATCACTCGTTCGTTATACATTTTTGCGACGAAATGGTAGTAACGTTGCGGTAGAAAAATATGTAAAATGCATTAAAAAAACTGGCTTTCTTGCACAATGTGTATCAGACCTTTGACATAAATGAAAAATAAATTTGTTAACGTCACTTGGCAAATAACATTTAGAACTATGTTGCAATTACACAGCCTCACAATCAAAAAATTTCCAGTATACTTTTCGACCTTACAATACTAATATAAGTTTCGTTAACCTTCATATTGATTACTAAAACTTTGTAAGAGGAAACATCACCTCGATGAACTTTATGACCTGAATTGCCAATTTTTTCATCTGCTGCCATTATGTTGCTTCTCTATCGAAGCTGGAAACAACATTTATTAAAAATACTTCACACCTTACTCTACCCATACTGCCACCCTCAATAAACAAAGCGGCATACAAAATTCTGCACTTGCCGAATGAACGAAAATTAGATATCAAGATTCGCGGAACTACGTTCCAGAAGATTCAATTACTGCCCATCAACTTGAAACCCATTATAGTAACAATAAACATGAAAAAACAATTCAGAATTGTTTCAGGAATTCTACTTAGGTACAAAACTAAGCCACAGTCCACTGAGAGGGAAACAAAAGTGTCTGGAACCAAACATATCATCCTCGAAAACAAGATCGTAAGTCAAAAAATTTATCGTGTAAAAACATGAACACAATGAGAAAAAGCACTTTTTTACAATTTAAAATAAATTTCTCAAATCTCAAAAGAATGAAAGATAAACCAGTAAGCAATTACAGAAATTTTTTAAGTGATCAATCGAAACACTAATCAGCTGAAGTTCAACGAAGCTTCAATAATTTTTTAATTTCTGCTAAATCCCCGAAACTGGAGGAATCAACAGATTCTGAAGACTGACATATATGAAATTAAGTGACTGTTATCGAAGACTCATAATTATTACACACGGCGATCTACAATGAAAAGTTACTGAGAAACACCATAGTGAACTTCTAATTGACATTGAGGAAACCGGATCTTTTTTTATAAGAATAACAATTTCGACAGCTATGTGTAATTTGTACAAAGATAAAATTAACACAATGATTAGCAGATTCTGCAATTTTTCTGCAAAACAAAAATACGGAAATAAAAGCGAAATTACAGGATGGAACATAAAAAGATGGAAGAAACTAAAACTGAGCAAATTTCAACTTCATCAATAATTAATGCAATAAACACGAACAAAAACTAATTTATATGAATTTTAACCGTAACAAAAAATCATATCAGTGAATAGGAACCTGCTATATAATAGAAAGATTATCACTGATACAACAAAAGTATAATTAGAATAGTAACAATTATTATTACTAAAATTATAATTGGAATAGCAATAACATGAAGCATGTAATATTGCTGAAGTTTAAAAAAATCAAAGAAATTTCGTAGCAGATATGATTTTTCAAAACACTGAGAAAGCAATGATAAAAAGGTAAAATATCATTTTTTGTCGAATAATGTATGAAAGAGAGCCTGAATATAAGAAATAGAAATCAAATGAGCAATATCTATATCGTGATATTTATAGTTACCATATAGTGATATTTATATCTAAACAACACACAATGAACTTCATTTCACAACACAAATTAAATAATTTTTCTCAATAATATAAATTTCTATGCCTAAGAACCCATTTAAAAAATTCTGGAATAAAAGCCATCAGGATAAAAAGGTATTTATTACTAAAGAAATCATGAAATAAAAGAAACCACTAAGCATCTTTGTTTGAAAAATCGTGATTCCACGGTATATATACGTAAACCTCAGTCCATTTTCGTCTTGTTGTTAGAGTGAATTATGAGACCTCGTAATTCGTTATAATGCTCTAAGTCCGGTGGACCACACGCGAAAGCTTGTATTGCAAGTGTTATATAAGGAGCTTGAAAACGCAGCTCCTCTAATTCGACTATCAAGTCAAGCGTGTATGAATCTAGAAATTGCAAATTTCAATTTAGAATCTCATGTGTTCCCGAAAAGCAACTGACCATTATGTGACTTACCGGCTTCAATGTTTTCTGGGAGTTTATAGACATAAAAATACCCATTATGAGGTTTTTCAAGGGCTGATTTAATGCCAACACTCCATTTTGAGCAACTTAATCTGAAACATGGATTAACGATTGAAAATGGAGATAAAGATCATTTTGCAATCATTAGCTAATGTGACTTTTGAAATAATTTTTCAAAATTTAGGATATTTTGTACTGTAAAAGCTAAAATTGCAATAAGTCGATAAAAATATGACAAAATGACTCAGTTTCTCAGACCGTATAAGTAAACTTTGTAACTAACAAAAAAACAACTAATAAAGAACTTACAGTGGCCTTGATGGAAGCAATTTAACAACAAAGCCATTTACGTTTTGCAATTTTGCACAAAAAATCTGTGGATTGGAAGCATCCGTCATTTTGTCTTCGCCTTTGTAGAATGTTGGTACAATGAAAAGTAACTAAAAAAAAATTGAATTATTAAACATGGCAGCGTAAAGAACTATTATTTAAATATGTCAATGACACTTACCATTAGTGGACATTTCTTGAGCTGAAGGTTGGCAATGCGCGTCCCAGAAATATTTATACGGATTTTACGCTAAAAAATGCGCTAATTAGACAAGACAGTAAACTTAGATTCCTAAATTGTCATATAAATATTATATTGTACGAGATCATCGCATGGTACCAGAAAAAATCAATGGACTCGACCTAAGGTCCGTTTATATATAATAATATATCAGAAACTACAGTTAAATGACATCGAATAAAAAGTTAACTGGAAAAAGCAAATGTATTAGTTCTGATAATTTTTAACAAAAACCACATTTTTGGTCGTGAAATTCCGAGATGCATCTTTTCTTGAATCGCATGCTTTTGATAATCTTGCAAAATGCAAATCCGAAATAGCATGTATCGGTGTCCAAACACCCCTCACATACTTTCTGATCCATTGCATAAATATTTTTTCCAATGCATCAATTCGTGCGCGCAAGTATTCACTTATCTGCAACAGCTAATTGTTTCTTTCAACATCGATTCTTGAATACTATTACATCATAAAACGCCAATAAGTAGAATTCAAGCATATATTCACATATAATCTGTGAGATCAAATATACCGGTGCAGTTGTTGGTGAAGAGTCTGCAAGTTGAAGTGGTGTAGTCGAGCGCTCTCTTAATGATATGTCTGCCCCATACCATAAAAGCAATTTCACCTGCAATGAGCCGCTTTTTTTCATTCAACAAACACAAATTTCTTCGCTCTGATAGAGTTTATAGCAATTTCATCCGGAATAACCCTTTATTTAGAACTTTTGTTATTTTACGACTGATTTCCAGCATAACACTTCATAAAATTAAAATACAACCTTATAAAACATGGGTACGAAATCCATTTAATTATTTCAGATAACTGAAATTAAAAAACGTTTCGTTACGGTGAAACAAAACTTACCATTTTTTACTTTGTATATCACTTACCATTTCTAAATTATTCCTCATAATTGCATAATGTATTGGCGCACGTCCAGAGTGATCTAAGAAATCTGGCCAGGCTCCTGAAGAATTGTGATCAAACAAACTAAAAGTTTCACGATATTACTGGCCACTAAATTTTCGAAAATAAAATGTTATAAATAAATGCTTTCATTTGAAAAATAAGAACATTTTATCATCCTATTTAGCTACTTGTAAACAAAAGTATTTACAACAAAATTCATGTAAACGAAATTCATACCAAAATCCATCAAAGCTTGCATTTGACAGGGCTGCCCGGTAGCAGCCGCCAAATGTAAAGCAGTTTTCCCTGTTCTTTTTGTGGGTGTAGCAAGTAAAATTCTTCGATTTTCCCATGGCAACATACTCAAAATTATTTTAATCAATCTACAAAAACAATGTAAAAGACTTACAAAAAAAAAAAAAAAAATTAATCTTCATACTATAACATAATTTAAAAAGTCACATAGATATTATCGATAGATGAGAGCAAATCATTCCTCCAAATCACGATCATTCTCTTACTACAGCTGTTAAGTAGTAGTATAAAAAGTTACCTATGGAATTGTTTTTCCATATTTCTTGCTATAAATATAAAAACTGTCTCTTTTTCAACCACTACGAATTATGGTTAGGGACAAACTCTCTCACTTTGAACAAATCATTAAAAAAACTGGAAAGTAATTCAAACCTGCAGCAACCATGGTTTTTCATACTACATGGATAATCGCTGTTTTTGGTCGATGCAAGAAGATGTAAAACAGATGTGTTCTCTGATTTATTGAAGAATGTAGATACAACATTCTGTAAATTAAATATTTAGACTTTAATTTCGTTGAAAGGTAAATTTAAGGTAATTATTTCAATGAAACACTGAAATATCAATGGATACGCATGGTAAATGCTACGAAGCTTCGTAATAAAATAAGAGTTTTAATTCAATAATTTGATCAAAGGAGTTTTATTCTTTTAAACTCATTAATATTGATATCGTGTCAAAGGAGTTTTATTCTTTTAAACTCATTAATATTGATATCGTGCAATAAGCCATTTTAAGATCATATAGGTTTTCTTTCACATCAGCATTCAGTCAACCAACTATAAATGTTGCATAAAATTATAGGAAAAAATAATGCTTTACATTTCATATCTGAATTCGCTTATTAACTGATTATTGAAATTATACTAACATTCATCACATGCTCCTTCAGTTGATGTCCCGACATACGCTTATAATGTCCATCACTATTCTTTTTTAAAGTTTGCAAAATACAAGTGAACATGATCATGAATTCCTCTACGTCACCATCAACAGCTGCGTCATAATATTTTTGTATCCAGCGAGTGAAATGCTGGTCAAACTGAAACATAAAATGATTTCCTCGAAATGAATTAAGGAATCTTGTGAAAACTGACGCAACAAACGACTTCAGATTCGCATTAAGTACAGCACGGATATCAAATATTCGATATTGCGCATATGCATTTGATTTCACGTAGATTTCATTTTTCCGCAATTGATAGATGCGATATCATAAAATTGAAATTTCTTCTCCGTCTAAAGAAGTTTTGGCAAACTATCAAAGTATCATTATAGCGAATGCATGGAACTGTATGGTACTCCTTGTATTGTGATGTAAGTATAGAAACGCAGAATCAGAATTACAAGAAAACTTCAAAGTGGCTTCGATATTCTTAGCTTACTAACAAAACTGCATGGTTACAAAGAAAAATAATAAACTCATCAAAATTTCCAATAATTCCAGTATGCATACTTGACCCACCTTATTGCTGCTGTCAGTCATATACAACAAACTGGATGTCTCCATTCCATCAATACTTATGGTTTCTTTTTTTATCGCCCTGAAAACCACTGTTTATCAGAAATTTGGTTAACCTTTTAAATATAATGCATCGAAAATAAATGAAGATAAAAGTAAACCAAGCTCCAAGTTTTGAATAAGTACCCACAACACCGTCTTTTCGTACCTGAAATTATTTTGCAGCGTTAAGACAAAAGGTGCAAAACTGTTTTTTTCCCATTTGATAAATATGGATATCGTATAATTCTATAATTCTATAATCTATAATTCTGCGCATTACAAATTAAAATATTGTTGTTTAAATAAAATTAATAGTCATCCTATGCTCATACAGAACATGATTCAGTAACTGATCATTACCAACGTGTAACTGAATCTGAAAAATCAACGCTAACCATCATTAAATCAGTAAGCGATTATAACACACGATAATTGATGATTTGAAATCTCCTCAATTAATAAGTGATAAAACTTAGTTCTCAGAATGAATCTCATGGAATACAAGTAAACTTCCTAAGAAATTCGTTGAAACGAAAACTTGCAGAACATAGCCATAGCAACAATGAACCTCTAATTTTCTTCTTTTTGTGCTTTCGTCGACTGCGCATAAAAGTTTCTCCCCATTGGAAAACATTTTATTTTGACCAGATGAATTATTTAGTTTGTTCTTAAAAAACTTTTGGATAATCAAATAAACTTCAGTTAAGCTCTAAGTGATTGGCTAACGCTATTGAAGTAAATTTTTCTTTAAAAATGAAAGAATCATACATTCTCTATCTAAGAAAAGGAATAACAGAAGCAGGACGTTTTAATTTTTTGTTTAAAAAATAAAAATAGAGTAAATTATGGCTTACTTGGCTCACTTTTTTACCTTGCTTCTGATTGCGATTTCTCGACTTCTTCGGATCAATTTCTGGACCTGGTAAAATAATGAAGTTTTCGGCGCCATTCTGGTGCTAGTATGATTGGATTTACTCGAAGCCTTTCAGCACTTTTACATCAATCGTTTACAAGAATGAAAATTCATTCAGAACTACGTTCCAGCACTAATACTTGCACCCTATGGAAAACAAACCATTCCGCTCAACTGCACCATTATCAATATTCATTGTCTGCTTATTGTTTTTGTCGTTGTTCAATGCCATAACTGAGTTAGATACATCATCTGATTCCAAATTTGAAATTCTCTTCATCACTTTATCGACAAAATCGCCAACTTTATGACTTAAATTTCATAAAACACGTAAAATTACAAGCTTATAAAGTACAATTTGATGTTGTGAAAGTTTACAGGCATTATTTGCCTTCAACCATTCTGTTCCCAACCGCAAATAAGATGAAATGAACAGTTCGACAATTTCTGATATCATCTGATGCCGATAAAATATTTATGACAACAAAGAATTCAATGAATTACCTATTCACTTGCAGCTTTGATTCTTTGGAAGTCATTGCATTTTTTGAATCATTGTGTTCCGTCGCATCAACTTCATCCGAATCTACAGAACTGTTTGATGATGAACTTGTATCCAGAATTGAACCTGTTACAGAATCTCGACGCTGTAAGCATAATTTGATTTGGAAAAATTATCTGAGAAAGCTTTAATACAAATGATAGCGGTACAAAAAAATGAGAAGGAGTGTCCAATAGCGTACTTTGAAAGAGTGCATTTTTTTTCGAAGATGTGTTTTGCAACTACTTTATGTCAAGAATGATAGAGTTGCAAAATTGAAGTGAAATTTTGATGGTAACTATTGTAGGTCTATATGAAATAGCGTGACTGTTAGTGATTCTGAACATTGGCATTCAGATTTGCAATAAAATGATCTAAAATTTATTATCAATGAGAACCTTTTCTTTGTCCTTCTTGTCATCTGAATTTTTTTTCTTCTCATTTTTTTTTACGACTTCTTCAACTTTCTCTTCCTTCTTGTTAACTGATTCGTTCGATCTCATTGCAATAAAATTAAGATAAGTGAAAAAAATACTTCGATCGCCACTGTCAGCTTCACCCTACACGATGACGATTGCTGTATATCAGATGGCAAAGATCACTGTGCTGAAACCGAATATATATTCATGCATCTCTATGAAACCTATTGAACAGAAAAGCTTTGACGATTGAACTTTCAAGAACAAATGCAAAACTTATAAGTTAATTTAAAAATATGTTAGGATTTCATCAACAGAGCTAAAATTATTCCGTTAGTAGGATGCAATGTTTGAGAAATGGCTAGTCTCCAGATTCCTAAAACAATCATTTTTTGTTTAACTAATGTTTCAGTAAGAATAGGTATCAAATGAGTTAAAGCTCTACGTGCATAATGGCGTGAAATATTTTCAAATCAAACTTGTGATTCTACATTCATTTTTATTTGCTTCAGTCATGATGTATGTGAATATGCAGGCAGTCTTTTTTGTTTATAAATATGCAGAAGACTTCTTTTTTACGTAGAGTTTTAGGCAGTATTTTAAGCTAAAATCATCCTTGCTTGTACCGAGATGTAGAGATAGATATTAGTCAAATACTGATAATGATAAGTATAGAAGCAAATGATACTATCAAATAGTCTGAACATATAAATGATACAATCCAAGACAAAAACCAAATGACCGAAACGATGCGCTTCCGACATCTACACCTACTGACGCTCCTGACACCTACGCTTACTGACGCTTCCGACACCTACGCCCACTGACGCTTCCGACATCTACGCCTACTGACGCTTCCGACACTTACGCCTACTGATGCTTTCACGTGTCAATTCGTGATGGTGCTGAGCTAGTCAATATTATTGTGACGCAACCCCGCGCAGGTATTTTTCCCATTAGTTGCAAGTTGTGCCTGTACCTGATACCACCTTTACATGTCAATTCGAGATCGAGCTAGTTTTTGTCGGATACCTATGTGAATGTGGGTGATTTTGTAGGTCATTATCTGATCTATTTATCCATTGATTCAAAACGAATGGTCATCAAGTTCATGGAGCTGAATGCATATTTGGATAATACGCTAAGTTGAGGCGCTCTCCGGTGATTATTTGATTTGTTGGTAAGACAATGGGTCAGATCATTATTATTTCGGGTCAGATCTTTATTATTCTAAATTTCCACTTGGATAAGCATCTTCACTGTTGCTATATATAGAGTTGAAAATTTTAAGAAAAACTTGACAGTTCGCAAACCTAAATAGAATTTGTGGTTATTTAGGTCAATTCTGGAACCTAGTTGTTCATTAGCAGCGATAGCACCGGTCTTTACAATTCTCGAACTATAAAGACCGATTCTTGAACTAAAAAAAAATATAGTTCTCGAACTTCTCGAAATATATATTTTTTCATTATTATAAAGTAAAAGAGAAAATTAAATAATTGGATTGTATTAGAAGTTTTCTGTCCTTGTAGATATCGATTCATTGATTGTTTGGATTGAATAATTTAGTTGCGGAAGAACTACAGTACTATCACTAAACTATGAATAACGGCAGTGCGCCAGATACAGTTACGGGAGGAAAAACTCTTGAACTCACCGAATATGATCGGGTGTTGTCTTATCTTACAAATTTATTTATATTTGAATCTGAATAGGAAAAATGAGACAAATTCACAATACCAAAAGTTAGCGGAATCAGCATCAATTAATTTTAAATTTGAAAATTATTCTCCTCTTCTGTTATTAGTCGCTTAGTCTTTCAATTTTATTGAGAAGATAATACTTCCAAATTTATTTAGAAAAAATATGTTTTCTAGCAGTTCAGCAGAAAAAAGTGTTAATTAATTAAAAGATACAATAACGGTGTCTTCTATTTTCATTAATTTATTTGAAAGATTCAGTTCTCCGTTTTGCAGTATCGACGTCCGCACAAAGCCATTTCTGATTCAACGGAAATACGAATCAGTACGCGAATGCTTTCATCTGAACTCTGCTGTCCAATTTGCCTAGATTTACTAACAACAACGATGACAACAAAAGTCATATTTTTATTTGAATTCCGAATATTTAAATTATTTGACTTGTTGGAAACTTTGGCAGTTGAGTTTGAAATTGGCAAAAATCAGCGCAAATTGTTTCAAATAGTTTTCACCGGTTTACACTCGGAGCATATTTATTTATAAATTTCGAATTTTTTTGAATTGTATAATCTACCTTATTGGAATATTTTATTGTAGGAATGTTTGCATCGATTTTGCAGTGAATGTATCACGACTGCTTTGCTCCGAGGCAACAAAGAATGTCCTACGTGTCGGAAAAAATTAGTTTCTAAACGATCGCTTCGTCCTGATCCGAATTTCGATGCTTTAATTAATAAAGTTAGTTGTTGTTTCATCTGTTTTATATCAAGGAGTTGTTCGAAATTTCTACGCCATTTACATATAGCTGCAAAGCTTCTGATTTTACGCCATTTACTTTGCTACAGATTCATCATTAAAGATTTGGCCGGATCGACAAATTTATGAACAAATGCAGCAGAAAGCAATGGAAATGTTTCATCAACAGAGTAATGTAGAAGCATTGCAGAAGAGTATTGAGGCAGGCATGAAAGCACAAGCTGCTAATCGTCGCCAGCGTGTTCAGGGCTCATATGACTACGAAAGTTTGTTTCAGAATAGTTCATCATTCTGGATCACTGAATGTTTAAAGGGTATTTCCTCAATAATTTTATTTCAGAAAGAAAACGACGGCCTCGCAGTGATGTTCATGATCATTCTTATAATAATTCTCCTGATAGTAATTCACCAGAAGGCAGTGGTGAAGGCGATGAGAACTATTTGCATGCAAGGTTCAATTTCTTTTTACTGTTGGTACCACATGTTTCTTTTAAATTTTTGTTTATTTTAAATATCATTTATTTAGACACGAAGAATCGGTTTCTGGAGCACACACCTCTGCTAACAGTATTGTCAATCTTATCAATGGTTTGTTCCTTATTAAAATTGTAACTTTTCAATTTTTATTATGGAAAAAAATAGGTATATTATACTTTGAGTCAAATAACTAAAGAAACAGAAGAGCATTTTTTCGGTTACACCACTGTTCCGGAAAGGTTTCGAAAAATATTTTTCAATTGCGGTGCACTAACTAGAAACAAAAAATGGAGAATAAAAGTAGCATGATATTTTTGCTTAGAGGACTTTTGAGAGAAATGATTTCAATAATTCGACTTATTGTAGCAACTAATGGCACCGTTAGTTCACGAGCTTACTCACATCGCGATATTTCAAGCAGCAGCACAGGTCTCTTTTTTTGTTGTACAGTGAAAGAATATTTGTGTCAAAACAACAAATGAATATGATGTGATATTGAATTGTTTTAGATTCCGATTCTCTCTCTTCGACCACTGGTACTTCTGATACTACTGATACTTCTGACTCGTCAAGCAGTATTTCAGCTCCTACGCTACCAAATTCCATCGCAAATTTAGTAAGTGATATATATGAAAGTTCATCGGAAAAACACTTTGAAAAATGTTGGCTATGCAGTATTGAATGTTTTGGAATTTCACAATAGAAGATTTATCCAGGATGGTCACCCTCTTGTACCACCACTTAATGCATGTACACTAAAAGATCGTATGCACAAATGGCTTGCTGAAAATCCGTCATCACCTTTAACTCCCGATGAAGGAATGGGCGAACAACTGGAAAGACGAGTGAGTTTTTTATCCATTTTGCATTTGATCTAGTTCAGATCACTTTACTTGACTGGTTATTGCGTTGCACTTTTGATACTTGGCCTAATTTTGTTACTGATATCAACAAAACAAAATTCGTTTGATAGTGCAAAAATTTCCAGCTTGATGAAGACATTGATTTTGCGGTTACACGTACAGATGGTGAATTTATTGAGATTGAAGCCGAATTGTTACCTGCAAAATCACTGTTCAAGCGGCCGAGCGTGGCATCATCGTTATTAAATCGACGTTATATTCGAACAAGAGAGGATACTACCAGTATTTTCCTGATTGTTAAAAAATTGAACTAAACAATTATCTAATTTTTGTTTCAGTTTTACTTTCAAGCTGTGGTTTCGTTCATGGAAACTTCTTAATTCAACATTCATTTATTAGACTGGAGACACTCCCGTCTTTGTAATTTTTCTCACTTGCAGTGGAACATCTTGGTGAATTTCTGTATCAAGTATGTAGTGCAGAATATCGAGAAATGCAACAGAAAAATTCATCTGAGGGACCAAAAGATTACTCTGTTGAAAATACCATCACTTCCTCTCTAATACAGCAATCGTCTGCAAATGACGTACAGCGGCCCGAACATTTTTATGTCTATGTAAGTTTTTAAAAAATAATTTTCCGTCCTGTTTGTACGACTTGTGATAGTTATGTTTGATGCAACGTATAAAAATACAATATTTATGACATTGTTCACTAAGTATTTTTACTGAATAGTTAAGCGTTAATCTTTCGAAACAGAAATTCTATTCTTAAACAAAAATTTCCGAGAAATTTCTTAAGATCCGAATCTTTGAAGGGTTATTATAGAGTCGCGTTGGCGGCCGAAGTGTGAATAAAATATTCGGCAATGAGACAGTTCTATCGGCACTGCATACTCAAAGACGTGGGGATCATCTGATGATATTTTTCGATATCGCACCCCTGGATCTGCATAGTAAATCAGTACTTGAGGAAATTGTTTATGACGACTTTTTGAAGTAGATTTTTTTTTTCATTTTTTAGCTTTTTTTTAACACATGAAAATTAATATACGGTGCATACTGTGCTACATGAGATAAGTACATTATTTTGGTGATATACAGATAACGTACATTATTTTGGTGATATACAGATAACGTACATTATTTTGGTGACTTGCTGTTTAACATATTGAGTAATGAAACAATTTTTAACTTGTAGAAATTTGAAGCATTATGAACTGATCGCATGTTTGTAAAATAATCGGTCTGGTTATATCGTGCAGGAATGTAAATTAGGTATTAACGAGAAACTCGTGATATTAGAAATGTTGCATAGCTACCTACATCTGTGTGCTAGAATCGGGAATTATTCGAACAATAATGACTTTCGTGTTGTAATCAAATAAGATTGCTCAGACATTTAGTGCAGTCGTTCTGAAATCTGATCTTGTATATCTGATGAAAAAGGTCCTTATCATTGAATGAAATCATGCTACTCTGTTCTCTTGCTGATTGAGAAAACAATAGAATATATAGGTGAAATAATATATAGGTGAAAGTTTAGAAGATTCAAAGTTGTCATAATTTGTTCATACTTTAATTTACGTATTTTGTACAGCCAAATGAATAATTTTATAAAAGATTTATTTTTAGCTAATAATTGTTTTCCATTTCTGCTACTGTATATTTTTCATGGTAATGTCTCGCGGCATATTCCTTCTTGATTTTTCATGTAAAATAAAGGGCTTTCTTCATACAATTACTCAATGCATGCTAGCATATTAAGTCGAAGGTAATTATTTAATATCAATATAAGGTATTTTTTGTTATATTTCTGCTAAGCATGGACATCTCTAAGAAGTTACTTGATTGAAATTTCCAACCATCTGTCAAATATTTCTCCTCATAATGGAATGAAGTAACTGTCAAAAGACGGAAACGAAAGAAATCATTGCAGGTATTCCATCATATCATTCATCATATCACTGCAATTGCAGGTATTCCACTTCCACCACATCATTGCATGTTTTCCTTCTACTTTCCTATTCATTATGGTTATTTCTCTTTTTACTCTGTTCTAGAAAATAACCACCTTACTTAGTTAAACTCATTCACACACACACATACACACACCTCAAACAAACATTAATTTTGACAATCGATTGCAGTCACGAAAATGTTTATTTATATGTGTGCGTGCGTATTTATCTATATGTGTGTCTGTCTGTATGTATTGTGTACATGTGTATGTGTATGTGTATGTGTGTGTGTGTGTGTATGTGTATGTGTGTGTGTGTGTGTGTGTGTGTGTGTGTGTGTGTGCGTGTGTGTGCGTGTGTGTGCGTGCTATATGTGTATATATGTGATAAGTGTTTATTTGTTGCTTATGTGTACATGTGCGTGTGTATATGTATGTCTATGGTATGTGTACACGTCTACGTGTATACATGTGTGTGTATGTGTGCGTGTGTGTATGTGCTATATGTGTATATATATATGATACGTGCTTGTTTATTGCTTATGTGTACATGTGCATGTGTATATTTTTGTCTATGGTATGTGTACGTGCATAAATGTGTGTGTACGTGCATACGTGTGTGTACGTGCATACATGTGTGTGTACGTGCATACATGTGTGTGTGTGTGCAGTAATATATGTTTGTTGTTGAATGAAGAAGCATTTTAAGGATATTTGTGCCAGTGAATGAATGCATGCATAGAAACTGTAGAATTGGCAGTGTGCACGTCGCCATACATTGTGGCATGTTGATGCATTAAACTGGTATAGCCTGTTTGGTATTATTTTCAGAAGGTATTTAGTTGGCAAAAATTGCAGAAATGGTTGGATAAGTAATGGTTGTGGCTGAGATGAGATGACACCTTGCAAAGGTAATGTGCATTTTCAAATCCAATTCCTTCCTATAACTCTGTTCATTGCACATTCATCATTCTACATCATCAAATTATCATGATAAGATAATCATGATCATTGTTGACTTTCCCTTTGATTTCTTTTTTATTTGATCAGGAGATTGATATCATTTGATAGAAGCAGCATTCACTCAATAGTTTATGGTTAAATTGTTTCATTGCAATATAATTTTATTTCAATAAATTAATTTATAATTCTTTCAAAAATAAAAAATACGAAAGAGAACGAATTTATAAAAATGTTTTTATGGTTACTAGTAATCTTTATAGATAACTGGCAGCTGTCTTCAGATAATCTTATGGCAAATTTTGGCTTTACAATTCATCAATTGAATGCGCAGGTTGTAAATGGTCAAAATATAATTCCTACTGCTGGTATAAATGAGGAATTGAAATCGGCAATAGCTGGTGAAGTACGTGCTCAGATGGTACCAGTTGTGAAAGAGATTGTACGTGAAGTGGCCGATGAAGTGAGAAATGTTATAACAGATGTGATGAGCCCACTTTGTGATGAACTTCGTGATATTCGAAGTCGTGTTCCATTGCCAAATAGTTTGCTCTATTCTGCGGGAAATATGGCGATATATGCTAATGGATCATCCAATTCTCCCTGTGATATTTTAGTAAGCTTTTATTTTTTTTACTCATTTTTCATTCATTTATTGCTTTGGTTTAATTTTATTTTATTTAAATTTCCTTTTTTTTGAATTTTTTTCTTTTCGTTATTGAATTTTTTGAACATGATACACAGCAGTAAATAAATTAACGGAAATTATTTATACATGTTTTCGTTTGTTATATATATTTTACAGAGCTACTTTGAATCTTTGTCACAGATAGGATTTTCTAGAGAAAGAAAGTGGACAGATGTACTGGGAGTGCAGGCCGTTCTCCGTCGTCGGTTAATCGTTCAAAAACATATCAGGAAAATAATTTTAGCAACAAGAGTCAAGCCGAATATTTTAAGTAGGTTTTTGCTCTTTATAAGATAAGAGAATTTACGTTGCTTCATAAAACTGAACATTATATGTAAGAAGTTAGAAAGGATTTTCATTATTAGCAGAAGTTATTTTTATCCATTTTTTACCACCAGTTTTTATCGGTTGTTCATTTATTTTAAGCTTAGACAAAAAATTTTACAGAGAACCAAAGGAACCACGAGCACAAGCATCTACGAGCGATTGTGCAGCATTTAGTTTCATTTATTACAATACAGTCTGTCTTATACCGATATCGACTTTGTTGGAACCCGAAAAGTAAAGTTTTTTTACGCATAATTATTTCATAAAAATTTGAAACGACAACATCAGAATAATTTCTGTTAAGTTAATGAAGTTGATCCTTTTATGCAGTTCTACTGTTTAAGTAATGCATTCGTATGTCAAAAAGTGCCGAAGATATTCCTCGGAAAAGAAGGAGGGAAGATCTCTTTTCTTGTCGATATGAAGGCAGTCAAGCTAAGGGATCTCACGTCCGATAATTTGGGTAAGCGATTCGCATAAAATTTGGATTCATTACGATAGATGCTGCATGTTATAATGTGCAAATTTCTTGATCCTTTTTTGCATGTTATGTTAGTGAATGAAATGCGATTCATCAACTGAGCTTTCAGTGACTTGTTTTGTTGTTCAAAACCAAGACTTTTGGAGAGTTCTATAAGAAATAAAATCAATAAAGTTGAGAGTAAGTAAGAGTGGATGCATAACTTTTCTGATAATTTAATTAATACGCTCGACTTTGCTGATTTTAGGATACTGGACTTCAAGATTTGCTGCACATATGAAAACACGAAAATATTTCGTAAAGGATGGTCAGATTACGGGGCGTATCCAGCAATTCGGACAAGTTTGTCACCTACTGCAAAACTACGATTATATCTTACATCGGCAATATTATTGTCATGGAAATACGATTGGACCAGCAGCGATCCGGAAAAATATCTGGTATCTAACAGGAAAATTGAATGGTGGACAAGTTGTTGGATGCGCATTAATTTCATATGAAATTGATGACAATGCCACTGTAAAAATATCAAAATTACGGTACAGATCAGGACTGAATTGTGTTGAAGTAAAAGAAGAAGTAGCAGCTGATGAAATGGATGTTAGTTCTATACTTACTCCAAATGCTGAATTGCAAAGGTTCGTGGATGGTATGCAGACATTATGATTGTTAGTTGGTTATATTACTATCAAATAAATTTTATTTTAGACCATATTGCTAATATATGTGTATAATTTTCTGGCTGAATGTTTATTTGTACTCATGGTATTTTTATGGGAATTTTTATGTGTTAACATTTTACTTCCAACTGTTCTTTCATTTTGCGATAAATCCAACGACTTGTCCACCATTCAGTTATCCCAGAACTAAATGCAAATGCTCAAACTAAATAATTTTCAAATCCAGATGTTTTGGAATGAAGAAAGAAATAGCAATACATATAGCAGCATTATTCACTGATATCTTCCTTTTATGTCAGGGGAATTTTTCAAACCGAATTGAAATATTGTTATTTATTTAAGAAGTTTTTCATAATCAGCTATCTCTTTCATAGTTTGAGTTATAAAACCCGCTATATTAAATCTGTGATTCGGGTATTCGAGAAATCTTACTAGTCGATAACTTTAGTGGATATGTTATGTTTTACCTCACACTGTACATTTGTTGCTTCTTTGAAAATAAAATTTTATAATTTATTTTTGTTTCAGTAGTTGATTTGGTAATATAACTAAATGGAAGGAATATATATAAATTTACTTGTGTGTTTATGCAAAAGTATTTCGGAAAGAATATGGATTTAGAATTTTCTTTCACCGAAATGATGTGTAGCTTTCCAGTAAAACAATTGAAATTGAATGTAAATTTTAGTCTGTACTGACGAGTAGGCAAAGTCTGTAGAGTTATCCATGGAATCATTTACGGAAAAAGAATTATTAGCAACAATAAACGACATGGGTTATGAACTTTCTCCTAAAGAACTGGCATTCTTCAAAAAAGGTACAATTACATTATGTTTCGTATTTGCTAGTAGGATTCGTTTAAAAGTTATATGGGAGGCGAGATATTGTTACTTGTAAGTAAGAATTATAGAAATGGATCAGTTCCTGGATGAGCTGGAAAAAGAAAACGAGCAGCAGTCACTAATGAAAAATGTTTCGGTATATTTTGAGAACATATTTAAAATCTCTATTCTGCTTTAAACTATAAACAACATTCAACCTGAAACTTTCCAGTTTCAATAGATTGGAATTTTTGGTAGAACTGTAATTTAATTTTTTTTGCTTAGACATATCATGCAGTTGTAATAAAAGGAATTGTTTTATGCGGAACAATATCGTCGCCTTCCATATTATGAAAATGTTGAATTACGTAAAAGTCAGGGAATTGCCGCTCGATCTTCTATATTCATTGATGTAAACTTTTTAAATTTTAAAGAATTCATTTAAGACAGAAAAGCCAATTTCGATTTTTGAATTCCTGACTACGGGAAATGTTTGCTATATTTAGCTATGCGTCATGTTTTTCATATTTTTTGATTTTTTTGTGTGTAGCTTATAAAAAAGAGTTTGTTAATTAGGTTTTGCAGCGAGTTCATGATGAAATACTAGATCACGATGAAATAATGAACATTTTGGATGACGGCTATCGTTGTCTTCGACAAATCACCGAGGATAACAATCGCTTACAAGACTTAGTAATATTTTTATCTTTGTTAATTAAAGGATTGTAAAATCAGAAGAAAATTTAATGGATTTTCAGAATAGTCGACTCGAGGAAAGTTTGTATCGTAGTCATGCGAAATCATTTTCATCTTATGAAGACAAACAGAATTTTGTTCCTGCTCAAACAGTAAATGGTATGAAAGATTGTTTTTTTTGAAAATGTAGTTTTATTTTATTTTTCTCCTTTTTCAAGTTTTTTTATGGAAATTTAGCTCATTAGTTTCCATGGGAGGAATCTGGAAAGAAGCAAAATAAGATAAAACTTAAATTATTATAAATTAAATGAGCTTTTTTCCTTAATTTTAACCCTTAATTTTTTTCGCTCAATTCTTATTTCGTTTTGCTCTCAAACGTGCTCATTCTTTTCTTAAATTTTTAAAATTGCACGAATATGGATGAACTAAAACTTTGATAAATTCTTATTTTCAATCAGGTCTAACAGAACATATCGATGAGGTGAAAAAGGACAATGTACTGATCACTGTAGATCCTGGTAATTTATTCAGTTTTTATTTCATTTTGCTTCAAATATCTTCATTCTTTCCTTAAATTCCTATAATTATTCTTCCGTTTTCAGCCATACGATCGGTTTTGCACCCACTTCCTGGTGGAGTATCATTTCGACATGATCCTGTAAAGAAATATGAATTATACAGAAAAGGCTGGTTGGAAAATCCTCCTCCAGGTGAGAAAAAGCGATTATCATTGAGATGGAAAGTGCGAGAATTCATGCTACGGCGAGAAGTATCCGGAGTTAAACCTATAGATTTGGCTCGAAGAAGAATATCAAATCCGGATTGGTATCCACGTCCTTATCTCGACTAAGCAGTACCTTATAATTGCTGTATACATTTTTTCGTTTTTTTGCTGTTAAAATTATACAGTGACATAACGATGTCCACACTGCCACTGATCTTAGTTCTGAAAAGAATGTGAACTCATTAGAAGCAGAATTATTATAAAAGTTGTCGCGAAAGTTGCGAAAATTAAAATAAATTTTATACAAATTAGAAGGGAATGCTTTCCATGATTCATCAGTTATCTCATTTTTTATTTGTTTGATTTACATTCCTTAGATTTATTTCCTATCAAATGCCAAATGTAATTTTTGCATGCCACGTGTATTTTTTGCCCATATCTTTGTTTCCGTTTATACAAAAAATTTCTTTCCTAACAATCACTTCATGAATATTCATCTAAATTTCTCATTCCAATCTTCACATTGGATCTTATTAAGATATTTATATGTTAACAGTTTCTGTTGTAAACAACTCCTACTTCTAGCAGTATATAAACCTAGCTGTATCAAGCAAAAAAGGATTCAATTCAATTTAGTCATGCTTGCACTCATTCATCATTCATTCGTTTTTTCATTCCCTATTTTTCAAATAAAGGTATACAAGCCGGCTTCTCGTCCTAACGTATCTTGGAGCTCACAATATTCGATACAACCCGGCTTCTCGTCTTCGACTCAACACAACTTTCACCAACAGAAAATATTTTTGGTGCCACGAGACAAAAACTTTCCCGACAAAAGTTGTTAAATATTTATATGCAGTTTTTCATTATAAATTCATCGTGTTATTTTTCTGGTTACTTTTTTTTTTTGGCGTTGGTCTGTTAAAATCGATACATAATAAATTTTTGCACACAGCTCAATCTGCACAGTAACATTCAACACATATGTTTCTAAAGTTTGAAAAAATATTAAAAAAGCAATTATTTGAACTGAACTTTCTTCCTTGAATTTCTCGAATGGTCACAATGTGATCATAGAAGAAAAATTAGATGAGAAATACGAAAGCATTGTTGGATTTTAAGGCCACTTTCTCCGTTATCATCATTCATTATTGTGCGTCAGTTTATTAACGATATTATCTAAGAGATCGACTGCACTGCTTTTTATAGGGGTAAGATGGGCGTCACCAGATTACTTGCCCTCATTGAATTGACTGGTTGATCGATTCTTAATGGTGATATTCTGCCATCTACCGGAGAATACAACCTGAAAAGTGTCCTAATTTCCCCATAATGGCTGTGAACTAGTTTGAAGCGATTATCCCTGACTCAGAATATTTCATGCATTTCCAAGACGATTTTATCCTCATTATTTTTGTTGTTTAAGAAGTAATTAATCAAAAAATTTAAACTATATTTTAAAACCTATGTCTGATGCTTAATGTCAAATTTAATGTGAATGATCTCGTAGCAAATACGCTAACAATAACAAACATTTAGGTTTGTCGTTGCGAATTGCAATAGAATTTACGACTTTAAGATCATTCGAAAAAATTTCCTCTTTTTTCAAACGTAAACGTGTTCCTTAAGAAGCCTACCTGGTGCTATAAATAAGGAAATATGACTTGAGTTCAGCATATTAGACGAAATAAAGAAAGAAGAAGGATTTGTATTTGAGATTTGGAAATTTGAAATTTTTGATAATTCAAGCAATTTATATTATTGAAGTAAATAAAATCTGAATAAGTTCTTCACCTTGAATGACTTCAAAATTTGCGTCCTTTGGTCAAATGTGTTAGTTTTATTGCGTTGAATTCCGAAACATTTGTTGAAATTTTCAACTGCTTAATTTTTTTCTCGAAATTAGGAAATAAATTTTGGTAAAAATTTCGAAATGTAAAAGTTGACGTCGCTCGGAATAATCGATTTGGTAATTAATTACGAAGTGACAATTCGACTTTAATAATTGATTCGAAATCAGAACTTTGAAGATTCCCAACTATCGCCGTATCAGTGATTGCGCAACATTGGAAGAGGTAAGATGAGAGATGACAAAAGGAAAAATTCCTATGGCCTTGTTTGCATCTCTAAACCATTAGATACCATCATTTAATGTTGACCGTCGGAGATTGTCAAGACAAGCAATTGACGGGAGGAAGTTTTTTCAACGCTGCCCGCTTCATCTCGTATCGGATAGTTCTTGTACCACTTCCTTCTCCCCTTTCCCCTCTCATTCTCTATCAAATTAAATATTTTTAAAAAATTCTCAATTGGTCAAAATTTCAAACGTTCCGCTCCATTAACTTCATCTTTTTCACCTTCTATCATTTCTCGTAGGTAGCAAACGAGGCGATAGATTGTATATACATTGCTTTCATTTACACTTATACTTACAAACATTATAGTACTTACTTAAACAAAGAAAATATCATAGAAAGTCAAATTTAATTTAGAAAACGAATTAATGCTCGGAGCAGTGTCATATATTGTCTGTGCAGGTGATAAACATTCATTGTTCAGCTTTCGATATCGGCGGGGAAAATGTTGATATTTCTCGTTGCAGATACTGTAATCCTAATCGGTACTCTTTGCTAGACCGAGAAATCATCTCAACGGGATAAACAAATGTTGGATGATTTTTTAAATAGATTAATCCATGAACGGATAACATAGACAGTATCAATTCGTATCGCTTTACCAGTTTGTTGCGTAAGAAAAAATTCCTCATGTATAATAGAATGTTTTTCATGTGAAGCATACAGTGTACTTTTTTAATTTTTACAGGAATTGAATTTTTATTAATCGGAAAAATTGAAAAATTTTTGAGACTTAGTTTGTAGCAGCAAAAAGTGAAGGATGATTTGTCGCGTTTTTTTTCACGTTTTTCTACTTCGTTCTTACTGTTACTGAAATTTTTTTTTTGCTGTCGAAGGAATAAATTAATAATTGAAATGCAGTGGACAATTGGCTTCTTATCAATGCTTTTTGAATATTTGCAGAAGGAAACATTTTGTGAACGGTACAAATCGTACGATGATTGCTCTTGCTAGTAAAATAAAATAGTTGAAATTTCAGCGTTTTGCTGTTAAAAAAAATGGAAAAGTTAAAATGTTGCGTGCAGACATATGCATGGGGTAAAAAAGGTATGGCAAGTGAAGTGGCCCGAGTATATGCTATGGGAAATCCCGATGCAAGAATTGACGATAGAACTTCATATGCTGAGGTATGAATTATTACAATTACAATTACTTGCGCATCATAATCAATTCAGTACATATTTAGATGTCTAAAACAATTAATATGTAAGAAGAAACATTATATTAAAGCTGTGGATGGGCACACATCCGGATGGACCGTGTAAGATTCAACGATCTCAGAAGAAACTTTCCCAGTATATTGCTGAGCATGAAGGTAGCACTCATCGAAAAATCTCGTCTGAAAGGCATCTCCCATATATCATGAAACTGATGAGCATACAGCACAGTTTATCAGTGCAAGTTCATCCTACAAAAGTTCGTCCTTTGTTATCTTTTGGGATATTTGATGAAATTCAATTTAAATTAGAGAAAATAAATAGATGAATTAAATTGAAGACAAATTTATTTATTGCAATGAAGTTAAAATTAGAAGAAAAGATGGTAGGAAGGATTCATTCTTCCAACATTACTTGAGTAAAGATCACAAGTTTCTTTAAAAAAGTTTATTGCAGTGGAGATTCAAGCGGAATTTCTTATTCCATAATCTTCATTGATTTCAAATTTTAGCTTCTGTCTTTTTTATTATGAATGAAGTTGTTGTAGGAGCAGGCAGCACGGTTAAATGACCGTGATCCAATTCACTACCCCGATAGGAATCATAAACCAGAGCTTGCTTATGCGCTTACTCGATTTGAACTGTTGTTAGGCTTTCGATCTGCTGATCAGATTTGTGCAAATCTCGAAGGTTTTTACAATCATTAAAAAATTTTAATCCCGCTTTTCGGTCTTAAATTTCTAATTGAAAAATTTATTCTCGTAGTTCATCTATTTAAATAGTTTAAAATCTTTTTACTCATGCATACATAGCATTTACGTCAACCAGATTGCATAGCGATATTGCTGCTTGTTATTTTATGTATTTTGCTATTCATCTTATCTATCATTAGTTTGAAATACAAAATATTTGAAAATGTATAACTGCTCTTGCAGCTTTCCCAGAACTGAAAGAATTGATGGGTGACGATACATCGCACGCATTCCAAATACTGGTACGAGCTGGAATTAATGAAGGGTGTGAAACACTGAAATCTGCGCTAGCTGTGTGTTTCAAAAAATTTATGAAACATGCTAAAGATACCGCCGAAGTGAAATCATTGCTTGACTCTGTCCTTAAGAAACTCATTTGTGGAAGTTTGTTTTTCTTGAATTTGAGAATAGTAAACTGGCTAGATAAGGCATGCTTTTTATAAATTTAGACAAGTTTCTTGAAATGAGAGAATGAAAGTGAAGCTTTGGAGACCGAACTGAAAATCCAGAATGAATGCATTTCCCAGTTAAAACACAAATTTTTTGGAAAATCGAAATTTTGACTGTTTTAGCTTCTCTCGTACTGAAATTCTTGATTCCCAACCACAATTTAGAAAGGAACTAGTCGTAGTTTAGGATACCTATAATCAGTATCATACAAGTATTTTTTTTTCGAAAACTTTTAATACAATTTAAAACAGGCACAAATTTTCCATTATTTTAAAAAACTTCCATGTCCTTGGTCAGCATGTGGGATAAATACCGATTTTCGAAAAATATAAAAAATTTGCACCATAAAACTGCAGTACGTGGATCCCTTAGTGAAGAGACGGTAGCAGTTATCCAGAAAATGTCTCGAGATTTCCCGGGTGACATTGGTTGCTTTACACCGCTGCTCCTGAATCATGTTATTTTATCTCCTGGAGAATGTTGTTATTATGGCGCTCAAGAACTGCATGCTTATCTCTCCGGAGGTTGGTTCATCTTACCGATATAATTTTTATCTCCATATAGATTTTGCTAACTGATTGGACGGTCATCATTATTTGTTCTTCAGAATGTATAGAATGTGTCAGCTGTTCAAACAATACAATTCGAGCAGCATGCACATCAAAATTCATCGATATTGATACCTTATGCGAAGTTCTAAACTATCGGATGACCGATCCATCATATTATCTTGTGTTTCCAGCGGTTTTAAAAAATTTCCCACATATCCGTGTTTATGATCCTGATTGCGAGGACTTTACACTTCATGAAGTTAAAGTGAATTTTCTCCCGATTTTTCTTTATCATTCCTTATTGTTATTTAAGTGATCGATCATGTGAAGGAAAAATCATTTGTTTATTGATAGATGAAAATTGCCTTTATCTAAAGCAAGATTTCTTTGAGAATGAGTTAGAAGTATAAGTCTTTAAAAAAATAATGGAAGAAATTAGTACAAAATCAGGATGGTCAAAAATTTAAAGATAAGTGGTTAATCTTAATTAGAACTAAATACATACTTTTTAAAACTTCTTTAACCAGAAGCCCGAGAGTTTTTTGTAGTATATATCTTTTTTCCATATGGTTTATCTGTATTTTACTTCGAATTACAGCAGTTGGTCTACGCTTAGTTTAAACATCCTTTATTATGTTATATCATGACAAATTCCCCTTGTACTATTTCAGGTGTCATCAACATCGCTATCAGCAACATTAAAAGCACCGCCAGTATTTATCCCAAGCTTGGAATGCGGTAGTATCATATTCGTTGCAGAAGGTGAAGGTACCATTGAGAGCTATTCTGGAAAACGGAAAGCACAAGGATCTTTGATGATTAGGCGTGGTGATGTAATCTATATAGAACCATGTACCCAAGTGTGCTTCCTAGAATGCACTCGAGATATTCTAGCATATCGGACATTTAGCAGCCAGGAAGGGCCTAATCATCTGATTTACAATACAGCAGTATCAGAGACGAATGGTGCTACAGTTCAGATGAAAGGTCGCATCAAACCTTTGATCATGGATGATGATGCCGAATTGTTTAATATCGAAAATGAAATGGATGGAATTTGTTAAAATATGAAAAATTATGAATAATATAGTTTCATTTTAACAATTTTTGGGAGTTCGAAAATGTCAAAGCATACGGCAATAAAATAGATTAGTAATCGATTAAAGCACTCATTATGGGAAAATTTTAATTCATTCTGTTTAATTTTAATTCAATGCTCATATTTATTTCTCTTCCAAGACTAATTTTTACTATGTGAATAAATTTTTAGTTACTATGATTTTCCAGGTGTGGCGAATAGTTGTTAAATATTAATAATGATTTGAGTAAAAGGTTATCGAAATCTCTTAATGATAATAATGATTAGCTCCGTTAATGACTTTCATTGTTTTAAAGACATTTTTCTAATTTATGCAACCACTGAAGATTTCTCACAAATGCTGTGATACAATGCATTATTTTACACTGCCAAATTGTTTTATAGTTGTTTTATTCAAAAAAAAAAAAAAAAAAAAAAAAAAGAAATTAAACAGAGTTATTGGTTATGTTTACGAGTTCCATTATTGAGAAAAAAAAATCTGAAAGTTGCATAAACAATAAGCATTAATGAAACTAACTATCATTTTCATCTGATGATTAATAGTGGATATAGATACCAAATGATAGTCTACAGATTCCTATCTATCGTACAGGAGATATTCTGCATGATTTCAACATTTTGATCCCTGATCTTTTTGTTCCATTTTTTGGATTTTCGAACTTACGTGACTACTATTTCCACCTCTAAAGACATTCTACTTTTAAATCAGCTTGCCTTTCCTAATACGATTATATCACAAATCTCTTGAATCATTTATTTCATTATGACAGTAGGATAAGTTTCAAAATTGACTAGAAAAATCCAAATATGGAAATACATACGAAGTTCTTTGTCATTTTTAATTAACAACTTTAAGAATTTATGAAATTTCAACAACTAATGATTCGAAAATATAGATAAGATTGTTGCGTTTGTTCGATTGAAGGAAAGTGGACAATTAGAATTTGAAGTTTAATAAAGCTTCATTAACAGTCCATTCTATCAATGTGATTTGCGCAATTTAATGCTATGCATTACTTCACAGCTATTGAGTTTTTTTTTTTTTTTTTCAGTTCCCAGTTATTCAACTGATTGAAATTCTAATTTACTCTAACTTCATCTCTGATACTGTTACTATCATTTCCTAACTTCACCTTTGATATTGTTAATATCATTTCCTAACTTCATCTCTGATACTGTTACTATCATTTCCTAACTTCACCTTTGATATTGTTAATATCATTTCTCTTTATATTTCTATTCTTTGATATTGTTAATATCATTTCCTAATTTCATCTCTGATACTGTTAACATCATTTCCTAACTTCATCTCTGATACTGTTAACATCATTTCCTAATTTCATCTTCAATGGATGATACATATGAAAAAATATTATCACAAAGTTTTTTGTTCCTGATTTTTCTATTTAAAATTGAAATATTAATATTGGAAATCGGTCGGTGGTATCTTTATAACTTTGGCAGACTGAGACAAAATTAAATTTACATAAAAATTTTATGAAAATGAAGAAATCTATTGAATAATGCTCAAACTTTGTATTGAGGTATCCGTCAATTTTCATGAAAATATAATCCCACAACACTTGCGATACTGGACGATAAAGCTAGAAGACAGGGGGCTAGCTGTGCAATATGGTCGAAACGGGAATAATTGGCGAAAAAAGTTGCAAAAGGAAATAAACTAGAAAAGTATTTGTATATTTTAACCTTAAGTATATTGATAAAATGATAGCCATACATTTGACCCCATCCTATGTTGACCTTTCTTTTGTATTGTGTCTCCATATCTATACAATGATTTTCAAACAAATTGTTAATAGTTGATACATAGCAGGAAGCAATTTGATATTTTTGAAATTATCAGTGGAATATATATAGTTAGTTAGCAAGACCTGATTAAGAGTAGTGATAATAATGAAGAAAAAAGGTACTCTTGGTTTCTTCAGCTATCAATATTATCAAAAGTTATCAATATTGACTTCTTCAGTTATCAGTTATCAATGTTGTAACGAAAGAGAATGAGCTGCCTGTAAAAACTATCCTTATAATGATTTATTGCAATTACTCTTTAAAAAATCTCAAGTAGCGCTTCGTTCGCCATCATTCCTTGTTTTTACTCTTCAAAATTTTTATCAAAGTTTCATCGAAATTCAATGTATTATATTCGAGAAGGTAGATTTCAGGATGTTGCGTAAACTGAAACAGCAGATGACGCAAGCCGTAAACAGTATTACTCCCTTGGAGGTACTTCTTCTCTTGTTTGTTTACGACAGTTCATTCGATAAAAATCACAAAACTGTTAAATTTTTCTTAAACACACGCTATGTTATACAAAGACAGTGAGAAATGCCGGTGAATAGAAATGTCGTTGGGCGAACGATAGAGAGATTCAAATTCATATTTCAGATTCATAATATGAACGATTCATATTCCTTGTAAGGAAGCAACAAATTATTCGTTGAATCTTTCTTCGTTTTTTGTATTAGCTGTTGAGTAGCAAAATTCCAGCGATAATGGATAATTCTTTTATAGCCTCAACAGGAGCTTCTGTTTAATGGAAGCGATACATCTTCAGAAGGATTCCTCTGTCCCGTATGTATGCATTCGTTTTTTTCTCCGGATGAATTGCAGATACATTTTGAAGTACATACAATCAAGCAGGTTAATAATATTCATAATGTTTATTTTTAGTAATTAATTTTATATGCTATTCGAAGCTATTATGTAATCTAACAACTATAGCAGCAGAAAAACATGCACGTATTACGTTAATTTATTTCATTTTTTACCAAGTATTACTATTTTTTCAGGTTAAAGAACAAAAAAGCAGTGATTCCTCCGCACATAGTTCATTTGGTCCGTTTATTTGTTTATGTTAAAAGCATTTAAATGTTTTTGCAAATAGGCATTTTTTGTAAAAGTCCAGTACAAAACCGGAACTTGATTTTATTGCTTCAACAATACTAAGAGTGTTTTATTTAGGTAATGGTTTCAGTGAATCAGATGCAATTCATCTCGAATTGGACATGAAAGAACTTAGATCACAATTACAAGATGAGAAGCGTTATGCAGTGGAGTTGAAAAAGGAGCTAGATAGGTTGCACGGTCTCATTACAAAGCAAGTAGAAACATCTGGGGTATGTAAATAGCCGTAGATACTACAAGTTTAATTTTTTTATCTAAGAAATGCGATCGTTGTAAATGTTTTTCGCACCATTTTTTTCAGTGTCTGGTATTTATTGTATATTATTTGTGCTTTTTTTGATAAAATTTGCTAAATCCTGTCGTCCAATTTTAGGACGAATTACCTTATCTTACACAACAAGTGCAAATGCTCGAAGCTGGCAAAGCACTAGGTTATCTTTTTTTTTGATATTTTTGAAGAGGGCTATTTGTGTTTTTGAAAGAATATGGTTTTTATTTTCAGCAACGGAGCGAATGCTTGAAATGGAAAAAGAAAGAGGTAAAATGAACCGACAAGTTGAACAACTAAAGCAGGAAAAAGGTAGATTGATCAAAAAAATTGGTGAGCTTTCTACGAATGTTACTAGCAAAACAGATGAAATCGAAGAGAAAAATAAGGAAAAAGCTGTTTTGGGTGATGAGCTAGTGCGCTACCGGCAAGAGATACAGAATTTAGAAATGGAGATCGAAGACCTACGAAAAAAACTTGATCAGAGGTAAGTTGTGCGCCTTTGGAATTTCTTTATGGTTTTGCAGATAGCTATGCAGTAGGTTTGCCTATTTCTCTTGTTCCACGTAGCTCATTTTAGACCATCAGAAGATGATGTCAGCGTGCTTAGAAAAGAACTGGTGCACGCACAGCAGCTGATGGACACAATAACACAAGAGAAAGAGGAAGAAATTAAGAAAGATATCGGTACAATACGTATTATGGAGGAAGACCATAAAAAGTAAAATATTTTGGTTTAAATGCTGAAGTTATTGTTGCGTAAAAAATATGAAGAACTGTTTGCAAGGTAAAGTTCTTATTGAAAAGATACGCTAAGACATTTTTCCAGGTTAACATCCGAAAATGAGGTTCTAAAAAGCAGTATTGATATCTTCAAGAACACGATCGCCAAGTGAGTTAATAAGTTAATTTCTTCTCATTTTGCTGATTATGCGGCAATTTGCAAAGTCTTCAACACCATTTATAAGAAAAAATTATTTCAGATTTGAGGATGGATTCAAGGGGCTTATTGAAGAAATCGACACTTTCAAAAAAGTTTGGGAAGTATGTTACTTTTTTTTTCTGTCCACTCTACTGGTGTAATTTATTTAAAATTTTAATTGCAGGAAAAAGCCGCAAATTCAAGTGGAAGAATTCTTGATGCTTATAAGAAAATCGACGATTTAGAAATTACTCTGAGTGATTGCCGAAGGAAAATCATGGATGATTCGGAACTTGAAGATTTGAAAAAAATTTTATTGGAGGTAGTATCAACGATAATAGTTTTAAGAAAATATTTTATTGACATTGTATTATGTAATCAATAAAAACGATTTGAACTGGACAGTGATATCAGTGCTTTCATATTTAAATCATTTTTTTCAAGTTTAGGTTTCACAAGAAAATGAAAGGTATAAGGAAGAGCTACAGCAAAATAAGCATGCATTGGAAAAAGCTGTATCAAAAGCTGAAAAAGTTGGTTTAAATTTGTATTTAAATCATTTGTTCATCATCCTAGCGATGTTATGTTGATCTTGATTTGTGTTTTCAGGTAGAGAAAGAGCACATTAATTTACAACAAGAAATCGTGTCATTAACAACTTTGCTCGATGAACAAAAGCAGAACTGTTCAGAAAAAGTGCGAGGCAGATGAACAATTTTTTGCTGAAATTTCGAAAATGATTTCATTACTTTTGCAAACTCTTCTTGATTTCAGTAAGTTTTCAGGAAATGCAAACTCTTAAGGACGAAATGACGATAATTGAATATGAAAGAGAAATTGAACAATTAAAAAAAAGCATTTTCAATTTGGAAACTTCCTTGACTGAAGCATCCACGATCGAAAGTAGTCTGAAGCAGAATTCAGAAGAAGCAACAGCGAAGGAATCACTTTTGGTGCAAAAAGTTTGTTGTGCTGTAACATATAATTTATAGTAATTATTTCTTATGTGGGTTTGTTTGGTTTATCTTCATTATTTCAGGGCCAGGAAACAAACTTCAAATGTTTTTGTCTATGATCTCAAGTTAGTAAAAAACATTTTTTACAGAGTTCTGAGGACAGCGGATTAGAAGATTCAGCAGTGGAACAAATGCATAAAGAGAAACTAGCACTTGAGGAAACAGTGAATGGATTAAATGAAGCACTAATATCTTTAAATATCTCGCATAAAAATACAATATCTCAGTTTGAAAAAAATTGGAAAGAAAAAGTGGAGGCTGAAAAAGAAAAAGTGAAAGAGCTGGAAATTAAACTGAGTAGTCTGCAACAGAACTACATTTCTGTCGAGGAAGAAAATAAAAAAGTTAGCTTTAATCCTTGTTCGCTTTTGTATTTCTCCACGTTTTGTATGGAATTCAAAAAATTGTTATTTAAAACAAATGCCATTAATCAACATTGAAAAAACTATCAGTTTCTATCGAAAAATATATGTCATCATTAATTGATGATGTTGTCTTGATTTCGATTATTTAATTGTAATACTCTTATATTAATTTCTAAGTTATGTCTCAAAATTGAAATGGCCAATATCACAGAGAAGCAGCAGATTAGGACTAAAAGTAGTTCCAGGTGCGTTGGAGTGCTCGAGTATTTATCCACATAATTTATTGGTAACTTTGCAAATATTTCTCCATCTGTAAAATTAATCCTGTGTAAGGCCAATTATTCTAGTTATCAGCAATGCTGAAAGAAAGAATGACGACAGATGAAGAAACAAATAAAATAATCGAAACAGAACGTATCAAATTGAAATCAGCTGTTGAAAAGCTCACCATAATGGAGGAGAAGGCACGACAGCTGGTTGGTGGTTTTCTTTAATTTGCTAAGTTTGAATGCGGATCTTAATCGTTGTTTCGAAGTGCATGGGATATTCGTTATAGTCATAAATTTTCATGTGTTATGCTTTTATTTGTTTAATATACAGCAATATGACTACTTCAAACTACGAGTCGACAGGAAAATTTGCCTTGATTTTAATAAGAATTAAAGAATTGAATATAACTGGAGCGAAATTCTTCTTTAATTTTGCAAAATATCGTCTGCACGTGTTCCAACTTGGTTTTGTTTCTCAGTCTTACCGGAGTTCAGCAGTGTTTATAGGATAGCGAACTGCGTGAAAAAGAAACTGTTGCCATCAGGCGGAATGAAGAATATGTGAAATTAGAAGAAAAGATAAAGGACGTGCAAGCAGAATTAAAGCAAGAAAAAATAGCGAAAAAACAGGTTCAGTTTTAAATATTCTGCTTTCCATTATACATTTTGATACCACTTTCGGGCTAGTTCTGCAGTACGGTCATTGTTATTTTTTGGCAAAATCAATGCAGAGATACTTTTTCCAAAAATCCCATTTTTCTGAACTAACATTTCTCACAAGTTTTTAATGACCGTATTTTGTTTACAAAAGAAGGAAAAAGTTCAGTGTGAGATAAAGTCTGAAATTATGCTTAGAATGTCCTTTTCAATTACTATTGTCAAGTATTGTGATTCTGTAAGCAGAGTGTATATTTCAGTTAGAATCCGACTCAACAGAAAAAGCGAAAATTTCGAAAGAGAATGTTTGCCAGTTGCAGAAAGCACTTTCCACATGTGAACAAGAAAAAACTACGCTGAAGGAACAACTTGAAAGTGTTTTGCAGCAGTTTTCTGCTTTGGTATGTTATGTCTTCATTCGACTTTAAGACATGTATAATTTTCTAGCATTCAGTTGATTTTAATGATTCCTTGTCAATTTTCATAAATGTTATTGAAAATTCTCGTTTTTTTTAAATCTTACTTTATCTTTTTTGATATTTCAGATATTCTGAGCATTTTGCAGGGTGAGGAATGTTCGAAATATAAAGATAACGAAACTGAATTGCTGGAGGATATTAGCCGAAAAGAATTATTAATAAAGGTAAAGGTATCAAAACATGATGAGTGCAAAATTTTTTTAATTGTAATGTATTTTTTCATGTATTAAAGAAGAAAACAAGTTGTTCAGATGAAGTTTTTTTCTTCTATGTTCTATAGAAACTGGAAAATTCAGTTAAAAAATTTCCAATCTGATCGGAGAACAAATTAATTTCAAAAAATGTATGTTTTATCTGTGATTCAAAATTACAGAGTTAGGTTAAAACCATTTAAGGGACTTTGTTTGCATAACTTGCTAGATATTATTAATTTTAAGAAATTAAAAAATTCAAAAACTGGAAAATAAAAGGTTAAAAAGTGCAAACATGTTTAGATATTAATAAGTATTGTAGGAATTAGAAGAAAAGATCAATAACTTAGTGGCAAAGTTGGAGTCTGAAAAGCATAATTGTGAAGAGTCTATAAAAAGTATGCAAAGTGAATTGAAGCAAAGGAAACAGGAGCATGATGCGGTGTTGGGGGCGAGGGAAAAGGTTACATTTTTTTTTCTTATAGTTTGTGAGATTTCTTTATGTTGATTGTTCAGCAGATTCGAATAATAACCAAACAGCTGTCTTTAGGAACACGTAGTACAGATAAAGACTGTGAAATGGAATTAGAGAAGAGAATGGAAGCAGCATCTGTGATACTCAGTCGAAAATAAAACGAAAAGTTTCAAATTATTGAAAGTTGAAAAAAATTTTTAAAATTCAAAATTAACAGAGTGATGTATTGATACCTGTGATGCAGAAGCATTTCTGGGATGTGTGCATACATGAGATATCTTTTAGGAATTGTCAATCCATTTGGAAACAATTTCCGAATTAAACGAGAAACTTCATACGAAAGAAAAGCAGTTATCTGATGTAATCCAAAAGACGGTAAAATTACAGTTTTCATTCGCTATTTCTAATCTTAGTTTCGTCTGTGCTGCATTGAGTGTTTTCAGTTCTAGTCATACATACCAGCTTTCAGTAGAATTTTATATCATTGGAACAAAATTTTTTTTTCACCATTTCATTTTGAAACATAAATTAGCTACCACCGATGGTTCCTTCAAAAATCGAAGCTGTAGAAATAAATTGGCATTGTGGATAAAAATAGTTAATTTACAGGAAAAAGTACATAATGAATTGCAAATAAAGGAAGAACGAAGGTGTTTTCTGGAAGATGAAGTATTAAAACTGAACAATCAAAATTCGGAGGTATTTGGAATCAAAGCTTTTATATAGATATATTTTGAAAATTCTAAAATTTATTGATCTTCATATTGCAGTTGCGGAAGGAATTGGATCAGCGCTCGTTACAACTCAGAAATGATTTCGAAAAGGAGATTAATTTCCTGAAAACTGATTTGGTTTGTACTTTAAGATTCGAAATCTGGCTCTTCTACCTAGTTTCCTTTTTCTTTTCAAATTTTGTTTCTTTATAGGATTTGTTTGCAGGAAAATTGTAAAAAGATAAAAGAAGAAAGTGTCTCGGAACTTTATGCTGAACTGGAAGCGGAAAAAAGTAGACTGAAGGAGGCTTTAAAAGATAATGAGGGAAAGGACGAAATTTTGAAGCAAATGAAAAATGATTTGGAAAATGCCAAAGGAGATTTAAAAGAATTAAGGATTGTACGAAGCGGTAGATTTTTCTGATACAACTCACGGAGCTTAATATTTTCATTTGTCACGGAAGAGTGCTCAAAATATCCCCTTTATTTATTATTATTTCCTATTTAAAATTAGTCTTTTTAATCACCTATTTACCTGCAGAATTGGAGAAAAAGAATGCAGAATGGGTCCAGGAAAAACGAGCATTGCAAGAAAGGTTGGTGTGATACAATTCTATCTTTTCACTGTACTCAACAAAACTCAGAATGAACACAAAGCTTTTGAGCGAAAAAAATATGAAAACTGTATAGCCAGTTTTCAGGTGTTTAACTGCAGAAAGTGACCTTGAATTTGAACGCGAACGGGCTATTGTGAACAAGAGAAATTTTGATGATGTCCAGACTGCTATCCGAGAACTTGGACAAGTAAATCAAAATTTACAGGTAAACTCTTATAATGCTCTACCTTTCCTTACTTTCCAAATCATTAGGTTTAGGAACTGTGGTTTTTGTTGAAAATAACGAATTTAGAATTTTTGATAAATTGCTTTAACTTCGATTTTTATCATGAACTTCTAAATTGAATAACAATTATGAAATACTTTATAACTTTTCTCACCGTGTTTGTTTTGTGGGTGCAGGGCTGAGGGCATTCTTGATATTTTGGACTATTTAAATTTTTTTATTGTATTTTTTTTGTTAATTTTTTAGATGGATTTTGCCAAGCGCATATCACGTAAATGGTTGGAAGATTCAGAAGCCACAAATTGTCATGCATGTGACAAACCATTTACTATTACGAATCGCAAACATCACTGTAGGCTATGCGGACAAATATTTTGTGCTTCATGTTCGTCATTTACAGCTAAGATTGCATTATCAAGAAATCCAGTTCGTGTTTGTAATGCTTGTTATGAAGAAATTATGCATCGTTAATCTTGAAAACGGTGCTTGCTTTTTCCTAAATGGATAAAATATCTTACTGTATAGCGATGTATTTGTTAATGTATATTTCTGTAGCTATATATTTTTTTTTCTTATATAATCAGAAGTTATAAGCTTTTTTGAGTTTCCTAGTTTTCTTTGGAAAGTTGGTCATCGTACATGTTATGATTAACTAGAATGAAGCCAGAAAATGTTTCGATGATTCGGAGATTTTTTTAAAATAATTTTTTCTTCATTGTGAGAATTTGAATTTCTGATTATTTGTGCCTTTCAAGTTTTTTACAATTACACTCGGTGAAACTACTTTTTTACTAAACTTTTCGCGACGAAAATTATTAATCTCCTTCTCCTCTTTCTTTCGATTGATATATGCTGTGATATTATTATTTTCATGTTTCATGACACTGTCATTGTTTTCGTTTGAGTATTCAATACTATTATCTTAATTCTTGTTTTTAAATTTTAAATTATTTAGCATAACATGTAAGTTCGAAATTTATTCCTCCCCATTCAATATCATTTTTCAATAGCATCACTGTCGTTCTCAGCAAATTACCTGTATGAATAGATAGCTATGAATATTCGACACTGACAGATTCACTTGTACAATTAAAAAGAAATAAATGATAAAATTGTTCACTTGATTATTGTGGAATTAATGATATTTTTTCATTCAAGTTCAATGAACGAAAGGAGAATTGACTGTTAAGAAAAGCGCAAAACTTCATGGAGATCTAAGACCATTACTTTTTCGACTATCCTGTTCATATGCTGTATTCCAGTCATTATTCTGAATCTGAATTCAAGTCACTTAAATCAGTCACTTAAAAACAAATACCAATCAGTCACTTAAACAATAATGCAATTTATTTTTGGAGTTTGCACTTTTCTTAGTTTTGTCACTCAAATTGAATGCTTTTTTGGGATGTGAAAGATTTTCTGTAGACGAAATCTTATTTCGAACTGTATCTGAGGGCACGGTGGATGTGTTCCTAACGAACTTTTATGGGAGAAATCACGGATGAGTTCCTGCATAAGCTCTATTCCTGGATAGGTTACAAGGCAGAAATGTAGGAGATACGTTAATACAAACAATAATAGTAGTGAATTGATTGGGCTCAATTTTTTTCGCTGTTTTTTAATTGAATTTAAGGGTAAATTTTGTAAATTCCTTATGGATCATTATGCTAATTTTATTCATAAGATTATTCCTAATAGAATTATGTCAAATTGGGTGAGTCGGCGAGTACCGGATCATAGATCCTGAGAGTGTGGTTTGCAATGTTCAAGAAATAGTGTAACTCTTAAATATAACCTTTGAGCATTAAATGAAGAATCATTGTTTCAACATTTCAACAACTGTATAGTATCAAAGCTTCCTTGCAACATTTTCACATTATATATGCAGTTAGTTAAAAGACCAGGGATTTTACACTACCCTAATGTATTAGCTTAGATATGAGATTAGCTTATGGAAAATCGGACAAATCATTTATCACTTCCAAATTTATCTTTTAGTCTAATAAATTACTTGTCTCACAAGTATTTTAGCTTGGAAAAATTTTTACTCGAAATTACATTAAGGATTTGCCGCAGAATTGTCCGACAAATGAGAATATCAGAGTTGAGTGATTATTGAGCAAGACTCTGGATTTTTAAGTCTTGAACTGGTTTACACAAAAATTGGGTCTCACAATTTCAGGAAAGTTTTTTGATCGAGATTGTCGGGACTTTACCCCAATGTGTTTCTTTTTGATCTTGTAAAGGCGAACTGGATGTGATAGTCAAAAGAAATTCCAGACTGCCGATGTAGATTTTCTGCATAAATCACAAAAAACAATCCTCACTTATAAAATACGCTTTCGTTTTTTTTTTCTCTCTGTTATTGGTAATTGTAATTGTCACCAAATGCAGTCGAGAAAGACGGCGGAAAACCACGTCATAGATTACTACCGGGTGCAGGTAGGTGACAAGCTTCTCAACAACGTCCTCTAAAATTTGAGACTAAAATTAAATTTGTATGTGTAATACAGTCGTTCTTAACACATCATCATTGCTGCTGATAATATTATTGTCAAGTTTTGGAAGAGATATCCATGCCATCGGTTGCACTTACATGAATGAGCAACATAATGATGGGGATCGATGGGTAAGTGAAATTCAAATTTTGAAGCCAAAAAATTTTTATTTCAGACAGAAGAAACGTAATGAAATGTAGCAATTCTTCTGTTAATTATGAAGAAGTACATATTTATGTATTTATTTTAGAAGAATGTTTTTAGTTGCAGCATTCGAAATATTTTGAAGGATTCGGAAATTTGAAAATAACAGGATAAATGAAGCAATGCATTTCAGGAAGTATAATTATTCGAGTCATATCAAATGACACAAATAGACTCTAAATTTTGAAGATGAGTGAGTGCTATTTCAGACAATCCGATCAGGATTCATCGTCGAATGTCACGTTTTTCCGAATGGATCTTGGAAAGTTGATGTTGTTGCATGTCAGACACCGAAAGGTATCGAAATGCATGATGGTGATGAGATAATAGAAGGTGATATGGTGCGTTTGATCATCTGAATGCTGAATGAATTAATCTGTAGATTTTTAGTCAGAAATCTTGGAAATACTTAATTATTACAATCTACACTTGTGATATTTTTGAAATTAATTACAATTTTTTAAAAAGAGTTGAAAAAACAAGTTAAGAAAGCGTTAATCAAAATTTGCAAGTGCAATGTAATGATAAATGGAATAGAGCAGAACCATTAAAAACACTAAGATTTGGATACTGCGGACTGCGAAAAACAACAGTGTAATTTCTGTATTCGACATAAAGATGACAATTCCTGTTTCATATGTTTTATTTCGATTTATGAATCAGTTCTCAATTTTTTAATGCCCTCTTTCTTCTTTTTGAACTTTCTGTGATTTGCATGGAGTTATATGAGTAGTTTACTGTATTATTTCTAATAATACAGTAAACATTTGCAATAATTTTTGAAAGAAAAGATCGTTTTCATTTCACTTAGAATCTTTCAATTTTCCAATTTAAAATTATTATTCGATTAAATTTGGCCAAATTCAGAAGTTCAAATGTGTACAGTTACCATCGGGCGGATATCGGATTCGAATTATTGCTTGTGAAGGACACGACCTTGGTAAACATTTCGATTTCATCGCCTTATAGTTGATATTAAATTATTTTTGTAAATGCAATTATTGAGGGCGCTTTTTTATTATTTATAATTTCTGGTTACATTTTCGGAAAATTTAACAATTGCACAGGGGAATGGTGGATTAGTAAAAAGAACTTCAACAAAACTTGCACATTAACGGGAACAAACATTGTGAATTGCTTAACAGACACCGGCATTCCGATTAAACTGAATACATCCATTGTACTGAATGGAACTCGACATACGTTTGTTTCTGTTCATTTTCGTGATGAGAAATTCATTGCCGTTATAACTCATTATAACGGATCAATGAACTGTTTTTCAGTGTCTATTTAGGACATTCTGAAATGTCAAATATTAATTTTTTTTTCTCTATTACAATACATTCTACGCTGATCTTTCGAGATTTACATATTTATATATTACATTACTCGTTCAATGTTTTTTTCAATGAATTAGGCTTTTATCAACAGTATTGGCTAATTGTCTGCAATGCCGCTTATAAAATATTTTGGAGTGAAAGATAATAATACTTTTGCACGCAAGTGTAATATGTGCGAGCACATTTAGAAAGAAATAAAAATCTATGGGGATTTATTAGTTCTTATTCCAATGATATTTTTAGTTGTGCAGCCCATAATAATGGTACAGTAATTCTGAGACGGGATTTCCCGAAAAACTTTCGCATCATACCGAAGACTGAACAAAACTATTGCACTGTTAACGGCATTCAGAAGAAAATTGGCGAAACGTTCGTTTTTTTTTTCTTTCAGTTTTTTTTTTTTTAATTTGTGATTTCCGGAATTTTTAGTTTTTATTTATTAACATGTTTTACTTTAACGAATGATTTCTTAATGTTGCATGATAGCCAAAATTCTTTAATTAGTCCGGATGGATTCATGCTTAATTCATCATGAATGAGTCATTTAAGATGGATTGAAGATACCAATTTCATTAAAAAATGTAGCGAACAGGCTACAGTAATTGTAAAAGCTTGTATCGACGAAGATTTCATTATCGATCTCAACTCAAAACTTACGCGTAATGGCAAGGTGAGTTTCTTCGAGCAACCTGCCTTGACAGATATACAAACACCGGTATCTTACACATTTCCAGTCTTTTCGTTCACTTCTATTTCACCTATTTACTACTTTTATTTGTCATTGTCTTTCAAATATTTGAATAGCATAAAAATAAACTGGTCTGAAACTTTGCGATTATAAGAATTCAGTGGATTCTTATATCATTTTTTTTTTTTTTTTTTTTGTTCAACACTAAAATTTCGATGTAAGTCAGTATAATTGTTTGCTAAATTAAATTTCATACGTCGCACTATTATTGGTGACTAATTGTTTTTAATATGAAAGCATTTAATCCTGCAATAGACATCAAAGATTTGGAAATTAGTGAGGCATAGAAGAGCAGTGAGGACGACTTGAACCCAAGTAGAAAATTTTAATCATTGCTAATCTTGATTTGCGATACAACGTCGTCTCATCTCATCATTGGAAGAATTCTAATTGCAGATATACACTTGCACTGGCAACGGCGATAGGAATGTTTTATTCAAAATTATTCCAATTACTGACAACAGTACTCTTTCTCGGTTTATTATATTTTGTTTTCTTCTAGTGACATTGTATTTTTAAGAAAAGCAAGAAAAGTGACAACAATTTTTATAATGATAAAGTGCAGACTCGTACTATTCCATAGTTCTAGGCTTAAGTGATCATGTAAACAATAATTTTGAGCATTTTAATACAAATGATTGGAAAGGATATATTCTTCATATATTATTCACAACAGCTTAAGCTTATTATCAATTCCACTTGTTCGAACTGTTGAAAAATATTCCTGAATTAATCAGTGGACGACAATGTTAAATGAAATAAGCCGAGTAACAGACAAATGTTCAGATATCAAAGCAATTGAGAATGAAATATAATCAAGTAATTGTTATTAAGTAATAAGCTATTAAAATTTTTAGATAAAAGAATCACTTTGTTTGGTGACAATAAGAACATATACAAATGAACTGAAAACGACAATCACTGTAACAAAGAATGCATGGAATCACTATATTCGAAAACTTTTTTAATATTTATTGAAAGTGAAATAAAAATTACCTAATGAATATTTGTTGAAACAATATTTTTATTAAAATTGTACATAGTTTTTCCACTGCTGACCTTCCTGCTTCGATTTGAAGATAATCATGGAATCTTGTAAAATTTCAATTTTTTTTTTGAAAATTAGTGGAATCAAATAAATTAGTCGTTGATTTGAAAGGAAATTACTAATTGGCTTATTATATTAAGATATAAATTAATTAAAGTTAATGTCCATCTACTGGCCCGTAAAATCGATCATTAGCATCATACAGCTAAAGCCAGCAATGAGATTCATTCTGATGATAATGATGCTAAACACGTATGTCATAGTGCTTACTTCAGAATTATTTTGTATTAGTAATATGCATACACTTCTAATACATAATGTACTAAGCTTCTTCAGCTTCATTTTTACAATTGGAATAATACATAGTCACACAAACTTTATCACAGTGAATTTTTTAAGCTTCCATTTAATATTGCTAAGATAAAGTGGAAAAAAATTAATCGAAAAATATGCTGCTATTTCTTGTGTTACAACATGCGAGCATTTAACAAATGATAAGTAAATCCGAGCATCTAAATACTAATGTTTGTCTTCTCTATTGACTTATAATTCAGTGACTTTTTAATTCATGCCAATTCACAACTTTTACAGTATCAGATATTTCGGATTTGAAGAAGTGAATTTTATAAGTTTTAATTTACATTCATGACTAGAATAATTTTATGTATTGTTCTATATCATTAACACAGAACATTAATCTAAATGAATAAAATTTTTTAATGCAATATTCGAAATCTTCCTGAAGACTTTTAACCAATTCATTAAAGTTTCCTTCTCAAAATCGTCTCGATTGTTGATATCAGCCAACTGCCTGTAACTTGTCTCCAGATCATATCACATGCTCCGATACAAACTATATATGTCTTCAGAAATTATTTAAGAAGAAAGTCGTCCAATAAACACAAATCCTATTGATAAGTGGTTCCAATTAGTTGCTCATATCAAATATTCTTTGCTTTTTCTGTGATGACCTTTTACCTTAATAATGTGACGTCTTTATTCTTGACCGATACTTCAAAAAATGTTTTAAAACATACAGTAAAGATGATTTTTTGAAATATTCCAGTTCATACTGGTATTAATTTTTCTTCGAAACGTTTTGGATCGGTTGTCGGATAATATCGGAAATCGAGAAAATATGGATCTGCAAAAGAAAAGTATTCAATCGAACTGAAATATCTTTTCAGGAATCATAAATTCGAAACGACGATGATTTTTTGTAATTTATCATTTTTTCCTTATTCCTCGATGCGTTATTGATCGGCAAAACTGACTAATCGAAAATTTTATCGTCCTATCCCTCATAGTTAATACTTATTTCATTCCAATGCACTCCATTCTACAGTTACCATTCAAATCCTTCTTTTTCGCTGTTTTGTTTCGGCTCTCTTTTCTCTTGTCCTCTTCATGATACGATAAAGCCGTCTGCAGCTGCCTAGCTTCCCGAATGTCGTTGTCATCCTCCCAGTCATATGCATCCACAAAGTGTGTCCCCAGTCGTCGAATACCTTTCATGAACTGCAATTGGCATCTTCAAGCCTTCTAGCTACATTGTCTTCAGATAATAAACATTTTCACTGCAGTACCCCAAATTAGAAAACTTCAAGAATTCAGAATCTCAAAATGTTCTGTCTCATTTTATTCAGTTTCAACATTAATCTTTCTTTTAGGCTTTCTTTGCAAAAATTATTACACTACTTCATTTTCTAGCTGAATCGATACGACGAAGATCGAAAAATATCAGCTTACCAACCTGATCGTATATAAATTTATAGTCCGGTCGATCCTTGTATCTCAGTCTCATCAAGTGATCATAAATTGGTGTGAATTCAACTGGAGTTTTCTACAAGTAAAATTGTACTGAAATCATTGTCTTACTAAGTATCAGCGCAATGATTTGAAAATCTTAGCCATATTCGATATTTCCGGCCTTGAATTTTATCTTTTATCTCGTCAGTTTTATTATCTTTCGAATAAATTACAAGTTTGTAAAATTGTTCATGAAAGTTCAAAAATTCCTCATAGGACTTTGAATTTTTTTTCTAAAGAGAAAACAACAGCGCCGTTCATCTAATTACTTTAAAAAGTTTATCCGTTGTAATTCCTTCTTTCATTTGTAGTAGCAGCTTTTCGTCCTTGATTGTATTCCATGGCAAGCCAGAACATAGCTCGATGAGCATGTAAAGCAGAGACAACAGATCATCATTTCTTCCCTGGAAGTAATTCCAGTTAAGACAATACAGCACAAGAACTTTGCTTAAACCATCAAATTCCATAAATTTAAATCTAATATTAAGAAATGCGGGCTTATTCTAGCATTAAGAGATGTAATGTAAGAAACCGGATGGAGCTTAAATATTTGCGTATCTAACCTGCTCTATACGTCGATGAACATTGGGTGAGCAATACCGTAATGTACCACGCAGTAGAACGCGTTTTCTAGGCTTTCGTAGTACAACTTTTCCTGTATTAGAATCCTCCAGAATAAATGATCTTACCATACCTACTGATTAATCAATGTCTAAATTTCACTCTGGTGATTCTGTAAACTTGAAATTAAAGTTTTGACTAAATAAAGCAATGGTTACCATAATCAATCATGAAAATAGTCCTGCAATCCCGTCCATTTACACCGATTACCATATTACCCGGTTTTACATCTCGATGAACGAAACCAATTTCATGAAGCTAAAAATGGCAAAATAATGCTGAGACGCCTGATGAACTTGTCAAACTCTTCAGTAGCAAAACGATAATGATAATTACCTATACTTTTAACTGACATCTCGTGGAAAATTCTCAGGAACAAAGGGAAATTACCATTTTAATAGCAAATAAGCAATGTACTGCGATACGCAAAGTTGTTTCAAATGAGAAGTGATCGTCATCTCGCCTTATCTTATTGATACCTTTCATTTTTCGTAGAAACGCCAAATCTGGACCACACAATGTCATCACGATGAAGCTGCAAATTCTCAATAAAAGCATCCATCAATCTTGGTATACCTATCACACCTGCTGTAGTCTTGTAGAAAGGTTGCACTGATATTAACTCTCCATTGTCACGTGTTATTTCCTCATATTAACTCTGATAACATTCGAATCAACAGCAAAACTGCATATTCAATCGCAACTGGTATGCTCAAGAAACAGTAACAAAGCTAAGCCAAACTAGTTTAAAAAGGTTACAAAATGCCGAAAATCATTCATTCCAAAAATGAGCTTTTAAAAATTGCGAAAATCTTCACAGTGGAAAAGTTGCCAAATTTTAGTATGATAAATTTATTTTATCATAAGATTTTAGGCAAATGTCGAAGCAAATTTTATTTCAACCTCCACAACATGATCAAAATCATATCATGTAGTTTATTCAATTCAATATTCTACCGAATTCTCGCAAACAAAATTTGCTAGAAACAGCCTTCCAAAAGAAACAGCAATTGGAGAATACGCCAAACAAAAGCACGTGATGCAAAAACTAATGTTTCCGATTAACTTGATCCAATAATTTGTATGCGATAATTTTTCTGTTTTAAAACTCTAAGGTAGAAGGATCAGATCATAAGTGAACATTGTGACAGAATTGGGTAGAAGGTCGAGCTTTTTTTGAAGATAAGAAAGTGTTAGTCTTTAGCGTTTCGACAATCCCGCATTAGTAGACCTAGGCCATGATTTTCTTTAATAGTAAAACAATTCTTATCTTTTTAAATTAAAAACAACCTGTATTTAGGCCTTTTTCCAGAATCTAGCAAACGAATGGTATTTTTTGAGGCGCTACTTAATTTTGCTAGGACATAAGCTTCCAATTTCAATACACCTCCATCTGGTACTGCTGTTGATTCAACCTTAAAATTCTAGGTCAATAAAGTGCAGTAGTGTGACCTCCAGCAACGACTTTCAGCATAAATTTAGAAATTTTCTGCTGCCTTCCTTCATTTCCAAAAACTTTTTATTCCCTCTCAAATTTTGTATTATACTAGTAAAAATAAATTACTTTAAGTGCTGCCGTAAAATTTTTCCGTTTAACATGAGTAACTTCATAAACTGCACCGCAACCACCTGCCCCAATTTTCTCCATTATCTTCCACTGTCCTTGGATAATCTAATTTGTATGGTATTAAATCAAATGATCACTTAAAATACAATTCATCAGAAAGCACAGATATAACTTCCGCTATGATAACTACATCACTGATAAGCCTTTCTGATGCAGTACATTTGATCTTGGCACTTATCTCTCACTACTTTTTTAAGCCATAATTTCTCTACTAACTTTCCTACAATTGGATAAATACAAAACATTAAAATATGAAGACAAATTAATTTCTCAAAAAAACCATTCATTAGACGTACTGGACAACGATATTATTACGTTAGCGAAAGGATTAGGATATAAATTAAACGACAAATCTATGCAAAGTGAGATAGTAATGAGGGCTCCTTTTGAATTGGTTTTGCAAACAATTCAAACCGCCAAAGTTTTAACAGACCTTGCCCGGTCTAAAATCAGGTATCTCATCTTCTTCACCCATTTAAACCGACCTAGATAATGTCCTCGCTACAACGCACCAATTCACCTCAGCGCGGGCACAAAAATATAGCAATGTACAACTTTCGCAGTTCCTTCATTTATATATAACATACAACACGTCTGCATTTAAAATTAAAACTTAAAATTCGGTGCACGCGTCGTATAAGACCCTATCAGTTCCATTATATTTTGTATCCAAAGCTAATATGCAAAGATCCTTTCTTGCGATAAAATGTTTATTTCAAAGACATGAAAATATAATCCAATTAGCAAAACAAAGTTAGCAGAACTCTATAATATTGAAGCATGCATCAGTTTCATATCTTTAAATTTGTTAAAGAAGTCAATCTTGACTAAACAAAAAAATATTCATTGTAATGTAACAAAATCGACTACTGAAAAGTCTTCGATGACAAATGCTCACAAATGCAAAACTTAAAAGTCCTGAATGTGTGACAGTATTTAAAATTTTTTAAAGTGTCAAGATAACAATTTGCAATTGCTGCTGCTCTATGATGACAATGCTGTAATATTATTACCGGAAGCAAAATTATCGCAGTAAATCAAATAACTTCTAGATGGACAATTTATTCCTTAGTAGTAGATTTGAAAATGTCAACCAGTACTACAGCAATGTCAGTTACTTATATTAAGGAATGAGATCATGCAGCAAAAGTGATTACTAGTGCTCCAGATCCTGAAAACCATGCACCAAGGTTTCAAGAATTATTTGGAGGGCGTTTCAAAAAATTGCACTGAATACATTGCCAGAGATTTGCAGTAAAATTTGGTAAATCTAAATTTCCTTAAATGAGATTTAATTCTTGAAATGCAGTGTTTATGACAGCATGCTCAGCAGATGGAAAAGAAACTAGGGAAATTCAGTAAAGTTAAAAACACATCAGTTAACACTGGTTTTAATCTTCTTTGAACGCCAATAAAATATACGACAGTATTTAGTTATAATCATTACTATTAGGTGTTGGGCTTCCATTTTTCATTGGCTCATCAGATGCAGCAGCACTATTCGTACCACCACCACCATTCTCGGTAACTACCGCACTGGTATGAGACTCATTTCTTTCCGGAGAATAAGAACGAGAACGTGCACTTCCAGAACGGCTACGTGACTTCGAACCTTCGCCTTCCTTCTTTGGTGTAGGTGAACGTGATTTCGAACCAGTACGTGAACGTGACGACCGACTACGCGAGCTGCGTGAACGCGAATTAGATCGGTGACGAGAACGGGAACGACTATAAGAATCAAGTAATCAATTGTGTTACAAACAGTATGTAACTTAATAACAAAAACCAAATTTATATCAGAAATGTTTTTATGACAATGTTATTATATACTTTTACCTTCGACTATCTCGTCTTTCTGAATCGTCAATCAGTTTTAGCTTGCGGCCATTCACCTCCTTCCCTTGTAGCTTGTCAAGTGCCCTTTCAAGATCTTCTCGAGTTAAGAAGCACACAGTCCTGAGAAATATGGTATTCAATAAGGTTGAGAAGTGCTGCAAGATATCAGCCATTCAAACAAGTACATGAAACAAGAACATCGAAGCAAAAAGCCTTACCCTTCATTTGGATGCTGCTTGTGTGCATCTGCAAAAGTTACCTCACCAGCGGTTCGCATTATATCTTTAAGATCCTGCAAAAAGACAACGTTATAAAATAGAACCAGTGACAGAGAAGCAGAACAAGAAATGGACCATATACCTTCTGTTTTTAAAGAGCAAGGAAAAGCACCGACAACCATCAGATCCCTGCCATTCAGAAAAAGTAAGTCAAAAATTGAGCTTAGTACCAAAACTATCCCAAACAGTATAATGTTCTCTTATTTGTATTATTTTCCATCTCATATCTTCTTGCTGTAGCAATTGTATTTCTAGTCTCACGTTTTTGATGCCAAACCGAACACAAGAAAATGCTGAAAATGAAGACAAAATTCCCCTTTATGAAGGAACTTTCGAACAGTGGAAACTTCGTATGATCGTCAAAAAGAGGAGAAAACTACCATGCAGTAAGCTTATCTTGGTAAATGTCAAACACCTTTTGTCTTGGTAAATGTCAAACACCTTTTGTTTCTGCGAAAGATCGAATTTATTTTTAGAGAACTGACCAGATCATGTTCTGATGTGGCCCTCACGATGCGGCAGTACACACCACTAGCCTCAACCTGCGACATCAGAACGAAACGAAACAAGCACGGAACCACGAGCCCGGGCCCGAACGCACCAATAACAAGACGCCTACGCACCAACGATAAACCATTTTGAGCTGCACCAGCTCGCGACTACCTCCTGGCCAGGTGCCTTCACTTCGGCCTTATCTTCATGAACAAAATTAAGTGGCCATCGAACGCGCTTCATAAGGTTAGCCAAACAATGCGCGTTCGATGCGGCAGGAAAAAAGAAAAGCTAAAAAACTAAATATTTTCCAATTTCTATTTCTTCCATGTATCAGCAACACCTCAAACAAAGGTGTTATCAAGCAGCTGAAATTTGGCCATTTTCCCTGCTCTTCCACTGGTAATTATCAGGTTTCGTCGCGAGTGCATGGTGTGCTTCCTTCCCTTTACATATATATCACTCTCAAATAACGACGTATGCGTCAGGCAATCGTAAACAACGTTCCAACATCACGTTATCTCACCTGCCATGAACAACGAGACGAAAGGTTTTCAACAATAAGTCGATAGCGTGTCTGTTGTGGCGGACCATATCTGAAAAGACAATATTTTAGAACTAGAAAGGTCCATTAACAAGTAAAATTTTAGAAATGAAAATATACATGTAAAATGTAATCATTTGAAAAAACTAAAAAAATCCGCCGGAATTGAATAATGCAAACAAGATATGATCCACCTTGATTCACGTCGCGGCGGAGGAAATCGATCAAAGCCACCAAATCCCATACGACTTCGAGGTCCACGGCGTGAGAACTCCAGAATCACACGTTCACCGCACAACTCTTTTCCATTCAACTCATATACTGCATCGTCTGCGTCCCGCGGATCATCAAATTCCTACAAAACCTGTTTTATTTAAGTCATGGAGACAAGTTCAAGAAAAGCAAAAACAATCGTCAAAGTGCAACAAAAAGCGCTTCCAACTAATTTTCATGAACCATTAAACGTATCGCTCTGTCCGATATCATTATAAAGAGTACTTGTGTATGGTTGGTTAAACAACTAATTTGAAAGATTTTGCGAAAGAAACGTCGCTCATATCTAATCTAAGCACTGTACATTCTCGATAGTTTCTTATTTAATAAGAAATATAAATTTCTTAAAGTTTATTATTTACATTTCATTATAGTTCATGTTTTATGAACTGAAGAAGCATTATTTCATTGTAACAGTAATAATAAACTTTAAGATCGCAAATAAACAAATAAGCTACGCATTATACACTAAATAGAAGTCAGATGGAGCAATTGAAACAACAGAGACTACGATTTAATAAATTCAATGAATTTCCATGAACATTAACAAAATTTTGTCGTTCAGTAACACCGAATATAGAAACAGAGCAATAATGCGGAAAGACTTGAATATGCCATCAGTGTTAATCCATGCGACTTGTAGGTTAACTATGATCCGTAAATCATCATCATATGAAAGCTCTTTTAGTCGACTTGTAGCTATCAATTTCTAAGCCAATCAAAGTTAAGCTTATATATAACTAAACAATGTACAAAAATATATATGTTGAAACGGTTTTACAAAAAGTTAGTAAGCTGGATTCTACGTATTCTACGTATAAACGCTACTTTTGAACACGCATTATCCATAAGAAGTTGATGTGCATATGTAGTAAGCTACACATTATGTGAATTATGCAGAAATATATGATAAGTCTCTACTTTTCTAATTGCACAGAATAATTAGAAGAAATGCCAATTTCTAAGCTAATCAAAGTTAAGCTTATATATAACTAAACAATGTACAAAAATATATATGTTGAATCACTTTTACAAAAATTAGTAAACTGGATTCTACTTATTCTACGTATAAACGCTATTTTGAACATGTGTTATCCATAAGAAGTTGATTTTTTGAACACGTACTATCACGTATTATTTTGAAATACGTATTATTCATGTGCAGTAAGCTACATATTAAGTGAATTATGCAGTAAAGCCTGTACTTTTCTAACTGCACAAAATAATTAGAAGAAATGTCAGTTCATGGAGATGTTAATTGTCTTCAAGATTCTCTTAGACTGTAAGCGAATAAGCTTATTGAAGGGAAAAACGGAATGAAATGAAACACAATTAGTTGTATCACTTTTAAAGTTTCATCATTTTTTTAAAGTTCTTTATCACGTTTTATCACTTTAATGAATATAATTTGAAAATCAAAGAAAAGGATTTGTCACTTTAAAAACAAAAAAGATTTGTAACTTTAAAAAAAAAAAGCCCATATGACTTACCACAAAACCGAAACCATTCTTTAGAACAATATCACGTATACGTCCGTAACCACGAAAGAAATGTTCGATATCACGCTCAGATGCCCTGTAGGACAGACGTCCTACGTAAACACGTGCGCTCATGTTGCTCATTGTTGCCAACTTATCCAATGAATGTATATCCTGAAGACGAAAAATGTTTCAACGATAAAACTCAATTTGCAACGCAACCGCGTACGCTCTCAAACCATTTCAAATTAGGCTAAGTTCACAATGATTCTTGCAATGATTAGGAAGGAATGCACTTTTTCGCAATTCCAGAGAAAAAGAGACAAATAGAGATGTGAAAAAAGAGAGAAACAGCAAAAAAGAGTATTAATTGTAGAGTGAGTAACTGTGACATTCTTCGAAATAGCATTAAACAGAGTATGTTAGTTTAAGCAAAAGACAAATACGAAATAGCGCGTAACGAAAGTAGACGCAGAGAAATAGGGCAGTGTCCTTACAGTGTTGCAGATTTTGGCATGGAACCAAGAGAAATCGACAGATTTCCAAGTTAATGGTAGATATAAAGGCAAGTAGCCAAAGGTCAAAGGCAACCGCTTGACAGAATATATAATAATAGGGCGGCATTTAGTTAGGATATTAGAGGTCATCCTGGAATAGATCATCCTGGAGTAGGTCATCCTGGAATAGATCATCCTGGAGTAGGTCATCCTGGAATAGATCATCCTGGAGTAGGTCATCCTGGAATAGATCATCCTGGAGCAGTGATGGAACAGTTCATTCTGGAATAGTAATGGAACAGTTCATCCTGGAACAGGTCATCCTGGAACAGTGATGGAACAGTTCATCCTGGAACAGTGATGGAACAGTTCATCCTGGAACTGTGCTAGGACGTTGACGACAGTCACTGTTTTCACTATTTGTACTACATTTCAGGATATGAATACGAAGCAGGCTGTCGTCAATGTTTTATGCAAAGCAATTTCGGCACGCCACAACATTTTGTGTTCGCGCAGCAAACATTGCAGAGGAGTTGTTACTGTTATGGGCATTGAAACCAGGCAGTTTTTTTTTAGCCAGTAGCAAATTTTGAAAGCCTAGGCTTTTGTTTCAAAAATTAGATTACAACGAGTTCAATTTGAAGAAAATTCAACCAAAGTGTCAAGTCTCTCTTTTGCATCTTAGTATGTTATTGTTTTTTACGAATTCCTTTATTTGGCTGCAGTCTTTTAGCTTTCATTCATTTTTTGTTCTCGGCCTAGTTACAAAAGATAGAGCTACAGATAGCAGAACTTTTGTGAGTTTAAAAGCTCAGTAGTGGGGATAGTTAAAATTTTTCATACCTCACTACTCTCTCTAATAATGAATTTGAGGTCAGTTGTGATGATACAGCAGTGTGTATTCTGAATAGTAGCAAGAAGATTCTCAGTTCTCGTCGTTATGCCAATCGTGAATTACAGAAAAGGTTTGGAGGAATCTGTCCAGCTGTAGTTGCTGATCAGGTACATTATTTCGATCGATATGTTTCGTGTTTTCTAAACCTTCTGAAAAAAAGAAAAAAAAAAAAAAAACCCAAAAACTAATTTATTGAATTAAAGAAACGATAGTTTAGATTCCAAATACGAGTCCGAGTTTATTATTTGAAACATTTTGTATTTCAAAGCAAAATAGATGATATTATATGTCAGTAAATTATCTGTATTTTTAACACTAATCGAAAATATTAATAGCATCGTTCATACATCGATTTGTTTGTTGACGAGTGCTTAGATGAAAGTCACGTACGACTTTGCAATCTGGACGGTGTAGCAGTGACAACACGACCTGGTTTAATTATTTCTCTTCGAGTGGGTGCTGAAAAAGCTCTCTCTTTAGCAAGGTATATTGTAATGTTTGTGGATTTTTCTGGGCTTTAAAGTAGGCAATATAAATCTTGCGGACATATATCTTTTTGTTGTAAATTATGGATGCTTTTGAGATATTGTGAAACTTCGTTTCTGAAAATTTACTATAATTTGCCAATGTGTGTTAGGAAAGGCTGCATACCGCTTATACCAGTTCATCACATGCAAGCTCATGCAACAGTTGCTACTTTGATGAAACAGTTGGCTTACCCTTATGTATCTGTTCTCATTTCTGGTGGGCATTCAATAATATCTGTAACTAACGGACCAGATGACTTTGAAGTTCTGCTGACCAGTACATCCGGTAGTCCTGGCGAATGTATGGATAAAATTAGTCGAGCGCTTAATTTTGAGGAACCAGAACTGCATGAATTACATCCGGGAGCTGCTCTGGAAGTGATGGCATCGAGGTACGCTTTAACGGTCTTTATTGTGAATTTCACTCTTCTGTAAAAAAAATTGACTTCTGCAAATAAAACAGTGCTTTTCATTGAAATGCTTATACTTAGATCCTCTGTGAACGGCTACAATCGGTATTCAATTGATGTAAATAAAATTGTAAAAATGGCTTTGCATTTCAATTTCTCATGGATCAAGAGTTCATACTTGGTAATGATTTCAAGGCAACGCATTCTCAATGTTCCTGATTTTTGTGCAAGCGTTCAGGTATTGATAGCCATAAATTTTCTAGTTCTGTAGTTTTTTCCTTGTTGTTACTGTAAGGAATTGCAAAGAATCATTTCCCATTGATGTTTTACTAGTTGCATCCGTTGTTTAAAGAATATGTTTTCAGCATTCTGTCGCAGAATACTTGGCCCAGAAACTAAATTGTTGCTTGCAGTACTTGAACGATTCTGATAAGGTTTCACTGTATTCAAACTGCTGATTCCAAAATGTGTGTAGGAGTAATCATAGAGTGTTTTGTATTCGATGTTGTCAAACTTAATTTAAATTTGATTGTTATTGAACTTAATTCACTTTGTTAGATTTAATTCAGAGCTGGATTTAATTGATTTGGCTGAGATGCCTTGAAGCTGTTTCATTTCATTATAAAACTTCGCCTTTTTCCAAGGTAATTATTGCATCATTGCAGATTCCACTTCGTAATCGGTTGGTTTTCGTATCTGGTGGTGTTGCTTCGAACAAGTATGTATTGGCCAGATTAGGTGATGTTTGTGGATTTCATGGCTACAGTCTTTGTGCTCCTTCACAGTTTTATTGTTGCGATAATGCAGAAATGATAGCATGGAATGGTATACAATTGCTAGCAAAAGGGCAAGTTATTCAGATTTTGTGGTGGGTAATTTACAGGACAGCAAAGTTGTAAGTGAATTTTATTAACAAATAATTGATGTGCAATAATCCAAGAATTATGGCGAAATGCCGCATATGTATATCACACATGAGATGATGAATTCTTACTCAGATAAATCTATCCACTAATTGTTTCTTCGTTGTTTATCGTTCTTTTAGTATTTATGATGCTGTCCTATAGTTTTCTTTTTTTAGAGCAGCTTCTGTTATATCACCTGATAAGTTACCTGCAAGTATCTTGGTTTCATCGCGATCTCCTATTGGTGTTGATATTTCTCCAGATCTTCAAAAATATCTAGGTATGTCTAGCGAAACTTCAGTGGAAGCAGCAGAGAGGCGTAATATTTCATCTAAGTTATAAACCGCAGTGTAATTATATTTTCTGGAATACAGAGACGAAGATGCATATTTGAACAACGCTATCCGAGCGAATCAAGATTCAGTGATCCTGCTGACAAAAGATGATTGAAAACAAAACGTGAATTTTATCGTTAACTACATTGAGAAATTGTTACATTGCAGCTGCTGTTTATTGTGGAGACTAAATCTCCCAATAAAAAAAGAGTGATAAGCTTAGATTTACCTTGTACATAATGTTTACAGTTACCGAAAAATGATATTTAGTTCGAGGTTTTTCTTCAATTTAAAATTCTTGAAATAAAATTCAACTTACTGGAGTAGAGACTCAATACTTAAGGTATAAGGCACTAAGTTCCATTTGGTTTATATATTTTAAGAATCAGTATGAGATCAATACAAAATACAAATATGAAGACAATGCAAAAATCTCATATAAAATGCATGCAGAAAAACATAAAGTAATGCTTATAAGGATTAAGTAGTAATGCTTTAAATGTGCTTATTCAAAAGCGGCAATAGGGTATGATTATGCTCACAATTTGTACATCGAAAAAAAAATTGAAAAGAATTATGGAAATCCTGCAACAGCTAATGTCCTTGGCAATCATTTATCTTTAAAGTTATGAAGTCGGACAAAGAATTTTATATGACATTGAAATTAATTCATGGAGGTAATGTCTTTCTTTGTTTCCACTTTTTTTTTTTCAATTTAAAACTATAAAATCTCAAGAAGTTTAATAAAGTAATTTCCCAAAGCATTTTGAGATTTTTCGATCAATGAATATGATGAGATATGAATTACCAAAATTATAAGCAAAAAACAAAAACAATTACACATACTGTTGTATGGGTATATAGGCATAAAGAGAAATATGAAAAGCAGCAGTAGCAGGAGCTGTAACTGTGTATAACCGTGTGTAAATCAGTAGCATTTTGCTTTAATTCTCACTTTAACCAGCCAAATCCGTGACAACTGAAGATGACGCTGATGGGCACAACACTGAAATAATCCACAAAAAACCGTTTTATCCTTTCACTAATTACTAACCTGAATTAAATAGTGTTGTTGTTGTTGTTTACACTACGGCACATGAATCACAGAAAAAAGATTCAAATTTATCGAAGGTAAATGAAATTCTGAAATATATTTAAAATTTTGCCAAGAAAATCTATAACTGGTTTACGAAAATCGAACTTGACAGCTGAACCGGAAATTTTACCAGTTAAAATATAGTCAGTGAGCATGCTTGGTACGGCGGGATTGTCGTCATTAATTGCTCGTAACACTGAAATTATTCTCGATTACAGTAATAGCACAGTAACTATTATTTCTTCAAATGAACTAGGGAAAAACTGTCTTTGCCAGTCAATACTACTTGGAATAAAGCAATAAGATGAAAAATGTGAAATTGCCTATAATTGAAAAAAGTTTGGAACTTTTATGATAGCAATCACAGCAAGCAGTAATGCTACACGACAAGAGAATGCATTGTACAATAGATAATACAATATATTTAGTTCTTTTTTTTATATTTAATTTTTTTTTTTAATATTTAGCTCTTAGTTTTAGCAACTAAGCAGTAATAAGGAAAAGAAAATGCAAAAGATAAAGGAAAGAATTAAAATTGAAGTAAAATGATCACATTTGATAAGCGCCATCAGTGTATTCATGTCTATAGAAATACAATTTTCATCGTACGGAATTGTCGCTGTCATATACTGCAAAAAAAATACATTCTGAATTTTTAAAATTTTTTGGGAAAATTAATATCATAAAAAATGAAACTAACAATTTTTACAATGCAGCTTTATGATGTAAAATAGTTTAACATAGTCTTACATGCGCCTTCTATTACAAATGTTTGCATTGAGATGAACATATAATAATTCCCTCAAATCAACGATTAAAGAGGCAAATTTCATAGCAGTTACACTAAATCATCTGATCTGCTGTGTACTGCGTAAATTTATATGAAATTAATACCCTATTACAGCAATGAAAATAGTACACCTATAGCAAAATACCGATACAACTCTTCTAAACCAATTAAAATGTACGATATCAAAAACATGAAACTACACTCAGATCTATAGATCTCATTCAGAATTAAAGCAAAAAATTTTCATCTCTAAATTAAAAATTCGATAAAATCAGTAACAAAGAATGCTTGCATCTAAATCTATTACAAATGCAACTTTTAACCTGTGGCAACTGTGATGAATCAGTTTTCATCGGTTTACGTTTTCGCTCATTGGTGAAGTGTCTTCGGCGATTCTGTATGGATAAAAGCAACGATATGAATGTATTTTTCATTTCCTTCTCATACTCTAATTCATCGCGATGCGCCAATTGCTCAACCAGACTGTCATTATAAACCTAAAGAAAAATAATATTAAAGGAAACGTGTAATTCTAACGGTGATGAATGTCAAGGAAAACGTGTAATTCTAACAGTGATGAATGCCAAGGAAAACGTGTAATTCTAATGGTGATGAATGCTATTATTTAATTTTACTTTCAGAAAGATGATTGAAATTCTGATGCATTCTAGAGCTTGCAAAAAATACTTCCATAGATGTTCTGTCTTTGATAACTATTGTAATTAATTTGACTATTTTACATCGCTTGCTATCATTTTTTATCTTTTGAATATAAATCGACTTCACACGAAACATATCAATTTTTACTTGTATGAGTTGTTCCATTTCAGCACTCAGAGCAAGCAATCTGCTATAGGAAAATGATTCCAAATCTGAAATTTCAAATATTTAAACTACAAACAGATTGTTCAAGTAAAGGAATTGAAAAAAATTTGAAAATTGAAATCTTATACAGGAAGACACAAATAATAATGATGAAGCATGGGTAAGTAACGAATGAATTAACAGAAATTTAAGTAATATCGCACAAAATGATGATAAAAGATCAAAAGTCACAATTAATCGCACTTCCTTTAAGAAGGAATTTATTTTCCAAAACATCTTTTTTTGAATAATGATAGAACCAAGAGTTTGATACACTGATAAATAAGTGCAGCAACATTTAGCCTTAGGAGCCAAAGGTCATAAAAAAAAAAGCATGCTTCGAGAAATTTGGCAATTGATGAACATAATAAGAAAAGGTTTCATCTTTAAATTAGGTGACTTTAAAATCTATTCAAATTGAAATTAATCAAAGATATCATAAAAAAGCTTCCGAAATTAATTTGTAATATTCCAATTTCTTCTCTAGAAAACTCATTGTTTTTATCGTGTTGCTACTTTAATTCAAAAAAAAGGATTTATCTGACTCCAGAGCTATTTAATACAGCAGAATAAATCCATTTCATTCTTTTCCGCAGCAGTTAAAAATACATCTCATTCAGAAGTGCTACCTTCTAACAAAGGGAAATGTTGAATAACTATTATCAGAAGCTCAAAAACAATTTTTCGCAGCATAGGTATCAAACAAATTGTTTTGTGGACAATTTAGTTATCATGTTCCAAAAATTTAACCAGCTAGGAAAATTATAATACTAATTTTTTTAAGTTCAAATTTATAATTATTTGATAACTTTTACAGAAATATATTTTCTTACATAAAAACTATCATGCACTTTATAAAATTCATACTCATCATGCACTAAAATTTATTCTTACTTTCAGAATTCGACGTAATGGCAACAGCCTGTCGCAGTTTGATATCCATATCGTATTGTCCGTTTGGTAGTGGTGAACGCATTGACGAATACATACTATCCATCGATTCCATAGTACGATCAGTCATCATCGATCCAGAAAAATCACACGACTGAAAATTGTTAGTGAATTTCTACTATTTCTACAACAGCTGTGCCGAGCGCACTTATTATTTGTTCAGTCTAATGATTTGCATACTAATGGTGGATGGAAATGATAAACAAAGTAATAAATTAACCTGAAGCATTTGGTCAATTTCTTCGATCACTTGGTCAGCAGTTTGTGGAGGTGATTCCGGTAATGGACCACGCTGACTGATCAACTGATGCATATCTAGTGCATTTCGCAGCTCCTCATCTTCTGACAAATCAATACCGGGATCACTATTTTCCTGAAAAAAAAAAAAATAATCATTGCTGTGACTATTCGTGATTTAAAATTTTATAATGAATAAAGCATAAACTTTTAACAATACATGATAAATTCCCAAGAGTTCTCAATATTCGAAAAAATTAGATATAAAAGCGGACAATAAATCTCCAGTTTTTTGAGCAGTTCATGGAAACTAATAAATTCCGTTAATATGGAACATTTTTCATTTTCTTAGCTAATTCTTTTAGCAATGACATTCCAAGTAATGAATATAAAAATAAAATGTTTCTTATACAACATTGCATTATATAATTAAATTGAACGGATAACTAAGTCAAAAAACTTTTCATATTCGCAGCATTTATGAATTTAAATTTTAACCGTATAATTCTTACAGAAAAAAAAAAAAATTCATTTTCCTTTCAGTAGTATGAAATCAATACTCACTTTATTTCGTCGAGTAAAGTTAACATCAGCAGGATTTTTCGGTAATCTCTGATAAGGAACACAAGGGAAGAAACTCACAGCAGTGATAGTAAATTGATGGCACATCGATGAGAGGAATGAAAAAAGATTTGTGTTTGTGTCCTTCGTTTGATACAAATGAAAGCCAAATCGGAAATGACAAAAACGATGTTTGCACCAACCCAATGGTAAGAATAAAACCAACCCGAACAAGAATTTTTTCTTTAGTCAAAGACAAAATTAAGAATTCAGATTGTTGCTTGTCTACTTTCGCGGAAGATATATAATTAAAATGGAGGAAAAAAAAAGAAGAAAAGAGCGTAAAGCTTGATGAAATCTATATTTTAAAAAAAGCTCAAAGTCAGTTTTGTGTTGCACTATTTTTCACTCCTAATACTTGCATTAATTAACCTCGAGTTTTCTCCTAATATCATAGTAGGAATGAGCTGTTGGTCCACTGATAAGGAAATACGAGATATAACGAGTTCAACGATACTACTACCATATCACATAACTGAGAGCACAGTAGTTTCTGCAGCCCAACTCTCTATATAAATGATAAATCTGTACATCAGCTTAACAAGAGTTAATCAAGGTGATAGATTCACGGTATTTTCTGCCAGATGCCAGCAATCCCAATCATATCATTCAAGTCAATTCTCAGAATAAAAATTAAAAATCCCATCAATTTTGCGGAATTTTCTGAAATATATTTAATTCTTTCATAGCACTCCACCATTTATCCTTCCCACTACAACAAATCGAGATTTTTTTTTTGTCTCAAACATTTTATGAAAAACTTGCTAATTATTAAAGTGAAAAATCGACAAAAACCATGTAAACTGTCAAATAAATGCAGAGAACACATGAAACAGGATAAGCTATTAATACTAAGCAGATTTTGACTATTCTAGGATGTATATGTAATGAGATGAGTCTAGATAGCAAGTATTTCTTTGCGTTTTATTGAATTTCTGCCTGTCAAAAAATTTTTTTTCATGGCTCTTTAACAGCAGCTGCGCTCTGAGACAGCCTTCTACACTGTGCTAAAAAAAGGAAAATTCCCTATTTCTCTCTCTACTAGGAGGAGGTTAAATTTTTGAAGTATGCTAGAATACGTTTGTCATTTCTCTGCGTATCCAGCAAGTTTTATGTGCGTTGTCCGCAAATGATGACTTTTTTTAGCTTGGGAAATTTCCCTCTACCCGATTTCCCAGTTACCGAATAAGTTTCACAATCTGATATTCCACAAACAGTGAATTTTAAGATTCCATAGAAATCATTAATTTAAATGTAATTGAAAAAGTCAGTTCGTAAATGAGAAGCATCTCTGTAAAACGAAGGATTATACGACGATTTCTTTTTACTTTTAGGAAGTTATACTCTGCAGTTTTTCTAAAATTGCAAAATGAAGAAGTTCAATCATTAAAGTTAGTTTGGCTGCTTATTTTGAGCTATTTTTACTCTTCCCTACGTCGCTTTTCCTTTAATTCAAAAAGAAAAAAAACAAGCATCATCCAAAATTTAATGAAATGCAGAAGGCATTTCAGTGATCTAAAAATTTAAACTAACGGGTACTCTGAAATAATATGAACTATTTTAAAAATTTCGTCAACTTTAACAAGCAGATATTATCTTCAGCCTAAGAAATGATTCTTTGTGATGGCCCAAATACAACGAGCATCATGGAGGCATGATGCAATTGTATTTCGGTCATCGCAAAAAAAAAGCCGATAGAGGAAACCTTGCGTGGCTGAAGATTCAGAGCCGGAAGTTGCAATTGCCTTGTTTGCGTCTTTGAGAAATCAAGTGGAGGCATATTGCCGAAATTTCCCGTCAGAGTCCACCAAATTCTGAAAAAAATAATACCATTATTTATCGGTTTAATTCTGCTGAAATGCAAAATCAAAATTATATTTCCGACATTCTCGCACCCACTATCATAAGGGCGTTAGTCAATTGATACTGAGTTATTTTCAGCATTCGTAGTATAGCAGCTAATCATACTGAATTAAGCAAAGTGGAATAAACAGAAATTAACAAATTTGAATAAATAAATTTGAGATCTCCGAGAAATCCAGATTTATACCGTGAAAGTTATTAACTCGTAATCCTAAATTTCATATGATTAGCTTAACACAAATTTCAGGAGACTAAATAAATTTTGCCAAACCTCAAACTTGCATATAAAATACCTGTTAGGGTCTCGCACTTTCAGAACAACTCGATCTCGTTTAAAGATAATGAAAAGTGCAATAAAAAATATCTAATCCGATCTTTTTTTGCTTAAAAGACACATAAAATCTTTTGCGGAAACAATTTGAACAGCGTTACTGACAAAATTACTAGTTATTTCCGCATTATACATTTTATTTCGAGCAATGAAATACTACAATCTCATGAGTATCATTGTAATCCCCAAGACCGATGATTAACTGAAGATTCTTGTAAACTAAATTTGGAAAGGATGAATACATTTCATGAAATGATAATTATGTGATCACTGTACTAAGAGAGCTTTTCATCAGGAAATAAGAAAACTGCAACAAACAACGAATTTCGAATAGAAATGGAAAAAATCCTGCTATGTTTGTCAGACAATAAACTCAGTTCCAACTCTATTTAAAACTAGGAAGTGGAATTTTAAATACTTGTCTGATGAAGCGAAAGCGTAAATTAAGAAATATTCATCGGTTCTTGAATTTGTGTTTTCAGATTCTGCTTTAACTAAATGAAACAAAAGTACAAGTACTTGTCTTTTGTTGACTATTTTTGTCATTACTTTTTTTCGTAAATTTAATGCATTACAAAAAAAATTCATGACCTCGATTTTGCAAGTGTGAATTTCTACTACGAAACAGAAAGTAGAGGTGACGAGCAAAATAATCTTATCAAGAAAGTAACCAGTAAAATAATATTATCAGAAATTAATCAACAATTTATCCCCTTCCATGTCAGGCAAATGATCGAAAATAATATATTGAGAATAAATAAGAATTTCTCTTGTTATAAAACATGCTTTTCTGGACCTCCAAAAAACTTAATCAACTTCTGCTACATCCCTTATTTTTTAAAATGTGACTTACCGATATGGATCATATGATTCTAACTCAAATTTTTTTCTGTTTTTGAAAAATTATACAAAAAAAAATTTTATAATTTAAACAACCTTCAAAGCATTAATGTATGGAAAAAAAGTCACCTTCCCACAAAAAAGTTTCATACAAATAAAAACATAAAAGAAAAATGCGAAAAATATAAACGAGACGCCTACATAAAAGCATACTCTGTCTAAAAAGATTTTATTTATATTTTGTAAAAGATATTTTTATTACTGTTTATTTATTATATTTTATGCGTGCTGAATTGACTAAAGCATACTGTAGTTATTGAACAATTACAGAAGTCAGTTTCGTTTTAATTCAGAAATTGTAAAGGACGCATCTATTTCACATATAAGGATAAATGTCGATAATAATACTTGTTATTGCGGTATTATTTTTTTTTTGATAATAATAATTGTTACTGTGGAATTATTTGCTATCGGATTCCAAAATATGTGCTGTGAATCTGATAAATATTTTGTTGGCCAATGTTGGCCAACACATTTATCAGAAAATGTGTTGGACAAAAACTACATTGGCCAACAAATTTATCAGAAAATGTGTTGGACAAAAACTATACGTAACTGTTATAGCACTTTTTTTAAACTCAAATCAAAAATACATGAAAATTATGTTTTTAATGGTCATACATTGCGAATCATCAAATAAAATGTTGTAATAGAATAATAATAAAATACTGACTGGCTTTCAGACATGATTTCATCCTGTGAGCGCACTTGTATCGGTGCAATCTCCTCGGTGGCCTTATTAAGATCCTTGAAGCAATACGAAATTTTTTGATCAAATGTTCCGACCAAATCTTCCAAACTGCCCGATAAATTTCCCGCATCAAAATTTTCATCGAAATTGTTTTCGCAATCGCTAGTCCTGTAACTAATAAGAATAAGAGCATCGAAAATATAGCTATAAATCTCTTTAAAAAAAATTTTTAACTATACTAAAGAATTTTCAATTTTTTTTTCCGAACTTTTCAATATTTAATATAAAATTTTTCTTCTGTTACATTTTGAATACATTTGCAACATTGCAACTGAACAAATTATGCTCGAAATATAAAACATTTAGGAATGATCAATGATGGAAATTATTTTCAAAATGGTAGCTTAAAAAATTTAAACAATATCCCCGTACAAAAAATCAAACATAACTGTACTTCTCAATTTCTTCCTTCTTTCTTTTTTTCTAACACATTCAATGTGCTTTTTAAGAAAATATTTTCTCTTGGAAGTGCTTTCAAAATATATTACTTTTCTCTTTTAATCTTTATGAAAAAATAGGCTGAAAAAAAAAATGGAAAAAGGTTGACAGAGAGTATAAAAAAATATTTTTGTCTCGATGACATAAATCAAAACACAAAAGACAAAAGCAAATGCTTTGAAAGACTTAAAGTTAGCTAAAAAATCACATTAATGTTTGAGCCAATCAACTAAGGCTAATGCAATTTCAATTATTACGCATAATTTGAAAATGAAAAATGAATAACTTACGCCATATTCTTAAAAAAATATCTTATCAAGCAATGTTCCAAAATCAATTAATCTAATTTCGCATTTCAACGAAATACAGACGATTTTTTACATATCCTATAGCGGCTTGATAACGAAATGTTAATTCAGTTATAGTGCAATGCTCTTTGGTTCAAAAAAAAATCCTGAAAATCATTTGCATATCACATCTACCACAGATCGCCGCCAGTATTAGTGGACGATAAAATGGACGATGAGTGGACGATGAATGGGCGGTGAATGGACGATGAGTGGACGATGATAGTGGACGATATGAATTTAACCATATTAATCTGTGACCTTATGTCAATTATTTCGTATCTATGCTTGCCATCACAGCCACTTTAGCGGTTTAAAAATGTTGCTTAAAAGATATTGTTAAATTTAAACTCCCCCACAATCCATTCAAGCTTCAGTTTGTTATTACTAACAGAATAGAAAGACAAACAATGGGAGGAAGAATAGTGAGAAAGAATGGTAAAAGAAAATTAAAAGAATAGAAGAAAGAAAAGAGAAAAAGAAACGATAAAATAAATGGTCTTCACAGAAATTCAATTAATTTTCCGTTTTTTTTTTTCAAAAAAAAGGTTTTTTTAATTTTTCGTTTTTTTCAAAAAAAAAGGTTTTTTTTAACAGCTCAAAAAAAAAAAGCCTTATTCCTATCCCAGTTAGCAGCAACTCTTCCAGGGCATCAAAATTACTAAAAGGAGGAACAACAGGTGCGATAAATGAATAGCTAAACAACTGATATAATTGATGCTATTCTTAGTAAAAAGTTTCCTTTTGATTTTAAGTTATAAATAGATCTTATTAAGCTCTTCGCACAACAGGTTAAAGGTTACGAGAGTATATGTGTAATATATTATATTTAATTATATGAGATAATCTCATCCAGTAAATATCATAATAGCAATTATTTTAACCCTCGTTAATTTGTTTTTTTTTTTTCCTTTTTTTTTTTTATCAAAAAGTGAAATTGAAGAGAAGAGATTGGGTGCGGATGCTAGTTAATGCACATTAAAATCGAGATGAAAGGATTGTGAAGTAAAGTTACTCCACAATATATCAGCATTTCAGCTTCTTCCAACATTTCCACTCATAAAAACTGTTGAAAAACGAGAAAATGATTGAAATTGTAAAAAAAAAAAAAAAAAAAAAAAAAAAAAAAAAAACAACAATTAAAGAGGGGAAGGAATAACTAGATGAACTAGCAGAAATTTACCACACGACGTTAGCCGTTAATATAATATGCATCGTGACTGATACGTACATGCGTTAATGGATACGCACATCTGCAGGATTCTTTAATTTTCATGTCTATTTGTCTATTTACTTTTTTACTCTATCCCATTTTAATTAACACTCATTTAAGGAACGGCCTAGAATATGGGGTGGAAATCGATGATATGCTGATATAAAGTAGTCTGTGATATTAGGACGTCTAAAAGGTTTTTTTTTTTTTTTCAGATTAGCATTAAACTTTCAAAAAAAAAAAAAAAAAACTAATAAATTTGCTTTAATTTTTTTTTTTTTTTGAAATCAAATGATTTTAAATAAAGAAAAAAGAATAAATAAGATTACATATGAAAATCTAAATCTTGTCATATTTCACTATGTTATAGTAATCAATACAGTAATCAATTTTGAAAAAAATACCATTGCTCGCAACAATTTCTACAGTTTTTTTTTTTTTGCAGTACTAATTTCATGTTTGTCCTTTACTATTCTTTCCTTATCTTCCTCTTTCTCCTTCCAAATAATAGTTTTAGAGCAGGGATTGTAATTTGGAGGATTGTAATTTGGAGTGTAAGAATTTATTTATGGAAATATTCAAAAAAAAAATCCTTTTCTATAGTAATCAAAAAATCGAGAAACTTAGCCAGGAACAAAATTCTACATAAGCAATCCGAGAACACATACATAAGAAATTTGAAATTGACAATATTGAGAGCATTCAGTGTAATGCCAAATTTCTGAAATACAATCTGATCAAAGGCTTCCATCATTTCACTAATATTCTTTTCATCTGTTTAAATGTTTATTTATTTTAATTTATTCCTATTTAAAACAAGAACTAAATAGTATGTTTGATATATGTTAGACAGTTTCAAATATGCTAAAAAAAAAAAAAATTTTTTCTATGCTAAAAATGTTACTTTTAGCATAGAAAGAAACTTATATGGAAATAAGAAAAATTATTTCACATTTTTCAACAGTTAAATATTTAAATAAATAAATTTTAGATATTTCTAGAATTTCGGATTTGTTTGTTTGAGTTACAACATTCCCATGAACTATTCAACAATTATTCAACAAATGCAATCATGACAAGAATACTTACAACACAAACGTAATTATGCTATTTTGAAAAGTATAAAATGAAAATGAATTAGAAAGATTCCAAATTATGTCGCGTTAAATTTCAATGGTTTTATAAATAAAATTAATAATAGATGGACAAAATGTTATTAATGAACATTATGAGAGGAGCTTTTATGTTATTGTGTGTCTTTTATTCTTAATAATATCCCAAGCAGCCAATATTGAATAATGTCGATAAATAGCCTAAAATTGGGATAGCCAAGAAAAAGGAAAGAGAAACAGAAATGAGATTAAAAGAGCGATGGTGCCTAAAATGTTGAAAAAAAAAAAAAAAAAAAAAAAAAAAAAAAACAGTGTGAATATGAAAATAAAAGAAACGAAAAAATATAAAAGGAAATTTGTTAAATTGTAAAAGGAAACATTGGTTTAAAAATCATTTCTGGATATCAAAACTTCTTCGCAACTCAACGTAACACAATTTGCGTACTATTTGTGCGCTGTCTATTGCGAATGATATATCTGTGAACTGTTTATACCTATTTGGGTGAGAAAAAGTTGAACAAGTTTGCTTTTTTTCATAAACGTCAAACTTGTTTAGCATTAAAGTTACTGCTGTCAAGGAGAACCAAAAAGTTGCACAATTCACAATGAGAAAAGCGAAAAATATGGAAGCAACTTAACTACTGCATGTAAAGGACAGCATTATTTGTACTTCACTCACGAATCTTATAATTCATTTTACTTTTCATTGTAAATACGAAAAATTTATTTAATTTAAATATCACCATAAATAAAGCTAATGAATCAAAAGAAAGAATTCAAAAGCATATAATTTAGGTAATCAAAAGGATTCATTAAGGATTCTCTTCACTTTATCTACAAATCATTTTAGTTTTCATTAAGACTTCTGTAATTAAATTATTGTTTCTTTCTCTTTCTCTCTCTCTTCTCTCTTTAACTCATTCAAATATCCGATGAGAAAATGAGAATGACTAGAAAATTTGCTGCATATTAGTTTAGAAAATTTAAATTCAAATGATAAAGGAAACATTGATAGAAGTACTTACGACTGCTGTGATGCCGTTTCTTTAATAAAGTCGATATCATCTTCGAGATGAGCCAGCGGAACTTCTGGCACACTACAGTTTATATTTTCTACCATTCCTGTACCCATTATTGCAGCAACATCGGTCACTCGAAAATGGAACAAAGTGGACAGCAAAAAATGTATGTATCGATGATGACTTAGATCATTCAACAATTACCATGTTTAGTACTTTTTGGCAACGACCCTACAAGGCCATTATTTTAGTCTGCAGCAAATGAGATGAATCATTGCGAGACAACTACCCCCAAAATCAATCATCCTTCTCGAATTCCGCTATAGATTTGCGATACATATAAACACACACACATATAGACACACACGACACAGATACAGACACACATCAACATTATAGCCTAGTGTTGCTACATTCCTTTGTCTGGCGAGTAAACAATCGGTGGTTGATAGGCTATTTTCATTTCACCAATGTGTAAATGTATTATCAATAATAACATAACACAGTCATGGAATTGTGCGGTCTTATCACACTCCCAAAGTTCCATTCGGCCTTATCACACTCTCTAAGTCCCATTCGGCCTTATCACACTTCCTGAGTTCCATTCGGTCTTATCACACTCCCTAAGTCCCATTCTGCCTTATCACACTTCCTGAGTTCCATTCAGCCTTATCGCACTCCTTAAGTTCCATTCGGCCTTATCATACTTCCTGAGTTCCATTCGGCTTTATCACACTCCCTAAGTTCTATTCGGCCTTATTACACTTCCTAAGTTCCATTTCTTTCTCCCTTACTTCACAACATATCAGAAATTGGATACTCGTACGGCATCACCAATAGTTACACAGCTATGTCTGTTGTAGGCCCAGCAGTTAACACTCACACATCTGTGGTGATGGCCTCTGAATTGTTTATTTTTATGATCCTACTGGTTGAGCCACTTGTCTATTCTCGAAATTCCTGAGCTAGAAATCCCATAAGATTGTTATTGTTGCGTAAAATAAATACTGAAGTTTGTTTCGAATCCGAAGTACTCAGGAGAAGAGAGTACTCAGGAACGAAAAAAAAAAAAAACCGACTGAAAGGCAATCATGATCAGTGATGGAAAAGTTGAACATGCACAAAGATTTGGGAGATTTCACCCATATTTGAGGCAGCTAAAAAGGCCAATACAGGAGAGGCAAGTACTGTTGTCTGTAGTACAGCGAAAAATCTATTTAGGTGATGCATAGATTTTTGTGCGATATCTTTTCTCCTCAACGTTGATTTTATGAGTAAATTTTAAAGGAGATAGTAATTTTTTTAAAGTTTTTTCAATTTGTAAATTTTTTTTAAAGAGATATGGATTGTATGTCTCCATATCTCCTCCCGATTGCATATTACAGTGGACCATTGATGATAGAAAATATGGCTAAAGTTGAGATACTGTTGTAGAAAGTCTTTTTATATTTCTTTTTAGAGGACCTTTCATGCGGGAGCTAATGGCACTAGCATCCGATATAGGACTCTTTTAGGAAAGTGATGATCCTTCTTCATCCTGGAGACCTGCCCCATGCAACTGCGTCTTTGACAGGCATAGCTTCAGTGCTGGTAATAACTGCTTGTTGAAGGACAGTCTCATTTGTTACAAGATCAATGCAAGGGAAGTTGAGGATTAAACGAATGCAGGACTAATGGAAGTATCTGAGGAGGTGCAAGTAATGGCAGTGAATGATCCACGATTCATATTCAGACAGATTCAGATTCATCCAAAAAATTTCAGATTCATACAGAATTCAGATTCATACAGATTCAGATTCATCCGGCAGTACAACACATGTAAAAAGAAAAGCATGCTTTTCTTTAGAGAATAAATAGCATTCAAAACTATTAGTAATTATCGATTTCAGTTATTTAAACGTTGTTCCTAATGGTGCTTCTTTTGTTTCACTTCGAAAAAATGAATTTTAAGCTCATGTCGTGCAAGGGATTTTTGGGATTATATATTTGCTGTAATAAATAACATGGACAAATGATGGAGATGGAATCGATCATTTGGATTTTTGGTAGTTTCTGCATGATAAGGGAGAACGCGGGGAAATAACTGCTCGTGGTTTTGGTAATTTCTGCATAATTAAGGAGAATGCGGGGAAATAATTGCTGGTGGTTTTGGTAGTTTCTGTATAATAAAGGAGAATGCGTGGAAATAATTGCTGGTGGTGGGAAAGAGATAAAGATGTAGACAAAGTGATAGTTGAGTAGGAAAGATTCAATCATTATAGTTCACCATCATTTTCTACATATTAGAAAAATATAATCAAAATTTTAGAATAAAAAACTTTACAGATTAGCCGTATAATGAATAATTGCAACAACTGTACACACATCCTTATCTTTTCAGTATAATTGAAATCAAAATATTTAAACAAAAAGCTGTTTTAGTTTTACCAACAACTCATATCCAGATGTTGTAGTGCTTTTAGTGTAAATCGTATCAAATAGTATTAAGAGAATGATTGAGATAACTAAATAATAATGCTGATGGCCTTTGTTTTTTCAGTTCACAACTTTCAGGCTGCTTTTTAATTTGCTAAATTAATTAATGAGACTTATTCTGATCATTAATTTACTTCAAAATAGTATTGGATATTCCCTGAAGTTATTCCACACAAATCAATCCATAAATGCTATTCAGTGAAGCTTAATTAGAATTATAGCTAAGAAGTACAGATTCAGAGTTGTTCAGAGAAAAGTTTTTATCTTGCTAATATTTGAAATTTTTAACATTTAAAGAATTCACTCTTTGCATTGATATTGTATTGTTTTTATCATCGAATGTTAAGCAAATTATATTTTAAATATTTTGGCAAATTTTTGCAATATTAATTTCAGGTTGAAAGTATCATACTAATTCTTCAATTAAGCACTACTAAAAAGGATTAATTTAAAAATGATATTTAAGTATAAATATATTTGATATTGAAAAAAAAAAAAAAAAATATTCGCTAATATATAGCTTAAACAGAAAATGTGGATTGTGATCGGAATTCTAAAAGTACGGTATTAAATTTCGATTGTTTTATGTGCCATCCAAATTTAGTGCTGCACTGAATTTGTCATTTGTCTAAAATGTTCTGCAGCCTGCTATACATTTTGATGCTCATTGCTGAGATAATTGATACGTACTGCGTGCGTCAACTAGACGTAGGTCTACGTCTAATTCGGATCTACATCTAGTCCGTGAAAGAAAGGCTATTTTCATTGGTCACATTTCCATTAAGCAAATATTGACCATTACGACCATTACACTGCCCATTATATTTCTTTCCTTAGTATGTTAACGATAGTTTTCTTCCACTTCTTCTTTAAGAAACGTTGACTGGAAGTGATTTAATGTAGTTGAGTACTGTAGAGAGGTATAATTTTAAACAAACATAGTACTTCAATTAAATTTTACTTCTAAAAATTTGCATTTAATAATCACCTGACGAACATTCCATAGCCAAAGTTAAGGGCAGCTTGATATTGATTGAGCGATACTGCTGTCGAAATTTTGTCGAAAGGATGATACGTATTAGTTGTCAGATTAGATGAACGGAACACTTAACACAATTGAGGATAATTATTTTTAGTTATGAATTTTATAAATTTCCAGCTATGCCATGAATTTTCATTGGATTTAAATTTTTTTTTTAAATTTGAAATTTGACTGGTAAAGCTGATAAAGGTCATAGTGCTAACTAAAGTTGATAAGAGTATGTCAGCGAAAAATGGGAATGAATATATGTAGCTAGGAAACAATATGAGGAATATACGCATTATTTATTTTGATCTTCGTAATCTTTTGCATTTCCTGGAAAATATTTGCGATTATGTTTACTTTAGCAATACTATATTTTCAAATTTTACCACTTTTCAAACGTAATTCGCATATTCATAATTTTCAAAGGGAACAAAAAACATGTTTTTAATTAATTTTTCAGTTATGGCAACTGCTGAAGAACGTAAACTTGAACTTGAACGTAAGAAGCAGAAATTGGCTGAAATCAGGGAGGAGAAAAGACGCCGAGAAGAAGAACGACGGCGGAATTTGCTGAAAAATGCAAATCTTGGAAATGGAACAGGTTTTTTTCTTTTATCGATGTTATATTGTAAAATTATATTATCTCTCATAATTTCTTTCTAGGAGCACGTTTATCCTATTATAATCTCTTATGATGTCTTCTTTCGCATCATGTTTTTTTTTTAAGATTTTATGCTTGAGTTATATTTAGATGGGAGATTTTTACAAGATATCATAAAAGAAATATTTTGTATGATCTCTTTCAAGTTAATGCTTTTTAGTGAGCGGTTTGCCGAAAACATTTTCGCAAAAGGATTTAGAGGATATTCTTGAACCGTTAGGAATATCAGCTCAACCTCAGATCGAACGTTCCGTTACTACTCCAAATGGCGTTGATCACCGAATAACAGTAAAAATCTTCCTCTGCGATATTTTTTGGAAGGGTATGATGAATGGGAATTGCAGTTGAGAATATCATATTTTTGGCAACCACTTCATTTCTATCATGAAAAACTTTTCATGAACTCTGGATTACTTCCTAGACAGCAGTCACCGATGTTTGCATTTCAGGATGATGTTGAGAGCAGTCAGAGATATTCATCCGCTCCGAGAATACAAAAACTTGCTCTTTGTGAAACGCAGATGATTTCAGTTCCACCTAAGGATGCTGTATGATTTTCTTTTTTGATTAATTTTAATGCCAAGCTAAGTGATATTTTCAGTTCCTTTAACAACCTGCATTTATACACATTTATATAGTATCAAGAGATATACTACTGGAATAACTAATGCTGACAGATTTAATGTTAAATGTTATTGCAAACATGGGGCAGTATTTTCAGGCGAGTTATTGTAAAACAACACAAACAGATGACGATCGAGTATCAGCAGGAGAATTTAGTTTAGGTTCTCAGGAATTTGATTATGATGAGGAAATGACGATGTTGGACAAACATTTAGAAATCAATTTTGACGAGTCTCCTACCGGAGAAATTGCGAACATTCTGCCTAATTTTAATTTTGGCTTACGTCATCATCAAGAGGTAAATAGTATTTTAACATAAATGATTAAATAATGTAAGAATTATATTCAATGTTTATCAATTATGAGTTATAGACTGGTGAAGAAAAGAAAGAAGAGGAAACAAAGGTCCCAGATCTGAGTGAAGAAGAGAAATTGCAAATTCTCAGCAGTCAAAAATTTCAGCAGTTTTTTGATTACAGCTCACGCGTTATGGAGCGACAGTTAGCTGAAGAGGTTAGCAATACTTAGTGCTAAGATAACGCTTCAGATGATTATTCTGCAAATTAGTCTTGCACGTTGCAACGGTAACAGTTTTGAGAAGTGTTGGAGGTGTTTCATGAAATATATTTCAAGCAATTACTTGAATTTGAGTTGCTTGTATCAATGTAATTTTTTAACAGGTCTTACTTAATGCAGCCCAAAATAACACGTGCCACTGTCAAGTTTGTAAAGCATTTTCATTCAGCTTACTTTTGTCAGGTTGACATCTTCATCGATTACTCACGCGATGAAGCTATGGACGAAAAAGCCGACGATGATGAAAAACTGATATTTGCTAGAAAATTTGTTGATGAAAGATGGAGCGCAGGAAGGCAAATGTTTTTCTGTTATTAAAACATCAAAATATTTAATACATTATTGTTCATAAAGCAAAACTTAGTTTATCGCATTCACATGTGCAAAAATTAATACAAAACTGGTTTTTTTAAAACTAGGTCTAGAATTATCGTTTTATATTTTTGCTTTTTTAGAGCTGTAACAGGTATTGATTACTGTGTACAACATCCGGAATTATTTGCTGTTTCCTATGATCAGAATCCTGATTCGCCTCTTGATCCTATTGGAGTGGTACAAGTGTGGAGTTGTCGTTTCAAAAAGCCAACTGCTGAGTAAATATTATGTTAAAAGTGTCGGGAAATTTCTTTTATTATAAATCAAATGATCAGAAACTTGGCAGCTAACTTGTTTATTTTAGGTACACTTTCTACTGTCAGTCATTGGTTACAAGTGTCGCGTTTGCCAAATTTCATCCAAATTTGATAATGGGAGGATGTTATTCCGGTCAGATTTGTATGTGGGACAATAGACTCAGCAAAAAGACTCCTATCAACAAAGTTTTTCCTTTTCTATTTTTTTTCTCGTATTTTACTTTTTTTGTATTAGAAGAAACAGAAATTAGTCTTAAAGAAAATTTTTTTTGACAGATGAAATAAAACTAAAATTTGTGTGTTTAGGAAAATGTTTGTGGCAAAGGATCGCAGTTGAGTTCTCTCTCTAAAAGCAACATTAACATTTTTGGACTTACGATTGTTACTTTTTATCAAGCATCATTGATGAGCCCAACTTTCTCATCATCTTCATTTTCATGATTTGCCTATTAGGAAATATTTTAGAGTCCTTTATCATCACAAGCTCATACTCATCCAGTGCTGAGCATGGCAGTAGTGGGAAGTCAAAATGCACATAATTTAATCAGTATATCAACTGATGGAAGGCTCTGTTCGTGGAGCGTTGATAATTTAAATCAACCGATTGATGTAATTGACTTAGCATGGAAACAGAAACAGGTATTTATATATATATATATATTTATAAGATTGCGGCAATGTTTTCGTAAAGATCAACATGACAGAGAAGTTATTTGCCAGACTTATCAATAAATTTTGTGAAATCAGATTTTTTTGCTATTCCCTGAATTTCAGGTAACATGCACATGCATGTCGTTCGCACTAGATGATGTTAATAATTTTGTGGTAGGTAGTGAAGAAGGAAATGTTTATACGGCAAGCAGGCATGGTAATAAAGGCGGAATAAATGATGGTTATGAAGGTAGGTTTCAGAACCTTCTAAGTGATTATAAGAGTCAGTCAACCGTGTAAAAACATTGCATTATCTTCTTACAGGTCACATTGGACCTATAACAGGAGTTGATACACATAAAGCATCTGGCATTATTGATTTGTCACATTTGTTCTTATCATGTTCTTTGGATTGGACTGTCAAGTTATGGAGTACTAAGGTAAGAATTGCTGACCTTAAAAAACATTGACGTTCAGTTTTTTGAGTTTAGTTTTTTTCGTAAATTAGAGTAAACGTTTTCCTTTCGTTTTATTCTAAAATTATATTTCTTTCTCAGTTTTATGTCACTTAAGTTGTTCGGTTATTTTACAGCAAATTTTTTGCTTTGCGCGGTATCGATAGTGTTTAACTAAAATTTGAATTTTGCAGAAGACACGACCGCTTTATTCATTCGAAAAGCATGGCAATTATGTAACCGATGTTGCCTGGTCTCCCGTTCATCCTGCAGTTTTTGCATCGGCAGATGCTAGTGGGAATGTAAGCTTTTGCTGACAAGTATTTTATAATTTGACCTTAAATTTAAACGCAAGAGTTTCTTTTACATTTAGTTTAGGTATTTTTATGGAATTTAAATGAAGACACCGAAGCTCCTGTGTCACATTTGCAAATGGAAGGTGGTGTTGGAGTACGGAAGATGAAATGGATGCAAAACGGTAAGATTAATAGCCTGTTACAAAGAGATTTTGGAGGATAATTGAAGTCTTCTGTTGTTAATGAATTCTTCGGAATGACCGATAATTTTTTCTTCCGTAGAACTTCGAAGAAATTTTTTTAACAATTCTATTAATTGATGTTGTATTGAAGGCTGTGGTGAGATTGTCATCGCAGGAATGATTATCTTGGGTGATGCTAAACATAGCCAAAATTAGCAAAGTTTGATCCATTTTTCACACAGCGACGCTTTGACCAATAAATGTTGACTGTATTTGCGAATGGATACATATGATTGTTCAAAATCTAGTGTAAAAGAACTTATTTGTTAAATTTTATAATTTTAGGTCAGCAATTAACTGTGGGCGACGAGAGAGGTAATTTGTACGTATATGATGTGAACGAAAGCCTTACCAATTGTCGGCCAGATGAATGGTCCAAGCTGTCCAGGTTTTTAGTTAAATTCTTTGATATTCGTATAATAACTTTATATTACTTATATCGCTAATAACTTGATATTACTTCTTTTGCATGTAATATCTAGTTTTGTTCATAGAATTCGAAGAAAAACAGTTTGTTTATTTAATATATTTATCTTTAACTTTCAAAGATAGATAAGATTAGAGAATATGTTTTGAGTTTTATTACGTTTTTGTTGCAGAGCGCTGCGAGATATCAGGCAGGCGAATGAGGAAGGGGAAGAATTATCAGAAACAATGAATAACTATAATGCATCTTCTGTTACTATTAGTTCAATAACTAATTCCGTGGGTGTTGCTGGCTTGTCGCCAAGACAACAATGGTAGTTTTCTAGTCTTCCTGTTGCTCTTTTAAATTGGTAAAATATCTTCAGTTAATTTTTTTTTGCAGCTTTCAGTTAATGTGATGTCTATCTAAAATACTTGGCCTTGCATATTTCTGATTTAAATTTAATTGCTTACGCTGTGGCATAGTTTTTAATATTCGGCCGTATATTATAACATTCAACTGAATGAGATAAAATTAAATGCTTTTTCTCAATTAACTGAAGTGCGGTCGAGTATTAGCAGTTTCTAACATTGTATGTATAGACAATGTGCCATGCTAATTTTTCATTTGTGTATCTCATCACATGTAATCACCATCATTTCAACCTTTCACGGTTTTCTTTTTCTGGCATTAGAAAATAATTTACGATATATATCAGTCTGGGAGTGGGTCCTTTGCCCATTTGAAATCATTGCCTTCGTATCATTTTAATTTATTAAATTATTTATCCTCACATCTTTTTGTACTTTTCACTTTCATTTTTCTTGATTGCTCTGAAAATTCTGATGCTTTTTTTTATTTCCGATTTCATTGAACATTATCAAAACTATTTTCCAACTGTAGGAAAGTGAATTTGTGATTAAATGGCAATCAGATTATGAACAAAAATAATTTGAAATTTAATTTAACAGACATTTCAATGTAATATTTTTCAAGGACGAATTAGATTGGATATTAATTTTTTTCGCAACAGGTTTTTGCCGTAAAACCACCAAGTACAGGATAGTTTCAGGTTTATTCCTTTATAATCGCTGTGTTTTCATGACTAAATTACTGATTAACCAGCATTTTCGTAAAAAAATATTTACCATGCATATTTGTATCGCTTTCACTATTTCTGCCAACGTTAATACAGGTTGCTTTATATCTTTTGTCATGTAAAAACAGACCTTTTTAGATTGGCTTTCATCTTTTTTCTTTGTTTTTGATTCTTATCAGGATATGCTAATCGTCTAGAAAACCAGTCTGTTTTTCGGAAAAATTCTAGTTCTTAATTTGGAAATTCATCGAAATGATTTCACCAACAGTGGTCCAAATATCGAGGACCACTGTTAGTCAAATCTGGCACGGTCCTTGGGGCGATTTTCTTTTTTTTTTTCTATAATGGTGCAAAATGAGATTTAGCGCAAATGTAATAACAGATGGAATTTGTAATTATCCAGGAATGATGTTAAAGTTTTTACTTTGGTGATATTAATTTTAGCTGAAATGTCTATACATTTGATGTGTTTTTGCTGAACTATCCAGTAGCTATTTCTTGAATTCTTCATTTTGTTCCATTTTAAAATAGCTGAGTGGTGCTGCATGTTACTGGTTATAGCTGTTATAATATAAGTGAACTATGCTTCTGTAACCGATTTTTTCTGCTATCGTCGTCCAAACAGCAATAGCTTTAGGATGAAAATATCACATTTTTAACAAAATGTTAATTACAAGCCGTATTTCTTGATATTAATATATTATTCTTATAACCACCAGTGTGTTCATATTATGTTTTTCATATTGTATTTGGTTTGTTAAATTGCTTGATTACTAAGATTGCCGGAATTATCTGAAGACGGGTCATTCTTGTTATGAACGTCATACTCAATTATCCCAGGTTATCTTTTTTGAACTTTTTATTGCAGCTACTCAACAATTTTAGAACAACTTTGAACTGCCCATTTGTTTATTCCGTCAGAATCCTATCAAATTGGGGCGATTGGGCATTAACATTGAAGTGATTATAAAATGTTTGATATTGTGCTAGATTTGTTGCAAGAGTTTCCTAAGTCCTAAAATGGTTGGAAGTGTTTAAATGAATCATTGTTGCTGTAGACGTATTCTAGATTAAGGGAACAAAAAGAGATCAATATCAATTTACTCCATATCTTCGGATTTCGTACAGATTCAAAACTGATTTTTTGCTGTGTTTTTCGGTATCCTTTCTTTTTTCTTTGTCCTTCCTGATGGTGAATTGGCACAAATCTTTCAAGTTCAAAGTTCATCACTTACATGTATACAGCAAATTTACAATTCTTTTCGTTTTATAAATGTATGGGAACTTGTAAACAATTCCGAGAAATTCTGTTTGATATTTCCAATTCATTTAAGTTCCACCGATACCTTCCACCTCAAAACTGTTAATACAGTTAAGTTTTGTGCACTGACAGTAAATATCAGCATTTGCCACTCCCTCCTATTTCACATTTCAATTCTTCTCTTTCATTCGTAAAAGAAATACGTCATTTTGAATTCTCCATACAACGGTTCTCTATGAGCATTATCTACAAAGAAGCTTTATTGACAATTCCACGGTACATCAGCTTATATTAAAATCGGTTATCGTATCAGTGAAAACAGTCATTCTATTTAAATGAAGTGGAACCTGAAAATCTAGAGAAATATTAATATTCAGTCTCTCAACTAAAACAATGAGATGGAGATAAAGCCATTTGAACTGATAAGAGAAACAGTAAGTTTCAAGTTAATTTTGAAACTGCGGCAAATATTTTACAAATCACATAATATATACTGTACATGGGATTTGAAACAATCATTAAGATCGTGCAGATTAGTTGTTCGCAGGAACTTTCGGTAGACCGAATTCATCCACTGCGATTCCACCCTCTGCCACCTGCAATATATATTGCACACGTCTGTGTCATCTGTCAGAAATACAATATATTGCTTGTGATACCTTTAATTCATGAATAGGCATTTCATACTGCTAACTGAGAGATGAACAACATAAAGCTTGATCAAAACTACTTTTATTCCATATTCAAAAACAGCAAAAAGTAATATTTTTACACTAACTCTGCTTTCGTATCCTGGTTCTTTAGATGGTACGCCTGGTGCATTCAACGCCTCGTCTAAATAAGACGTATCTACGTCCACGTCCAACTCATCTCCCAAAGCATCAAGTTCAGCTTCCAAATCAGCTTCATCAATCTGAAAAGAAACACCTTTGACATGCAGAACCAAAAAAAAAAACTTTCAAAAAGCCAAAGAAACGAAACAGAACGAATCATAAGTCAGCAATCCTCAGAGACTAAGGCAAAAATTGCCAGAAAAACGTCAAAAAACTTTACATCTGGTGTATCGTACTGCCGTGACATAGCTTCTTGAATTTCATTATTCATATCAAGCATTTCTTCCATTTCATCTTGGAGTTTATCAATTTTGTCGATGTCCAACTTTCTGTATTCCTTCTGCATCGTTTTCAAACCTTGTTTCATAGCCACTACGGTAGTCTGCAGAAAAGAGAATAAAGATAAAAACTATGACTACTTCGATTTCATCTTGAAATTTTGAGAATTAACGATTAGCCATGCAATCGTTAAGAAACATTAAAAAAGCCGCTTAAAACGTAAAGAAATGCTTTCAATCAACAGTGTAAAATTAAATTTTATAGAAAGGTAAAAGCACACCTGCGTATCTTTCATACCCTGAATAGCGAAATTGCTCTGTTCCATATTGAAAGACTGCTGAGCTAATTGATCTCGTTGGTTTTCGTACATACGTTTTTGTTTCAGTATACTGAGAAAAGTATATATTAAGTTATTCAATTACGTCTATCTTAATAATAGCCGCATAAATGATCAATTTTTCGGATTCAAATTGAACTGGAAGGTCAAGCACTATTGAAATGTTTTTTAAAATGAGCTAATATAATTTAATTACCGCAAAGCTTTCTGCTTCAACTGATTTTTTCCTGGTCCATCACGCATTTTCTTTATCTGATCCTTATACTTCACAAGTTCGCCATCTAAACGAGCTATCTTTTTGTCAATACTTTCGCCACGTGAATCAATGTTTGCTATTGCATCCGTCAGTGATGGCGGTGGTTCCTTTTTTCCCGATGCACCGAAAATTCGTCTCATTCTGCAGCTATCTGCAATTAAATAGCAGTTGCTAAATTAATTCATGGTTACGTAAGTTAAGACGTACTAATTTACTCAGCATAATTTTTAAAAAGCGTAAATTCATAAACTGTCTACACAAATGGAACAAGAATCTAGCAGTACGAAAAATGATTCAACTCTAACGTACCACGTTAAATTTTGACGTACAACAGTATTCATGTAATAAATATTACGGCTAGAAGGGAGTGTTAGATAAATATACTTTGAAAATTCTTCTACAACCCTAAAGAAGAGCTATCCATGATACACACTGCCAGATTGATCGACGATTCCATTTTATCTCTCCACGTTTTGGTTTCGTCAATAAGACAGCCGCATTTTACCTTTGAAAATTCCCATTTTTTAAAAATTTCAATTACCGTAGGATTGTTTCATTGATGAAAGATTGCGTGAAATGAAATGGTCGATTTTGACATCATCGCGCTATCGCTTCTCACACTTCCTTATTTACTTTTACGCATCGTCGATTTAATAGCTCTGCTTAGTTACTAATTTGTGAATTTGTAAGCCATCGTCAATTGGGCAAAGGAGGTGAACATTTGACGTGACAAAATTTTTATAATTATTAAAGCATTGAATCGTACCTTTTTTTTTTTTTTTGTGCTCTTCACATATATTAGAAAATAATATTTGAATTGCAAATGCACGTATATAAAAGTTTACGAATTTCATTTAATTTCATTGTTACAAACATATAGGAATCAAATTTGAGAAATGATTATATCACAGAAAAGAAATATCAGATATCTTTTTCATTTCAACTAACTATTTGTTGAACATTTCATCTTAAAGTATGCACGTAACATTAGCAGTTGCATATATAGTATGCACGTAACATTAACAGTTGCATATATAGTATGCACGTAGCATTAGCAGTTGCATATATAGTATGCACGTGACAGTAGCAGTTGCACATATATATATATTGCTATATATGCAAATTACAATACAGTTCATCTTTCAAGATAGCTTGACGTTTTTGAGATTTACATATGCAAATAATCTACGATTAGAATGATGAAAAAAACATAAAATTATTGTAATGAACATAGTATTGATTGGTAATGCCAATGGTTCTACCATCTACAGTGTACCATAGACGATACAGGCATGATGTATGTGAGATCCCTATTCGAAAGGCTAAAAAGCTGGTTATTCGAAACTTCAGGTTTCTCAAGCAAGGTAATATTGCCGTAATGTAACGTAACGTAACGTAACCGTCTCCTAATCACTTTCATGCACAACTTCTGAAATTTCAATGAGAGGTTTTTGTTGTCTTTGCTTGTAATGTATGAAGAATGACATTTCGGGAATATATTGATATTTTGTCGTCAAGTAGTGTTTTCAAGTATTTTCAACCCTGTGATTGTCATATGCAATTGTTCTCAACCGTCGATTAATATTTGCATTTTTTACCTTGGAAACCTTTTTCAGTTAGCATTTTAGGTTCCATTTGTGAAAGAACCTTTCAGAAAGTGACATGCCCGAAACCGATACTAATGCCCGAAATCTGGACGATACACACTCAGCAAAAACTACGGACAATAGCAGCAGCAGTAACAATCATGATGAGTGTAAAAGCTTGAAAATTGCAGGCAAAAGTGCGGAAGATGAGGATCCCGATAGACATTTGGCGAAAATAGCAATACAGCGGGTAAGTTCTGATGCTGTTTTTAGCAGAACTATTTCAAAACCAAGGCTATTTCAGAAACAATAGATTTGGGAAATTCTCCTTTATGCAGAATATTTCAATTACCTTCTAAACACTGGAAATTCAAGAATCCCCTTCTCTCTTCCTCCCAGGAACAGATAATATTTAATGTAAACGTCTATTAGAGGAGGGATACATTGATTCTGAAGCTTCGGAGCATTAATTATTTCCCATCTATTTCCTAACCTCAGCAGAGAACTTTGGTGTGTGCTGAATAGCATACACCAAATCAGGACATTCAGGACAGAAAAGAAATCAGAATCGTAAAAAAGGAGTCCATATTACTCTAGTATGTTGGAGATTTGCTTTTAATGTTGGACTACTGAGAAGCCAGCAACATATCAGTTCCAGGAAGTAAAAAATCGGGTAAAACTCTATGTGCTTTGCGATCAACGGGTATGGGATGACAAGGGTACAGGGCATGTCGCATGCATACCGTCACCAGAGCATCAAGGCGCTACTTTCATTGTGGTCCGCTTAGAACATAGTGGTAAGCTTCATTTTTTATTAAATTTATTGATTTAAAAAACGCAGCCGTTTATTAGTTTTGTTGCTGATGTTTACCAAAATAGATGTTCACATGACGTTTATTCGTATATTCTAAAATACTATATAGATTTTTACACTTACTTCTTCAGAACTATAAATTGAACGTGATTTTTATCCGTTTGATTAGTTGCTGAGAGTTACGATTTCTTCACTTTTTGCATAATTACAGAAAAACTATAAATAATTCTATTTTCCAGAGAAAAATATATTGGAATCACGAATTCTTATGGATACTATCTATCAAAAACAACAGGTAAGTGGAGTCACGATTTTATAGAATCCTTTCTGTAAATTTTTGAAATAGATTTCGAATGATTCATTTATTAGCTTAGAAAGCGGCATGCTAGGACAATTAGAAGGAACTTGGGAGCATTTTACTGTACCTCCACATTGCATTTTGAATGTTTCGAAAACTCATCCTGTTCACTTCGTATGAATGGATTGGCTAGAAAAATATTTTTGCCTTTATTTTCACCTAATTTTTGATTAATACTGATTCGAATAAAAGACCAGAAGGCTCTATGTTAAGCGAGTAGGGTGTTTCGCGCTTTCTATTTATGATCCATTATTATTTTGGTAAGATTGTAATAATCGTTCTTGGTAGCATGTTTTTGTTCAAATTTTAGGATGTTGTAATTTTCTTTAAAAAATCTTTGGAAAAATTAAGTATTTTAATTTTTGGGCTAAGAATGTAATATGGAAGACAAAATACAGATTTATTTTTCGGCGTTATTGATATTTTGTTTGTATTTTATCTCGATTCAAGTTGTTCTGGTTTAGTTACTGTCAAGAAATAAGTAATACCTACAATTTTTAATAGAATATTTTACTTCCAGAATCCGCATGATATCTCTAAAAGTGTATCTATGTGTCTTCAAGATTTCATAGATAGGATTTGCATTAAATTATATATAATTATTTGGTAATCACTTATCATATAACTTTAACTGAAAGTATTATGCTGTAAACGTCACTTTGGTCTTTCTAATTTTAACGAAAACTAGAAAGAAGGGAGGTCACTGAACAATTGATATGAAAATTGTTGTATATTTTCGTCTATATCTGTAAGCGTGTATCGATGTGTCTTCAGTGATAGCATAACATCGTTCATAATAGGTTATTTCGGGAATTAATTCATTAAATTGCTTTCCATTTTCGATTACTAGCAGTAGTATATAGTACCTAGAGATTATTTAGCTCATTGACAATAATATCAGTTCTGTTTTAAAAAAAAGTGGAAAACTCCGAAATTTGTGAATTAATGAAAAGACATCAAGGACTTAAAGAAGTGTGGATTTATAATTTTTTTCATTTTCTCGATTTTCTGATAGCTCGTTATGGATACGTATAAATTGTTTAAAAATTTCAATAGCTAAGAAATATGAAACGTTTATTTATCTGAGCGTAGATTTATTCTAGATATTCTGGTTTATGAGGATTCGAAAAAATACGAAACATACATTTACTGTTGCGTAGAAATACGCTAAATGCGTTCTGTAAGAAATTTTCATTGTGTTTGAAAGGTTTTGATTGTTACAGCATTTAAAGTTTTTAAATGCATTGTTATATTGCATGCAAAATATCACTCTTTAGCATGTCTACCAAAAAAATCAAGAATAGTAATGCATGGTGGAATTTCTTCATATCATAACATTATGAAAGATGAATTGGATGTGCTTTTTTGCAACAATACCTTTTATATGTTTTAGAAAACATTTCAAAATCTTGTGCAGAACTGACTTTTTGAATTTACCACTAACAGTGCTTTTAATAAGTGCCACATTTTGCATTAGCAATATACTTTCACTTTTCACAAACTGATAGCCTGATGATTGTTATCTTAGGGAGATCCAGAAATTCATAACATTCAGTGAACAGGTGTTTCATGGTTAGTTGGCGATTTAAATAATAAGTATACAAACATTCTTTAAAATCAAGGAAGAGTTATTTTATAAGTTTTGTTTAAATTCTCCAATGCTTTTTTAAGTATAGATATAAGTTCTTTGTATTTTTGAATCTTCTCTTTTTCAAGTTATTCACATCAAAATGAAAGTGATATAGCAAGTCGCTATGCTATTTTTGTTAAAATTAGATGTATATTTTTTGTAGAATTAATCGCTTACATTGATTTAAATCTGTTGTTCATCGTTTTTCGATTTAAAAAGTAGCTCTTCAGTTATTTTGATCACTATGATCATTTAGAGATTACTGAAATATGACCTAAGATGGCTAAAATGACTTAATATTGCTTTTGATATGTAACATGAGCAAAGAATTTCTTCTCAGTGTTATGAATGTTTGTATCGTTTCTCAATTTTTCGTCAGTACTTCAGATCAGTGAGTTTGTTTTAACTGCTTTTTCATAGGCATAAAATTATATATGTATGAGATATTTTATGAATTCGCCCGAACATGAGTATGCATGCATCCGTGCTCCCTGGAACTAGTTCTCGTTCAGTAGTCAGCAATCTATCTTTTCTATCCCGGCCGACCAACCAACCAGACCCGAAGAAGGCGAATTGCTTCCTTCTAACCCTGACGTCTCTTCAATTTAATTTGATGTTGTACTTTTACGCTCACCGATTGGTTTTCTTAGCTCATCCAAAGTTTAATTCTGCTTTTTTTTTTTTTTCATTTTTCATTTCTTTTGAATGGTTTCGATATTGTTTTTGAATGATTTCTCAGCTATTCATTAAAATTTGTGAAATTTTACTGGATTTTGAGTGAGAAATAAACCGGAATCCAGAATAATAAATACACTGGCTCATAAGCGGTGAATAACCGAACCTAAAGGAGACTTATTTACTGGTACAAATCATGGATGTGAAACTCTGCATTTTAGAAAAGTAAATGAAAATTTTGTTCAGATGAAAATTACTGGGAAAAATATTTTTACAGTATGTTATACTGTAGATTATAATGAGAGCATATCGTTAAAATGAAGGATGTCTGGGCAATATATTTTGTACAGCAATTTGTTCAGCTGATATCACCCTTACTATTTTTTTTTAAATAGAAGGAATCATTTCAAACGGTAGATTCAGTAGGTGAAATAAAATTAAGTCATCTGATTGAGAATCGGTTGAGGATTTGTACAATGAGTAAATGTATTGTATTAAAACAGTCATCATCACTTGAATATCTCTTCTAAATAGTTTGAGAAAAAATTAGGTGTAGCATTTTACTTTAATATTGTATCTCTAAAAATTTCACTGTCACCGGTACAGTAATTTTGGTAATTAATTGATAATATTTTACATTATGATTTATTTTTGCAATCTTTACGCACGTATTCCTTAATCATAATGTTTGTTTTCTATTTTCTTCCATTATCTAATACAACTTGACGTAAAAAAGATTTGAAACTGCAGTTAATTGTACTATTATATTTATCAAACAAATCTGTAAACCGAAAATATCACGTTTTGGTTGCGAAAATTTCAAGAAAACATTCATTCGTAATTCAAATTCCTAATATTATTTGATTATTGAGGCAATAGCAAGGACAATTTGCAGGCTTTCTAGGTAGAATTGCTATTCGTGAAATCATTTTAAAAAGCTGCCCATATGTATCAAATATATGCGTCATAGTTTTGTATTAAGTTTGTTGCAAGTTTTAGTACGAGTATAGAAATATTTTAGGAAAAATTGTAAGCAAGCGAAAAATAGTGTGCACTTTTGTGTATCACTCGCTGCTGTTATCAACTTTGAAACAACTCGTTTTTGTTATTCGTCGCTGCACACTCCTTCGGGCACTCACTCACTTTACCTGCTGTTGTCATGTATTGCATACTTTAAATGGCCAAACAGGAGTTCATCTGTCAAAATATTTCCGTCGACGACATTTTTTTTAACGTACACTTTTTTGAAAGATGATGATTTAGTGCTGGATAATTGAAAAGACAAATTTATTTCATTCATTGAAGTCGTTAGTCTGTGATAAGAAGTGCTTTTATTAGATTTGAAATGGAACTGTGTGAGAATGTTTCCTTTCATTTTAAATTGAAATAATCATCATCAGCTACATTATGAACGATTCAATATGAAAGGCAATTGTAAAGTGTCTATCATATGACGCATTACTGAAATGCTTTTGGTTTATTTTTATTTGGATCAAATTCTTTGCATATATTCAGTTATCTTTCAAAATTTTAAGGGTTTAAAAGCATTAAGATGGACATTTCAGCATGATTTTTCAAAGGGATTTAAGTTATGTGATGAAAAAAATTTCTTCAAAAAAAAAAGCAAATTGATAAGGTTTTCTGTTAAATTTGATTGACGGAGTTTTCCATTAAATTTTTTGAAGTAATCTTATTTAGTTCTTTTATATTTTGACTACAGTTTAAGTGATTTGTCTTGAATATGAGAAATCTGCACGCAAGATGCAGAGTCAAAAAATTTTTATAAGAAAGAATGATCAAAAATGAAAACTGAAAGATTATGACGAGGTATTCACTAAGTAGTATCAGTTTTTTCCTCATTGTTCACATCACTTTTCAGGAAACATTAATAGTTTGGTCAGAATCGGATACGTGTGACTTGGCGCTGTCATTTCAAGACAAAACAGGTTGTGAAGATATTTGGGAGAAAATTTGTCAAGTGCAGGGTCGCGATCCGGAACAACATCCTGTATGTTATTGACACTGAAATGGACTTGTTTAATTTTATATTGCTTTTTACATAAATCCAGCAGAAACTCAAGTGTTTCTATTTTCAGGACTTCACAGGAAGTTATGAAGATCTGGATGATGGGGAAGGTCTGGATTCCGCTGGACAGGGATACAGTGGGCAACGGGTAAGATTTCAGATTCGATTATAAATTGTGATTATAATGTCTGATGAAAACAGGGAATAACAAACTGACGTAATTAACAGCATCATTTCACCGCTCTTTTTTTCTCTGTGGAAGGGAGTGCAATGAAAGATTAGAACAAAATAGAATAAAAGGAAGCTTAACAGGAAAGTGATATGACAAAATATAAATTTTAAAATTCTGCTAAACCTTCAAATTTTCATGATTATCTGAAATGCAGCTCACGTAAATAGACCGTTATTTAGATTTTTTTTCTTGATAATTTTTTCACTCGTTACGAGTGGAATCTTTTAATTTTTATGCTCTTCCACAAAAACTAAATTTCATTTTTATTTATGATAATGATAAATAGAAATTTATGCAAAACTCAATAAAATTTCAAGTTAAACCTATATACTTCATATGATACAATCATTCTTTTATTTACTTAAGCCGACTGCGGGAGCTGCAATTACTCTTCCCCCATGTGAAGTAAATTCATTAGCCGATATCGAAGTTATGATTTCGAATAGCTTTGGATCGGCAGCTCTTCGAGAAAAATTGGCGATAGCAATTGAAAATCAAGGGTACGCTTATGAATTCATGATTTTTTTTGCCTTCTAATTAATGCAATAAATAAAGCATTGTAATCTTTACCCAAAATTTATCATTATTGGATAATTATCTTCTTTAGCGCTAATCAAAATTAAAAATTTTGCCCGATTGTTAGAGGAATTATTTATGAAGAAGTTAAGAAAAAAGTGTTGCGTAGTAAAGAAGAAAGCGTCAATTCTAGGTATGTTGCGAAGCTCTGTGATCTTTTTCATATGTGTGAAGATTTGGAGCATATTGATGCGTTGCATACATTACATCAAATTGCGCGCAGTTTATTCATGTTGAATCGCAATGCTCTTCTTGAAATTTTACTTAGTGAAAAATATTTCAGGTAAGTTTTTCTTGGCTTTAAATGGTGAATTAAATTCACGGTGAACATTAACTAGAGATTTCGGGATTGATCTGAGAGCTATTATGAATAACCGGTTTTTTTTTAAGCCCCTCTCATTTTGTTGATCTAAACTCATAATTTTTCTTGTCAATATTCGCTGTTCTGACACTGATTGTATAAAAACACAAGCACGTATGATATAAAAACACATATGATTTATCAATTTATTACACTTGTTTGATGTGAATTTCAGATAAAGGGGAATTGTAATTTAAGTATTATGGCAAATTTAGATCTTTCTCAGATAAGACGTAATTGTAACAAAACTTCTAGAAATAAACTTATAGAGATATTGTTGGGATGTTAGAATATGATCCAGCTGAACCTAAGCCGCGAAAACACCGTGAATTCTTATTTCAAAAAGCCAGATTTCGAGAAGTACTACCCATTCACAACGATGAATTACGCCAAAAGATTCATCAGACTTATAGAGTTCAATATGTTCAGGTATGGAATTGCTTTTCTGCCGATTGTTTGATGAGAACTTTGAAAAAGTAATTTGTAATGCGCGTCTACATTTACTTATTAATTTCTTTTCCAGGATATCTGTTTGCCAGCACCTTCTTTGTTTGAAGAGAATTTGTTATCTGTTCTGAACAGCTATTTATTCTTTAATCGAGTGGATATTGTTAGTATGTTACAGGTAGCAGATTTTTGCATTATGATTACAAATTTTTCTTAGAAATTAGGGATTCCTGTTTTAACACTTTTCAAAAGAATGGATTTCCTCTTAAAAGATCCAAAGTGATTTCAAACTTCGAATTTTCTACAACTTTAAATCTCAAAGACGAAAATCTTCAAGCTCAAATGACATCTGCCTATTTCTTTCTTATGGTTTTATCTAACAAGCTTTATTTTATAAAATTTTTGCGTTTTAAGGATGATAAACAACTTTTGAAAGATTTATTCGATCAGTTAAAGAATCCTACAACAACAACTGAAAGACGGAAAGACCTGACCATGTTTTTAAAGGAATTTTGCTCCTTCTCAACATCACTCCAGCCAAATGGGCCGCAAGGGCGTGAAAACTTTTATAAGGTATTGTATTAGGAATATAGCACTTGTAACAAGCTTATTTAGGGAGTGATATGATAAGCTTCACATTTGAAAAGAAATAAGTGTTGACATTCACTTAACATTTCTGTGTTAAAATCTATACTGGCAGCAATAGAACCAGTGATATTACAACTACTAGTCTCAATTTTGTACTTGTAACGGACACAATTCCGATATTTTAAGAGCTGAACTTCTATAAGAAGCTGGAAAATTCCTTAGTGGAATAGGCATTCTACCAGTGAGAACAAGATTCGTAACTGATTCAGGTCCGCAAGAAAATCATCCTTCGTTAGAAGATGTAGTAGCTTTGAAGTTTTTGAAGGTATCTTGCTGTAGCAGAATTTCGTTTTTGAATATTTTCTTCTAGGGAAGGTAGCGTATGTTGGCGCATACTGAGAATGCTAGTGTGGAATCAACAAAACAGTTTTTTCCTTAAGGTTGTTCTTTGTTCAGACATTAATGCAAAACGACGTATTGGCAGCAATAGAACCTTGTATTACGAGTAAAGATATACAAACACGAGCAACAACTGTTGAAATGTTTGTGATGATTGTTGAATTTAATCCGCAGGCTGCACGGGATTATCTTCTTCAACAAGGTCGCGGATATGGAGAAGCTAAAAACGTTAGTTCTTAGCCATTAGAATTGATTTTTCTGAAATTCATGAAGTCCACAAAGTATGAACCAACTTTTTATCTAGTCTTAGTTAAAATATGCTGTTCTGTTTTACAAACAACTAGAAAATTACCTTTTCTGTTTTTTATGTTTTCGTTCTTGTTCGGAGTATATTTTTGTTTTAAAGTAAGAGTACAAACTTTCAAGATAATATCTGCGAAACTGTTGACAACATTATGTCAGTAATCATTTTGTTACAAAATGAACTCCTTAAATGTTAAAAAATTACCAAATGCTCACAAATACTGATACATTAGCATTGGCCAAGTAAAAATGAATTATATAAGTTAAGACTAGAATAAAACAAATAGGACAAGAATGAATTAATAAAGATAAACGCTTGCAGAATCAATTACTACTTAATAAATTAATTGATCACATGTTAACGGATCGTGACCCAGAATTGACATCGGCATACACTATGGTTAAAGTAATGCAGTCGCTGCTGGATCCAGATAATATGATTACAGCACCAAATATGAAATCGGAGAGACATGAATTTTTAACCTTTTTTTATCGACGATCTATGGAAACTTTGTGCCAACCGTTGTATGCAAATACTGCGAATGATGCAGTAGAAAGAGGTAATTATAGAATGTCATATTATTACTCAGTCAGTCTGAACATTTAACAAGTTCTGGTTTTTCATGACCTCCTAAATGTTCTAAAAATTTCATATAGTTTTTTATAGTGTTTATACATATTAGGATCGAGTGCTAACAACTTTTATGTTCCAGTAATCAATTATTTTGCAACATTTGAATTTAAGGAAAAATTTGATGAATCGAATGAGATTGATTGAAGATTTCTGAATTGTTATTCATAATTATGCTTTGTGATTAACTCAGTATGATTTATATTTTACTAGTTTCATGGAATTCGGAATTCAACTTTTACTGATCATTTTTGCAGATAATTATCACTGTGCAAATCAGCAAGCAATGATCATCGATATCCTTTGCTTTTGCTTCGAACATCATGCGGTCCATATGCGTAATTATTGTATTAACAACAAATTGCTGAACCGCGTGCTTGTTCTTTTGAAGAGCAAACATCATTTTCTTGCTTTGAGTATGACAATACATTCCTTTAACTTATAAATTGTTCCTTTTTAAATCCAACTTTCACTCTTTGTGATGCAAAAATGAAATTATTGCATTGATACAAGACACTGTTTGCAAAAATTTTTTGGTTATTTTAATTCATTTTTTGGTTATTAATTCATTTTTTTTTGGGATTAAAAGGTTTCAATTTCAGGTGCATTGCGCTTGTTCCGAAGGGTCGTCCAATTAAAAGATGAATTCTATTATCGGTATACGGTAAGGGATAATGTTATGCAGCCTATTGTCGAGTGCTTCAAAAAAAACGGCCACCGATACAACCTTCTAAATTCTGCAATAATTGAACTTTTCGAATTTATTAGAATGGTGAGTTGTTTTTAATTGAATTTACTTTTATTTGAAATTTTTGTATAGTATGGATATAATTTTTGTATAATATGGATTTCTTTTTTCCATCCATTTATATTTTATAACTCACTCGCAGGCATGTTATATGAAACAACCAGATTGATTTCAGGAAGATATCAAGCCACTGATTGTCTATGTTGTCGAAAATTTCAGTAAAGAATTTGAAGACGTCTTATACGTAACAACATTCAAATCGCTGTGCTTAAAATATGAACAAGTAAGTAGTAGTGCTAAGGTATTTCAGCTTTTTTCTTTAGTTTGCTTCCGTATTTTTGCACGTAGCAGTAATGAAGTGAATATTGAAGTAAAAACTTATTAATAAAGCAGCATAAGTTGTTATTTATGAAATTACTGAACCCTCAGTTGCATTAAATTTTAAGCGATTTTGCCGCTGATAATTTACTGTCATATTAGACATGATTAGAAACCTTCCCGCGAATAGGTATTGATTATCTATTAATTTTAGTTGCAAATTAAAACGGTGAAAGACGCTACAATAAAAATTTCAAGTTTTTCCTGAGTTTGAATCTTTTTAAGATGAAAGATCGTGAAGGTCGCAAAGTGGATGAGTCGTCACCTTCCGATTCTTTAATTTCTTCTGAAGCTAATTTACCGGCGCAGTGGAAAATGGAACGTCAGGCTGATGCAGATGAGCAATGGTTTAATGACGACGATTCAGAGGTTATTTTTTAAAAATTTTACTTCCATGGTTTTTATTCGCATTGAATCAGAGCGGCGAAACATTTATTTGCAGAACTCATCGCCAGCAGGAGATTGGGATACCAACAAGCAGGGCAAGGAACCAGGAACAGTGTCTCAGTCTTCACTGCTTGATATTTCTCCATCTTCTTCTGGTGCCTCTGTTGCTAAGGAGGATGAGTCATTAGAAAAAAGTATAACAACGAGAAAAATGGGCATTGAACCCCTTCTTCCTAATTTAATGAAACGCAAAGGTTAGCATTCTGAAAAGTTTCCACTTTTCAAAGAGCTTGGAAAACTTATATACATTACTGATGGTATTCTAAAATTACGAATTAAAAAAAGAAGGAGGGATTGTACATATATTTATGAGAAGTTATTTTCAGTAGAAGATGAATCAGATGCTGTTTTCCAAACTCAAATTAATACTTCACTTAAAACTCATATTGCACCTCGAATTATCATTAAGGTTTGTTTCTATATTTCATATCATAATATTTTTTATTACTGATTTCTATCATACTGCCATAATGTACAGATGAAATGAAAACGTTTAGTAAATTTTTATTATTTATAATATGAAGCTTTTATCGCATTGGACTCTTACATATCGTATTTTAAGTGTTTATTACCGTAATATTTATTGAACGAAGTAACAGAAGATTACTAGAAATATTTCATATCATCTGTCACTAAATAACAAAACTGCAAAAGTTGATGAATCGAAAATAACTATTAATGTAATTAAGGACGTAAAAGGGAGTAGTAATAAATTTTAAGTACTGGGCCATGAATAGTTGCCTTATTTCATAAGTTATGTTTATGATATATTTTCTCCAAAGATCAAGAAAGGATTGAAAAAGACTGTGTGACAGTTGTAATATAAGGCACTCTCATTGTCACTAATGTATTACTAATCATTATCATTTTTAATCATATACTATGGTCAAATGTATTTATTATCAATTTACTTAATATTTATTTTCAGCAGCTTTACTTTGTTATGACAGTATAGTGAGCAGTTGTTTTTATGATAGTGCAATACACAGTTGTTTAGGGTTGTATTTTTCGAAGAACGAATCATTGCGAATTTCCTCAATTTTTACAAACAAAATCCAAAAGAAAAAATTTTTTACAAACTAAATCCAATTAAAATTTTAGATGAATACCGATAAACAGAGCCCTCCGTTGTCTTTATCTCCTCAACCAACATGTAGTTCACCGCCGGGTGATCCAGTTGTTTCATCTACCGAAACTGCCAATTCTCCATCTAGCTCAACTTCATCGCGTGTAGCGACTTCTGCAAGCGTTGTAACCGTTCTTGCCAAAAAGGTTGCTTACGATGAAGGACTTGTTTGTTCATTTAATTATTTCAATTTTTCCACTTATTTACAGTTCGAAAAACAAAATTTACGAAGAATCTAAAAATTTTTTAAGGACATAAGAATGTGAAACATTTGAGTAAAATGACTTATGATCCCAGTAATTTTATTTTAAGCCACTGGTAGAGTACGACGAGAGTGATAGTGATGAAGAAGACGAAACTACGGATTCCATGTCGACGGGAGATTCACTTCCCTCAAGCTCAAGTTCAGTTAGTCGACCTTCCTCAAATCTTAGCAGTCAGTCATCTAGTGATGATCAAGATGATGTAAGCAGCACATCAGGCGATCACGAACCCTCTCCGGTTTCTGTTGAAGATATCAAAAGAGATGAGGTTAATTCGTAGCATTGTTCATGAATTCTAACATGACATTTTTCGTACTGAATTTCTGAAAAAAAACACGAAATTATCGTGAATCAAAAAGTGTGACCAATCATTCCGTCAACGTTGCCCATCGACATATCATCTCTGCGTCATAAAATAGAGAAAAATTTTCTTTTTATTGATTCTAATTTTAATGACCCGATTTAGTGAAAGAACTGCCGAGGAACCGACGGGTACCTTATTTGTTGGGTATTGTATAGATTGTTTGTTTTAAGACTCAAACGATTTTTTCCAAGAATTAGCTAAAATCTTCCAAATTTCTCATTTTTAAAACTATTTTTTTCAACTAGCATGTTTAAGAATGTGATGAACAGTACAACTAGAGATTATGTCGTGCAATCATGTTAGTAAAAAGTTGTTTAGTTCGTGTTTTCGGCCATGATAGAGAAAAAAGAATATCCATGATTAAAATACAATCATTTTTAGGATCAGAAAGATCAATGTATGCCGCGGAAAAGATCAGCTGAATCAGTGTTCTCAAGAGAAGCAATAAGAGATGAGCTTGGTAAAGAAGGCAGTGTATCTGATGATGATCTCGGTACGAAAAGACTGAGGTTAGTTTATTGTTTGTTTCGAGTGAATTGATAAAAAATAGTGAATCAAAAAATTTTCGTATATCAGCTATAATGCTAGAGCATAAATATACATCCTCTGTTATTGCTTAGCCCATAAAAAAATTTAATGAATGATGAAGCTGGAAAAATTAACAGTTATCTGGTATCATCTGGATTTTTGTGGGGTGGTATTTTTAATGGCCGCGATCAATTTGATTTCTACCATATAGTACTTTTCATTATTCATTACGACCATCCCAGTTGCCGTTTTGTATATTCCATTTAAAGTGACATTAATTCTCGATTACAGCGAGTTTTTCGATAATTTTTGCAGGCTACATCGTGAGAAAAATTTTGAAGTGGGAGCAGTAAGACCGAATGAAGAGTCAACTCTTAAGTGATGACTGTTAAATGAACACCGTTACTAGATTACAGGTCTTGCAATACCTCGTTATGAGTACGCTCTCTTCGTTATTTTTCAAAACCTGGTTCTTTTTAAACCTAGTTCTTCCTAACGGCTGAAGTGAATTTCATTAGAGATACTGTTCCAAATACAATTTTCGTCACATTTGCCATTATTTTAATCAAATATGCATATTAAAGTTGAATTTCTCACTTACGGCCATTTCTTGAAAGTTGCATCCATTACTGATGATAGTTGATCTCATATGGCATGCATTAAGATTGTATCACAGTGTTCTCCATTTTATGGTTTATATATTTTTCCTTTTAATTAAGATTTTGCTTTTTCTATAAATTTAAAAAAAACGGAAGTCCTATTAGATGATTTCGGTGCTGTTTTGTGTGATCATAGATTTTCCATAATTAAAGAATCTGTGCTTATTAGATTTAATAAAATAGTGATCATATCGGTTTATTTTTTTGATCCCGGTTTCTGTTTTCATTTGTTTGTTTTCTTTTTATACTGCAGTGATTGATTTAAAAAAAAGTTTTTTTTGATGCCACATGTTTCATACCAGTTTACTGCCTTACTGTAATTTGAAATTGAAATCTTTCTGAAATTGTCGAAATTTTTGATTGCGTTTTATATTTTCAGTTTTTTTTTCTTATATTAATGAATATTTGCTGCGCATTCAAAAATTTCGGAATGATTTCTTTAATTTTTGTTCGTTTGATAAGATTCCTGTTTGATTTTTTGCCGTATTCATTTGATTTCTTTTCCAATTTAGAATTTATTTTTGAAATTTTAATTTAAAGTTCTCAATATGATAACTTACGACTGCTACGTAATTCCGATGTTTTGTTTCATTATTTTTATAGAATTGAATTATTGCTATGCAACGGTGTTTGTTTAGTCCAGTGCATGTGAAAATCAACTTTATATGAGGAAAGTGATGAATTTGTTTGGGGAAAAATATTTGTTAGCAATCATCTAAAGCAGTCATCTTGGAACGGATATTTATTTACTAACAACTGCATGACCCCTGATCGCGTCGCTTGACCATCAAGTGGGATTATTCTAGAAAATCCAATATTCGGGAAATATTTGTTATTGAGATTAGTGTGTTATAGGGATGGAATGTAGTTGAAGAAAAGAGATGTGCTGTAGCATGAAAGGACTTCACGTTGTAATATGGACAAGTTAATGGACATTATTGGAATTCTGTTTTGCTGACCATTAATTGACCATAGTTTTATTTCATCCACAATGATAGGTTAAGTTAACGAAAATGTTTTGAGCCTACCAGTTGTTCTTTGGTAAATATTTATTGTTTGGTTCTGTGTAAGCAGTAGTTAAAGTTTTAAGGTTTTGGAAGAAGTATGCTGGGCGTTCCAATTCTATTACAGATGAATGATATAATGTCAATATAACCTTATTTGTAGGCAAACAATCAGGAATTTTTTTATTTGCTAAATGAATGCAATTGCTTGTGTTCATTGTTGCCTCTGTGCATAACTTTTCGGTTTTCAGTCTCGGTGTATTCGATGAAATGTACATCTAACATTTCCTTATAGAAGTGTCAAATTAGCAAAACAATCAGTGCTAAAGTAAAACTTTAAAAGAGCCAACTTTAGAGGTACAAGCGTTGAACAAAGCAAGATGAAAACAGATGCAAGCATTTACTACTGGCTTTGGTAGATTTGGGTTCTGGTACATTTACTGGCTTTGATAGATTTGGGTTCTGGTACATTTACTGGCTTTGGTAGATTTGGGTTTTGGTACATTTAGTGGCTTAAGCTTTGGTTGACATTTCACTTGTATAATCAAGAAAAATGCTAAGAGGGAATACCACTGATTGCTGCTCTCAATTAATGACTTACAGATCATTTTTCGATACTTTGCATGCTTCCCCTACCTGTTAAAGCATTCGAAATGAATAAACATTTCACATATGATGTCTGAAAGCTGCAAATTCTATCCATGCTATCTAGGATTTGTAATTCGCACATCAGTTAAAAAATAAAAATTACCACTGAAACATCAAATCCATTTGTAGTAGATGATTCAAATATATGTCAGTATGATAGTAAATTAAGAGATTGAATTTGTTTGAATTGTAAATATATACTTGGATTAGGATGTACTCATAAATTTCGGATATTACTAAGGCATTTAAGGTATTGCATGACACATAGCCTCAGGTTTCAGAAAGAGAATGATAAAATGATAAGAAGGATTGAACTGAAGAAAATTTTTCACGAACAGTGTTTATTTGCAGAGAGAGGAAGAATAACAAATGAAAGAAGGAGAAAAAGAAAAAAAGAGAGAGAATATCTTTATATGATATAACACAGGAAAAAACATTGTCTGAAATTAAGATATTGGAAAGGAAGAATGATAAAGACAGGTATCGCGAAATTCATAAAGCGAAAATTCCAATAGATCAATAAATCTAATTGTGTTAATGTCTTTATGAGTCATCTAATTAATTTTATGATGTTAAGATTAATTTCCTATTCCTTTGTTGTAGTCTAACCTCACATCCAATAATGTGAGGATCCAATAATTTGAACATAATAAATAAATGTGACCGGCATTTAATACTTTATTCACATGGCTATCTTGCAAATATTTAACACTTTATCCATACGGCTATTTTCAAACTTGATATTAAAAAGCTAAAGAGGGACAGTATTGTTTTCAATCTTTAACAATTTAGTTGTTCAATTGATTCAAAGCTTGAAATGTCTTCTATTTTAGCGAATAAAATGCCTATACAGACCTAAATGAAACTCTCAAGTATCTCTATTTAATCATCTTATTTTGTCATAATTTGATATGGGTATTTGATCAGATGATTAAAGGAAGCCGCTCATTCTGGTGATGCATGCAACACTACTTACGCAAAAATATGGAAGTTTTTTTTTGAGTGTAAGAAATAAACAAAAATTGAAAATTTCTCCGACGCCATATTTAAATTTCATGACATTGTCCAAGTCTCAGCAAATTTTGGTAGTAACTAAACTGACGTTAAGAAAATTATTTGCACATAATACAGTCTTAAATAAGAGGTCGTTCTAATAAGTTACAATAATAACAGCCAAACATTGTGAACTGAATTATATAACCTTTACATGAAACATTTCTTTTATTAATTCTCTGCAACGTTATAACAAATTACAAGAGTCTTTTTCTCCAATATAAAATTTCTCCAATATGTTACAATTATATCAGTTAAAACGCGTAAGAAACATGTACCAAGACGAAATTACAATCAAAGATAACACCTGACTTATTGGGAAGTTATATATAAATTTTTGTGAATGCTTTAGACAACTTTGTTTTTCTCCTTGTTTTTTTATTTCATATTAATATGTTTTCTATGAATAACACTAGTATTTTATATCAACCCTTTTTTGCTTGCTAATATTCTTTACGAAAAGTTTACTTCTGAGATTTTAATCAAAAAAAACTATCTGAACAGAAATGAATTTAATAGAAATTGCTATGAATGCTTCATTCAAAAAATTCGACATTTTAGCATAAAGAACAACAGTATCTTTAGTAATTCTGAAATAATTAGATCAAACAATTTCAATCAACTGTTTTTAATGACTCTGGCAAGGGTTTATGGATGTGCACTCCTGATTTAAAAAAAGAAATCATAAATTAATGAAAACCACAATCTTAGGTAGCATATCATCAAACTATATATGGTACCAAACGACTATCAAAACAGCTTTTTCTCTTTACCACCAATTTTATGAACGGTGGAAGCAACTTTCATAGTGAAAGATGGAACTAAACAACAATATAAATCACGAAATCCGTCATATTTGGATGCAACAATTTTACAGAAGTCATAATAAAAAATCAAAGTAAACCTGACCGATTCAACCCGTTAAATTTAACAACTAAGAAACATTCCCCATCCTCTTTGAATTTTTGAGCTGTGATGAAACATATGTATTCTGCAAAATCATCCAATTATGGCGATTTTTCGACACAAAATCTTAGAATCTATTCGACCTTACGATAAATTTGCCCAAAGATTATATTCTGATCAATCTGTGGGCCGAAGGGATAGATAGCACTCTTCTTCACAACATTATTGCAAATTGTAAGAAATGTGTGAAGCAACTTAAATCAGCAAAAAAATCTTTGCTATACTGCTACATTGCAAAATTCGAGTTAGAAGAGGATTTGCATAATTGAAACTAATCTATTTGTACGATGGAACAAAATAAATGCTGAATGAGAAACAGTAAAAAACTAATAAAATTAACAACGTACAAAAACAACTTTGATCATTCAGAAATGGGGAAACGCTAATCGGACCTAAATGGTCAAGAAAAAAAGACAAATATTCCGACATGAAAGGTTCTCGAAAACCAAAAGAACTAAAATCCCCCATGGTTTGAAAATCTAGAGATAACGATAAGGCGATAGCACTGGGAAATTTTGAAATACTATAAACTCTAAAAATTAAGTAAAATGCGGAATAAGAAGCGAAGTGATTTTAAAAGATAAATTTAATTCTTTCTGCGACATTCGCGCAATCAAAAACCTTCCATTGTTAAAAGTAAAGAAAAGATCAATAAGTTTAATCACTTAGCATAATATCAGTATCCACAATATCTAACGCTGTTTCCGCATCATCCAGTAATTTTTCCACTGTGTCACAAATACGGTAATAATCAGCTAAGGATTTTTCTTTGATTTTGAACAATCTCGTCGCAACATGCTCGGCTGAAAAAATTTTAAGATATAATATAACTGACAAATAGTAACCATTTCTAGAATTATGAAAGTATTAGAACAAATTGAGGGAACAAACAAAATGGAGTTGCATAAAATCACACTACTTTTACTTATAAAACAATCCAAATACTGAGTTGATAAAAGCTGTAAATTTCAGCGAATAGACTTTTAGAAAATAAAAGTTGAAAGCTATAATGTTTGATATGAAGCTATGCGAAACCTTTTCACTAAGACTTTACAATTCAAACTCTCATAATTAACATAAGTGCTGCTGTGAAGCATGACTAAATGTGAAACGAAAACATAATGGAATATGAAAATACGGTAATTACCGAAAGTAAGCGAGGAATCGGCACTTCCCACTACCTCTTTTGTTGGCAAATGTTCGACAGTTTGGGATTTTTGCATCCCATTCATTTTCTTGAATAAGGCATTCGTAGATCTTGCTGCAGGAATCCTACAACGATATTTCGACGACAGTACGACACCACCTGGCTCGGGGGAGTAGATATCTCTTCGATGTTTTCCACGACGACGAATCGGTAGTATATCTTTTGTCTCTTGAGATTCACTTGCTTCCACATAGTCTGAATCACTTTCAATTGTTTCCGTTAGGGAAGCTGCAAGTTTCGCCCGTGTAGCGGCTCTTGTACGATTATACGAAATCTTATTCCCATTACGCGTTCCACCAAAAGTACCATTAGCTACTGGCGATGCTGTTGATTGCACTACATTTGCATCACGCAAGGCCTCCCGTTTTGCTCTCAGACGTGCTCTTAAAATATTTCGTACAAATTATATAAGATATGAACTTTGCCCCAAATAACTGGTAATTTATTGTCAAGAAAGTTGAAAACATGTTTTTTTTTGAAGTGAAAGACGTACTTCTCAGATTCTTTTGTTCTTGGTGTAATGCAAATCACGCGCTGAGCTTCTTCTTTCGTTATAATGGCACTACTGACGTAAGCCGCTTCATAATTGTTACGCATTTGAATCTGATAAAAGCATTCAAAAAAATTATATTTTATACTGGTAAATTATAGAACTAAAAAATGCTACAAAAATAAATACAAAAACAATGAATACTGACCAAAACTTCATCATCTTGAGCGACAAGAGACTCACCAGTACGTGGAATCTGAAAATTCATTTCTCCATTAATTATAACAAAACCTCCTATTCATGTTACTGTAATGTATTATGCTCATTTTGCATATAAAATGAAAGAATCTTAATTTCGTTAGTGTCATTCAACAGAATTACTTCGAACAATCAAGCCTCTAAATCTCTACATCTGAATCTGTTGTCAGCATTTACTATCATTAAAATAAAGTGGAATTCATTATGAAAAGACAAGAAACTATGAGAAACTTTTGACGGCTGCATCCAATTGTATCGCCTCTTTACGGGTGGTTTATCCTGCCTTGTGAAATGCATCAGGTTAAAGAACTGCCACTTTGAATCTGGTGGATCAAAACCAGCAGCAATCGCTCGATCATGTCTACGGCGTATCTGATTATAGTAATCCATCATATTCTTCCAAGCTACCTTGATCATGTCACCTGAAAGATAATAATATCATGAGAAAAGTATACAACTACTGAAATGTTCACTGATCGCTAATTTAATTTAGAAATGATTACTTCTAATGTTTCATTTTGCCGCTTTTCCTTTCAATAAGGCTTGTTGCAAGAACTATGATTCCATTTTAAATATTGAGATTCTTATTCATAAGCACGTTTCCAGTCACTGTTGAGCGTCTAGTTTTCAAGATCCCACATATCCTTGAAAAACGGCTTTTTTGAGGAATTTGTTGGAAGCGGCCTATTACACAAAATTCTTCCCCAACCAATTTTACATGACCCTATCCCTGTGTAAGAACGGCTCAAAGAGCGAATATCGTAAATCACGTCTTAGAATATCAGCTTATCATATTAACCATTTCATATTGGGCTATTGTTGATCTCAATGATAAAGCTAACTGAAATGACGGTAATTTCCTTACAACATCACTACAAAATATTTACTGCATAACAAATGCGAAATTTGAAATAATTTAAACAACTGACTGGTAAAAACTAGATCATCATCACTTAGTTCATGGGCTATTTCCTCAAAAGCAAGCCATCGAGCAGGAATATCGCTATATCGGGGATCAGTGACCTGAAAAAATGTGCAGTCATATGATTTGTATTCTTTGAAAGTACTAAAATATAGCAAATTTACGTATTTCCAAAATTATACAAATATGATGCAAGTAAAATTTTTAGCTTAAACTTACTTTCCAAATAAGCGGTCTTCGATATACTTCCTGAACGAGCAATGTCTTCTTTCCGTTATCCATACCAAACATTGCCATTTTTAGATTGTAATTTATAATTTTGAATTAAATTAAGCAAAAAAAAAAAAAGTACCTGAAATAAAAAATGGTTGCAAATCCGTGAACGAAAAATTATCTACAATAGCTATAGCGCAAACAATTTAACAAATATGATTTTAAAATGATGGAAACAGGTGGGCAATTTCAGATATTTTAATGCACGTAAAATATAGCTTATATTTTAAAAGATTCCACGTTTCAATTCTTATGAAAGTTATTAAATTATTTTCCAAAGAATTTTATTCCTCTTTTTTTTTTAGTTCTGTTACGAATATTAAATTCAACAACATTTAAAATATCTTGAAATTATCACTGAATGAATTGCGATGATGGTTTCGGTCATTTACTTCTCACGAAGCGGTCATTTAGTTTTCATGAAGCGATGACCTTTTCACTTGCATTAATGACCTCAAGTAATTCATTATACACACTGCTCTATAACCCGTTATTTCAAATTACCAACCCTGGCACCACTGACCAACGGGCGAGAGTTACAACGTCCTATCTCTCGCTCCTACCCCTAAAGCCGCTCGCATATCTCAGAATCTAAAAAACATGGCCCGTGGCCAGGTGCCACAATGCAATAAAATAACACCGCTTTCAGCAGATAAGTAGGATGCCTAATGAATATGATAGTCGACTACCAGTCGAACCTTGGTAATGCAGATATATAACTAAACCAAGATACCTTCATCTGGACAAAATTATTCAAAGTAACGCAATTCATAATACCAATAATCGCCAGACCAAACTTACGATATTACATCAATTTTGAACAATGGCATACGGTAAAACGATAGATATCCTCTGCTATAGGTACGGTAAAATGATATCTGATATGTGTCATGATATCTGATACAGCCAAAAAATGATATCTGATACAGCCAATGTCGTTCAATACTTCTTATTGTAACTCTAGCAAGATTGTTTTTGTAACAGAATCAATCTAATCAAAATTAATTATTTTATGAGAATACAAAAAGATATAACATTTATATCAATATACGCTTACAAATTAATGCCAATTAAACAACAACAACAATACGAAAAAAACCACAGATCATATATTCGAAGGATAAAGCATTATTCTGATACGTTTTCCCATTGCTTGTGGAGGAAGATTATGATGGAATTTAGCTCGCAATGCACCACCATTACCATGTACGCGTATCAATTTTCCCCATATAGCGCGGACTCGACTCGGTCCTTTGTTTGCTGACTGAAATACACAAAATCTAGTAATTTGGCTCAAATACTGATATAAATATGGCAAAATAAGCCTATGAAATAAATAACAAGAAAAGATACTTAATGATATTTTCGTCGAAAGAGATTGGATGAATCAAAAAAAAAAAAGAAACAAGTGTCGAAATAAGATGACATTATTACAAAAAATAAGTGATACAAGCGACAATACTTAAAATATACCTCGCCTTCTCTTTTTTTTTCAAGGGAAAAATTCTAAAAAAAAATTAAGCTTGCTAATGACATTGAGATATCTAAACCTAATTAACAAATCACGCGGCAAGCACACTGACCTGGACCTTGTTATGTGCCTTGTAAACATAAAGTGCACGTTTACCTACGTACCACTGAGCGTCATCCTTATTATAGACACCATCCACCTTCAATAGAGCTGTATGCTCATGCTGATTCCGCTGTGAACGTTTATAACCAGTAAATACGGCTTTAACATAAAGGCGACCAGCAGGATTCGGGCCATGATGTCTATCTTCTCCATTAGTTTTTGCCATCACTGAAAATCTTTAATTTATAACACTTTCTTAAAAGAGCATCAAACTAATCACTCCACACTGCACCATTTGCAGTTAATCCATTTTACACAACCAGCAGTAAATAAAGAAAGTACAAATGAAGTTAGTAACTTCCAACAAAAAACTCAATATTGTTGTTCCCTTTTTAACCATTTATTTCAGTGGAATTTCAAAAAAACAGTTTTCAAATAGAAACTGTATAACAATTCCCAAACAGATGTAACAATACAATTAAGATAATTCTTAAATATACGAAATAATTCTTAAACAAAAATAGTGAATAAATAAAAACAAAAAAGCAATGAATTTCAACACTTGAAAAGATAAAAAATTAAACAAAAAACTCAAGTGACAGAAACATTGTTTTTTTGCAAATTATAATATAGAAATATATCACTTACATAATTATAGATTCTAATGCACAACAAATCTACTATTGGCAGAACATCAAAGAATACCTATATTTTACTAAATATAAATAATATTACAAACTGAACCATTCAAATTACACATAGTATTCAAAAAAGATCAGCGTACACGAGATTTCAATCCTTAAAACGACTAATACCTAAAACAATCGTTTTGGGTACTCAGTGAAACAAAGACTGTAAACATAGTTATAGAACCGGGAAAATTGTTGGAGTAATGTGTAAAAATAAAACCCTGGCGTCAATATAGAATCGAAACATTATACGTCCTTGTTTAACAAAAAACGAAAAACGAAGGGCGACTGATAATAAAATGACAAATGAGAACTTCCGCTTTCAAGCGCTTCGAGTCTGGAGTGGAACTCAGATTATGAGTTTCGTTTTCACCAACCAAGCAGCTAAATAGCATAGACTTACATATATAATAATCAGGTACTATGCATAATCCATCAAATTTGTTCTAAAATTTTATAAAAAAGATGTACAAATATGTTTTCCAAAAAGGAAAACAATAAACAATAAATTTCAAAAAACAAAGTAGAATTTTAAGAATTTCATCTAATCTGCACAACTATTGACAATGAATTTATATTAACCAACTTACGGAATGAAGTTTCAATAATTTTTTGCTTCAGTCAATAAGTGCACAATTCATATTTTCGCTTTACATCTAAAAATGCCATAAAATTATTTTCGCCAAAACCATCCTTTTACCAAACCACCAATTCCTTGCTGATTCGCATCTTGTTCAGTCTGCTCTGATTTAGATTTTTTCCCTCTTTTTCCATTGTTTTGTGACGTATCCTTCTTATCGAATGCATAAGAAGAGATTTTCGGTTCCAAATCCGGCATCTGAAAACATATGCTTTTCTTGAAAGACATAATAGCTATTAACACTATCGACCAACAATTCAACAAAAATTAGTAGAAACTCAGCAAAGATTTAGTTGTTTTTGAATATTCCAACAATGCTACAAATGACAAATACTGACCTTTACATGATTCAAGGCTAAGTCAAAGAACATGGGTTTGTTCGGCATAGGAATGAATGACGGAGGCACAGATATTATGCGGACATTTTGCTCTGTTTTATGTAAATCCTTCGGCGTAATTTTACGAAATTCGTTCAGAGTATCAATGAGAGGCTAAAATATATACTGAAAGCTAAAACGACACTGCTTATTGACTATAGGGTTTTTATAGCTTTAAACATTTCTTTTGGTCATCCGTACTTTGTACTTTGAGGCTTCTTAAGTGATAAAAAAACCCTCATGGAAGTATAATGTATTGCAAAGCTTATCAAAAGAAATGATTAGAACCATATAAGCTAGCAGCCTCAAAGTACAATGTGTTAACAGAACAGTAAGATAAAAATTTGCCTAACAAAAAAAAAGGCAACAAAAAATTAAGTCAAAACAAAAAGCTACTCTGTTATCGAAAGTGTCTTGTTTTGCACCATTTTTATTACCACCCGCAACTTCAACAAAACGATTTGCTTGCGCAGTGAATTTTGATGCCGTTATTTGTTCATGCAAATTCTTCACGTCATCCTTAAATTGACCAATCACAATAGCATGTTAGAAAGAACCGTTTCAACAAAAATTTCTGAACTGAGGACGATAAAGAGATAATACTTCTTTTTCCGTGATGAAAGAATTCCCTTCCGCATTTTTCAATAGCAACGAAGTGTTCAAGGTACGCTCTACAGCTCGATCATATAACACACTGGCCTCATTCCACTTTGCTAAAGCTGCATGCGCCTCAGCCATACAAAAGCATCTAAACGATAATATTTCATGGACGTGGCTAGTGTAAATCATTCGTGGTATAGAAAAACTCGGCATATCCCAAAAGTGTTTCTTTTAAGAAAAAATGAATAAATGGTTTTGCCGGAAACGAGCATTACTGAGAAGGACATAAACTGCTAATAAAGCTTTTAAAAAATGTGTAAGACTATGCAAGTGTGGCAAATGATAAAATTGTGATAAAGAAGAAAGTTATGTGAGCAACTAACATTCTAACGAGAATCAAACAAATAAATCTAACGCTACTAGAAATTTTTAGAAACTGAATAAAATTATGGAAGCACAGAAACCTGAGTGCTCGGTAATATTCTGCTTTCACTTTGTAAGCTATTTCCAAGTTCTCATTTGTTGAAACACCTGGTAGCTGCAAAATTTCACAACTACTTCCAATCACTGTGTCGCATAAACGAATCAGATCTTGCGGTTTGATTTTCTTCTCTGCCTGCATTCTGAAATGAGGAACGAATACTCGTTACAAACATGTCATTTAATCTTTAATTATTCAACCATCTGCTGAAATAATTACTGCATTCCAAAATTTAAGACTCTGATCTCACTCAGACAATTCTAAAACATAATTTTATAAAGTGGTGAATAAATATAACATTGTATTTTATCTAGTCGAGAAATCTCAATATGATAAACGGACAAACATTTTTTTCTAAAAAAAAAATTAATTTTAAGCAAATTACTTGATATGCGCAATAATCATAACGTAACGTTCAATAGTTTTTTTGAGGCGTATAAATTCCAGATATATAATGGTTAGCCGATTCGGAGATTGTATATCTTCAATGTGAGTTTTACTATCAATTAATTTCTTCTGCTCCTCATTCAGTGTTTGTATTACATCGCGAATACTACTCAACAACTGCTCATAAAGAGTCATCTGAAATATTACTTTTTTTAGAGTATGAATACACAATTTAATATCTGTGAATGTATATTTTCCGATGTGAACGAAATTCAATTACATATATATTTGATATGTCTATTAATACAATAGTTTTAATGAAAGCATTGAGCAAGAAAACGCATTAAACTGCACTAACAAAACATATCTTTGATCGTCAATGAATGTGACGTGATGACTACAACTTTTCGTCCGTTAAATGATTCCTCACAACTAGGATTATGTGCATAAGATAGCAAGCTAGTTCCATACTACTGGTAAAACTAAAACATACTGTTGCTTAATCACGGGACGTTACAGAATTTCATTACATCGCACTGGAGAAAGAAATCAAAAACTAGCAGTTCCTGATTGATTTTTCAACAACAATCAAGAACTTGCGATAAAGAACAAATAATTTCAAACGTGTACATAAAAATCCTTTTCAAACTGTTTGTATAGAATAAGATCGATTTGCAATATTCAGGCACTGCTGAACAATAAGTAATAAATATAATGATAAAAAGTAACCTTATCTTCATGAACTGTTGTTTGCTCAAGTTCATGATCAAACTGCTCAAGAGCTTGTAAAAGATTTTTGACATTATCGTTCGTCACAGCAACTTTTTCATTACCCCATTCAATATTCCTTATACAATGCACGACGGCTTTTGTACGTAGTTCTGCTATTAATTTCTGGAAACATTTAATGATTAATGAGTATAACATTTAATGAGTATAGTAAATTCAACACAGATTTGGTTTTGAAATGCTCACTTTTATAAATAAGATTATTTTATTAGAAGTTTTCATAAACTTTCTGTATAAAGTCAATTTTCGCTGCCTTCGAGTATGGAAGAATTTTGACGTAAGCGGATTTTAAACTCACATCAAAATCTTCCTGTAAAACACCTTCCTCTTCACCCAGCTGCAGCCTCATATTGATCATCTCAGACATTGCAGCATCACAGCTTGCATCGTCACCGCAGTTGAACTCACAGTAGCGCAACTGTGGTTGTATTTCTCGGCACCTACGAAATAGTCATAAAAAAAATGAAAAAGATTATAATCTGATTTTTCAATACTACAATTGCTTTCGCCAAATGTTTAAAAAGCTCACCTCACTTTATAAAGTTCCACCAAATTAGGTAGCTTCACAACTGTAGCAAGTTTTTCATATATTTTCCTGAAATAACTGTTATTATGATAGGCCAGATTAATTTTAAAAAAGAAATCCTATATTCTTATAATTAATTATGGAAGTAATTTATTATTATATTTAAGATAAACCAGATTCATTAATAGCAGGCAAAATAAACCATTTATGAAATTGAAAAAATTTTCCAAATTTTTTGCGAAAAGATTACTTTGCAGTTCTGAAACATTCCAAGGCTCCTTTCCATTTCTTCAGTTCAAAATGAAGACAACCATGCATCCAAGAATTATATGCTTGTGATTCCAATCTCGTTACTGCGTCTACCTTAAGTATTTACTATTTCTAATCATTTTTAAAATAATTTCAGAATAGCATATTTCATTTTCAATTAAAAACTGCTATTTGCTGACAATTTTAATTTTATTATTCACAAGAATGTATTTTCATCGTTACATAAATATTCCTTATGAAATGAAAGAAAAAAAACTGAGACGTAAAATACGTACGCGCTCAGAACTTTTGATGATACTTTCGAGATCCGATGCATGCTTCACCGCTCTTCTTAGTTTTCCAATCATATGAAAACGTTTTCTTGAATGCGTATCTTCACCAGTCTCTTGCTTTAGCTGAATTGCATGCGACCAATTTCTTTCAGCATCAAAAACTGCTATTTGCAGAAACCTAACATTGATTTTATTATTATTTATAAGAATGTATTTCATCATTATTCCTTATGAAAAGCATATAAAAAAATCCTACTTTACCTTTCTTCGGTAACAATATCAAATGCAAGTTTTCTTGGAATAAATTTTGCAGCATGCTTTGAAACACCTTTGTGTATGTGAGTAAACCCAAGTGATTTTCGAATCCTTCGAATACGACGTGCACAATAACCTCTAAAAATTAATCAAAAGATTCGCTTGCATGAATACTTTACAAAAGAAATGTTGCTTTTGTGGCAGAACAGCGTTAAAATTACTACAATTAAATTATAAGGCGAATGATAAAAGAAGTTCTATCATTCTGTGACAAAATGAGCATAATTATCAAAATTTAATTTCCATTAACGAACATTTTTGACTACAACTCTTTGCGCCATGAATTTAGTAGTATAGAATTACACTTAACTGATAAATTAAATACTTAAGTGATAAATTAAGGTACGATAAAGAAGGAAGATAGCAAACCGATATCTTTGATAATCTCCATGACGTAAACCATGCTTCTGCTGTGCATCCTTGACTAATTGCAGAATAGATAGAGTTGCAAAGGACGCTAATACAACATCCTCTTTCTGGTGCTCAACAGCTACCATTTAAAACTAAAACATTCTTGCATGACTTCAAACCGTATTAAGCAAAAATTAGATGCTTATTCAACAAGACAGTTTGCACGTATCGAAGTAATATATCAGAGAATCAAATCTTTTATTATCTACTCTCAAGTGCAATTTCTACCAGGTAGCACGTTCAATTTCATCGATATGGAAAAAGTAAAAAAATATTTTAGGAATATTAAATCTAATCAGCCTTCAAATGATATTTTTCATTAACTAACTACTTATACTAATAATAATTATCGATCATCACTTCATTTAATCATCGCTTCAATCCTAGAAGTCAATTTCCCATCCCCACTGAATCAGTATTTGTTCTGACGTGCCAACCACATCTAAATTGAACATGAAACCTAAAACATTCTGGTGGGATGCGATTTTCACATTGGTCCGCAGTATCATGGCCCTCCAACATCCGGTAAATCTCGTACAGTTTCTAAGTGTATGTTTGGGAATAAGTTGGATTAAGTCTTGAGTTAATTAAGTCTTAATGAGTTGTCATTATTCCTACCAATAATGTGACTACCACTTGCTAATCGGTTCAGTAGTGAATACGGAACAGGTTTTATAATTTAAATCGAAAACTTTGTGTGATATAAATGGAAAAGTGATAAATGTAAATGTTGTTTATGATTGCTTTTTATCTACTAGATTAGTTTTAGATTGAGTACCTGCTGTTCCTTGTGACCATAGTTTTTGTACTTTGAAAACAGGAATATTAATTGTAAAAGCTTCCGGTCTTATTTTTGTAATTTTACATTTAAAAAATGTATGGAAGTAGTAAATGTTCTAAAAAAATAAAAAATTAATTCGCATAGCAGTAAAATAAATGTTCCATTTCAAATCACCTGACTAGATGTCGTGTGTGCAACAAGAGTAACGTTCGATTCTACATATTGTGTTCATCCGTGCAGTTCTTAATCATAGCATAATGTTCAAAATGTAATTCAAAATTCAAAATGTTCAAAAAGTAAAATGAATGTTCCATTTCAAATCACCTGACTAGATATCGTGTTCAGCAAAATTGACGTGTTTTGCGTGTTTTGCTACATATTGTGTTCATCCGTACAGTTTTTAATTTTCAGCCTTATTTCTGTGGAATTTATTCTGCGACAGTGTTGCATTTCATTTAGGAAAATGGCCACGTTAGTCTTATTCCTTATTACTCTCATTTTTTAGTTATTTATATATATCTTTTTAGTCATGTATAGTGCAGATATGGATTTAAAGCAGTACGGATATAGTATAGATATTTTAGATTAGCAAAACCTCGATCCGAAATGACTCAGGAAGAGTTAGCAGCTAAAGAACAGGAGGAATTCAACGTTGGTCCACTTTCTGTGCTTACGCAGTCGGTAAAGAATAATGCGCAGGTTCTGATCAATTGCAGAAACAACAAGAAATTGCTCGGTCGTGTGAAGGCTTTCGACAGGTCCATCAGTTATTATTATTATTTATTATGATTTGTTCTTATTACTATGCATACTAACAGTCATGACGAGGATGTTGTGGAAGTTATCATCTATACTTCACTTATCTGTGATAAGAGCCAATTGAGATATATGTTAATATATATTAAATTACAGTATAGTTTTATCTTTTTGTATGGAATACTAAATACTGATTTATGATCTTTTCAGGCATTGTAATATGGTTTTGGAAAATGTTAAAGAAATGTGGACAGAGTTACCAAAGACAGGAAAAGGGAAGAAGAAAGCAAAGCCTGTTGCAAAAGATCGTTTTATTACGAAAATGTTTCTGCGCGGTGATTCTGTTATCATCATTTTGAAAAATCCAGCAGTTGCAGTTTCAGAATCCACCTAAGCAATGAAATAGCAAAGCCTCTACGTTTTTTAAAGAATCGTACAACTTCATTGCATCAATTTTTATCGCATCATTTTTTTTTGTTTGCTACTATATTCGATCTTTAAATATATATTTTTTAATGTATATCATTTCTATCATTAACGAATTTACTATCACAATTTGACAAACATTCATTGGAGAACTAAAATATTCCCTTGTGCTTTTACGATCGACAATCAGAGTAGCAAAATAATTCCTGAAATCATCAGAGTAGTTGAGGTTGTTGGGGTTTTGCGCCCCGGAATTTCTCAATTCGTGAAACGTTATTAAAGATCATTTTCATGTTTCTGAATTTTTTGATAATTTGTAACAAGTTAATGGATGTAATTTATAAATGCATTGTTAGTCTGATGTTCATAATACGTGTAAAGGGGATATGCCATGAAGAATGTAGCTGGGGTTTTTATTCAAAGTAGTAAGACTATCTTCGTAACAAAACAAGCATTATCATTAGGAAAAATGATTTTAATCTCATATTTTTTTTCTTTTTACATTATTTTTTTTAATTTTAATATTTTTAGTTGACTTTTATCCTGAAATCATCAGAGTAGTTGAGTTTGTTGGGGTTTTGCGTTCCGGAATTTCTCAACTTGTGAAACGTTATTGAAGATCATTTTCATGTTTCTAAATTTTTTTATCTCTATTAAAATGTTACTTACAAATGAATAATGGCGTGAAAAAAGTTCTATTAAAATGTTACTTACAAATGAATAATGGCGTGAAAAAAGTTCTATTAAAACGTTACTTACAAATGAATAATGGCGTTAAAAAAGCTCTATTAAAATGTTACTTACAAATGAACAACGGTGTGAAAAAAGTTCAAATTTTGTTTAAAACATACTGAAAGATAGATCCTAGACATGGTAGGATTACAGCGTTAATGATCATAAGGAAGTACAGAACACGATAACCTCATCATTTTCCGAGAGATGGTGAAAGCGAAATTTCTAAAAAATTCGAATCCTATAGTGGATAAAGAAGGTGACATTCGTACTCTCAATTCCAACAGATGAATGCACTCAATCAAGCGGTGAGGCTTGATAATGTAGTGGATCGGAATAAGTGGATGACACTTAAAAAGTCTAAGGCCTAAGTCCACGTTACAATTAATTATTGAAATAAAGCTTTGGATAGCCTTTTCAAACAAATATAGAAAAATATGAAAAAATGCAATTCAAGAAACTTGCCTATACTCAAACGAATCTCGTGATAAATAAGTTTGAAAATGATCTAGCTTAACTGTGCAGTCGCAAAATGCAATAAAGAAAACTATAAACAAGAGTTGAATGTTCCGCCGACAATGTGAAAAAGGAGCACATTTAAAGCTAATTACAAAATCAGAGTGGTGAAGACAAGAGGAGTGTGTTTCATGAAAATATATGGAAAGGCGAAGAAAAAGAATTTGTCTTCATGCTGATGATTTTAAAGACAGAACTGAGGCTCTTCAAAGCGTTTAAAAACAGTCACCGTAACAATAAATATTAGCGATAATTGAAACTGCAATGAACCTTCATGATTAAAAAGTTTAAATAAGATTTATCGAAGCATTACTTCGCACATCAAAGAACTGACTATAAGGTACTGATTACAGATAGAAATTTTGTCAGAACTTCCATCCAAAAATAAGTGGAATATGATTGAGAGTTAGCAAAAGAGGATACGAGCTATAAGAATTGGAAGGAAATATATACATAAAGGAAATCATCAAAATTTTTATTCATCCCAATTAATCCATCTATCGCTCTTGCTAGATGAGTTATTTGAATCAGCTTTAGGAGTTCGCGGGCCATCTTCATCATGCAATTCCTAAATGACACTAACGATAACAAACTTTCTTTTCCATTATATATAAAAATGAAATGGTTGTCGCATACCTGTATATCAACATTTGTACTAGAACACAGGCTCCAGCTTTCGTCCATTGTTGATCGTCTATCTGGGCTATTCTGGCTTTGTGTCGACTCTGTATCCATATTAAGACAGCTCTCAGAGCTATCAGAACCTTAAGATTTAAAACAAAAAAAAATAGAGAAATCTATCTACATTTTCATTCGAATATTGAAAGCAGATCCAATATATATCGAGGCATTAATGGATAAAGAAGGAAAGAATTGGCGCTGTTGGGGACTAATTCGATCTCATGAACAGATAAATCATTTTGAAAAATAAAATTTTACTAACCATTCCGATTTAACTCACTATTGTTTCTCTTAAAAAAGTTGCTTCAGCGTATATAGAGAAATTACTTCTCTGTAGTTATGAGCGCAAAATTTATGGATGTGTAGTATGTAATTAGAAAACTAACACAAATTTTTCTTTTCGAAATCTATCGCCTGCTTTTGCTTTTGTGTGGTTTCATTTTCACCATCTTGTAACAGCTGTTTTTCTGCATCAACTTTATATCGAAATAGAAATTCCATCTGACGAACCTTGTAGAAGTACCTTGCCCAGAAAACCAAACTTTCAATTTTTGCAGGTACCTTAATTTTTTACATTAATCTCTCAGTCATTTCATTTGATTACATGATGTGAATCCTTTTAAAATATTTCCTATTACTATCAGATCTGATATTCGTCAAGGACTACACTATCTTTACAAACGAAATGAACGAATGATCACTCTTCCCTGATTCGGTCATCATCGATATAAAATTTTCTTAACTGTTCGAATAATAAATTTGCACAGTATAAAAAATATGTACGAAGTTTGCGAAATTCTTCTATCGAAATTTGGTCAATAGAAACTTGGTCAGCAGCTCAAAACCATTTAAATTATTACGGAAAGAAACTTTCTATAATTACCATTTCTTGATATAAGGACCTGACTCGTGGGCAATTAGCGAGCAAAGCATTGATTTCACTATCGTATTCAGTCAAATTGAAATCATCGCACCACATTCTGAATAATTCCTTATCACCTTCTGGGATTTTCATGTATGTATCTGGATTTGCTTGAATTTCATACAGGATGTGCTATAAACGAACAACATTGTAAAAGACTGATAAAAACTTGGATTATGCTGAAATTTATAGATTTATATTCATCAATTTCCATTTGACTGGAACCTATCCATGCATATGAACACAAAGAGCTTTTAAGGATATCAGAAAGCGAAAGTCTACGGAATGTGAAGCAATCCTCAGTATTTATGATAAGTTAGGAAACTGCTTATGAAGACCCTGTAATACTTTGAATGTGAAGCAATGCTCAGTACTCATGTTATAAGTTACAGAAATTGCTAATAAAGATGCTAACTTATGGCTTGAAATAAAAACGCCACTGTTATCAAGTTTTTGTAAACTTCGAAGGTTCTTGAAAAATTACATGAGGTAAGCAGATTTTGCTTGTAGATTTTATCTGTGAATCAATGCTCTCTGTGAAGTCATCTTCGTCTCCAACTGTATTTTCTTGCGCAATATTTTTCATTGTATCAACTATTGTTTTGATCCACGAATGGTCTGTTATCGTAGGCATTAACGGTAGCTTTAATCCACCAGCATGTGTCAAACTTGACTGTTCCATCTAAAAAAAATTGCTTTAGAAATCTGGATTAAAATTGACGTCTACAAATCAAGAAATCATTTCAAAACTTGATTGCTATAAACCATTAATATAAGCGGATATAAAATTTATTAAAAGCACCAATAATAAAGAAAAAAAAAACTTGATTTAATTAATCAAATATTTATAAACATTGCTACGGAAAAATCATAAATTTCTCTACAAGATGCCTAATTATTTTCCCAGTTTCAATTAATTGTTGTGCTTTTTACAAAGATCTCATTTAAAACTAAGAACTCACTTCATTTGCGTTACCTTCCATTTTTTGGCTATCCTCTTTCAACTGTTTATCACTCTCATCTTCTAAGACCATGATCTGCTGTAAATTATATGCTTGCTGTCTAACATTTTCAACAGCAGTACTTGCCAGTGCGCTTGCCTCATTGACTACAACATCACTGAATTCAGTTAAATCCTTTTTGACCATCTCCAATGTTGTATAAGTCTGAAATCAAAACATCAATAGATATACAAAATGAGCTCTTTCCTTTTAACAATGTTTTGACAACGAAATAGTTTTCCTCACATTCATTCTTCGGTAACCTTTTTAATCCATTATTTAATGATATTGATGATCAGATCAAAAAAAAAAAAAAAAAATCTGAACAGTTGCACTAAATCAGATGGTGTTCCGATTAAACAAAGAACTTCACAACATCGGAGAGATACGACTTTCACTTACTTGTCCGTTCGTTTCATTTTGGTATAACAGAAATGCAGAATTTGCTACTAAAAATCAGTTTCGACAGCATAATATCAAGAATATTTTAAAATACTCCCACATATGAACAATTTGTAAGATAATACCACACAACCTTATATAATACCATGAAATAGTATGCTTCCTTGCTTACCTGCAAAACTTACGATCACTCAAACTGTAACCATAAAGAATCACTGTATCCTTCAGAAAGCTCCTTTCCCGATATAAAAGAAAGAGAAGTATGAATGAAATAAATCAATGTATCACCTTTTCTTTAGCGGATCGAAACCAAGCAGAACCAGTACTAATCCATCCTTGGAACGAATCCATATTTTTCCGTGTTTCTTCCTTCTTATCACCGGATTGTATGTCGTATAAAGTTTCTACTTCCGCTGCATTTTCAGTACTTTTCATTTTACCATACTAAAATATCATAATTTTCGAAAATTAACTAGCAATGCAAGATTAACTAAAATCAAAATCAGCTCAAAGCTAATTCTGTTTTAAATTTTTCATACTTAAATCAAACTCTAAAATGTCATTCGAAACCAGTAGTTCAAAGGTTAATTCAATATACCAATTCCTTTTACAAATAGCGATACACCATTAAGTTACTACTTGTATTTTTGTTATTACTTATACAATACTATACTTCCACTTGAACGGGTAAATACGGCCATTCTTATGCAACTTACATGTCTTTATGAAAAAAAAAGTTTGTAATTTTTTAATTTTAAATTTTATGATGTAATCGAGCAATCCAGTAGCTCACATTTGCGTTGAACTTTTCAAGATTTGACAGTAATATCGTCCATTATTTTATTCTAGGAGTAGTATCAATTTCAACTGCTTGTTTCATCAACTGAAGTGTTCTTTCGCTCTTATTTTTAAGTCTGAAAGCGATATGTTAAATCATTTTTTTAATGAAACTTTTTATTTTACGGCAAAATTATTTTCTATGGCATCAAATATGATATTATATTTCTAAATTGGAACAATAATTTCTCGGAAAATTTTATCATCCTTAAATGAGTAATGATATTTCAACAGTAAATTTTATCTGTCATCTCATCGTATTGCTACATTAATCCATATCATTTAAATTGTAATTAATTTCTAAAATTTATTGTATAGATAAAATTTACTATTGAAATATCTTTACTTATTATAATAATTTTATCCCTTCAAAATTATGGCATACATAATATGGCCAAATAGCCCATTCATTCTCTGATTTTGGTTAAACATTAAAGTTCCATCGCCCATTTAAATTTTCAATGTTTCGTATTTTTCAATGAGAATATTTTCCAAAACGTGCAGATAGATATGTATGGTAATTGTAAAACTTTCCCGACCATAAACTTCAATTTAAATTTGTCATTTTTTTAATATGAAAGAATCGAAATTTAAATTGAATCATGTTAGTATTTTTTTTAGTATCTTCCTTCATTCCTCAGCACATGTGATCGTCAACTTTATTTCTTCCGTTTGGTCATTCCAGAAAAAAGGGACTATAATAGTTCCGATCCCAGAACAACCTATAAAGAAGGAATGATGTGACATTTTCAGAATTGGAGTAAGTTTGTTATTCCTGCATTTTATTTTAGTACAGCTATCACTTATAACCCTGATCATAAATTTTCTGCTCAAGTTTCAGTTTTTGATTCAAATTCAAGAACTTTTCATTTTGTCTTTTCATTTTTCATTTCAAAACTTTTCAACTTTCCAACTGTTTTTCATTTTGTTTACTAGTTGGTAGCATGTCGTTAACAGTATCAGCTGTGTTTTCTATTGACATTTATGAAATTGACAAATTTTGATGAATCGCTGATATTATATTAATGGATTACACACTTAGTTTCTGAAGTGAGAAATCTTGTGTGCAGTGTTGTGCGCATTTATTAAAATGTCAAATTTTTAATCAAACTGCACGAGTTTGATATTTCAGTAAAGATCGAGCAGTCCTCGCTTTTTCCTTTACAGTTGAATCCAAAAAAAAACGTTAGAATAAATAAATACATATCCAAAGGACGAGCAAAAGTCACCTTCAATTTTCTATTCTTTCCCGCTTCTTACATAAGTCTTTATCCATGAATCTGAGAAATGATTCGAAACAGAGGCTGACTGGAAAAACAAGTCACTGATCTATGATTATTATTAATTTAGGAAAATGTTAGTACATGAGCGGCCCAAAAAATATCGCACAATGTTCTAAATGAACGGGGAATTATTGACTGTTTTACTAGTTCATCCTAGCTAATTAACAAAATTGAAGAATTGCCAAACACGAAATTTTTGAGCTGCTGATTGAGATATAAAACAAGAAATTTAGAATGTTCACTCTAGTATTGAAAATTATTGACCTTTTTTTTTGCATTTCGGAATTGATTTAATAGTATGTGTTAAACTAAAATTACAAATTAAGCGTTTAATTTAAAAGTTTTATCATCTCCATTCTATATATAAAAGCCTCAAAATTATCAGCATATTTAAGAACTGTCTAATTACACTAATTTTTGTTCAGCTGTCATTATGAGTGGTAAAAGTGTCATGGAAGTAACACAAGTTGGAAGAGAATTTAAAAAACGAGAACGATCTATGTGGTATTGGTTAGGAAGAATCGCTGCAAATTTCTGTATGCATATAATTTTCGTAATTATATAAATTATTTTATCAGGAATTTTATTTCTTCATCCAGTATGTACGATATTTAAGATGTATATTCCAAGCGGAAATCGACGAGGCTGTCGATTTCAGATCAGTAATTTTCCAAAAACAAAATGACATGTTTGTTGCACTCATAAATCTTTCATTTATCGGACCAATGAAACTATTACTATCTATATCACACTGTATTGGTCATCGATCCTATGATATTAGTGACAAGCAATAACAATTTGCTGAACAAAGAGCAGTTAAGTAATTAACAAGAGTTAATTAGATTTTTAGTTTACTTAGCTAAGAATCTTGTTCACCATACAACAACCATAGATTCCTCATGCTTGGATTTTTTATTCATTGCATTTCACCAGTTTCTTCAATTTCGGTAGTGGATTTTCATAAGATATTTTAAGTTGTTTTTTTGATAGTTTTCATTGCCGAACATATAGATATGGTTCCTGTTTTATCTTTCCAATTGCCGACTTGTCGCAACAAGAATGACACATGTTTCAATATTATTGATAAATCTAATCACTATGATTTCAAACCTTTCCAACAAAATCATTTGGAATAAATATAACATACACACTACCTACTTACTCTCTTGTGAATATTCACAAAAAAAACTGGGATAAAACTCTTCTACCTTTTTTCAAAATAGCGTTTAACTATATTAAAGCGAATTTAAGATCTGACCAAGAGGAAATGGGTTATTGATTAATAGGTATGATTTTTTTCATTTTATCATTACGTTTTGATATAAATTTATCCAATACGAAATCAAGGCTTGGTTCCCAGAGAATTGCTTATATCATCATCACATTAGGCCGCTACGGAATTGAATAGGTCGAATCCTAGAAATTCTATTCTATTTGAACATATTTCATATCTTGAATTTTTCTTATTATGAAATAAGCGGTTGCTATTCAGTATTGGTCATTATTCGTCATTTTATATTATTTGTGATTAAAAAAACGAAAAATTTTTGTTCCACAATTTTTCCCAAAACTAATGTATTCATTTCCAGGGAATTTGCATCATCGTTTTGAGAAGCTATTAAAACATATCAAGAGTATATTCACACTTGCATTTACATTCGTACCCTTTCATCCGAAGGAAACTGTTGGTATCAGACAATGTTTATCGGTATTTTTACTTTGCTTTGGAATTGTTTTCAAATGCCTTTCATGACCATTCCCTCCAAATTTCAAAATCTCGGACAGGCGGATTCAATTATTTGAGTCTTATTTGTTTTATGAAGTCCTGTTTATTTCATTTTAATCGAACTACCTGTTAAGAACAATAGTCTGAGCCATCAAGGAGCCGAAATAGCACATGCCGAAGAAAATACAATCGTAGAAACGTCTGCAAGCAAACTTGAAATGACCAAAGCCAAAGTTCACGCTACCAAGCAATCTACTGTTAGCCATGACGTTACAAAAGTAATTTAAAACTTATAAATAAAGCAAATGATCTTATAGCAAGAAATGAAATTAACATAGAATTCAATTAAAATCAATTGTTGAATATATTTGCAGTCATCATCCGCTGTAACCGGTCTCGGAGAAATGGTCAACAAGCATTCAAAGAATAATTTGAAAGATTTCATCTTCGATGATAACTATTTCGAAGACAGTTGGGGTCTTCATTCAAGTTTATTACTCGGAACTTGTATCCATCAAGTGAATACTTTTATATTTTTTTTACGCAATAGATTTATATGAACAGGTGTACCGTTTTTATTTTATTAAATTTGAGGAAATCTAGTAAGATCTATCCAGTTTTCATGTTTTTTAGTCTTTGAGAGTTGCAACTACATGCAACGTTGATGCGAAGATGGCGAGACATTCCATGCATATTTTGAAAGCTGTATATCCCGGAGGTAAGACTGCAAAATAATGCTCTATTAAGGAATTGAATAGGAAATTAAGTGAAATGAAAACAGATGAAGACACTTCAGCCATCTCTGGATAACTTAAGGGTGATGATTCTGCACTGATGACTGCAATAAATAACATTTCTCCCAGTAATCACAAGCCCAATTGTTTTGCGACAAATTTTTGAAGGGATACTTTAAATCAAATTAAAATTTCCAGAATTAAGGCAGTAAATCATTTATAGATATTGAAAGCACAACAGAAGAGAGATACTGTTCATTCGAAGAATGTGATATGCTAGATCAAACTGATCACAACATGAATGGTATTGTTTGTCATCTGTATTTTTGTGATTTTACACACACTACTTTATTGAATTTATATCGCTAATCATTTATTCAAATTTAGTTTCAGGGTTTAGTTTCTCCAATAGTTTCTTCGAGAACACCTATGTTGTCGGCTGATGCATAACTGCCAAGTTATGATTTATCTTATCAGAATATTGCATATCGCACTTGTAAGTGCATATTATAAGTTAGCTTGCTAATTCGATGGTAAAGTGAAAATTATATTCCGGTATGAACTTGAAAACGTAATCCTGACAAGTCAAGTTTTGGTTCGTATGCAAAGGTATTGTGTGTAAATTTCCTCTTTAACATGTGTATGATTATCAAATTATGGATTGTATTGTATGTAAATTTCTCTTTAACAAGTATATGATTTTCAAGTTGTGAATTACGAAAATTAAAAAAATTGAATTATGAAACTTTTTCAAGGGCACTTGCATTTACCGCACATCAGCTATCACCACCATCCTTTTTCCTTATCAGATCACATCATTTACTACATTTCTGTTACACATAACTGTTAATTAGGCTATCGAAATATGGCACTAGGCTCTACAATTCCGCAAAGTGAGACCATCATACACCTTTCACTATACCGAAAATTTAACTGAAAAAACTAAAAGCCTGACAAAGGATCAATAATTCAGATTCTTGTTAGGATTCAAGTACTAGCTATATACCGAAGAAATCAAGTAGGTAGATCCGAATATCGAAGCAAAGTGAAATGATGTCTGACTCAGTTTCTAAAAATTCCGCTTATCCAGAGAACTGGTTTTTATTAAAATTGAAGCAGTGTTTGGTATTTCTTTCCTCTACATTTAGCATTTGATAGCAAAGCTGATTCCTCTAATTTGAATTATCGACTGCTATTTCACTATAAGAGATATTTAAACAAAGATTAATGAAAAATAAATTCAAAAGCCAAAAGCTAAAATAAAATACATTGAGGAATCATAATTGTTCATTAAAGAGAAAATTTTGTCAAATTAATTTGACGATTTAATTCGAATGTTATACTGCATAACCTGGATTATTTACTGTAGCTAAAACTATGTTGGCCTTTCAAAGTACATTATTAATAGGTTTATTTGGAATGGCTGTTACGGTGCTATAAAAATAATTTCTGAAAAGCGCATCCATAAACAGCACTTGCACTCTCTATCCAACAGCTGCACAAATTTTTAAATTGTCGAAAAACATTGTCAATTAAACAACAATCACACAGAATAATTCTTAAACAAAATCAATTAATTAACTTAATTAACCATAAATCACAGAAAAAAATAATTTTCAATGTCAGACGTTGTTGATAATTTACTACTCGCTTTGTTAAAATCATATAGGAAAAAAATGGAATAAATTGATAGTGCACCAATAAGTAGAGCAGCGAAACTGTTGTACAGAAGCGCGATATACAATAGAAATATATCCACATACACACATACACACAAACATACATACACACATACACACACACACACGCACACACATACATACATATACACATAAACATACATACACATACACATACATACATACATACACATACACATACACATATATGTATGCATATGCACACATACAAAAGTAATTATAAACATAAAATACATTATTATCATAAATTATCACCAGGAAGGACAAATTTTTCGTTGAAATATTGAAAAAAAAACAACAGTAACTGGAAAATTGAACATACAGTGCAAATGTTAGAATAAAAAACATTAAATTACCATTTAATTCAGGAAAATTAATTCAATGCGGAAAAGTAACGTAGACAGGTCACGATTATCTGCTTGAAAAAATATTGCTTGAATTTACTCATAGTACGAAATTCAAATAACAGTTACAAAGCATTAACAATGATTGACTATTTTACTTTATCTGATAACTATCTTGAATATCCTTTCTTGAATATTTCTTGATATCCATAAGTTTCATTTCCCCACAGAACTTCTTCAAGCATCCACGAATAAACGGATTTAGAAGCTGATAATCCAATTAAAATTTGTAAAAAAACTAAGGCAACATGTATAGAATAATTGTAAGAACAACGGAGGTTACAAACAATACAAGATAGAAAATCAAATACAATGGAGAATACAAAGTAAGTAATCGGTTTAAAACAGAAATAAAAATTATCAAAAATTTACCAAAAAAAAGATACACTCGAATTTTAACTTACACATGTTTGATAACTTCAAATACCGTAATATTTTTTCTTAGATAAAACAGATTAATTCGGAACAGTTAGAAAATGAATCAAACGAAAGTGATTCGGACATAAGACACGGAAGATCAAAAAAATTCCCAGTTTTAAAAAATAAATTAAAAATCCCTAATTTTATAAACGTCAAAAAAGGAAATTTATCGAAAGTGCAATGTAGGAATTAATAGAATCGAAGAACACCTTTATTTTTCAACATTAGCTTGTTCTTGCATGAGCTGCAGTAAGCTAAAACCACGCTGAACGCCAGCAGTGCTATTGTATCGCTGTGAGGTGAACATATGAGCTTGTTGTAATATTCGTACCATTTCTGTAATTGGCGTTAACATGGCTGAATTTGATGCTGCTGCTGCTGCTGCTGCGGCTGCTGCGGCTGCTGCGGGTGCAAGTAATGTCGAGGGTACACTAAAAGATTAAATTATTCCATAGAAATTTCAAATGAACATAGAAAGCTAATACATAACAATACTACAACTCATTTCAACTGGAGGACTTTAACTATCCATTTTATTAAAAATATGAAACAATTTTCTCATTTAGTAAGAAAGATCTACGTATTTTAAACTACGTGAAACGTGAGATAGTTTAGTAAATGTATTTCACTGAACTAATTCATATAGAAAATTTTTTATCTTCCTCAAACAAAAGTCAAAAAGAACCTAATAGGTTCAACCATAATGGCATTAGAAAACTGTTTCGGATCTGCTTTTCCATTCGTAAGATCCAACGGTACAGTTGACGATGATTCACTATATTCTGAGATTGGTACAGCTTTTGTTGCAGCAAAACGACATGCTTCTCGTTTTGCATGCTACAAAATGAAATATTTCGAAAATAATTGTAACAAATTAATACCAAATCTTCTATGAACTTCACATCAGCGAATAAAATCTAAAATTTACAAGTAACGGACAAAGATTAAAATTCACATATAACTCTATTTATTAAATTGTACAAACAATTCTGTAAACAAATGCGCTATGCTCATTATAATTAAATTAATTAATATCGCACTGAAAAGCTCATCTTGGAAAATGAAACCGAATTACTTACTGTTATTTCATCAGCAACTGCCAACTTAACCGGCTTATCACATTTGCGTTTACGCGTCCCAAAACTATTATTATTCTTTTCTGGAGTTAATTTTAGTCCTGTTGATGTGGAAGTATCACTATTACTTTGCGAAAGTGGCGAATGAGCACTTACGCCCGCTTCGGATGCACCGGTAAAATACAACATATTATCCTATAAGAAAGACGACAAAAGCAAATTAAAATCACTGTAGGAAACTCGTACTTAAAAACAATACTATTACAATTTTTTTGTTAATTTCCACTCATTTCATCAAGAAAAATCATCCAGAAATCCCAGGAGCATTTCATATCTATCTATACCTGTATCAATCAATCAATCGATCCTATCTATCTACCTAATCTAATCGACTTGTTTATCTATCTATTAATCTATATATATATATACAAGTATTTACCTAGAATGCTTGAACAAAAATAGGAGAGAGCATTGGTGTCACTACAACATAAGACTTTTGATCTTTTGCTTTGAGGACTATTTTTTCTGTCAAATTCTTACGTTGTTATATCAATATTTCTTAGTGCACTTTCGTTAAAATTTTTCTTTCCTTCCGATATATCAAAATTTTAATTATCAACATTTCAACATCAATCGTCGCTCTTATAACAGCTAAGTTATTCTTGCTTATATCAAGAATTAAATTGGCACATTTTAGTCTTTGATTTTTATGCATTTAACGATTTCTGAAAGATGAAAATTCTTACACTTATCATGAAATATTTAAATTTTTATTTTTATAGAAAAATAAGAGATCGCAAAAAAGTGAAGAAGTTAACAAACCATTTTTGGAACGGAACTATCACGCGAATTATCACCACTAAATGAATCGAACTGTCTCTGCGTAGCGGAAGTGTGCAACTTTGGATTAGGGTTAGCTGAATGCCGGTTTCTACAACAAAAGGAGGATGTTGAAATATTAATCATTTTAATCTTGTTTTTTTTTTTTAAACCTTTTTTCAACAATTCTGTGATTTCATTTGGATTGCCTTTCTTTTTTGTCTAAGTGAAACAAGAAAACTATTCAATGTCCAATTCTTACTTATGAAGTTTCTGAATTTCACTAAATACAGAAAACCGTCAAACCTAATAGTACTTCGACGTACTAACAACAAAATATTCGCCATGTTTCAATAAAGCATATTATATCACTACCGAAAACATACTATCGTTACAATCCGAAAGTACTAATCATGCATGTTATGTACTGGCTGATCTTGGTCAACTTAATTCATTTCAGTCACTAATTTAACATATTCAGAAATCTTGCTTTTAATTCATTGTAGATTTAGGACCACATTAACAAAATTTGGCAAGCTATGAACAGCCATCTTATCCATCTAAAACATTAACAAATCATAAGTACCAAACAATTTCTGCATTCTACTACAACAATTGAGAAGCACAGACCTGCTACGTCTTGATGAAAACATCATTTCACATCCTTCCACTGTACACTTATGCATTTCTTTTAAATGTACTGCACTGTTGTGTATTTTCAAAGCTCCTTTATCACAGAATGTCTTGAAACATTTCAAACACTGGACTCTTCGCTTGCCGTTACTTTTCGTTGTCTAAAAACATTCAAAATTTTACGGATTTAATATGTTCATATCATACAAACGATAGAATGAGATAAGAAAACGGAAGATCATTTCATTTTGCGCCAAAATAATGGCGATAAAAAGAGAAAAATAAAAGCAATGAAGAAAGAATTATGTTTTAAATAATAATAATAATAATACCTGCGTTACAGATTTCGCTTTCAAATCATTACTCTCAATGAATGGCACAGCATCAAATTTGACGATTCCTTCATCGATTACAGTCGTCTCATCATGCTGTTGTTCTTGTTGTTGCATCATTTCCTTACCAACAATTTCATCGACTTCTTCAGTAACCAATTCCGATGAAACATGTTCATCACTTGCAGATGCCTCACAACCACTTGTTGATTCCGATACTCGAGAACCTTAAATTTAAAACAATCAAATCTATCTTTTAAACTGATAATGAAAGAAACCGAGTGATACTATGAATCCGAAGTATATCATTAAAGATAAAATATAAGCAAAAGTTGTAGCAGTTCCAATTTAGTAGTCAATATGATCATAAAACAAGGCTTTAATAATTTACAACAAATAATAACAAACTAGATTAGTGCTAGAAGAATTACCACCTAAAAAAAAAAATGAACGATCTTCCACCAACTTTTCTACGCATTTTATCTTGCACAAGCAATAGAAAGTTTGAAATATACTCATTTAAAAAGTTCTATGACCTTAGGTACTTTTCGGCATTCGATGTTTTTCATGTTTGAGCACAATGAAATTCGTACTAAACAATTGTTTGCATTCGCTTATTACTTTTAATTTTCGGAGAATAGTAAACATTTAATATCCTGTATGCAGCTATCTATATAGATATAAAAGAATTTTTATGCATATCTATTCAGATATAAGATAAATAGCCAAATGGCTTCAATTCAATTTCCTTATAAAATTACAAGACTGAGAAAAATTGCGAAAAATGAATTTCAAAATAAATTAATAAATACGAACAAGGTCGTAAAAGCATATCGGTAACTGATCCCACTGATCCTTGAGAAACATTCAACACTGATGATGGAAATCCTACAAACGTTGGCCAGCTATGCAAAAAGGATGGCACCAGTGATCGACGAAGTGGATCAACCAAATCAGCGCACGAAGTAATACCCGTGAAACGATCCATAAGTTGCAGTTCACACTGCACATTAGCACACATCCAATTATTCAGAGGTTTACCCGTCTTAATGTCCTGAAACAATCACTACATCCTGTTAGGTTCGCTGTTTTATCATCAATGATGCAAACAGGATGACTCATTAGCTGCACAAAGAGTAACTAGCCACAACACAATGTACAAACGAGTATGTTTTTCATTTTTCAAAAACTTCTAATCATGAAATTATGGAATAACTAGTGATTACAAAGCTTTTCTTAACGATAATTAGCTATAACAAAGCACATTCCACTTTGTAAAAGCTGCAATGTATGGATAAATCGGAATTTATATATGTTCTTTGGATTTTAACAAAAGAAATAAATTAGCCGAAAAAAAGCACAAAAAAAAAAAAAAAAAAAAAAAAAAAAAAAACAAAACAAAACAAAGCATTCATAATCTATCAGTGCTATTGATGAACGTCAGATCGAAATCTTAATTTGCTTTCGAAGATTTACATTTTTGCCGTTTATTCTAGCATTCATTTAAAAAGTCGATAATTAAGTGATGGGATTTTTTGTTCCAGTGAAATTTACACCACCATAAAAATAAATCATTAAGCCAGCACCAGCCATGATGCACGAAGATAACACATCAGCAATAATACCGTTACCACAGGCGTGAACAATTAAGACAAGAAAAACTAATCACCACCAACACATACGTTTTCTCAAAAATTACATTCAATTATTTTACTTTAAAAGCGCTTCGTTTTTTCTCCGATTGCGCCAAATAAATCGCCGAGAATTTGTGCTGCTTCATTTTCATTTCCATTCTGCAAGCTACTTTCAAATTACATTTGACACTTCCTTTCATTGTACTGCTTTCCAAATACAAAAAAATCCACGAAATATATCAGATACTTAGCTCAAAAAATCTCTCCTAAAAGATCCAGATCAACATTTACTTCCAATAAGCATTCATTCCAATGCAAAATATTATAAATTCATGATGAAAACTCGATCGCATTTACGCTTTTCGTATTATGATTACCCGATACAGCAAAATTTTAATTTTAGGAAGACATTTCAAGTTCAACTCATTTACACGAAATAGAACAATATCAAACATACGGTGGACCTTTACTATTTTAAATACATAATTTGAATATATTACCCATATAATGGTCATCTTTATAAAATTAGTTAGACGTTTAACTGTAGTATTAAAGTTGCAAAAATAAGCTATTTCTAAATCGGATAATTTCCAATATGTTTAAAGTAAAACAATCAGACATTAATAACTACTAAACAGTTCAGACTAAAAGCTATCCTTTTTATCCAGAGAACAATAAATAAAAATGTTTTATGGATGATCTTCAACAATTGTGGCATATGATGTATATTAAGAATCGAAAAACCGAAGCATTTACACAATTGCTGAATTCTATGTTTTAAGAGTTACTATTTACGACTTTTTACTAGTCATTCTGCAGTTGAATACTTGATAAGCATAATTAACTGTTCATTATTCAGTCTCTCAAGAGTATACAATTTTTTAGAAATAGGAAAATATGGAATGAAAGTTACTAGATAGAGAGGAAAATAGTATATCTTTAAATATAACTGAAAGAGTTAATGGCAATTGATCTTGAAAAAATAATTTCTACTGATTGTGAATATAAGATACAGTTTCTTTACAGAATTCTATTTGCTGAAAAATTCGGTAATTATGAACAAATATACAAAATATTCAAGCAAAATCTAACTAACTTTGTATTGCCTATAATTTTTTAGAAACCAAAATTTAATTGAAAGCGGAAAGCTAAAAGGATTTGTTTGATTGAAATTAAATAAAGAAATAAAGTGTTCAACTGCTTTACATAGCAGTGCATGTTTATGAGCTGTCATATGAAAAAAAAAAAAAAAAAGTAAGGGCAATATATATTTAAATATATGAAGATAGAAGATTATAGAAATATACCCGGAAGGATTCATAAATGGATGGATACTGCAACCACGTGATATTTTTACACATAAGAATAGATAGTGGCACTAAACAATTTCGTCGTTGAAAATAATATCTTTCAAAAGGTCGTTTGTTGAAGCTCGATTGAATGGCTTTTGGAAATTGCTGTGATTGTCTCACCATCACCATCACCAACACCATCGGAAGCAATTTACTTTCCCCGATACCAATGTTTGAAATAATGAAATGTATAAATGCTACACGTAGAATTCTAACTTTAGCATAGTCTCTATGAAAAAAAAAAACCTATATAAAACGAAGTATATTTACTTTTCCTCGTCCATAAAGCGACCTTTTTCTAAAAATATACAACCAAAATGCATCACAACTAATGTATTCTATTTTGTGCGATAGAGAAAAGCATTCAATCTAATATAATGCAACAATTGAAATTTCACCATATCAATGCTACAAATATAGTTTTATATAGTAACTTAATTCCTCTCCAAACTATTCCGAAATCATAATTTCTCTTCCTTATTATGGAACTATAATTGAAATAAAAATTCTCGCAAGATTTCATTCCATACCGAAAACTCTACTGCTGATTTTGCAAGGATCAAACATTTTATTATATAATTTAAAGTAGCAGTTTCATTTTCCTATATATTACAAACGAATATTCTAGTTGGTACGCAATTTATACTGTTATTATAAGGCATGTTTAAGCAGGAAATATCGCATCAGTCAAGGCTTATCTCATAAGCTCTTATATATATAAATTCATGGAGCATTTTTCAACACTTCTGTTGTTGTTATATTAGAATCGATGACATTGCTCCATTGAAGGCATTATTTATCTTGACACCTAATTCGAGCCCTGTTTCTTCGTTAAGCTTATGTCCAAATATATATATATATATATATATATATACAAATGAATGACATCGTCATTCTATTTGAAATATGCATTTTAAACCAAAAGTCTTACTACCCATTGGTGATGCCATGTCCTTTATCTTTCCAAAAAAATTCTTCCCATGGTATTTCCAAACTATTTTTCCTCATATTTTAGGACTTTTGGGACATCAAATATCATCTGATCGAAAAGTACAAATAAGTAACTTACGCGATCTTGAAGTCAATTCAACCGGTGGAAAAACTCCAATATTTATTTGCCAAATAGTCTGGTTTTACAAAAATGATAAAATTGGGATTTGCACTAAATCTGCAATAACTTTGAAAATGAGTAAATTTTGATATAAAGATAACAGGGACGCTGTTTTGAATGTGCTGCAGAAATTTTCATGAAGAAAATTTCCTCAAAAGACACAGTTTATATTGTCACCACCGCCCATACATAGCATTATCAGAGTGTACACCGATAAATCAACCATGTCATCAGTTGCTGGATATTATATGTCTTTTCAACCAACAAAGCCTAACAAAAAAGGCTTCAGTTCTGCTGTCCCATCTTTTTCAGGAGCACACACTGAAACGTTCGCTTTTCAGCAGTAATTTATCCAGGACGTAATCATGCTCTTCTCTTCCTTCTTTTTTACTAAACAGAAGAGTCAGAAATTTTTAAGAGATAAGTTAACAGATATTCGGTAGGCAATTGTCTATTTATCTATTTGTCTATTTTAAGCATCCTATCCCGATTCCAAAAAAGACTACATCGAACTCCAATGAGCTATTTTCTCGTTTAGCAAAAAGAAAAAAAAAAGATTGCAAGCTTTTCGCCTAAACACAATTACAGATAGATACTCGTTAAAAGAATGTCATCTTGTCTTTAACTTATCTTACTAATTTCGACTTTTGCATTCATTTTTTCAAAAAATATCAAAACTGATTGTTCTATTCACTTTGTACAAATTTTTGCAAAAATAAACTTTTAAATTTTTACACTGACAAAAAAGACTTTTTTTTTAGAATAAATAAAATTGAAATACACAGAATTTCTTATTTTTATGGCATTCTTTTTTTAATAATGAAAATTAATGAACTATTTCTATCTAAACCTAATGCTTACCTGTTTGTAATATAAATACGTCGTTCGTTTGGAATGCCACATATTTCAAAAATATATCAACGTGACGGAAGTAGAACTTGACAACAATATAGTGTGATTAACGATAAAATTATACAATGTTGACAGTATTCACGAAATATATCCCTAGCGTAGAAGTTGTTGAATTAAATTGCAAATAGATAAGCAATCATTGGCACTACTACCTGTATATAATATGGAATAAGAGACACTAATGAATAGACGAGCAGAGAGAACACTAATGTGCGACACACACACACACACACAAATAAACGTTTGAAATTGTAAAAAAAGGAGAAATACGGTAGCACATTTATTATATGTATCGGAGACTACAAACTACTGTCTACAACAAACGATACTAATAACTCTAATTAATTCTCTGCAACTTATTAAAAGTTCCCACTATCCGTTTGATGATAAGTGAACATAATGTCCAATAGGACTGTATATGCTTGAAGCAAACTTATTTCAGGATAAATCTTTTTCAAAAGAAGATAAGAGGAATCGAAACATAGTTATGTTATCAACAAAAAACTCAACGTAATGATTACTGCTGAATAGATATGGCTAAAATTTGAAAAATTTTGAAATAAAATTTCATATATATATCAAAACCCTCATTGTCATCTATGTTTATTGACCCATCATCAACTCTAGCCATGTGTCCATTTCATTATTTTATATTTATTAAACTACCATCAAACCTTTTTATAACTTTTCTGCTTTAATGTTGACCAATTTATGAAGATATTGTTGAAAGAGAGAATGATAATACAGATTAACTGTACATATTTTTGAAAGAGATGTTTTGCTATTTTTAAAGTAAGGGAATATAAAAAGATGAAAATGAAAGCTCTTGACTGTTACATACTTTTTGTCGATCCGGTTAGATCCGGATTTCTGACCCTTCAATAGATTAATGAACCACTAATAATTCATTAATGAAAGAAGATGGAATGATGCATCTTTAGCAGAACAAAAACGTCAACAAATCCAACTTTTCTGAATTGTAAAGGAATGGATCAAGAAGTTATTGACTTCATTAAATCATGATTCTTTTATGATTGAAGCGGAAATAATGCTTAGATCAGTGACCAACAACATAAAGAAAAACAAATGATACTGGATAGAATTCTTAAATTGAGAACAGAAAAAGCAGCAATCAACATTTTGTTGTTTAAAATTGATGAAAACATCCTACAGCAGCAGCATTTGAATAGTGAACGGAATGGCTCAAATGGTATGTATGCCATTTTAATATCAAATAGAATTTGATTCGGGATGACACCTATGCACTTAACCATTCTAAAAAGCACCACCGTTTTCCAGTAAAAAAAAAAAAAAAAAATTTTTATGAGGATACATACACTGCAGTGTTGTTGCTGAATCAACATTTAGGAACATACATTCATGCATATTTGATGATAGTTCACAAACAAAGATAGAGCACACAGAATCATTGGCAATGAAGAATGTTTGAGTAACAATAGTCAGAAATATTTTCATCAACTGAAACTGTTCATGTTAACATTCTCAAAAAATTTTCAACACAGATTTCGAATTTTAAACCATACAAATCATTTAACTAAACGGTAGCAAAACAATCATCTTATTGTGAACGATACTAATCGAACTAAGATAGCGATATTACTCGAGCTAAGATAGCGATACTACTCAAGTTAAGATAGCCGATACTACTCGAGCTAAGACAGCCAATACTACTCGAGCTTATATGAACTAAGATCCATTGTTTATGAACAGTTAGATTAAAGTTGAGTGAATTCAAAAAAAGCTGTTGTAATAATAATTGGTGAAAATTTTGCGAGAACAAATTACTGGTTGAAAGCAATATATCCCAAGGGAGCTGTTTACTTTAGTAAGATCATTTTTCACCCACCAAACAAAAAAAAAAAAACCCATCTAAATCTGTCATCACTGTCAAAGCATTTTGGGTAGCACTACCAGTACCGGCAAAAAGCATCAACAGCAAAAATCAGTGGACCCTAGAGAGAGTGTCAAAAAATGCCAACAAAAGTGACAATAGCTTTTATGAATGATTAATCTCGAAAAAAGACTAATATTGCTCATAATATCATAAGCATAATCCATCCATTCATTCATTCATTCATCCATGCAGAAAATGCAATACTGCATAATTTTACAAAAACTATTGCTATAATCCCATATTCTTTGAATAATATTTACCTTCAAAATTCAGTAATTGCCACAAGGAATGTATCGGGAAAAAATAACAAAATGACGAAAAATATGCATACTTCAATGTCTTATGCAAATTAAGTTGCAATGCAATCATAGTTTAAAGCAGTAAAGCAAATGCCGGTATGCTTACATTATCATATTTGATAAATCCTTCCGCCCGTAGAAAGAGTATGCAATTTTTTTTTTTGGGCATTTTTTTTTTTTTTTTTTTTTTTTTTGGCATCTTTTAGTCTGAATTGTTCCATTCAAAAAGCATTCAATTCATAGCAGGATGAAGACAACAAAGAAATGAAAGTTCGTGTTGCTTTTTTACTACGCTATAATTTTTTCAAAATATTCACACTACATGTATTTATTTATTCATTTATTCAATTCTCAAATTTTTAAATCTCATCTTAAAATCGTTTATTAATAAAATTCAAAAATGATAAAAGTTTGCAATATTTATAGAGTAAATTAGAATTGCAAAAGCTGAAAAAACATTATTTCATTCAATCAATTAATTTATTAAATATATCAACTTTTTGCTTTTTCCAGTCTTTAAAATTGAAAACATTGAAATATTAAAATAATTTCTAATACTAAACTAAAAATTATATGTCTAAAAGATCCCATGCATTAATAAGATTCCTAAAAGATTCCATGCCTTAAAAAATCCCATGCATTAATACTAATTAATAATAATATAATATAACATCAGCAACTAGTACATGGAGTAGATAATTTCAAAAATTACATTATCACCCATTATATGCCTAAAAGATTCGAAAGCAATAAAAATCATCTCGTATGATATACTGTATGATAAGAATAGCATAGTATCCAATACAGACCTTATCAACTTTAGAATAACTACTCCTCTATAGCAAACTGATTTCTAAAACATAACTAAATGCGACTTTTATCGAATATAACACTGGACTATTGTTCGTTATCGATAAAAGATACAGAAATCATGTTCGATCCATCGGATTTTAAAATTTTAAATGCGATGAAATAAAACCATCGATTCATTATTTTTTTTCAAGTACTTTATTTAATAAACAACAACTCCTTCTCCTACAGGAAAAATTCGCAATGATATGCTAAAGATCAATAGATTCACTATTTTTCTTCATCACAAACTTCTAAATTTTTTAGCGATGAAGTTTGAATCATATTCAAAATGGTAATGCTTATAAAATAGCAGTAAAGTTTTACCGCTATTGCCGATTTTATTGTTCCCTTTTCTCCGCTAAAAACTACACTCATTTCTCATTACACATTGATACGACTTTCAGTGTAACTTTGAACAAGCCATTATCTCGACTATTTAATCTCCAAAACCAAATTCATCTGCTTTTTACTTTCGGCTCTAACAACATTTTACATTTAGCAGTATGTGTAAGACGATAAGCATAAATGACAAAATTCAAACAGGTTGTTGAGACTATGGTTTTTTTTTTGTATAATTGATTTATATAATTATTTTGTATATAATTTATATAAAACTTTCATTTGTATAATAATTGAGAAAAGCAATGAATGTTTGTGCTATAATTTTTTTGTGTCGCAAATAACTATTCTATCTTATTCGCTTCTAAATCATTTACAAATTCTACGAAGTATGCATCATTTTCCTTTGCAAGAAATTGAAACTCAACCATTCGAAATCTTTTTTAAAACTAATAAGGAAGTAACGAATAAAATTGATATTACTATGCATTCTAAAAGGTAAGTGTTAACAATATAAGAACACATTAACACACTACTTACTGAGATTCTGGCAAAATTTAATCTTTTTCGCGTTTGTTGTTCCTTAACATATCTTATAAACCAAGTGATTGTCTCGCATTTGAGCTTAAACTCGATGAGAATAATTTATCGGTTACATTTTAGGAATCATTCCGGATAACAGTACCATTCTCGTCTTCATGCAATCACTGAGAACTAGTTTACTAAACTTGGCAAATCCAATCCTTCATGCCATCATATGCTTTACACTTGATGCTAATTGTTTTCAGGAATTCTCTCCTTTACATAGAGATAACATTTCATATTCTACTGATTAATATAGGAACGCAATAGTTTTTCCTGTATTAATTAAAACTGAGATAGTAAAATATTGGTATGCATGTAGAATCTCTTACAAATTTCTCTTCTATCTTCTCAATTAATACAGCAATATGCCAAACTGACAGAAAGGAATCTTTTAATGATAATGCTAGTAGACCTTTATCCTTTATCAGCTCAAAACTCACAGTTTGTAAAACATAGACCGCAATTACCCCGGGTAATTCTACAATAAACTGGAGAATTCACTACTGTAACATATAAAAATTGAAAAAAAAAAATTAAAAAAAATTAGAGAATGAAATTACAAGAACGCTTGTTATTTGTAGCAGATTACCGCATGAACTATAAAAAGTTTCAAGAAATAATAAAAATAAATAGCAACCTTAATCCTAAATTATCTGCAAGAAAAATTATAAATTAGATTAACATAGCTACTGTTTGAGATGCGTAGAAACACAATACAGAACCATAAAGTGAAATGGAAAATAAAATTTCGAACTTCTTGCTTACAGCTAAAAGTATTATATAATCGAAAAAATCAAAAAAAAAACGCATCTCAGTTTTTAAATTAAGAAATAAACTGTTAAGCTGCGTTGTCTTCCTCCAAAATTCGGAAGAATTCCTTCTTAGTTTGAAATCTTGCAAAAATCTTTTCATGTACTGATTACTGCTAAGTGAATTTCTCTTTCATTGGGAATCTTACAGACATTTCAATCTGTTGATAAACTATTTTTGTGAACAAGAACAAGATTGTGCCTTATATCAAAAGATAAGAAAATGAATACATTATGTATTAAATACTGAAAATAAACCAAACGTGATTTTAAACATCTTTCTGATACCTTTTGTTTGGAAGAAAAAGTTCCAATAAATCTCTCGGTAAGGCATTACATGAATTACAGCCAATTGTAAACAATGGATAAAAAGATAAAATTAAATAACTGAGAAGACAGAATTCCTACAGCACACAGATACCCAATAAAGAACAACTTCAAAGATAGAAGCTTACCTCTTGGATAAATCCTCTCTCAAAATCATCTATTTTCCAACCAGTACGTCGAATGATTGCTTCGGCTCGTTTTCTCGTCAGTGTAGATAATGCACGGTGCAACAAAATTTTGATACGTATTGGCACTGCCTGTATAAAATGCAAAATTTCACTGACTAGCACGAATTTAAAAAAAAAAAAAAAAAAAAAGGAAAACTAGAGCTTCAAAAATAACATTAAAGACAATGGAATTAAACTAAGGCAAATATTAACCGAAGCAAAATTTGGAAATTTGAATCTAAATAATTTGAACAAAATTTCAAATCCTAGACTGAAATAATTTTTAGGTACATCTTATATTAAATAAAAATTAATATAAAAGTATGAACAACAGAAAGAAATGTTATGATGGTAAAGACTGGCTAAAAAGTTTCAACTTAGGCTTAAAGTTTTTTCAATTCTTGCGTCACAGCCTCCAATTAATGCTCTGTTAAAAGTTCAAATATCTAGATCCAATATAAAAGCACTACTTGATCAGACTAAGAAACACAGTACTTCAAGCAAATGCTCTTATTTAAAAATGTTTAAATAGCTCGATATAAAACAAAAGGATCGAGCACCTGGAAACCATAAAGTGATGCGAATGTAATAGCTTCGATAAGATCGGTCTGATCCATTGTACTGTTATTATCAGGATCCACTGCATTTATGAAATTAACAGAATTAGTCACTGTTGATAAGCCACTGCCTGATAAATCACTCACTAAACCATATTGTGCCCGTTTCAGAACATTACCTGCATCATACAGATCATATAGATATACGACTAATAATTACCATATATGAAAAAAAATAATAACTCTGCAAATACTAAATGCTCTGAAATGCTGTTATGACTTTAACTTTTCTATAAAATTCCACTCCTTTCCCAGTGAAATTTCACACCTGCTACCATGCTTTAAAAAAATTTTGAATGCGCTTTCAGAGTCATTAATAAATCTAATAAATCCAGAATTTTGAATTAGAAAGCAACACTTAATATCCTACATTATCATTTCTCATTAAATAATAGTAGATGCGATCGAGGGAAGGATAGTAGAAATAAATTGATTTGTAATTGATTGAAGCATAAATACAAAAGATATTTTAATAAATTTTAAGACTTCTGTTGTTAAATTTCGTAAATAAGCTGGAATAATCAAAAAGCTGCGGCTAAGTATGGAAGGAAAGTGTGAAAGTAAAAAGAACAGAAAAGATCATTCAGAATTGTATCTGACTCCAGCATCTGATCACTCAATCACCACCTAGTCTTCCTGATTTATAAGAAATTTTGATCACTAAATAAAAGTTTGAAATTTTTGAAAGATCGAGAAAAATGCAAAATACGAAATTAAGACACACCAGAAGTGGTGGGTGGTTGATCTGATTCAGCATCAAGCGTTGCCGAACTGCTATTTCTAAATGCTGCATTCAGATGTGGGAGCATTGCCGGTGAAAGCAACATCGAAACGATATAATCCGTTTGTTTTTGCAAGAATTTAACAATACTTGTCTGTTAACTCCTCAGTAACAGCATAAAATACCATTGATACACAAATTGGCATAATATCTAAAATTCTGTAATAATAAAAAATTAAAATTTAAAGTGATTGAGAAGGATGCGCATTATATCCAATAAATTACATCGTTTATAAAATAACAGTAACATAATATTATCACTGTAATGATAAAACATTATGATAAAATACTCTTCAGTTATCTATTGCAATCACTATTAACGGTACTTCGTCACAGATTCTAATTTAACATTTCTAAACTTTTCAAAAATTCGAAAACAAGGGAAGTGAGCTATCCTCAAATTTACATCAAATATAAAATTTTGAAATTAAATAGAAACAAAATCCTAACAACAATAATGGTTTTAGTTAACAATTTATAAGTAACATCACAGCCATGCAAATCCAACTATTCATATCACCTAGCAAATTGCCTAATTTAATTTCAACAAAAATTATAATCAGTGAAAGTGGAAAATGTAGCAAATTTATAAACGCATAATGATTTTTAATATAAACAATTTCAACATTTATAACTAATATTAATTACGTATGAACGTATAACAAATCTAACTACATGACCTGATTAATGAAGTAGGTCTATAATTGATATTACTAGAATTATGATCAATGAGATCAAGCAGTACATTCACTAGTTGAAATGCTACAGTCACCAAACTTCTTCAGTAACAATAGCGACAGATATGGTGATGATGGTGGTGGTGATGGTGATGGTGATGCAATTGTTGTTGTTGTCACATTGCCTTACTCAATTTATTGGATGATACTAGTGTGGTGGCGATGTCCATTCATTTCTCATGCATATAATTTTCAACTCGCCTACGGTAACTTGCATTCTCTCCTCGAATGAGCAGCATCCACATACATTACACACACACACATATATATATATATTGACAAACAACTCATTCCATCAATCTCTTTTTCTTCTAGCAGCCTATTAAAAAAAAAGGCTTTGATACTCATTGACTATACATATAGGTAGGTTAGTACAAATGTACACACATTAATCACAGCATAAAATTGATACAGACATATTTATGAACAAAAAAGTTCAATTAAGTCAATTTATGAATAAAAAAGTTCAATTAAGTCAATTTATGAACAAAAAGTTTCAATTAAATCTAAGCGAAGTTAATTAAGTTATCGAATCCATCACCGTTTGATGACAACTGAATGCATATATGACGAAAAGTGACTAACTACAACAGTTGAAGTAAATAATAAGATTTACGATATTGGTTGAATTTCTGACTCAGTGCCATTTTTAGCGGGAGATTTTTCTGTCACAACGTTACACCAACAGTCTACAATCTATCCATCTATCACCAAATTCAAAGTTACCGGAATAGTTTCCACAGTATCAAATTCAAAGTTACCGGAGTAGTTCCCACAGTAACAGGATAGAAGTCAAGAAATTTCTACATAAGATCTTGTATCAATTAAATGATGCAAATCATTTTTTTCAAAGACATCAGGAGAAGGCAAAATTGTTTGATTTAAATTCATTAACTCTTCAAATCTCTAAAAATATTCAACATCCACTACAAACAATTCTATCAACTACAATTCTATCAATTACACTATAAAAAAATTCACAATTTACTTTCTTTATTTTCCAATGAAAATGAAAACTAAATGTGAAAAGTAATGATGATAGGGAGCAATAAATTAAATAGTTTTACATTAATTGACAATAGAATAATTTCATGAATTTTTAAAAGACATACTTTGATCACTAAATAATATCAGAATAAATTTCTCATGCTATTTAGCGATCAGTATAATCTTTTACAGTTTTAAAGAATTGTAAACAACAATCCCACATTCTGACATATTTTATAGTACTACAAAGATAGAAGACTTTTGATGGAACAGGTGGAATTGAAAGAGGCGACGTACGATTGTTGTCGATTTGAATGAGTTTTGTTAACTAGTAAAGTGAACGACGGACAGAGGGGAAATTTCTCAGTTGGGACAGTTGTCTCCCTTCTAATTGGTTTCCTCCCTGAAGAAGCAGTAAGCAGTACCCTTTGCTTTTGGACAGTTGTTGTCCTCTCTCAAATGCTTCTTCTTCAACAACTCTCGAAACGGGTCGTCCTTTCACCTCCACACACACACACACACACACACACACACACACACCTAAAATGCCAATGACAAATGTATGTGTTATTTATCTATGTATGACGCATCAACAAAGCAGCACTGCTTCAACTTTATCCATCTGTTACCACCGATTCCTTCCCTGCAATACTTCTTGAATCCCACAATCAACATAGCTCCACAATATCTTTGTCAAATTTCACTCGACACTACTTCACCACTTCAATATTCTCGCAACTTCAACACGTGTATGCGTGTGTGTGTGTGTGCGTATGCGTGTATGTATGTGTGTGTATGTGTGTATGTGTATGTGTGTATATGTGTGCATTATATATGTGAATACTGCAATGAAATGAGACAGATGGGTTCAAATGATTTTAGTAATAAGATGGCTTTTACGCAAAGCGGTGCAAAAGATATCATTTTGTCGGTGTGTGTTCCATTCCACCCAATGAGATGAGTTATTTCCACAAAACATTCATTGCATCCCCATACACACACACACACACACACACACTTATTATCTTGGCTTCTTTCAAGTACTGTCTTATTTGCCCACCCACTTATTACTACATTTTGAATGGATGAAAATACTCCTCAAAAAAAAAAAAAAAAAAAAAAAACTCCTACACAAAATGAACTTTGTCAATGCTCATACTTCATTATTGATAATAATAAAAATATAGTATGAATAATATTTGCATATTTCTCTTTAATAAAATTTGTGAAATAAAATATCACATATTTTACATAAATGCACAAATCACGTATCAATGCATATTTCTCCTACAAAGTTAATAGAAGATGCAGAAAATGCAAAATCAATGAACAATTCATAGATAATTCATATTTTAATTTTAAATTTCAAAAAAAAAAAAAGAATACAAAATGAAAATATTACTGTGAGAAAATTTCAATCATAATGATATTCATGAAATTAATCTTTTAAATATATTACAACTTTCTACAGTGTTCTTCTCAAACATATAGTAATCTTTTTAAGGATATTATAACCTTAAATAGTATTATATTTATCATTTAATTAATGAAAAGCATAAACATATGAAATACGAATAATTTCAAGATATCAAAATAGTATCAAAAAAAATTTCAGTCATATGCATAAAGTGTTGCAAATTAAACATCATCAAATAATTTTCATCAAAAGCAACTCTATGATGTGCGTTAAAATGAATTCTATAGAAATTTAATGATTAAATGAAATTTTCTGAAATTTTAAGGAATGTCCAAAAAAGAAACTTTGTACGTTGAATTATCTTTTCTATCTGACTAAAAATTGCAAAAAAAAAAAAAAAAAAGATTGCGATGAAATATAAATTATGAAAATTGAATTAAGCAGTAACGTTGGTAGTAGTGTTCTGAAAAATAACAGCGTATACAATAATAATTAGTTGATTGGCAAAAAGAGAAAAGTAATAACCAACGTTATTTGCTTGGCTAAATAATGACTGGACTATTTGGATAAATTAGTAACGACGATTAACACGACAACAATGACAATAACAAAATAAGCCAAGAATTATTAGCCTTTTAACAAAGTAGACTACTTGAACAAATTAGTAGCGCATGATTAACACGACAACAATGACAATAATAAAATAAGCCAAGTCTTTGATAGTGTAGCATTTTGAAAAATAACAGCATACAACAATAATAATTGGTTAATTGGTAAAAAGAGAAAAGTAATACCAACAACGTTGCTTGCTTGGCTAAATAAATGATTGAATAGTTTTGAACACGTTAGTAGCGACGATTACATACAACAATGACAAACAAAAACAAGCCAAGAAAATTTAGCTTTTTAGCAAAGTGGGGGAGATTTGTTCTATTCTACTATTCTATTCCCAATCATCATCAGAAATAATGATGATGATGATGATGATGATGATGATGATGATGATGATGATGACGATGATGATGCAGTGGAAAAAATATGATAGAGAAATGACAGGAAGAAGAGGAGAAAAAGCCCGCTTAGTGGTGATAATGCTAGTGCCTGATATATATGCTCTCATGGGTTAGAAGATAGGGTTCGGTAGCCCACCGGGAGACGACAGCTGACGACAGTCATCGTCCCTCATAGCCACCACAAACCGTCCGTCTCATATATATATATATATATATTGCCGAGAGATACTAGCTCTTGTTGCCTATACCACTGATGATGCTTTACTGCCCCAACGGTGTAATATTTTTGATGACACTCACAGATTGAATGTTTCACCCTCAGATGTACTTCCGCACCATCCAATAACACCCTATCGTAGCCTATCTTGCTAACACAGCATCAATCCTCTCTTTTCTAACAAACTAAATCCGAAATTGAGAATCACCAAATGAAATCTTTGCTTACACATTATACTAGTACTAATCATAATGACATTCTATATTATCTCTATTCATGACCTTTGACACATTGATACTATCATACTATTCCTTCCTATTTCAAGGTATACAAAAAAAAAAAAGAACGTCAAGAAATATCTTTAAAAAATTAATCACAAATAAATTATATCAAGTATGAAAATATAAATGGAATTAATAATTAAATCTAAGAAATTTTAAGAACCAATAAAATTTATTTATATATTATTTTTAGTAGTGATCATATAATGATATTGTTGTATATTATATGTATAATAAATGAATGACCTTTGACACTGTTACTATTGTACTATTTCCTTCTTGTTTCCAACTAAAAAAAAAAAAAAAAGGCCAAGAAATATCTTTACAAAATTAGCCATAATAAAATTATATTTAATATAAATAAATAGATAGGACATCGATTTAGAGAGAGCCTAAATTCTCGTTGATACGAGATTTTATTCTATTACAACGATGTATCTATGTCTTATTATGCCTAACACACACACACACACACATACACACACACACACATACATACACAGATCCATTGCAACTATGCCTGTGTCAACTGATCATCGTCACCTTCTTCGTCCTACTGCGCCCTATCTCCTATCATCATTCTCTGCTCAATTCACCCTTTCCTCCTTTGTCCTACGGTAGCATTGTATCATCAACGCTTGCAATGAATCAAAAAATTGCGCTCAATGTAGTACCATCAAAAAACGTCGAATTCTCCGATATTTTCGCACAAAAAAATCATTTTGCATATGCCAACATTCCAACATAGCTTCTTGTATTAAAACGACGAAAAGAACGGATGAAAAATGTAGCGAACAAGGGGGCCAAGGAAAGGTACAGCAAAGTTGACATGATAATTTTCTTTTTTTCCACCAATTAAGTATTTAGCACAATTCACGTATTCCTAACGTAAAACACGCAACAAATGTAAAACACGAATTATGGATTCATTCATTGCATAAAGAAGCTTACAAACAATTAATTGATACTTCTCTCAATGATCATCAACCTAAAATGCTGCTATTTTCGACAAAAAGAAGGAAGGGAAAATGAGGGGAACAAAGGGGTAAGGAAAGGTACAAAGTTGATATAGTAATTTTGTTCCAAATTAATTACGTATTCAGCGCAATCCACACGTCTTTTCCAAATGTAAAACATGCAAGCAACAAGTTAAGAATCTGAATCCATTCATTGCAATAAGGAAGCTTACAAAACAATTAATTGATGCTTCTCAACGAACATTATTAATCTGAAATGCTACTATTTTTGACGAAATAAAAGATTGGAGAATAAATTATTATCAAAAATCTTATTTAAAATTCATTTCAATTCATGTAAGCACATGTAAGCAACTATATCACTCTATAACTGGTCAGAACGAAGTAGCCTTAATCTAAATTCATGAAATGAATGAACTTTGTAAAATTTATTCAAATTCATCTATACCTGATGATGACAACTTCAACCAACAAGTCAATCCTATCTTCCGTTCTTAACGTCAGAATTTCTCGTAGTATTGAAGAATAACATATGGTCAAGGATGATCAATAGGATGGTCAATGCATATCAACAACAAACAAAGTAACATATAAAAAAGTAATGAGTGATCAACTAGAAATCACTTAAATATCAAGTAAGAAAGTATCGATTAAAGAATATAAAGTATCGATTGATTCCGAAATTGAAATGATAGGTATGGAAAATATTAACTAAAAAGTATCATAATGTTGCTCAAAATTACGCATAAATGAATTTCTAAACGTACATCACATATGTCATGTTCCTTAGTGATCAAAAAAATTTTTGTTAATTGAAACGTACGTACGCTAATGTATACGATTGTACGAATTATACGTCACTTATTGTTTTTTTTTTTTTTTTTTTTCAAATAAAATTTTAATAAAATTTCGAAAGATTACTTTTGTTTAAAAAAAAGCACTCATTTTCAGATGAAAATAAGATCAGATACTACTGTATTTTTAGGTGAAATGAACAAAAAAGATATCATTCTTTTGTGGAAAAATGACCAATTCAAATGACCAACTAGTAATATCCAATACTAAAGAAATACATTAATGCATATCTCTCTAATAGATTTGTTAAATCATTTGCAGTTGTTACAACGAATCAACAATGATTGATATAGATACCCAAAAAGTGGACAAGGAATGAAAAATGACCCTTTGCCTAATTTCTGCTTAATATAGCATATCGAATATATACCACCATGCACTCTCTCATACTCACATACTCACCCGTGCATGTACACTCTCTCATACGCATAATATCCACACACACATACATACACGCACATACACACACGCACACATACACGCACACACATACACGCAGACACACGCACACACATACACGCAGACACACGCACACATACACACCGTACACTGACATTTGTGCTGAATGGCTGTAAACAAAATCACCGTTTCGTGCAGCGGAATGCGTGCTTATTTATTATCGATATATTTGTTAACATGAATGTTTGATTTAGTTTTGGAAGGATTGGTTCACGTTGGTACACGTATAAGCAGTAAAGTGAGAATGTGTGAACATTATTGACGTGGAAGTAGTAAAGTGAGAATGTATGAACATTACTGACGTGGAAGTAGTAAAGTGAGAATGTATGAACATTACTGACGTGAAAGTAATAAAGTAAGAATGTTGAACATTACTGATTGCTTACTTTGTATTAAATTAAGACAAAGAATGAGCTCAAACAAGTGTAAAAGCTACTTGCTAAGGATTGGTTACTTTTAGGTCATCTCGATATTCTTGATTCTTGAATAACAGATTAGCCAACAAATCAGTTGCGATATTATTCGACTTACTTTCAATCCTTCTTATTCGAAATACAATGACATTCGTCAGAAATCATCTCACAACGACAAGGATGTAGTAGTTACCTGTGTAGGAATTAGTTTTACCTATGTAGGACATTTGTAGTTACCTATTGTAGTTAGAAGCACTTCTTGTTGTTCGGGATAACCAGTTTTATTGCTTTAGATACATTTTAGAGACGCAACACAGTGCAGATCTTACTTTTAACAGAAAAGCTTTCTTCATAAATTTTAAGGCCTGAAATGACAATTTGAGAAGGCCCTTCTCGTTTCATACCTCTTCTACACTGATTGCCTTTTTTCAAATCTTCGAAAATTCTGAAGAACAGCAGTAGGATATATCGAAGTACTAAGTGGTATTTCGGATATATCGAAGTACTAAGTGGTAGGAATATTCCAACATCTCATAATCGATCAAGAGGAAACTTTACGCTTATTTTCGCTTCCGCTTAACGGCTTATAATTTTGCACAGAGATTCTACACTTTATCAATTTATGAATGTCACCACTGCTTTATGATCACGTCAGCTTTCCACACTCCACGTCTCACCATCATCACGTTTCTATCGTATAGCAACATTGAATTATTACTTCATGACTGTTGGAATAAGATGATATGAGCCAAAATTTGTCAACATGAAGATAGCAAATCCTGCAAACAAATTAAATATCCAATCACATCACAAACGAAATTGCTTGGAATCAATGTTTTGAGAATGGCTGTATAACGAAATTATTGAAATAAACATTTTCAATAATTTTTTAGTAACATTTTCAATAACAAAATATGCATTTAACAGTGAGGAATCTGAATCAAGAATTTCAATTTTTGATATGTTTGACATCTTTCTGATTAATTATTGCATAACCATCGATCACTTGGAAACATCAATTGATTCTTCATCTTTGTATGTGCGAACAACTAACTCCTTTATAATTACGTTTCTGAGAATTTTCTTCCAACGTTGCTATATCACTTAGTAAGAAAACTTCAACATCAGAAGCTATGCTGTAGAAAATTCCCACTATCTCTAGAAGAAAGTACAATCTATTCCCATTTTATTGTAGCACAACTTGCAATTTTATTCCAAACTTGCATTCGCTAAATGCATTGCTTATTTTCTCATTTTCGATCTGCTCTTTGTACTATTTTCACGTGCTATCAGAAGCGTACGTAATGTGTCATCAATTTTGCGCTGTGATCAACTAAAGCTTATTTATTCATTTAGTATCAAAAAAATTTTTTACATGAAAAATATTAGCATAAAATTATGCGTATTATTAGTGAAAATTTACTTACAATAAATGCAAATATGAATATTAAAAGAAAAAAGTTTAGTTCAATAATTTAATAATTGTATCATTGGCGTAAGTAATGATTCCCATGGAAATAATTCCATTGCCACTGCGAATCATCTATCTTCTCTAATGAGCTGTGACGAACCTTTTTTTAGATGTGCTCAGATGGGTACCATTACCCGATCATTTTATGAGTTTAAAAAACATGCTATAAACTGCTTTAAACGATCATTTACAATATTAAATACCAACAATATATGTTCATAATCGATGTGTACCATTTCTCATCTCATTCCTGTTTTCCTTTCTTCGTTAGAGCTGCTGACCTTTCGAATAAATTCGTTGTCCTTATGTGCCACACATGTAAACAGTGTAAACAACAAACTCCTACAAGAAGGAATAGCAGATTCTCGAATAACAATAATTTTTTTTTTGTAAAAAACTATTTATTTTTTTTTTTTTTTTTTTTGGAAGAATTCCTTGGATTTTATATCATTAAATTCTCTCTTACTAAAAACTAGCATCATTTATCAGTATGATAAAATTTTATCACAATCTTTAATGATTGTTGGTGTTTTGTTGTAAAGGAAAAGACAAATCACTGCTGTATCAGGAATAACAATATTTCATAAGTGATAATCATAATACATATTGCTTATATTGTAAATATTTGGAATTGAAATTTATCGATTCATAGATTCAATTCATACTGTATTCAATTTTTGTAATTTCAATTTTTCTCAATTATTTGTTTCGATGGGATTTGACATTTAAGCTTAAAGTAGCAGTAAACCTTATGAAAAGAAAGGAGTAACCAAGGATGAAAGAAGGGGACAAAAAGGGACGAGAAGAGAGAATGAACATCGGATACATTCGATACATTAACACCACATGGCCACCAGATGAACATTAAAGAAGACATGTTGTATATGTGTGGGACACAATGTGATCAAATTTAAGCAACCAAATGACACACAAAACAGGCCGATCAGCACAGGGACAGGACAAGAAATGCCATCAGTCGGGCGCAATTGGTCCTACCAATTGATAGATTAACACACCTCAACAAAAAATATCATTAGCTCACTCAGCAAGCAAATCATCAGTTAAGGGGACCGTCCTTAAAACCACAAGTACTAGGTATCTGTTATTAGAAAAAAAAAAAAAAAAAAAATAGAAAAAAAAAAAAAAAAAAAAAAAAAACAGTTATTGTGATACGCTTGACCTTAGGATTAACCGATAAAATTACTTCTGACAAGATAATTGTAAAATTAAAAAAACAGTTATTGTGATACGCTTGACCTTAGGATTAACCAATAAAATTACTTCTAACCAAATAACTATAGAACTAAAGATCGCCAAAATGATCCATACCAAATAAATAGATCAATCAGAATATTATTCTAAGATAAAATTATTCATTTTACTATGCAATACTTTCATCAGATTCCATATTTAAAATGGGCTATCGACACGAAACAAATAATACTTTCGAGTTCCAAATGAGAAATCACACCACTACCGGTGACAGGGCTATTTACTTAACAATGAATTCTTTTCATGTCTGTTTCAGCTGCTGAAATAACGGAGATTTTGCTTTTAGCTAATAGTCGATCATAGTGAAGGACTGCAATCATTTACTACAGCCAACCATATTTATTACATCATCTGCTCGAATAATTTCAAAAACAATCTTTTAAAATTTTCAACGAACTTCGAAGATTTTGTTCACATTTTTTACAACATCTGCTTCAAGTATAACATCGTGCATTTAATAACTGAAATAAGCTATTCATTTCAGGTAAATATCAAATGTCAGAAGATAATTCACTCCAACAACGAAGAATGGATTTACCAAGAACGTTGTTTTTAATGCGATAAACTGTTCTGGTATAGGAGCTCAGCAGTCCAGATCGTATGAAAAAAAATTAATTCAAAAAAATAAAATTAAGTTAATTTTGAGAAAAATGCTTTTAGTTCTCCCAGTTTAGATTGTCCTCTATAAAACTGCAATTTGTTTCCAGCAAAACTTCCAGTCCGTACTTTATTCTTTCGCCCTTTTTCATGAGTAGCAAGATTTTGAATCATGCCTTTTATTTATTTACTAATTTTTGCGAAAATCATGGATAAGAAAATTTACAAAATAATAAGTAGATAGTCGTACAAAATAATAAGGAATGTCACATAGATTATAGGATGAAACAACATAAAACCGCTAAAACCATCAAATCCCAAAAGTATGCTGGAATTCTTTCCATGCATGGAAATTAAATATAAATGATGAAACATGTAAGTTTCAACTAGCTTCTATTTTATAATGAAAAAAATAAAGAGGTAAAAAGTCGTGATATGGCCGTACGAAGAGTACGAAGAGTCGGTATTTTTTATAAATGATTCATTGAATATACGCTGAAGAAGTAACACTACCACCAGTACCTGTCCAATTTGTATGTAAGAATGTACCCGGTTCGTCCATCAATTCATACATATGAGCGCCGAAATAGTCACGCTGGGCCTAGAAAATTTCTCAATTAAATGCAAAAAATGTCAGGAGCGGAAATAAAACGAATTTCTTACTTGAATAAGATTTGCTGGCAATACTTCGGAACGGAAACCATCATAAAATGCAAGTGCAGTTGAAAAAGCTGGTGTTGGTATTCCAAGCAAAATTCCAGCAGCACTAATAATACGCCATGATTCCTAAATTAAGAAACTTCGCTCCATATTAAATTGTCACATATGCTTAAAAAACACTAACACGCCATTTCAACAAAGTTGGTAATACTGTACCCCACCATATCACTAAAAAATGTAGGCTCCCTTAAACCTATCTCAATGTGAAGCAAACTCACACTAAACTAAGCCTGAATTTTTGTAGAAATGATTATTATTTAATAACTTGATATGACTGCTTATAAGAGAGAGTGCATAAACTTTTTCCTATAAATCAAAAGAGCAATACATTTGACAGATCAGATATTCCTTACTCTTTTTACATGAGCAATGTTTTCCCTATGCACACAGCTTCTTCAAAAGTTAATATCTTTCTGTAAGATCTTAAAACATTATTATTTCAGTTATAAAAGCAACTAGCCTGGCAGTTCTTAATAGCATTGGAGAAGAAAGTATCCATCAATAGATTACTAAGTTTGGGATTCTCATCGTAAGCTTTCTTTATTTCACCCAAAAAACGCGAACGAATAATACACCCGCCACGCCACATCAATGCTATTGATCCAAAATTCAAATTCCAATTGAACAAACGGTTTGCTTCAGCGAGAAGCATGAATCCTTGTGCGTAGCTTATGATTTTCGATGCGTACAAAGCCTGGGTAATTGCTAATTCTTTAGACTGTGGACACAAAAAAGTTGCGAACTTGAATTAATTGCACATACCTTTCTAATGTGTTCACAAAATGTCTTTCTGTTACCAACAATAGCAGCTTTGTCAGGATTAGGCCCAGGTAAGACTTTGGAAGCCGCAACTCGATCATCCTTCAAAGATGACAAACAGCGGGCAAAAACAGCTTCGCCTGTAAATTCTACTGCTTATTTTCAAAAATTAGAAAGCGTGATAAACAAATAATATATACTTAAATTATTTAGCATATTTTTTATAAAATTTATCTGTAGCAAAATTTGTATACAAACATTAAACACAAAGTATTACGACAGTAGTCGTACGGCGTTTAAATATAAATTCCAGAAAAAAAAATATACGGAAGCATACACTAAAGATTCGATCGCAGTGCGAGTTACACAACAGTAAATAACAGTAAATAAATACAACAGTAAACAACAGTAAATATTTTATACAAAAATCCCCTACTGGAAATGATTAAAACTAACCAATCAATGTAAGCGGTATTCCATAGTTTAAAGCAACGATTCCAGTCCACTTACCAGTTCCTTTCTGAAAGTTTTCCATCTGTATGTATTCCATTTAATTCCTAATTTCGCAGTTGGATACTTTTAGTGGAATACTAACAGACCTAAACTACCAGTTACATTATAGCATTTGCGAAAATAATGATGTTTACAAAAGTCAAATAATTTCTGCAGTTTTAAACCTTTAACTTCCGCCATGATACCACGTAATTTACGATTTTGATGGTTTCACTGCTTTTTTCAACTAAAAATGGATAAAGAAAGGGCAAATACCTTTAGAAACAAACAATTAAAACTGCACACAAAAATTTGAAGGAATTGAAATACCTGCCCCGCAGCATCTCTAATTTTTGGCAATAATGTCTGCTTGTTTTCATCTTTGAACTTGAGAATATGACTTGTTATTTCTATTAGATATGAATCCAGTGCGCCTTTGTTCCACTCTGAGAACACCTTAAATAGTAATAATTGTTTTCTTTTCCTTACGATGGTAGCAAAATTTTTGAAAAGCAATGTTTGAAGCAAAAAGTTTCCATGATATAGCATAACATAACTGAATAAAATACAGATTTAACATTATCAGATAAAAAATCTGTAAGACATTCAAGATTGTATAATTAACAATTAAAAGACTTGTAAGACTGCTCAATGCTGTAGTTTCCCTTGCTATATTCTACCCTCATTTTTGATCTACAAAAATTTTGACCTCTAGTATTTACCAGCTGATAAGAACAGTTTATTAAAATCATTAACACACAATTTACTTTGCAAAAGATTTTTTTAAAATGATCTATAAAGATTAGAAATATTAGCATTACAGTGAACAACGAATAAGAGTGATTCACGACTTATATGCAAACATTTTATTCAATAATTTCCTACTTAAACAGAAAAAATCACTATAATGTTTTTTTTTTTTTGCCATAAAGTTTTCTTTGCCGTAAAGAAACCAAAATGTATAAAAATGCTGGCTCATATCCTACGAAACGGCTTTGAGACCGATTTGATCATGACTTTAAGGGTGTGACTGAAAATGCTGATGTCTTTCTCAAACAATCCAGCGATGAAAATTCTACTGCTATGAAAATCAGATTTTCCTTAACAAAATCCTCGAACTTATCCCATTAATTATCTCACTAAAACCTTGAATCTCATTAACTTCAGCATCGACACTATTTCTGAATAAGATCGTCACACCACCACACAGTAAACAATTACATTGCTGAAAGTTTCTCGAAGAGCAACTGAATACACGATTGAATACACGCACTGAATACGCGCAGATGTACCATTGAAATCGACAAGCAAAATTATCACAATAAATATACGGCATTCATGTACGATGTTTACTCTAACACTTTCTTGAGCTAAAGATTAGAGATTCTGCGCTTGCAGCGTATTGCTTTGTACAGTTGACTTGACTATTTAATTTGAATGATTTCTTAAAGCAGAAAAAAGAATGAGAACAAAATTCAAGTTTCCAATGCAAATTTAGTGATGATCGAATGATGCAAATGTGATAAATTCAAGACCGGAATGATAAAAGAAACAATGGAAACATCCATTTAAGTCGCAAAAGTATAATGCAACATTAATGAAACCGTAACTGTAAATAAGTTGGAAAAGGCGTTTGTCAAAGCAGTTAGTAATATTGAATGCTGTAAAAGCCAAAATACATTTGCACAAAATCAGCAACCATAAATGACCAACCTCTGCCATTTCATCATGCGTCAAATCGGCTCCGTCCTTCAGTAAATTATAAGCTTCAGCAATCAACTGCATATCGCCATATTCAATTCCATTATGAACCATTTTCACGAAATGTCCAGCACCATTTTCACCAACCTAAAAATATTTGAGTGTTAAAAAAGAAAAGACCGCAAATATACCTAGTATTTTGACTTGCACGAAATGCAAGTGAAGTAATTTTACCCATTCGCAACAAGGTTTGTTGTCAACTTTGGCTGCTACTGCTTGGAATATATCCTTTATATATGCCCAAGCATCAGGTGAACCGCCTGGCATTAGTGATGGACCATAACGCGCTCCTGAAAACAGTTGGACTTTCAGCATACAATTAACAACTATTAACACAGTCTGCCTTCATCCATTCAGTCTACTATAAGTTGAAAATCTTTTTCCATTCTTACAAGGGTAACACGAAATAGAAAGTCAAATATGAAACATAAGAAATCATGAGAGAAGTGAATCAATTTTTCTTCTTATCTTGTTCAGTCAGCTCAGTCAACAACAAAAATAGATTCAGCAAATTTCAAGTAGTGAATGTCGCGAAATTCATAACGCGAAAATTCCAATAGGTTTAAATCTAATTGTATTAATGTCTTCTATGAGCCATCTAATTAATTTCGTAATGTTTAGATATATCTCCTATCTCTTTGTTGTAGTCTGACCTCACATCCAATTATAAGCTGTCAAAACTCTTTCCTACCATAAACTAACAAAGAGGCAGCTGCAACTAATATCTTATTAAACAAAGCCATTGTGTAGTAACTGTGTCATAAAATCCTTTGTTTGATGATTATGCTTACATGCAATGTATTGTGCCTTTTAAATCAAGCCTGTCTTTACAAAGGATTTTGCTTTTTATGATCTTCAGTTTCTTTTAACTCAGCTCATTAAGACTAGCTTTTCTCCGCCTACAATACTCATTGACTACTATTTAAACTATCAATCATCCCAAAAAGACCCCATTTTTGGATTTATTCACATCAACGGCTACTGGTTCTGTTCTCCTTATCATCATTTTTATTATATTAATTTTACCATTAAATACGCGTCGTGTATAATTGTTACATAATTCTCGCGTTATTCAATTATTCTAATAAAAGGTTTAATTACCCAAGTTTGAGATGCGAACACAATTTAATGCAGCTCAATTGAACACAACAATTTAATTACTCAATTTGAGATTCGATTGTGCCACGTAACAAAAAATTTTCCCGACAATGAATATGAAAATGTAAAATTCAAAACAACACTACCTTCTTCTCCACCACTTACACCGCAACCCACGAAACGAATACCCTTCTCCTTGAGTTCCATACAACGTCGCTGCAAAAGAAAAAAATATCTGGAAACTTCACTCTCAACTTTCGCATAATAATAAGGAAGTTATTAGAGTAAATGTAATCGAGTCATAGAGATTCCCTATTACTTTTCCTAGACAATTCACATAAGTTTTTTATTTTCCACAAATGGGTAAAATCAAAGTTCAACTTGTTCAACCTGCTTCTTTTTTTTTTTTTTTTTTTTAAGATGAATCAGATAGTGAACAAAAAACATATTACAAATAGATAAAATGTGAAGAAAACGTACAGATGTATCCGTATACTCACTGTTTCCACCGTCAATAATTATATCGTCTTTTTCCAGAAAAGGTAAAATGTTGGAAATCATTGCATCCACTGGTCGTCCCGCTTTTACCATTAACATTATACGTCGTGGTTTTTTTAAAACTCTGATATTAAAAGCTATGAAATATATCTTAAAAATAGAGCACTACATGACATAACTTTTCATATTCGCAATTATTTACTATTCAAATTATAATTAATTTAGAAATTATTCCTTTAAAATCAATTGCTTACTCAGCTAATTCTGATAAACTATGCACTCCAAGAACTCGAAGACCTTTGCCTTCGTTCGCCAAAAAATCGTCCACTTTTGATACAGTTCGATTGTACACACATACCTTTAAAATGATACTTATTAAAAAAACAAAAAAAAAAAAAAAAAAAATAGTACTGCTTTTAATTATAGAAACTTTAAGAAATTAAATCCAATTTCATTTTTTCTCAACTTACTTTTTGCCTTTTAGTCTTTTATGTATTTGAAAAATTTGGAAGTTATCGATCGAAATCAATATTATCACTCAATAATTCATGGTAATATTATAAATAATGAAAATAATAATAATGGCAATAAATAATAACAATAAATTTTTTTTCTTAATAATAAATAATAATAAATAAATTATGATAGGAATAGTAAATGATAAATAATAGTAATAAAAATCAATAGTAGAAGGAACAATAAATAATATTATTTGTCACAAATAATGACAATAATAAATAATAAGTAATAACAATAAATAGTAATAGTGAATAACAATAATAATCCATGTTTCCAAATTAATCCTAATTATTTAATTCTGTTTCAATTAGAATTTGAAAATATTTTGTCACTAAAAAAAAAATGATGTGCCTAGAATATCTGTGCTGTTATATATCTCGAGAATTAAGTATGAATACTGACCACGAAACCTTTATCAAGCATATTAAGAATCAAATTTTGCCCCATCACAGCGAGCCCAATAACTGCAATATCAGCTTTGTCTTCCTGATCAAGTGACATCTTCTCTAACCCTGAAAATCACTTAATTCTTGTCTATCACTTAATCACTTAATGAAAATTACTTAATCCTTGTCTAATCTTGAAAATTACTTAATTCTTGTCTAATCCTGAAAACCACTTAATTCTAGTCTAATCCTGAAAATCACTTAATTGTCAAAAATAAATTTTATAGTACACATAGAAGAACGGTAATTAAGCTGACAGCCATTTGTTCTAATGCCCTATTTTATGTCACGCTGACTGCATCGTGTAATGAAAATTAAATTTCCTTTTAATTTAAAACCAAAAGAATGCATTTGATTGTTTAGTGTAATTTTTTTCAAGCATTCTAGGTCGTTCCATAAATTCTGTTATAAAGAAAAGAGATTTCCGCTAAAATAATGACAGAACATTCAAAAAGAATGGAATAGAAATAAGCACAACTTTTAGTCGTACGTTTGAGGACAAATCACGTAATAGCAAAACGTGTAACAAATAGAATCTGAATCTTCTTTCTTTGCATCATTTCCATGATTTTCTATGCCATTTTAATGTGTTTTTAAAGGTAAATAAATGGGTCAGCTATTCATTCAAATTGCTAACAATGTGACTTAATAAATCTTTCAAGCTTCCCTCTCCGCTAGCAAAAGCAAAAAGCTAATAGTGAAAAAATTATTTGGAACATTGAAGTGGTTGGTAATTCGAGGCTTCATGTAAAATAAGCAATACGAGAGTTAAACTTAGTTTTTTTCACTATTAGTTTGTCTTATCAATTTTTTGTCATCTCAATGAGGAAACAGAAAGTATTAATTTATATTTTGGAGCTGGAATTTTCATTTTTTAAAAAAGCTACAAATTATGAATGTAAATAGAATATATGCGTAATTAACAAATTCCAAAGATTAAATATTAATTAACAAGTTATTTGGTACCAAATTTGAAGAAAATAGATACCTCTACCTATACTATAAGAAGGAGATGGAAGAAGGAAATATTTCGATTTATTCTTCCAAAGAATATTTGTTAGAAAGCTTTAACTAAACAGGAAAGATAGAAAAGTGTATTGAATAATATAAAAATTGCAATAAATCAAAAAAAGGATATGATAAGATATTCAATAAAAGTGAATTCTATCAAATAGAACAAAATATGATAGGATAAGGGTGAGATAAATTTGTAGGAGTTAAAATAACACGGAACAACGGGATATTAAGTCAGGTCAATCGCGTAAATAGCTTCCCAATAGCACTAGTTTGAAGTAAACATAATGGTTTTAACGAAATTGCACAAGAGGGACGCATTAAAATTGTTAAAAGTGCCACGTTAGAATTATTATGGGGATTCCTCCATTATGATTTATTGAGATTGGGATTTCCATATTGTTTGGGATTTTGAATTCAAGTTTTGATTCTCTGTGAGTTTTGTGAGGGAAAAACTTTTTTTTTTCGAAATTGTTTGGTAGAAAATTACTGTACTTAGTGAATTAGGCCTATCTTTCTTAAATTTTAAAATTAAATAACTGATTGAAATCCAAATTATTGGGCAAATGAGTAATTTGAAAGAAATAAACGGCTTATGAGTGATCACACGTTTACACGTATCTTACGCTTGATACAGTACTTGTACTATGTATCCAATTTTAGTTAGAATATTCATCAGACTGATAACACCAGGAATGCTCGTTACGAATGGCACACCGAATAACATCACAATGAATCATAATCATAACTTTAATAATGACGGGAATATCTGTTCATTATTGTTAAAAAGTGTGGATGATGAACGAGTCGATATTTTACGATCTATTCTTGGACAGATTGGTTAGTCATGCCTAACATCTTATTTAAAATTTAATAATCGATTTCTGTAAAAATTTGCAACATTTAAATAGAAAGCCAAAAGAGATTAAGGACTGATTTCTCTCAATACCAAAATGTCATTCGAGAATCTCAATTTTAATCGTAAGTTTGATTTTCTATGGCGACAAATAAAACCAATAATTTTAGCGTCGAAATCGGATTTTCACGAGCAAGTAAATCAGATTTGTTACAATGGTGGAACGGTACTGCATCATGCAGTAGTTCGAAGTTATTATTTTCTTAGTCATCCTTAATACATTAAGTATTTCCTGTCTTTGGAAAATGCGCGGAAATTTTGTTGTTTATTGCGTGTTGACATAATATCAGCTTTTATTAGCTATTTTTTTAAGTGCCGCGAGAAACATTTAATGAATTTTGTTTATTTTTCATTCCTTTTCGTATTCTAGTTTTAAGCAGTTACTTTCTACGAAATATTGATAAACTACGTAAATTTTGATAAATTATTGATAAAATAATAACTCATAGATTCGGTGGATAGTGTGCGAGCGTTGCTATCAGCAGGTGTAAATCCATGTGTCCAAAATGACAATAATGATACAGCATATCGAATGGCTGGTTCTGAAGAAGTTAAAAATGCATTTGTTCAAGAATTATTGCAAGCTGTAGCTCAGTCAAAGTTTGCTTTTCTCTTAATTTGCTGCTGTTTACAGTAGGGAATGTTTTTTATGTATGTTTAAAACATTCCTTGTTGCAGTTTGGGCCGAGTTTGCCAAATGATATCATCTGGTGTTAACGTGGATTCTATTGATGCTGTGGATACTGGTAATACTGCGTTACACTGGGCAGCATCTTATGGAAATAAAGATGTCGTGAGGTTTGAAACCTAATTTTAGAAAGAATATGTCGCAAATTTTTGCTTTTCTGTTTTTTAAGAAGAAAGATGAAAGTAATTTGCAAAATATGTTGTGATGAGTTAATGCCATGAATGATTCTTGCAATTAGACTATTGATCTAGGATGCTATGTCAGAGTGGAGCAAATGTCAACGCATTAAATACAAAGAACGAAACAGCATTACATGACGCAGTGCGTCGAAAAAATGATGCTATCGTGAAATGTTTGCTTAACTACGGAGCAGACCCAAATATCAAGAATAGGAATGGAGAGGACTGTTATGAATTAGCTGCGAAAATGGGCGGAACTATGTTGTCAAGCTTAAGTTTGAATACGTAATTTTTTTAATGTGTTTTATCTGAAGTAATGCTACAAATTAGCTTTTAATCGTAGTTATAAATTAAATCATATAACGCAGGTGTTGATTACATTATATCCAACACTGATAAAAACCGTGCTTAATCCACAGTTCTCTTATAGATTGAACCGTACAATTCGTCGTACGGCTTCCATAGATTCAGAAATTGATCGTTCTTCGTTAATATCAACCGACACTGCAACGATGTTTCCAGAAAAAACATCAAATTATAGCGTTGGCCAACTAAGAAGCTGGACTGATTTGTTATGGCCTCAGCCGAAATATATAGATTTGGATGACAAGTACGTGAAAATCAATTGTTAATTGGATGTAGTTTTCTACAGTTTTTACAGATTTAATTGATTCACTGTGATGTAAACTAAAGTTCGTTATTCAGGAAGCGCACTTGCCCATATCCAAAAGATGGTCGTTTAAAAATCTATTTTAATAGAGCTAGTGAAGTAGAGCCGCGACTTTTAATGCAAATTATCCAAATGTCAGCGCCCATTCTTTCAACTATTCAGCTAGAACTGGATTATAGAGGTCATGGAGTAAGCGATTTTTCATTATCTTGAAAAAAAATTTGGCCAATATTTGTGTTTAACTAATATTGACAATTAATTATATCTCAGTAAAGTATTGCAAAAGTAATATTTAGAATTGATGAGAAAATAGTGATAGCTAATTTGCAAAAAGAAATGGGAATATATTCTGATTATTTATTTGTTGATTGAAAACATCTTCATTCATCTGCATCATTTTTGAACTATTTGGAATATTTGTAGGTTCGGGAGCAATGTTCTTTGGATGGGCGAATTACATGTGGGATTTTTGAAAATGGCTGTTGTTCTGGTGCATATACACTGTCAGTCAATGAAGATGGCATAGAACTGTATGGGGGAGATCATTTCGGTGTTCGGCATGGTTTTTCCACTCTTGTACAAATACTGAGAATCTTTAAAGAAGGTCCTGAGGTTCTAATTTATTTTAGTTCCTGGTTCATTTCCAAGACTACTGAACGTCATTTCCACAAGGTTTCTTGTAAATTGAAATTGTTGAAGTCCATGATACTGAGTAAAATAATCACTAACTTAAGATAATGATATGGTTTTTTTGGAAATTATTTTTAGATAAGCGATTCAAATGCCGAAAAATCATCGGAAGCGATGCATAGAAAATCATCTCAATCTACTGTAAAGATCACAAGCGTTGTAAATAACGAACAACCGAAGAAGATTGGTAGGTTTTAATTTATTTATTATATGCTGTTTTCTCGGAAATGATGATAATACAGTCTTGTTTTTCACAGGTGCAGTACCTTGTCTAACGATTCGTGATTCTCCAGATTCATGTTTCCGAGCTGTTTATCAGGATTTTAGTGGCTGCAAAATACTGAATACAGAAACTGTAAGGTTTTTTTCACACAGGAATTTTGTTATCGAAACAAAATAAGGAAATCTTTGAAATTAATTTTTTTTTCCAGCTTTTGCAACTTGCCACGCGTATTGGTTACTGTAAAGCAAGTCACTTATTCGTGAATTTTGAAGTGCGAACCACTGATCATTATAAGTTGCCTTACACGACTCGAGATCTGTTTCAGATAACTCAAGTTTGTGAAGAACTTTTCGTTAAGGTAATTTTTCATCTCGCTGTAGTACATGGGAGCCATAAATACTGCATTATTACCTGGAAACTCTGCGCTTGAGAACTGACTTTTTCGCACATGTTTTGGGGAATAGTTTTTAAAAAAACTGAAGAAATCTGGAAAATTTCTGAATAAGTTGACAGCCAAAATTGATTTATAAAATTATAATTATTGCGTTACTATTATTAGCGATGATCTTATTTTACATTCAAAGGCACTGAGGTATATTTTGAGAATGGAATGTAATTTGTTCACTGAATAGCATATGTAGAAAAAGTTCAATTATGTCTTTATGTTCTTAGAGTCGTTTTCATTATCAATATAATAAAGTTTGTAATTATTTGTAGTTTATTTAAAATTTTTCAGTTCGTACCGTCCCTTGACGTCCAGTGTAGTTATACTGAATCAGATTTGGTATGCCGAATTATCGACTTGTTTTTGGATGATTTCCCACTTACAAAAGCTGTGCATTTTGGTCCAAATTTGGCATTTACGGTAATATCAAATCGAACAATTCTAAATAATGTACAGAAAAGAATACCACGAATATATATTTCAGTGGAAATCGATAAAAATAACGCTTCTTTGGTGAGTTTTTCTATTTAAAAAAGAATATGAGAGAAGATATTCCGAATTTTGATATTGTTTTAGTTTTTACACTTTTCAGATTAATCACTTGCCACCATTTGTGACAATTTGTATAGAAGGAAAATATCCGTTTGAAGCAGAGAATTTGCTTTCATCACGTCTAAATGTTGTTTTACGATTTTCGACAAGTGATCCGGGTTTTCTTTGTGCTGCTCCCGAATCTGTTGCTAAAAAAGCCTTGCTTGCGACTAGATTAGGCAACAAGTTCCCGATTTTAGGTTAATTTTTAAATACTTGTGCTTATTTGCAATATTTTTTTGTTGAAAATATTATTTATTATATTTTTTGATCAGGTACAATGGTGTGCGATATATCAACCGGTTGCGAAGTAATGCCGCCATCTTTATCATATATGTCGGAATTAGTTTCATTGGGCGTTTCTTGGAACAGATCCGTTGATATAAAGCATTTTTGTTTTTTATTGCCTCGAATAACAGCGGAACACTTTCTTTTGGATGGGTGAGTTATCTAGCAAGTTTTTTGAAAATACAGTTTTAGTTAGACTTTGTGCAGTTGATGAAATCCCTACCGAAAACATAAAAAATTTCTACGAAGTCAAATATTTGTACTTTGAATTTTCGATTTATTATCGTTTTGTCTCATATTCGATTTATTATGTGTTGCTTCATATTCTAAATACTTTTTTTGAAACATACTCTCCGTTTAAAATTATGTTCTTATATCGAAGTTTTTGCAGTGATATGGAAGCCTTGTTCAAGCAAGTGTCTACTGTTGGACGAATTGAGCATGAAATAACACGATTCAGTTATGGATTAAAACCTACGGAAAGCGGTATGTTCCAGAAAGTTATTTTAAAGGAGGGGAGTGGTTTTTACTCATATTTTTATTTGATTATACAACTTTCTTTTCTTGCTCGTAATAAAAAATAAAGACAGCTTTAGGATTATTTAATTTAGATTAAGCAGATTAAGGAGAAAATTTTATTTGGACAAAAATTATATTTCTTCGCCGGTCAATAAGCACTTTAGAGCGCTTTTTAACTATACTTACAGCTGAGGAAGTTCAAGAACAGTCATTGCCGCCATCACCAAACAAGAACAAGTCAATTTCGATATTTGTAGAAATGTTATTAAATCCTGATAACATGGTTTTAGAACGACTAACTCCGGTCATTTTCAAGGTACATCTAAATTGTTTATAGGCAATAACTATGAATGGAGCAGTTTGTTACTGCTATTTTGTTCAAAAATTATAAAAGGCAAATTCTGATAAACTGATTTTGCAGAAAGCTCAGATAGAATTAAAACGCAGTTTAAAAGCATTGGATCAAGCAAAAAAACGGCTTCCTTATAATTATGAATTGGCACTTGTGCTGGCCGAGATACAAATCACCACCGAACTTATGATTCTTGCCTGCAAGTTCGTATCTTTTTTTGTATTTTGAGATGGGAAGTGTTTAATTCTCAGAAAAATAAAGTCGTTTTAAAGCTTCTTGGAACTTTATTTTCAGATTGGGCCAATCGCTTTGCACATATGGCATAAATCCATCGTTATCATCACCAAGGGACCAAAAAACCTCATTTTCATCTAGCGATAAACTGCTTCAAGAATCAACGCTTGTTGGTTATGAAATGGTTAACATTGGAGTATCCAATTTACCACCAGCAGTGCGCACTGATCTTGCCAATAGGTTTATGTGTTTACATTTTTCATTGAATTAATTTCTCTGTCAAATTATTTGTTGCAATAATTTCCGTTTTTCTTTCAAATAAACTATTGAAAATTAAACTTTTTACTTAAAAGTTTTGTAAGCTGAATGTGGTTCAGTATGCCAATGCTATTCACTTTTCCAGGCTTCTTGAAATTCGCAGTCGTTTCCAGCATACGTGGTTGTCACGCAACATTGCTAGTACTCTTCCGAATGCTCTGAAAATATTCGATAACCTTTTTCGTGCACTGCTTCCACCAAATATGCAGGATTATGGGAGAAATTTACTTTGAATCAGCAGGAATTTGATCATAAATTAGTAATCTAAAAAGGATGACTTCGTTTTCCGAGTTTTGTTATCGTTTATAGCTCGTATGAAGTTTGTCCATGATCTGTCGAGATCTATTGCAAATTGTACATTAATTTAAAAAAAAAAAAAAAATATTCAGCTTGCATATTAATTCGTATTATGTAACAAATATCTGGAACGAAATCTTTTTGGGAAATCTAAACTTTTGAAATTCTCATCTTTACCTCACATCTTGAAATTTTAAATCAAGAGTCAGGATATCTAGTATTGTCTTCTGCTTGTGAAATATATTGAATAAAAATTCTTAGTTTATTTTTATCATTTTCCTCAAATCTGAGGAAAAATTTGAACGATGTTATTAAGCAATGTGCAATAGATCATTTTATATATTAAACTGTCCATATAATCTGTGATCCTCCAAATGTTTTCATCTTTTCAGTTCTTTCATTTCTCAACATATGTTATAAGTAATTCCATCCTATGTTAAATGTGCCTAAATTATTGTCGATTTTCATTCTGGGTTGTTATTTCACTAATTAACTCGTTTATATTTGCATTTGTACCTAATATTTGTGCATTCATTCCTTTTTTTTCTAAATGGAAAAAGTATAATTGATGTTCATAAATTGAAATTATTAAACCTATATTTCATCTTTTAGTGTAGTGCATTCCTTTGGATCTAATTCATGCATTTTATATTATTTTTAACGTCGTTTATTACTTGGGTAAATAATTTATCATTTGTCAATTTTTTTTGAAATTATGTGCCGATTCAAAAACAACACTGATTTCTTATCACTTCAGTTCATTAATTTTAATCATGAAGGAATTGATTTTAAACACTGTAAATGTGTCGTATAATTTAATTTGGAAGATTAGGACTAATTGAGGTCTCAAGTTCTTTTATTCTCTTCCATCGTAAATTCCGAAAGATTGTCTTTTAATCTTATTGTCCATTTTATGGCTAGATAGTTTCTAAACTTTTGTTATGCAACACAATAGTTTTTGTTAAATCTTAATTTAAAAAAATTGCAGATTTTTTAACGGGATACTTTAACTATAAATTGCTTCGATCTTTGTATTTCTAACTGGATTTAAGAAAGTTATATTAAGATAATGTTGAACAATCTATGGATAAGCATAAAATTGAATTGTTGATGAGGGAATTAGGGATATGATTCCTGTTAATTTCATCAAATAATTTTAGTAAAAATAAAAATTAGTAAAGATGTGAGTAATATTTGGCCAAAACTCATTTCTATCTTTGTTATATGAACATAGTAAGTAATTATTATATTTCAGTTTTTTTACAGCGTGAACAATGTCAGTTTTTGCGGAGCTAAAAAGTAAATTAGATCAAGCGATAACTGGAGTGAATCGTTATAATCCAAATAATGTTGATACTCTGGAGAGTTGTATCGAAGCAATGGTGCAAGAGAATCAGTACGATAAAGATATACTAGTCACCACGTTGAAGCTTTATCAGCTTAATTCCGACAAGTTTGTTTTTGTTAACTCTCCATTACTTCTCATCTTTACAAAAAAAACTTTAGCTTTTTTGTAGAAATAAAATTATATGAATGGAAAGTTTTCTATTCTTACAAAATTACTGATTAACTAATGAAAACAAAAAATTAGAATCAGTACTGGATAGCTTCTTACAAAAAGAAATGTGGTGACTAATATGTTCAATGATTCGATCTGATTGGGATCAAATAGTCAAGATCCATTACAGTAGAAACTCGAAAACGATTATTATTTGCTAAGAGATTACGAAAAAATAAAAAGTTTCATATTAGGTACAATGAAAGTGTGGTGAAGCTAATATTATTGAAAACGATGATGATGGCTCCGAAAAGTGATTATGCTCTTGCAAAATACCTAATTGATTCCAGCCGAGTTAGTTCACCGGTGAGCAGCATCCTATGTAATTCATTATTTGTTATTCTGAAGTAAAAGTTTCAACTTTGAAAGAATTTCCTCCTCTTTTATATGATTCTAATTTTTTTTTTGCTTAATTTTAGGAGATTAAAAGAGTATTTGACATTGGAGCTTTATTGGAATCTTGCAATTTCGCTGTGTTTTGGCGTTTGATGCGAGGGGAATATCGACCATCAGATGACGCCAATGAACCATTCAGACAGCCTGGGGAAATACCTAAAATTATCAGAGCAGTACCAGGATTTGAAGAAAGTGTGAGAAATTGTACGTTTTTAATAAAATCTTGATTTTTGATAAAATATATTCCGTTATCTTTTTTAAAGGAATCGCTGCTGTAGATCTTTGATAAGATTTTATACAGACATTTTATTATTTCTGGCGATTTTTGTCAATGTTTAAATGCATTATTTGCAGATGCATGCCAAGTAATCAATGTTACTTTCCAAAACATTGAGAAATCTCTCCTCGTTCGTTTATTAGGTGGAGTTTCTGGTAAGTTTTTCAATCATTATTTTGGAGGGAAATAAAATATCGAAAAAGTATTTTCAAAACGGTTCTGTTCTGATATTGCGCAATGAATAGCTAAGTTAAAAACTTTTTTCTTTCTCATTATATTCATCGGAAATGTATTTTATGCTTTCTGTAACGTTTATGGCTTTTGTTGAAGATTTGTTAGGAAATGATAAGGACATTTCAGAAAAGCAGATAAACGAATATGCTCGATTTTATGGCTGGATACCGAAGGAGAATGGTGAGGTATACTTCGTACAAAATCACGAAGCAACAATCAAAAGTAGAAACATTGAAGAAAAACTCCAATTTGATAGTACGTTTTTTAAGTTAATGTCAAGTTTCATTTTGCTATAACATAGATATTTTATTCCATTTTTACGCCAATATTCTCACGTTAAAGCGATGGAAGGAAATTCATGCAGACGAGTATTCCACTCACGGAATCACTATTCTATTTTTTAGAACCTTAAAGTTCTTGATTGATTCTCACAATATTATATGATTTTAACCGCAAACTTAAATAATGTATATGTATTATGTTTCGTGCATTCTGATTTAGGATAGGCAAATCTTTGATAGATTAGTGAAATTTTATTTAAATATAACAGTGCACATTATTAAGAATCAAAATACCGCAAATTTTGCAGCATGTAAGGATTTGCTGCGGATGTGTTTCTGATCGGCAAAGGAAATGATATGGCAGGACGTTGTTATTCATCCATTTTCGAATTGTTTTGTTGATATTTCTATTATTTTGTAAATAAAAAATTTTGCTGGATAGATTTAACTTACTTGCACTTATATTAAAAGATTAAGAATTTAGATATGGATTTTGTTCGCTTTATTCCCAAATATATAGCAAAAAACTGTGGAAAAGCAGTAGGAACAATAAACAGTAAGCCGTGATTTCAAATATATTAAAAGCGATTCAGTTGAAGTACAAAAGATGTAACTTTATTTCTGAAATCTAGAAAATGATTTCAACTCAGATAGAACAGCAAATTAGTAGAAGTAGGAATCACTTAGCTCAGACTTTTTTCAGAAGTAAAGTTGGAAAGTTTTCCCAAAAAATTCCACTCGTTCATAGGATTTTTATATTGTATAACCTTGCAATGAATGCCACTTACGGAATTCAGTTGCTCAAAGATTACAGATGATACTATTAGTTTTTCCTTATTTTTCGTTCACTAAATTGGACCATTCAGTCTGTCAGTGATATATAAGATTTCATTATCTGAGGAATGAAAGATAATTTTCAAACATATAAATGCAATATCATAGAAATGAAATTGCAGAATTTATTTCCTCCAGTATTTTTTGTTTGGAAAATTCAGGAATGTAAGTCCTTTGAATCTGGAATTAATTAAAATATACGTCTCCTGAATTGGGAATTGACTAAATGAGCGTTCATTTAGGGTCGAAAATCAAAAACATGCATCATGCATTAACACAAAAAAAAGGTAACTGTTAAGATTGCTAAAATTAAATGCGTCACAAGTCAAAAATTTTTTGGAAAAAACTTAGAAATTTGGAGATGAAATCAAATCCGGAAGAGTTGACGGTAAAATTGTGATTAAATCAAATGTAAATATAAGCATTAAATAAAGGAGTCAAATGAAAAGAAGCAATACAGCCTGCAAAGCAGATCGTTGGTAATCGTCTATTCCAGTTCAAATAACACTGATGTTTCTCATAGAACAGTGTGCATTACAGAATAATTTTTTACTCCTGGTTATTACATAATTTAAAATACCAAAGTAGTCTATATTCTGCATGACACTATTGCTGATTACTATCACAACCAGCCATTGTATTTCAAAACTGTAATTCTTTCTTGAATTTCAATACATTTTTCAAATTTAAAATGGCTTCGAAAAGATGTTTTAATAAATGTACTCCAATTTGAACACAAATTATTATTTAAACAGTTATTGCTCGCAAATGGTTGGATTGAAATCGTTTTTCGTGTTCATCTTATTCACACATGCCTTTCTGTATATATTTGTATTCAAGAATCTTTCTCACTATTGTTTAATATGCATTTATTGTTAATTGAATGTCAAAAATATCAATTGCTAATTAATTTTATTAGCTGTGCAACATTCGTTCCACAGTTCAAAACCTATAATGTATATTTGAACTGTGAACTGGATTTTTTTTTTTGCTCTCGTAGCAGTAGATCAATCAACTAGTAAAGATGATGTGTATTTATTAAAATCAACCCTTTAACTACAATATTACATGTTCTCATGAAATTATCAATTAATTAAAACAGGGAATTATCAGTAATGGGAAAAGTAGTGGGAATAAGGCGTGGATCAGTATACGACGTAGAAACAGTAAAACCAAACGCAAAATTTACGATGACGTTATTTGGAGCAAATTTATGGCCCAGCAGATATGATTTAATTTGGTTAACTGATGCCGACCACTGTGCGGTACTCAAATTTTTACAAGTTCAATAATAGGAAGTCGCAGTATTACTGACTGATTTTTATTTAAAATCAACTAATTAAAAAGCAACATTCCTTGTAATTTATGCATATATTAAATTTCTAGTTCAATATTTTAGGATTCATTTCGAATGAAAAAAGCTGTTTACTACATGAATGTGGTTGACAGTCTTTCCTATGAAAATATGTTGGTAGTAGAATCGAAGGATGGTATTCCTGAAAGTGATCATTTATATTTGTTATGTGTTAAACCATCGTTTTCTTACAAAGCCGTTGCAGACAATGTTCGTACCTGTGTGCTTAATTATGAAATTTCAGTGAGACAAAATTTTTGAACATAATGCAGAAATCGAATCCAAATTCTTTAAAATGAGAAAGTTCACATCCGAATGATGACAGTTTCATTGAAATCCCGAAGATTTAATTGAATTTGATCAAATTCGTTTCTTTAGTTCAAAACAACAACTTTTTCCCGAAAACTTTCTCATTTCTTTGTTTGTTGAAAAAATTTATTATAATAAATACGTAATTTATTTTAACCTAACATTCTTAGTATTTCCCGAACAACAATCAAATGGATTTCTGTTTGGGTAAGTTCAAAAAAGGAACATTAAGCAATATTTTGTGCTTAAAGAGATGTTTTGACTTGATTATTAATAGCATATCTCAGTTTCAGGTAAGTACATCAGCAAAGAACTTAGAAGAGTCAATTAAATTTTTTTCAGATAAACTTATCAACTAATCTTTAGACACGCATAAGATTACTGGCATCTCGAAGTTCTTACTGGATGCCTTTCTCACTGTACGGAATGATTATTATCATCTTATCAATGTTAACAATGAGTGCTCTTTTCTCGGGTCTTAATTTGTCATTCACATCGGTCGCTATTAGCGAATTAAATATTATTACTCGTATGGGCGATGCTTACGTAAATTTTTTTGAAATAATTCCAGCGGAAATCGTAATTATTACTTGTCATTCCAAAACATTTTGTGGTACAATAAATTGTGGCATCAAAAAGAGCGATATTGCACTGCTTTTCAAGTTTCTACTTTGAAATTTTAGAAAAGCCGTCTAGCTAAGAATATCATACCTGTGCGCAAACATCTCAATTGGCTTATCTGTACGTTTACAATAGCTAATGCAATCATCAATTGTGGATTATCACTGCTACTCGAAAATTTCCTTGAATATGTGGGTTGATTATAATAATAATAACTCTCGTCAATAATCAAATCATCCGTACACTCTGCAATCAGCTTTTTTGAAAAATTTTTTATTTTGCGCAAAAAGCTAGAAATGGAATTGTTCTTAAACAATCTTCAATTTTTTTTTTTTTTCAAATCGTTTGAATCAAAATTAAATTATTTGTGAATGCAGAAAAAATTTCAGTCACTTCTCACTTCTATCTTCATGTATTGCATTGCAGATAACTGATGGTAGATTACCATTTCTTCCATTAACGCTTATCACATGTATCACTACAGTTATTTTTGCCGAGTTATTTCCGCTAGTAAGAGAGATCTGAAATATTAATAGTTGACGCCTCATAACAGAAAAAAGCACTGTGCTAATTGCATAATAATGCACTAAAACAAAATGATACTTGTGCTGAAGTATCGGATTGTGCTTGCAGTTTATCATTATATAAAAAGAAATGAGGAAAGACATTGTAATTTTAGGCAATATGTAATCGAAGAGGCTTGCAAATCGCCAGTAAGACACGTTATGTTACTTGGTTAGCAATGATTGTTTTATCACCTGTTGCTTGGCCAATTTCGAAGATTTTGGATGTAGTCATTGGATCTCAAGGTTACTTAATTCTATTGATTTATGATAAAATCCATGCTATAGATTCATCAAGTCCAAGATGTGCTGTCATTGTGCCATTAATTGGAAAACTAAAACAATCTAAAATCATTTGAATTAAATTGCCACATAATTCTTGAAAACTTACGACCGAATTTTTACAATTCAAAGAAAACCTTTTTTCTAATTATAGGATGCGAAGTATACGATAGAAGTAAAATAGAATTTTTAATTCTGGAAGCGGCAAGAACAAGTTCTGCAGTTTTTTCCGGTATGTATTTCCATTTATTTTTTAATCAATACATCTCGCTCCTCTAATTCTTTTTGATTAAACGAAAGCTATAATAACACTGCAGAAATTCTAAAGAATGCAATAAATCTACCGAGAATTCGAGTTGGTAATGTAATGACGCAAATTGATGAAGCATTTCTCTTATCAACAACTGATACTCTTGATAATAAGGTCATTTTTTTTTTGCTGCAGTACAAAGTGTATTTTGTTAATAGTGACACAGTTAGTAAGAATAAGATGAGTTGAAGGAGAATGGTAATGCTTACTACACAGTGTTTTATAGTCTTGAACCAGAACATTTTTCATAAACTAAATCTTTTTTTTTTCATTTCGAAATAAAAAACTAGAAATGTTTAATTTAGTTTGCAAAAAAATTCGAAAAATGAACTACTCCAAAATCTGAAGTTAAAGTTTTCACATTACTTCAAAAAATCCCTTTTTTTATTTTTCATTTCCTAAACAGTTAATGCTTCTGAAATGGAGCATTTAATTATTTAAAAAGAAATTCCGTTAATTAGTGTTTCACTGGAGTTTGGGATTTGCAATTCTCATTTGACTCCTGTGACGCATTTAATTATTCCAACATTTTGTTTGGAATCAGAAACACTAAAAACTGTAAAGATAGTAGTTATTTTATGTAAAAAGAAGAGCAAAATGATTGCTGTTTTTTTCAACCATTTAAAGAAAGAAAACCAAATTGAGGAAAGAAACCAAAGAACATTTTGTATTATTTTCTCATCTTCTTGGCTCAAAAATGAAAGCGTAATTTTAAGATTTAATTAATGATTTTGCAAAAAATCAAGGTAATTTAACGTCATCAATTTTCCAGCTGATCCTTTCGATCGTAGAAAAGGGCTACAGTCGTATACCAGTTTATGAAGGTTCGAAGAGAAGTAAAGTTATTGCAGTACTAAATGTTAAGGATCTCATCATTACTGACCTCAGTAAAAGCATTGTAGTCATCGATATACTAAAGAAATTAAATTATTTAAAACAGGTTAGATAATTTATACTTCGACTGGAAATTTATAAATGAGAAAATTTCTCATTTAATTTATAATTTTATTTGGCAAAGCAAACTGCAATTTTTAAAGTAACTTACCACTTAACTCGTAAACGATGCTTGTCAATTTTTGAAGATCTGATATCTTAATGGCAGAATTATAAATAATTAGTGAAAGTACTAATAAATATTAGGGGAATGAAAAATATCGTAGCAAACAAATATATATATATGTATTGCTGTACTACTACAAGTTCCTTCGATAATTGCTAAAGATTGTCCTATCAGCTCAATAATTCTGAAGAAAAAAACTTGGATGACAACAGTGAATGACAATAATAAATTTGGCTAGCCTTAAATTTATCCTCAAAAAATTATAACTAAAGTGACCAGGTTCGTTTTGTATGCGAAGAAATGCAAGTAAAACCTTTACTGAACGAAATGGAAGGACAAAATTTTGCATCCGAACCAAAAGGTTGCTTTTTGAGATGCGTGGTTTTATGATCACAAAAAGGCTTGTTTAAATAAGCATTGACTTCTTATAATCTTAAGAGTTTGCCAAAGCTTAGTTGAATTGCATATGAACTTTTTCAATTTACTGGGCAATTATTAAATCGGTCTATTTCATTTTACTACGAACAGAATACCATACGTTGTCAATCAATCTTATTATATTTCCCTCTTTTACAGTTTTCCATGCTTGAGTACTTTTTTCAGGTTACATATCACACCTAGCAATGGTGATGAAATATGATAGTAGAAGTTACAGTCTTGTTGGTCTAATAACACTCGATGATATTATTGAGGAAATATTTGGAGAAATGAAAGTGAGTTTCGCATAAATACTGCTGAATTGCAAATTTAAAGTAAATTGAACTTCTAGGACTTCTAGTTCATCATCCAAACGATTTGATCTCATTCTCAGATCACATTGTAAAACAAAATTATTTTGCATGATGAACAAATTCAATGGACAAATCGACGAATTGGATTACATCGAGACCATGCAACTTTCGACTGGCTACGATCAGAACCAAATCCGCTATCACCGCTGGAAGAAATTTATCGTATCCAGGAAACACTGGAAAATTATTCTGGTTTTAAAGTATCATAAACTTTCGCAAACATTTTTGAAATCATTGCAGAAAAACCTTAACTTTTGAAGCATGTGGAGAAGTAGGAAAGTTTGGAACAAAGCTACGATTCATTTAACAATTTAAAATTTTTCTCCAAAAAGTTATTATTACCCAGGAATTATCGTTCAATATTCACACAATGCGTCGACTTTTCAATTTATGCGAAATTCATGGTTCATCCAACGAAATGGAAAAATTTACCGTTTACAAACAAGGATCTCCATCTAGGTAAGTAATAATGATACTTAAATAAATCTTTAGCCTCTTACAATCCTATATTAACGGATTTTCTTACCATCTCTACTAAATTTCCATCTTCACAACGCACACTAGCACAATCTGCAGCACAATGAGATTATAAAATCTGGAACAAATCAACTGCATAAATAGATCTGGATCACTTCAAATAAAGATTATGCCTAAAACCAAAGTTAAATACTTGACCTTATTCAGATCAGTAGTGGTAATGTTGACAGGTGAAGCATTTTACGAAAACATGGAAGGTGTACGCGTAGCTGCCACTCCGCTTGAATTGGGTGTAGAGCTTATCGAACAAATCTACTTACTATGTCTCGATAAGGGTACCTCTGTGGATCTAAGTAATTTGTATTTCACGCCACTGAGAACAATCTACGTGGATTCACCTTTCTGTTATATCAAGGTTCTCTTTAATTAAATTATTAGAAATTAGAGAATAACTGAAATGGAAATGAAATGGAAATGAGAAAATGTAAATTGAACCAGCAGAAAAACGAATGTTTTTCATGTCTTCATTTCTGATTGACACTGTGTTTGATGGTTTCATCGAATTCTAAAATTCTAATTAATTTCCAAAATTTCCTTAGATGCTATAAAAGTAATTCAGATCACAGTGAAAGCAATACTGATGGCAATGCAAATAATAGAAATGAAAGAATATCGTCGTGAAGTAAGTATATTAAGAGATTTGAAGGAAATGGAAAGCAACACTCAGCGCAGTGATTTCTTATCAACTGAACCGAAATCAACTCTTATCAAGTATCTAAAGTTTTTTTCTTTTAAAAACAACAACATAACAGTCAGGCAACAATTAAAATTTAACACTTTCGAATTTATCAAAAAAAATTTCGCGAAAAAACGAAAAATAATCGTTAAATTAGTATTATAGCCTTTTGAATCGTTCCTCAATCTCTAAATTTTAACAGAAGGAATCAAAGAATTGTTTCAACGCAAAAAACGTCCAACACAGAAAGTACTGCGGAAAGCGAATTTTATAGACCATCAGTCCATTTGTCCACAACCGGGTCAGTCACGTCATCGATTTCGTGATCTTTAATTTATTTGAGTTTTATACTGTAACTATTTAAATAAAAGACTGCAAATTATTGCATTTGAAATAGTATGGTATTACGGATGAAAATCGATAAAGAGTGCGTATCGTAAGCCTACGGTGAATATATCCTTTCTTGTATTCTGATTCTGGACTCGACATCATTCTACTCATATCTTTTCCTGTATTCTGATTTTGGACTCGACATCATTCTATCCATATTCTTTCTTGTATTCTAATTCTGGACTCACATCATTCTACCCATATCCTTTCCTGTATTCTGATTCTGGACTCGATATCATTCTATCCATATCTTTCTTGTATTCTGATTCTGGACTCGACATCATTCTACCCATATCTTTCCTGTATTCTGATTCTGGACTAGACATCATTCTACCCATATCCTTTCCTGTATTCTGATTCTGGACTCGACACCCCTTCTATCCACATCCTGAATCTCAAGTGAAAATGAAAATGAAGGAGACAACTAGTTTCATAGAGCGATTCTCGGTGCACTTCCGGGGTAGTGCGGGAGTATGGTAAGTTGGTTATTAGAGTATTGTTATCGTCCAATATTGTTATCACTATATTGTTATCATCAATATTGTTATCACTCAGCAATGCTAATTCATGATAAATTGATACTTTAACTGCGAGATTGGTTTCTTCCCAAACTCTGTTTATTATTCAAGGAAGTGAGCAATGTGATGATATGCGTAATTTTCGGCAATTCTTTTGGATAGCTGCCACCTCACGTCTGTATGCTTTTTAATTTTATATATTATATGAAATCTAAGTTTTTTAAAAAAGAGAAAATTGTACAGAATCATAATTGAAAACAGTTTCAGTTTCTCCTTTCAATATGAAAGAAAATTCTTTCCTTTTTGCTAAGATTTGAATTTTTGAATAAGAAAAAGTAAATAGTATTAATATTTCCAGATCAGTTCAGTTCTTCAATAACTTTTTTTTTTTCAATCACAATTCAATTATTTTTTCGAAACAGAGCGTTGTTTCGGAAAGATCAAATAGTTTCAACAAATCAACAACGGTGGCTGTTCGGCGAATCAGTCGAGAATGTTGTGAAGAAAGGTGCTAACAATGCTAAGAAGAATAAACATCTTCCCCTACTTTTTTTATCTGAGGTAGTCTCATGCAATAGTATGTGACCTTTTTATATTTTAATCTTGATTTCAAAAAAAAAGCTCGATATTTCAGCTTGATATTAGTGTGGCAGTATCAGAACTCTCAGAGCGGTTATTCTTGATCATTAGATTGATCATCATAGAATAAATGACTATGAATTGATAAATAAGTAAGCAGCAAACTGAATATATTTTTCAGAATAAGACGGAGCAATCGCCGGATTTTCTCATTGCCGGATTGCGAGATATTTATCAAAAGCGATTAACAATTCGATCAGATATTTTTATTTATAGCATTTTGTTACCTCTTGAATCAAAAAATGGTTCTTTTTTTAGGAAAAATCTTTTTTTTTTTTACGGTTATTAAATGCATAGAATATTTCTTGTTGGATATTTAAAAGCAATTATATTGTTTCTTTCTTTATTTGTATCCATTTTCCAGGCAATCTGATAGAATTTCTGCAACGATCTAGTGATACCCACGTTCCATTCTTATTGAGTTTATGTGGCATACCGATGAGTGATATAACATGTAATGCAAAATCCGAAATAGCTGATCGTCTTTGGAAAGCATTTATCTGTGCAAGTACATTTTTGAATTTGTTACTGTTTATTTCAATCAAAGAAAGTTTAGCAAGGACTAGTTTTTGGAATAATAGTTTTATTATTCTTCTTGATTTGAAAGTTATGTAAAATGCTGCATTCAAAATTACGAGCTAGAATTTGAAGACATTCCAATAACTCATGAAGCAATAAAAAGCCGCTTGAAAATCCTAATCGAAAACGAGCAGACATTCAATATTTTGGAAATGTTAAAAGAAGCTAAAACAACATTCGGTGTTGATCCTGATGAAGAACTTTTTACTATTGTTCTGCAAGGGCTGTCAATGACGGGAAGCATCAGTGCAGTGAAGTATGTTATGTTGCTTTGTTTTGCTATTGAGGTATATGATATGTGAAATTCCGGTGACCCAGAATAACTTCCAAAATCTAGTATTAAAAAAAGCGAATCATGAAAAGTTATGTTCAGAATTATTCTTTGATTTTAATAATTTTTCGTTTAGCTCGATGATAAAGGAAATAGAAGGACACAAATTGCCAGTAAACATAGAAATGAAAACGGCTCAAATATACTGCTATTTTAAAAATGATGATGACGGTGCAGAGGAACTAGTTCAAGTGAGCTTATCAAAATAAATTCTTTAAAGCTGAATTTAATATCTGTAAACTTACGAATGAATTCTTTTTTTTTGTATTAAGTTTTCTATTGCTGTGCAATAGTTAGAAAATATTTCATGAAATATTTTGCAATGTTTTCTTGTTTGCAGAAGGCCCTTGCTGAATATGGGAATGAAATTGAACCACTAATATTCATGGCACGCTGTCAAACCGCAATCGAAAAACGCAATATCCGAAATTTCAAACTAGTGTGCTCTCCACAAATTTCATCAAAACAATAAAATATCTAAATTCTTGAATAAAAAAACAGTAATGCTAAATATGCTAAATATTGGCTACTTGTAGTTCTTATTTTTATCAGTTACTGGATTCACTCTCTTCATCGAATTTATCGTTGAAATTACTCAGTGATGAAATGGTGATAAAATTTGTGTGGCTTTTGGCTCGTAATAGCACCGATTCGATGGGCAAAGACCATGAACAACTTTGCACTGAAGTCAGTTTTCACTTCTTTTTAACAATCTATTTATAATATATTCATCTCTTGTATTTCCTTTTGTATTCTCATTTTTAAACATGACCTTTCATTTTAGGTACTTCGAAAAGTGAAAAAAGAGCGCGGTTTTTTCAAATTGATGATTCGAGAAGCAAGTCGACATGCGGCACATGGAATGTTCTATTCAGCCCTCTCATACTTCCACAATGATTTGCATATTTCAACCAGATCCAGTTTTAGAGGTGAAAGCGCCACGTTTTTCTATTAAATTCACCCATATTGCAGATAATTCTGCTTTTCTAATACATAAAATATAATATAAAGTAACATCCAAAATGAAATTTTGCATTACATTTTTGAGTTTTTTTGTAATTTCATGGTTTAGATCTTGGTCGTCATAAGGATTGGGTTGGTTGTTTCTCAAAAGCTCTGATAAATGCTGAATTGTCTTTGGCAGAAATGGAAGCTTTATTTGCTCACATTAACAGGAATACTCACAATGCGTAAGAATTTCGATTTTTAGTACAAAGAATGTCCAAATTTGTAGTAGCGTAAGGAAAACCTATATATCTGCTTACATTCCTGAATTTTTAGGCATTTTGTGTTGGAGCATATCTTGTACACTGTTTTGACGTCTAAGTTTCTACCTCTCCAGAAATCACTGCTGCTAACTTCGATGCTTTTGAAAATTTTGGATCCTAACAACACTAAGATTCACGTCGTTGTGCCTTTACTCGTACGGTATGTTTTTTCTTTTTTTCCTTCATTATTTTTATTACACATTATTTCTTGCACGGATTTTTGAAATTTCTGATCATCATTATATTTTAGTGCATCTGGAGCTGAACAGCGCCTTGAAATATTAGCCTTCTTTTTATCAATTGGATACAACAATTTAAACCATTTGAATTATGATGTTATGCGGAAGCTGGTGTTGCAGCCTTTACTTAGTTCCTTTTTTTTCTTAATTAACATATGTAGAAATTTACAAAGAAATTTTTTTTGATCAGATCTCCTATTTATTCGTTATTTTGCCAAATATCTGCAGCGTAGTTACAAATGCATACTGTTCCAGACAGGAATAACACAGCGAATAACGAATGGAATACTGAACAGCTTGCTGATGTTGTAAACATCATTAAGAAGCATAAAATACCGGACGACATTGCTTATAAACTCTTAGAACCAATTGTGATAGGAAATGACAATCTGGAAAAGTGAGTAAATTGTTCCAGTTTCAAGTAAAATTAGAATTTCCGGAAGATGCATATTCATTTGACGAAAGTTAGAGTTCGTGAGATTTTTGCAGTCAAATAATTTTCAGATGGCTGAAAGAGCGAAATAATAGAACTGAAATTGACCCGAGAAACTGTAATGAAATATTTTTGAGTACACTGATGGAATACATTTCGAATCAGGTACATCGTTATATGTTATTTTTAGAAGGTTTCATTGAAAACACAATTTGCGATTATTTTACAAGTTAGTTGTTTGCGCAAGCATCGTAAGTTCAGCAAGTTTTGATAAAATAAATGCTCTGTGTGCTCATCTACATTTTTTAGTTTATTTTCTATCAATTTTTTTTTTTTTTTTTAGTTTATTCGTGCATTGGGAAGTAACTCTAATCTTGCATTTTGTCAATGAACATTCGAAAACTGCTCTAAAAAAAACTGAAAATGAATTTCATTCACACAATTGCAGGAAGTGGATAAGGTCCACGAATTCATTAAAACAAATGGATCGGCAGATATCTCTGAGCTGTTCCAACCCATTATTATGTTATACATTCATAAAGCTAGCTGGGGCACTCTCATAGAATACATTAAAAAAATGTTAGCTTTTTTTTACTTCACTTGTTTGTTGAATTCAGCTTAGATGCATAGTATGCTTGAAATTAAATAAAATTATAAATGTTTTAAAAGTTAATTGCTTATTTTTAGACAAAACGATGGTAGCAGTTTGATTCACTTAACTGTTGACAATGTTTTGTTGATTCTGGCTCGACATTTGGAAGAATTTAAGAGCTTTAGCATGACATCTGATTTCGTTTATTATTTACAGCAGCTTGTTGCCAGGGGTAGGCATGCTTTATGTATTTACATTTGAAATTATTTGTTTTTGGAATGATCTGAAAAGTGCAGCACTTTTCGGGACTTCATGAAATAAGTGAAACTAAGGCATTTGCTCAAATTTTTTCATATTTTTATTTTTCACTGTTTTATCAGCCTTGCAGGATTAGCTGTGTTGCATTTCTCCTATTGAATGCATGTAAATTGAAGCTAAATTTTTTAGATCTTCCAAATATTCGAAATGAGAAAACGCTAAAAAAGCTAATAAAACAGAGCCTAGAACTTCCGCACGAAACTGTTCAGTCACTAATTGCCTGCTCGCAAATGTTTAGAACACTCGCAGATATTAAATGGATTCAATCCGGCTTCTTTGAAATTGTCTCAGCTTCATTTGTTTCAGCAGCTTTAAAAAAGTTAGTTCACTAAAGAAAAGTTTTGTTAGTGCACCACTTGACCTTGTTTATGAGCGCTGTTACAGATTTGGTTTCGAAGAAGCTTTGAAAGTTTGCAGTTCTTTCCAGTTTTCTGATTTTCCAAATGGTATCATTTGTTTGCTTCACTATGCTCTCAGGATCGATGATGAAAATCTGACCAATAAAGGTAGGAATTCACTGTAAATTTAGTAACTGATTTGTTCAGTTGGACATATAAGTAATGAATTTTCCAGCACTTGCCTTAGCGAGAACATACTGGCCAGAATGGAAAGTTTCCGTAACCTTTGGTTCGATTATGATTTGTTTAGAAAAGCTAGAAGAAGCCAGTCGTTTACTACAACAAGTAAGATTCAAACCTAATTTTAAACACATTTCTAAAAGCGATTTTACTTAAACACTTTACTGAAATGCATGTTCTTTAAAATTAAACGATATACTATATATAAGACTTTTTAGGCAGATATCCGATGGATAAACGTCTCTCACACTTATAAGTTGTTATGTGCTCTGCATTTTGATGAGGTAATTGATTGTTTTTCTATGAAATCCTTGTTTTTGTTTTCATTAAGTGATTTTTATTATTTCAACCGTTTTTGTCATGATTTTCGCATTTTTGTCTATTTTCCGAAACAATCATAACCGTAGATCGCTTTGCAGATGTTGTTCTGAGAAACTATGCAAATGTTTCAGATTAAAAATTTTATGCAAAGTTCCTCTGGTATTTCCTTAAACTTTTTCATCTCTTCCTTAACCTTTCCAGACATGTAATTTTCACTTCAACTACCTGAATCTTTTCTCAAAAGTGCTGGGATATAACAAGCATGACGAAACTTGCACTCGTTTGGCATTGGATTGTTTAAAGAATTGCAGTAAGTGACAGGAAAATTGTTTTTTACTGATTCCAATATTTACCTCACTCTGTGTAATAATCTTTTTTTTGTTTTTAGCTCGAAAAGATCCAAATCAAGCTCATTTGATAAAGCATTTTCTAAAAACTTTGGAATGTAATGCTAACTAAATGGATTTTTTATTGCGATGAAAAAATTGATCAAGTACAACTGTGTGCAGTCAGTCGTGTTGCTATTGGAAATTCATTTTAGTAAATTATGATTCTTTTACTTAAATAATTGTATTATAAGAATCAGGAAAGTTTTTCAATTATTGCAATGATGAAAAGAAATTACAATTTGTTAAATTTGTTACAATTTGTTAAATTTTGGAATATAAATTTGAAAATTTAAAAAACAAAAAACAATTTGTTAGCTACACACAACAAATCAAATAAAACAATTTTTTTCCCAAAAGATTATACCAGTAAAGATTAGCCGCTAATAAAAAATGTCCAATTAATATCAGCGATGGTATCAAATTTGTGCTTTAGTATTTCTCGATGAAGTGGAGCTTTAGATCCATTTCTCGATGGAGTGAAACTTTAGATCCATTTCTCGATGAAGTGATGATGCTTTAGATCCATCTCTCGATGGAATGAAGTTTTAGATTTGGATTATTAATATAAATAGACAATAATACCATTGGTGTAATTTACGAGTAAATTATTGGAATTGTATATTTTGTATAGTGGAAAATCTCGGATAAAAATTTCTCTTTCAATACTATTTTTGTTTTATTCTGTTCATTCTAAGTTCAAAGCCTTATAAATATTCTTTTTCATTTTTAATTAGCATATTAAAAGAGAAATTTTCTTTCATTCATCTGTATATGATAATCAATAAAAATGAAATTTTAATGTATTATTTCAAATGAACTAAATAAAAAGAACGAGAAAAATTGTTGTGTATGAGTTGTATAATAAAATGTATTAGTTGTTTCTTCTACCTCATTTTCTTCTTAGCATAAAAATTGATGTAATTAATGATTTTTTTGGCATTTACAAAAAGTCTTATTTTGATGATAGTTGTACGAAATATTGTTTTAGAGTTCGACTGAAAGTAACATTTCATGGGACAAGGCTTTTCATCCTGGCTATGATGACAGTTTGAACAATGTCAGCTTGGATTTCTTGTTATTTCTTAATTTCTCTTGTCGATTTGGTAAATAGCGGGGTATATATACATAAGAGTTATTGGAGGAAGAGGATTTATTAGTTGCTCTTTCAGGAATGTCTCTAAATAAAACCTAAAATATTATGCTAGGTTCCTTTCTGTCATTCGGGATGAAACACATCTTGCACGTAGACCAAGCGTAAAACTGGGAAGAATTTGGAAAAGTAGCCCTAAATTATTCTATAATAATCACGTAGGAAAGTTCATCATTTATAATAGTAATAATCATACGATGATATGAACAATGATAATTGTTCTCTGAGTTGAATTTCACTTTAATCACACTACACTTCATTATGTAGTATATGTTCTAAGACACAAAAAACAATTCATAATTAAGTGGCTAGGGCAATTAATTGATGCGTAAGGGAAATTCGTGGAATAGGTCTGTAACTTTTACACGTCTGTACTCAACGTTTACCTCAATCTCTTTCAGTACGTGATCTGGATTCCGTTGGTTAGCACAGTTTTACTTTGCGTTGATTAATACTTTTATATAATGCAGATTTAATAAGTGGTAACATTTATTTTCATTTTAAGGCAATCAATTAATTAATGATGAATTTCACATATTTTTTTTTCAGATGAACATCTTTAGACTAACGGCAGACTTGGCACATCTTGTTGCCATTTTTATTTTGGCACTAAAAATGTGGACGACACGATCTGTTGCCGGTATATCAGCCAGATCACAGTGTCTTTTTGCTGTCGTTTTTACATCTCGATACTTGGATCTTTTCACTAATTTCTTTTCGGTCTACAATTCGGCTATGAAGGTTTTTCAAATAATTAAATTAAATTTGTATAATTGAGGAAAATGTTTAATCACTTTATTAAATTTTATTAGATTTTTCGTTTCAGTTTTTTACCTGTTTAATTTTATCCAGTTTAGACCATTCAGCTTTATTTGTGAATATTCCGTTTTCTTTTAGTTCATGCAATAGATTACTTACTAGTAAAGCTGTTTAACATCACTAACTACAGTTTTCTGTTATAGGTTTTCTTCCTCGTGTCATCTTTTGGTACTCTATATCTTATGTGTATCAAATTCAAAGCAACCTATGACAGAAATCATGATACATTCCGCATCGAATTCCTGTTGCTTCCGTGTGCTCTTTTAGCTCTGCTCATCAATCACGAATTTACCATCATGGAGGTGCTACTATTTTCCTTTTCGAATTCTGTTGACTAGTGTCATATCTACATAAATTTTTAGGTAATGTGGACATTTTCGATTTATTTGGAAGCTGTTGCCATCATGCCACAACTTTTCATGCTGTCTCGTACTGGAAGCGCTGAAACCATCACTGCTCATTATTTGTTCGCACTTGGTTCTTATCGGTACGTAGATATTTTGTATGATAATTGGAAGAAACTTGTAAATGTTTTTGATCGAATTGTAATACATAGCCTTTTTTGATTTCTGTTCATTGTCATTTACATCTGTTACGTCCACATTTTATTTCCGACAGGCATTGATTGTCATAGCAATAGCTTTGATGTAAATGTGAAGTGCATTTTTGCAAAACATTTTTTAAGCATCATATTTATACATGCATATAACAGTAAGATATCACAAAATAATGTATTCCAGCGCATTATATATATTGAATTGGATCTATCGCTATTACACAGAAGGATTTTTCGATCCCATTGCTGTCATATCTGGAGTCGTTCAAACCGTACTTTATGCTGACTTTTTCTATCTTTATGTCTCGCGTGTTCTACGTCAGCAGCGTGGTTTACAACTTTCAGCGTGAATTTCTTTTTTATATAGGTGCATCTTCTGTGCAAATTATTACTGTTCTCCCAGGAAATTCAAAAAATGAGCTAGGAAATATTGAAATGAAGAATTCTTTTTCGCAAAGTACTATCACTATTGTTTTTACCGTAACATTAGTAGAATTACTAGCTCAAAACAGTACCTTTTCCTATCTAAATGGCTCACACACCGCATTTGAATGTCTCTAAATCTCACACACCGCATTTAAATGTCATATAAATTTTTAAGAAATATTTTAAATAAGGAGAATGTTTGAGATCGGGCGTGATAAGGCTTCCTGACCGATGTTTGTTGATGTTGCAAATGTTGGATTTGTTGATTGTTATTTTTTTCTCAGTTTTCAGGTTACAAGTAATTTATTAATAGTGACCCTGAAAACGTTTTCAGTATTTCTTCTTTTTTTGGGAGTAACATGTTATTTTGATGATGCTAATAAAATATTTCACTGTATAGCTGTTTTCGTGTTTTCTGTGCTTTAACAGCCATCATTGTTATCGTTAATTGTTTTATTATTCTTTTCATTATGAAAAATTTATCTTGCTTTACTGGTTTTCAGCCTTTTTATTTTCATAAAACATCGTAAGAATAAATGCAATAACATAAACAGTAATTTCTTCATTTTATAAAATTCGTATTTTATTGTTTTTTATCTGTAATACTTAAAAGTAAAAATTATTCATTTTTAATTTTACATATGGTTGAAAAAATTTTGCTTGGGGCACATATACTGATATCATCGCGATACCTAGCTAAAAGTATTTTGCTATCAAGTAATATTAAGGAATAAAATTTTTCCCTGAATTTGTTTCTGCTTAATAGTCGAAAAAAAAAACTATTTGAGTCAGTGAAGTTTAAGATTTTGTTAAATGATGCTTTTTTTTAAAGTTATCTCATTTTTGTTATCATATTATAGATTCGTTAAAGATAATATCCCAGGGTCAGTTTCTGTCGAAGTTCTTTGACTGATTAGTTATATTTAGTCAAGTTAGTTTATATTCGATTTCACTCTTTTACGGTTAACTTTTCCGGTTCGGACGCTTGGATCCATAGAATGTTATGATTGGCTTTTCATTTTTTTTTAAATGAATCATAATTCAAGGATTGATACGATGCCGTGTTTCAAATTCTGTACATTACAATGATGTTACGCTACTCGAACTCATATTATAGGTTTAATTTTTGCGGTTATTTAATATTGAAATAAGTCAATGAAATCTTTTGACTTTTTCCAGCATGTCTTTTTGTATGATGTATTACCATAATCGTTCATTCATTCTTTTCAGAATTTTACTTTCTGTCTTTTCGTCATGTCATTAATTTTTATTGATACTTGCAGGTGTTTGTTGCATGGTTACAAGTTCCCTTTGGAAGTTATACTACCAAGCTATCAATATTCTTCAGGTTTTTGTAATATTTTGAATGGTTCAGTGACAATTCGTGCAGTGTTCAGTTATTTAGCATGCAAAATATAGGCTATATATATATATATATGATTGCTCAACTTTTTTTTTTGATATTTCAGCGACTTGTTCGGGTCCATCTTCATCTCTAAATCTCGACACAGAAATTTCGCATCAACAAACAGTGAAATGGTGCGGAAATACATTTTATGATAAACACGAGTACGTTATCTAGTTTATATTTGACTTTTAGCTTGTATAAGGGTCCCTCTTTGTTGATTATCCTGATAAGCACTCTTATGTTATCCTAATATTTTTGTCTATTTGATTGTGACGGACATCAAATCGAGTTTTATGTTGCCAGATTTCGAAATATATCTTCATATCACTTTAATTAACGATCATAACATTCGCAAATAATTCCAGTATTTTCTTTTTTTTTATGATATTGGAAATCTGTTTTTTGCTAATTGGGTATGTTTAGTGCATTTTGCTCTTCCAATGATTCAATCAAGTTTTTGGATTTCGTTCCAACCGGCGCAAGTTTCACAAAGGACGAACGTTAGTTTTGGAGTATTTTATTTGTGTGGAATTTTCAAGATCAATTTGAACAATAAGTGTTAATTCTTTATGAAAAATTGGAATGAATAAGTGTTGCTTTGTATCTATCTTCACAGGTTCATAATAAAAGGAAACAAAGGAAATATTGTTGATTAATTTTAAATGTGTTTAGTTTGCGGAAATATGACTGAAATTTTGGAGTCTTTTTTTGAAAAATACGGATGGTATAGTATCAGTGATGTGCTCAATGACTTGTCCGCTCAAACTTATGAAATGTTAATATCGTGGTAATTTAATTTTTTATTTTCGTATTTCATTACTTGCGAGAAAACCATTAAGTTTAATATTCCTTTATATGTTATATGGACATAAAATATGAAATTTCAGTTTTCCAACCGACCGCAACACATCATTGACTACGTTTAATAATATACGGATATATGATAAAGTATTGAACATTAAGTCAAGAACAAGTTTACGAAGGCCGCAATGGGTACCATTTTTTTTTTTGTTAATTCTGTTTAGAAAAGTTTTTGAGAATTTAGCCATGGGGTCTTTTATATAGAGTTTTCTGCTTCATTATCTCGGTCGCAGATTTACTTTCAGTACTTCGGTGCTTTCTACGTTAATGGCAGCTCAATGGCTTCTTGTAAAAAAAATTTCAAAATTCTATAAATTTATGATTTATAGTGGACTTTTTGCTCTCGTCTACGATCAATACGTCAATGTATTGCAATAAAGAAAGCTATTAAGAACCGAGGAACTTTGCTATATAAAAGCAAAAGTGATGTGGTGAAATTGGTAAATGCTACTTTTTGGCTTAAGTTCTTTCTCAAACAGCATCATTGTTAATCAGAAAATAAATATGTCACTACTTTAAAAATATATGAAGTGATTTTCTAGGTGAATCAATATAGTGTGCAACCTGTTTCGAGCAAATTACACTGTGTAGTAAATTTTCAATTTCGGACCTTGAAAACTACTCCATGTTTTACCACTGTCCATGATAGGGCGGTGTCGGCCACTACTGCCTCTTGTCAGGAAAAATCTCAGAAATCATTCAGAAACGAAAACAATGAAACGATAGCCTCAAAAACCAGAGTTGCATCAGTAGAACAACTTAAAGAGCTTATTTTGAAGAAGGTAAATAAAAAGATATTTCCTTTGCTTTCACCATTAGTGATCCTCTTCAGACTAAATGACATTCATATTATTGTGTATTAGAGTTATTGATTCTTGAAAAGTCATTTTTTGTTAGGTTTTAAATTTTCAATGTTTCAACAGTCAAAATGCGGTTTATCCATTCTTATTCACTGAAATTTATCCATTTCTTATTCACACTTCAGGACGTTTCCGGTTTGCGACGGGTTTTGAATAAAGAACTTTGGCCGTCTCACCGTCGTTTAAAAGCGTTTATTGCTGAACTTTTTGAAGTATTTATTATATATGGAAAAGACGTGAAGGATGCTCTATGGCTAGTGGACAGTTTGTGTGTTTTTTTACATAATTGATAATTAACAATGATTATTTCATGTTAAAACCTTCATGAAGTGATGGTAAATGACATATTTTTGTTTAAATTTTTGGTTTCGAAAATGTTAAGTATGATTTGGAATCTAATATTCTACTGCTGCAGTGTATTAGCGAACAATCGTGTTGCATTACCGAATTCAGTTTTTTTGCAATTGATCACACGAATTTTGTCAGAAAAAGGAATAAAAGCAGCAATTGATTACGCCGTTCACTATCGAAATCTATTACTCGTTAAATCTCGTATGTATTTTTATAATTTTTATGATTAATCATATTTCCTTGGTCTGTATGGATATTCCTCTAACTTCATTATTTTTGCATATATTAAATATGATGTGATTGGTTGTAAAAGTTATGGCAAAAAATCCAAAACTACCAACTCTTCAAAATACTGAGAAAATCCTATTTAGTATTAAAATTGCGGAGGTTAGTAAACAAATGAGCTTATGTAATGGTCAGTTTTATTTTTGCATATGCTTAATCCATTTAATAATTGATAAACACTGCTTTACAGCTTCAAATGATTCACTTAACGATCGTTGCACAGCTGTTATTGAGGAACTCTTCACTGAAGCTTTTAAAAAAGATGATTTACCAGGAATTCAGAATCTGTGCGATACACTAATTGACTTAGGCTTTCTTTGCAACTCTTCAACTTATTTGCGTGCCGCTGTTAAATTCCATTTGCGGAGGTTTTCTTTTCTGAAAAACTATTGTAGTTAATTTTATGCAGTTAATTTTTTTTAACGTTGAAACCGCATTAGATTGTAATTGATGAATTTATAGTGGTGGTTTTGATACAGCTTTCAATGAATGGTATAAAAATGCTCAGAAATATCGTATTGGTGCGGGTTGTGATCTTCTTATGCGGCATACTATTTTGGAAAAAAATCTGAGCGATGCACTACAAGTGAAAAGACTTCGTAAGCTCAACTTTTACATTCATTTTCATTCCACTTGAATTTTATGCTTAAGAAAAATAGTAAATTATAAAGGATTTTCGTATTTACACTTTACTGTTTATGAGGAATCATTTGGATTTAGGTGTGGTTCATTTACTAGTTGTAAAAAATTAACTCTAGTAAGTTGTGTCTGCTTATATAAAAGTTGACTTGGACTTGTTACTTGCTTGAATTCTCAGAAACAAAAAAGTGTTGGAAAAATGAGAAAACGAGACCAGACTGGCTAGGATGAACACATTTTGTTATTTTTCTAATATTTTGCAACTCCAACTTTTTTAATCCTAATTCCTTTAAATTTGAGACAATTTGACTTTTGTGCCTCATGAAGACAGTTCCAGGAGATATTTTGGAAAAACTCAATGAATTTGGCGCATTTTACGTCGGTTTTGCTGAACTCGTTATAGAGCTATTAAAGGCGGATATGGCTGGCGAGGCGCAGCTGATATTCACACGGGTATGCATTGAAGCATGTTATGCTCAGTTTTTATTCTTCATTTTATATCCTGGAGACCCGAGAATAATGTTTCCAAACCAGTGTAAATATATTTTTTCAGTTGAAAATATCTGGACGTCATTTCCGAGAGCCTCTCATTCGTATGCAGAATGACGTGGTATACTTTTTCATTGAAATTTTAAATATTTATATTCATGAAATTCAAGAATTTATATAGATGAATATTGTTGAATTTTTCTCCTACTTTAGATTTTTGATCTCAAAACATTAAATCTTTGATTTATAATTTAATTTCATCTATATTCTAAAGCTTTCAGGCCAATTTATCTCTTGTTGAATATTTCGCGACTGTATTTTTGACTACTTTACTAGAAGAAAACGGATCTCGAAGCACTCGGAAACATTCGCGACAAAAATTTTCATCAGAAAAAGAACTAGTGAAGGATTTTCAAGCAAGTTTCAATTTTGAAAACTAATTTTCTGTATTTTCCTTTTCCCATCTTTTTTGCATAAGTTAACTTAAGTTATTTTCTTTTTTCCGTTATACAAATTTTGGCTTGTGATCCTCGAAGAATTGATAAATGAGTGAAACTCTGGGAAAAGTTTTCAGGAATTAAATTGCCAAAGTTATATCCCATCATTATTGGCAATTTGGCAGCCACGATATAACTCGAAAAAAGAATTAGAAATTAAGAAATCTAGGACTGATGTCAAGCAACTTCGAGAACTCATACATATAACCCAAAATGTGTGGTTTGAGATAGCAAGTATGTTTATGCTTCATTGTTAAAAATGTGTTGAATTATCACTGTTTGGAAACGTCATATATTAATCAGCTGATTGAGAATTTTACATTTTTCTTTATCCGACGTAGATAAGTGGCAGGAAGATCTTTTTAAACCCTCGTTCTAAGTATTGAAAGACCTAGTTAAAAAAGGGAAATTTGAGTGTTCCAGTTTCCGAACAAATTGCATTTAGATATCTTGCTTATTTTTCCCAGGTAGAGCCGATGATGTGAAGTCATTAGAACGTTTACGGACTTGGATTACAACATATAGCAGTAATGAACGCGACAGTGCATTGAAGAGACTGGAAGATTTCTTCATTGCAAAAGAAAATGCGATGTCTGATAGGAATCGATAGAACAAAACGAAATAGTTTCTTACTAAATTTCTTATATCTGTAGTTTTGATGTCCCAGAAAACAATCTCAAGGTTTTTCGAGATGATGTTAATAGTGTTAACTTTTTCCGAATGTTTTTATTGTTTCCAATAAGTGCAAGTTCATTATTATAAAAATATTTGAATGAACTCACACTGTTAGCACACAGTGTTTGCAATGCTTTCTATTCGTTTCTTTAGGCTTAGTTATTTGTTATTTTTTTTTTTTTTTGAGTAATAATAATTTGATCACAATTGCATTTGCTCATTTAATACGAAGAGTTTAGTGGCAATTCTTTTAGTGATTATCCAAAAAAGTAAGCGAGATATGGGAGAGCCGCCAAAAAGCTCTATGGGCTTATTTCTTGCGATTCATGTTAGCCGTGAGGTTATAAAAGCTAAAATTGAGCTGAATGCGGAACAGTGATGGCATCATTGCGTCATTCTTTTTGGAATGTTTGTTCGATGCTTGTAAGATCGCTGAAGTAAAGTAGTTGTATTGTACAAAACGAATGTGCCAAAGAAGTTCGGAAGACATTGCAAGACTTTTCTAGAAATGCAAAGTGCTTTTTGTTTCGAGATCCCTCCGAAACTGAGAATATAAATTGCTAACTTTTCTGAAAGATAATTGACAGCAGTCGATATCTGTGAGATCTTCATATTTGATGTCTGTAACTACTTTCGAAAAGTTACGTTACTTTAAACTGCTGCTTTCATCATTATAATTCATCATTTAGATATTGCTATCACTAAGGCTATCTAGAGTTAAAGAATTATTTGAGAACCTCAGTACTTTAGTGAGCGTTTTGAGAGTTTGACTACAAGTTCCAGATAGATTTGTTAAACTAATTGTCTATGATAAAGGCAAAAATTTCGTTGCAGGTAAGTAATTAGGCTAGTTAAACTTTTACTTTATCGTTTTATTGAAAATAGTTCAAGGAAAGGGGAAATTTAATGAAAATTTTTGATGAAATTTAATCGGATACGATCAGGATTTGGAAATGAATTCATTGCTGAGTGGTGGTTATCGTAGGTTAGTCGGTTCAAAATTTTCATAAAAATATATCATATTTTTATCATTTATTGCTGTTATCTACGGGAATAACTAGTTTTTTGAGAAAAAAGGTAATTTATCATTGAGGAAAGAGTAAAATGTCCGAAAATCAGCATAAGAAATTTTCACCTGAAGTTGTCAATCTACTCGCTCATATGATGGATATGACATTGAACAAAGCTGAAGAGGTTTTTTAGCACTTTCTATTTTGTACTTGTAGTTTAATAAACTGAAGATCACCCTGGTCTTAGCTAGATTTTAGGCAGCTCTTTCATCTTATATTCATTTTAGGCCTTAATAACAATCATTCTCATTATCATTTGTTAGTTAGGCTAATATTTCCTATCTTAACTTTATCAGCCACCAGTTTGAAGCATTCCTCGTTTCATGGATGAAACTTGTGAGACAGTGTTTTCTTTTTTTGGAGTATTTTTAACGCTATCCAATCAAATCACACAGTACAATGAAATTCCAGAGTTTAAATCTACGTTCTAACAATTATCTTCAGAAATAATTGAGTATCTCATATCTCTGAAGGTACTTGCTGGTTCATAGATTGAAGCGTTGCCTTCAGTCGAGAAAAAAAATTCGTAAAATAAAGATATAAAAATGGTCCATAAATCTAAAGATTATTGAAAGTGTCCAATTCCCTCTGATCATTAATTCAGTGACTCGGTGATTTAATCGTAACACAGTGATGTTTTGATTTCTTTCAGCTGTCTAGACGACATCAACTACCACTTGAAAACTCAGGAAATCATAAGGATTCCGAAATAAGGAATACTAGTAAAGCATTATCTGAAAGTAAATTTTCGTCAGTTGAACATAGATTTCAATCAAGATTTTGAAGATCAAACAATGAGCTGTACATTTCACATTTAGATGCACCGTTATCAGTTCCGAGCATTAATTTTCCGATAAATGAAACACAGGTAAACACTGTAAATTCTATTAGTCATTTTAATGAAGGGCCAAAATTTGATTAGCTTTACCAATTTTTATTGCAAATCATTGAAGAAAACAGTTCTTATTTTTCCTTCAAAATCTACAAGCAATCTCTTGTAATGAATTAATTATTTGGCATCAATTTGTCACAGAAAATTGAAAATCTAAATCAAATCAAGTCGAAATTTCACAGAAGTAATGATCTAAAATAATTGAACTCATTTATATCTCAAATGATTCATTATTATAATTTTCATTGGGCTAACCACTACTCCTAACTAATGACGAAGAAATGCTTTTTGACTTGCTGTTCATTGAAAGCGTCGTTTAATTAATGGGAATAAAAAAGTATTTGAAACATTATTTTATTCTAAAAAGTTTTAGTCAGTGGCTGCACATGGCGTTGGTGTGAATGTGCTCTGTGCAGATAACACAACTGTGCCAGAGAGTACAATTAACTGCGAACCCATTGTTAGTGTTGTTGACTTTCAAAATAATGAAAATTTCAGTTTATCTTCAAATACAAACTTTTAAAACGATGATCATTTCAAAATTTATTGTACATTGAGCTTATATTTTAATAGAAAGTAACTTCTATTCATAAAGTTGATTTCGAATTTATGATGTGTTGAAAATTGGAAATAAAATTTGTTATCTTAAATCATCATATTATCTTAAATCATCATACATCTATATAGATCATCGTTTTAATTGCTGTTTGCACTGTATTTTAGACAGTTGGAATCCCAAAAGAGTGCCCGAGTGTCACTTTTGGTTATATAATAAAAGCACGGAAAGATGATAGAGATATTCATATTCCTGCGAAGGTCGCTTCAATTTTATAAGCATGCTGGAAATAATTTATGTATCAGTAAATTGCTATCATAACTTGATTTCTGAAAAGTTCAACTCATTCTAATTGAAGATCAGCCAATACTTACAGATCGTAATAACTCAGTTACGAAAACCGGGTATTGATATTAGTTTCTATTTGGAAACACAGCTATATCCTGGACTACCACCCCTTCACTTTCGCATTTTCTGTCCTAATTATGAGCCGAAACAGGTGTGGATCAATGGAAAAGAATGCATTCATTGATGATATTATTGCTATACATATATAATAAGAAATAAACTTATAATGCTTACAAATCGCTGACAACCGAGAATAAGGGATTATTTTTGCTATGATATTTGATGAGATAAATGACATACTGCCGATCCATTCGTGCATTTGTAAGAGTGCCAAAGAGTAAGACTTTAGTGAAGCAAGACATCTGTGGGTACCATCAAATTAAATTCCAACACTTTTTTAGGTTGGATGGAATGTTAAGAGCGTGAGAAGGATCCTGAATTTGTCTTTCTTCCTTGGATTCATTGATCTTTTCGAATGGAGAACTGAAAGAAAAGGAAAAAACTTGTGCCTTCTAGGCTGAAACATGATGAAACTCATAAGTAAAAAAGGCCATAATTAAAAGAAAATAGTGAAAGAAAACGAACGAACTTTCCCGAATAATATACATTTGAAGGCACGTCGAAATTCCATATTGAAAATGGTATAAATGATTGGATTGATGCAAGAGTTGATGTAACCAAGCCAAGTTGTGTAGAAAAAGGCGTAGAAATCAACTTGACAACTCTTAATATCTATCTGAATACACACTGCATTGAGGACATATATGGAAAAAAATGGCACCCAGCAAGCCAAAAATATCCCTGAAATTAAATTATTTTTTTATATATTTTAATTTAAATTTAAATTTTGAATTTTATATATTTTAAAGAAATTATTTATGAAAATTAGAAAAAAAACATGACGAAGAATTGTAGAAAGTGTGCAAGGAAATTTAATTACTGATTTCGGAATTATTTCCACATCAAAACATCACACATGGGTCATTTCGTCTCTTTTAAATTAAATTCCAGAATTATTCCAATTTATTTGTGCCTATGTATTGCTCTCGGTGCTAGGATACTGTTAGAAGTCAAGCAGAGATAATGAGACAGCTCGTTTTTGAAAAATGTTCAATAACTTATGGTTTTTTTCAACTTTTGTTTCTTGCATATGATAGATTTAATTTCGTATTTTCCTGCTTTAAAAACTTTCATATTTTATTATTTTATTTAAAAACCTTAATATTGTACCACATAAGCTGCTAATAGAACAGAATTGGATCACAAATGAAATTTTTTCTGCAACATTTTAAAAAGCAAAAGAGCGAAACGTAAGATAGCCTGAGAATGTTTTGTGTATTTATCAATGCTACTATTATGTTGCTCGAACTCAGTTTTTATTCTCAATTTCTCATATGAAAATTCTGAAAATGCATGAAATTGCAAATAGAAGCACTATACCTACGACAATACCGAGCGTTTTTGTGGCACGTTTCTCCATCCTTTGAATTCTGCTGGAATGCCTTCCGGTTAAGCTACTTCTACGATTTAATGTTCTTCTAAATATCGTTGAATTCTGTTCCGTTAAGAAGCTACTTCTAAAAATAAATGATGCCTAGATGCTTAAGGGATATTTGGAAATGAAATAAAAATATTCTTCATCAAAGTTTTACTTTAATCTTTTGAGCAACTTTAACAAACTTAGAGTTTTAAGCCATCGTAAACATTTTTAGTAATAAATGATAGCAAAATGGCAAATTATCAATGTAGATATTCACCTAGAATCAATTGAACTCATGTATGGAAGCTTCCTTCCCGAGATCCAGCATTTTTTCAAAGTTTTGATTGTTTCACCAAGATTACCAGATTCTTTCCTGATACCCTTCGTTCCTTTCCATTCAGTCCTTTCATCTTAAAGACAGTTTATTAGGAAGTTCATATTATCAGATATAGTTTTGCGGATTCAAAAGTTTTGAAATTTTATTGATCGTTCAAAATAATTTAAAGAACAAAGACATAAATACTTGTTAACTGTTATCATTTTGTATAATAAACTCAAAAAACCATCAAGAATGATGTCTACCTTTTGCTAAATTGCCTTTCTGTCTATCGCATTGCTTTGCTTCACTACCTTTCTCTTCTAATCTTGATTTGTTGTCCAAAAATTTTTTAGCAAAAAAGTCGGCGCTATGTTTTAACTGCACCTGCAAAACAAATATTTTACTTTTGCTTCAAGCATCATGAAATTTCAAGCGCCTTATCGATGCTATCATTATTTGAAATCATATCTCACAATTACCCTCTTTCTTCCTTGTTCAACAATTTTTCTGCATTTCGCTACATTAGCACTGGTGAATAGATATTGTTCTTCATCATTCGTTTTGTCCTTTCCATCCTTAAATAGTTTCAAAAGATGTGGAATAGTCCAAGAGATCATTCCTTTTCTTGATAGAAAATACACATGAAAATTCCAATTATTCACTTTCATTCAATTCAGTATTTTTCAAGTGTGAAATCAGAAAACTTACTTGCAATATGAGTTCATTACTAAAAATTATGTCGGTCTCTGATTCTCCACTACTGAGAATATCGTTTTCCATTTTCTTCACTATAAAATTTTCGCCTTATTTACTTTCAGTCTATTAGTTTACTTAGCTAATAGATGAGAAATGGAATTTCGTGTTTTTGGATCTAAAACACTTCATACATTGTTAACTAGAATAAACATGTAATTCTTAAAATTAAATTACAAGCAAATAATTAAATAATCACCTGCAGTGTTTATGTCCCGTAATTTACAAAATTTATAAACTACAGCTGAACTTTCTTTGCTTTTAGAATCGTCCTGTAAGTACCTATAAAATGCTTATTAGTTCTAAGCAATTTTCCAACATAATTTATTGTTCTTTTTCTCCTTCAGAGAAGACCAATTTAATGAGCAATTTAAAAATTTTTTAATATAATTTTTTCTGCAACTAAAACCGGATCACAATGACACATACGAAGAAAAACATAGGGCAGAAACTGCACGACGAGCGAATGCATTTCTTCCAGATGACTTAATGTACTACGCTTGTACTTTAATTATTTATTTCTTTAAATTTTCGGAATTTCAGCCATTTGCTAGCAAGAACTAGGCTTTTAAATGTATTCTTGTCTTCAGGCCTTTGCTAAAATGACAGCTGGAAACAACAGATGGATAATCTAGTTTCGAATTTAAGTTCAGAAAAAGTAAAATTCAATCTTATAAGTCGAAATGAATTCACGCCTCAATGATAAAGGTGTCATTGTCGAAAGGAATATTAAGAGTAATTGCAAATAAAATTAATTTCGATAAAATAGAAAAAATTCCGAAGAATCTGATGAAGTAAAAATAATCGAAGTACAAGCGTAATAGATTAGTATCAAACTAAAACTGATACCTCCAACAGAAACGTTAGGCTGAGTAATACCTCTGATTCCTCTTGTAACTTTATCATTCACATAATCTCTCAATTCAATATCAACAATTTGTTGTTTATTTCAAGACTAATTCATTTCATTATCTCTAAAAAAAATCTTCGGAATCCTGATCGATCGCCCTATAAGCTCCAGTAGAAGTTACTTGATTTAAAATCCTAATTTTCCAGAAATCCAGTAGCAAAAAAGTTTTGGCTTACTTCTTGTGAATCCTGCAAAGTTGAAATGCAATTGAAAAATAAGCATACCGACTTAAAGTAATTTCTGTGTAGGGACAAGGCATAGTGTTACAATCCATTCTTGCCGGCATTCGCACTAGAAATTCTTCACTGAACGATTTTTTTACTGTAATTTAAGTATAATTATTGAACGAGATCTCGACTTCAAATTTTTTGATTTAGACTCTTAAATTTTGCTAAATCACTAAGTTTTAATCTCTTTGATTGACTTACAGAAACAGCATTTTTAATCACTATTTACTAAGTAACACTGGGTATTTTTGGTAGACAAAGCAGAGAAATTTAATTCTGCCTTCCGAAAGCGTATCAGGGTGAAAACATTGTGATTCATTTTAAAAATCTTTTTGTACATTTACTCATTAAACAAGTACAAATAAATGGCATAGGCAAGTTTATTACAAGTCACAATCTCTTGAAATTCCCAAATTTGATTAATTTACTTGTACTGGAAGTTTCTTCTTCTGAAATATCAGTATTGTCGGAGTACTGCTTAAGTAACTTTTGCATTCCATTTTTGGGATTTTCATTATCAATTTTATGGGAATGGAGTGCGGTTATTTTTGAAACTGCAGTGACAGTATCGCTGAAAATAGCAATAAAGAAATGTTTAGATTAACCAAAACGAAGGGGATGATAATGATATCCAGTACTGATAACGTGATAATATGATAGGAAAGCTGAAATAAACTGTAGGTTTTACAACAAAGAATCTGTTTATTCTCTTACTGATATTAAGCTGAATTAGTTGGCATTGAAAATTGTTTAAAATATCTCATTATATTGAATAATTAGTGAAATGGGATTTTAATATTGAGTGTGAAAAAGTTCGATAAAGTATTTTTTCTTGGGATATAATTTTTACTTGCAACTGTTACTATCTACTGCAGCTTGAGCTTGAGGCGCGGAATGGATTTGTTTTATCTCTATTTGCCTCGTTATTTATGATCATATCTCTTATTAGTGGCTTGTAAATACTTGGAAACTAAGTGAAAAATACTGAAATAAATAAAGATAATCCGATAAACAACTGAAAAGCATACTTCAGCTTTTCATTCTTTTCTTTGCTCGAATTTAGTTCTTTGGTATCAGAAAAAATTGCTAGCTGCGATTTTGACATTTCTGTTGCTTCTGCTGAAAAAACTTTTAATATCACTCTTCACTGATAAAAAATTTGAATGTATGCTTATTTTGGCTTCCGTATTATACGGATTGATTCTTTTGTTATATCAACTGCATTTAGGGCGCTCATTCCACTATACATTTGCGTTTTAAGATTACGCTCTTGTATCATTTTCTTCATAGCAGATATCATGTGTAACTACGAATGGATAAACTCATGTCCTGTAGTTCATATATTATATACTCAAGCATACTTGGAGAGATTGAAGGAACGATCGAAACTCCTTCTTTTTAACGCCACTCCTAACAATTTATGAAATGAAATTAAAACTTGAGACTTGAAAATTGGCTACAATTTTCAAATGAAAGCTTTTCAAATTTTCAGAAAGTGGAATTTTTTCAACTTTCAATTTAATCGTTAGAAAATAAATTACACATTTCCAGCAAATTCTCATTGTCAGGACAAGCTGAAGAAAAGAGAATTTTTTTCCTCTTTCGCTTGATTTGGCTCATTTTAGTCGAAAATTTCTGACTACCTATCAAAATTATAAACTACATTGAATCCTTTCCCTCAAATATGGTCAATTCAATATTATGAGCAAATCCAACATGTTGGTCAGAAACTTCCACAACTTATTATTATGCTCCACTTTCTAAAGCATAATACGGTTCCTAGCCCTTGCGTATCCGGTTCTTAGTCCTAACTCTTGCTTTATTTTAACTTTAGTAGTAAGATATTGACCGCTAAGAGACCCTCCAGAAACCTCCTTTGTCATATTCCATTCACTCCATTCCAAATCGCCATTGCAATAGTAAAAGACCAAAGGAATAAAAAGGCGAAATTCTCAGTTTTTTTTTTTTTTTTGAATGGTCAATCGATTTAAGAGGACCTCAAATTCTTTTTTAGATCGATTTTTTCTTTGAAGCTATCGCAGATTATTGGAACTGTAAAAATCAGGATTTATGAAATAGTATAAGTAGAGGACCGGGTAAGCAAACAACTAAACTGAAGTACTGGGAACACCTTGAACTCATTGACGCAAACTATTTTAACTTGAAATTATGATTTCCACTGATGAAAAATTATTATTAGACAAACTTAAGACAAATATATGTAATTAAATGAAAAGATAGGAAAAACGAAATCATCTGTTTAATTTTATCGGAATTCGAAGTGTTGTTTCTCAGACTTTCTAAAAACCAAAATTTGCGAAATTTAACCCTTCCTTCTTCAGAAAAAATTGTGAATTTTTTAGTTACCATAATACGAATTTAAAAAAAATAAAATTGTATCTTTTACTGTTCTGTAAATATATGAAATAAGAGAACTTTATTGTCGCGGTTGGAGCGTCCTCACATTTCCCTTTTTTAACTAATTGAAAAGGAAGTTTACTTGACATAAGAACGAATTTGTCAAGCAATCACTTTGTATTTGGAAATGCTTTCATTTCCATCTTTCTTTTTCTTTTTACTCATTTTCACGCTTGTTTTCATCTATTAATACGAAAACTAATATATGGCAGATTGTTATGTTATCTTTCTCTTTCTTTTCCAACGCTGACATTGTAATTAGGATTAAGCAAAAAGAATTAATCAATTTGTAATGAACAAACCGATCCCAATTACCGCATTTTGATCACTGTAATTGAAATTGCTGACAGCTTGCGTTTCTTCGACTAATCTAAAATTAATGAGAAAAGAAATCAATAAAATTGCACTCGAATTCTAGAAAATATTGCCTCAAACCATATGTCAGAAACAGTTCAGACAATACAGAATTTTTCATTTTTTGAAAACAAACTAAACCTTTTTAGTGGCTGTAGATATGAACAATTCTGTCTTCTAGATAAATTTTGTCTTCGACGTAAAGCAATCATTATCCTAAAATATCTTTTGTCTGAATAAAATGATTACAGTTACTAAGCAAAGTCTCTTATAAGAAAGAATTTAGTAAAACAATTCTCTAAATTTTTCAAGTTATTTGAAAAGGCTTTTAACAGGATATCTAATGACTAGGACAAGTGTCAATAAAAAACAGTTTTGGGATTAAACAATAACAAAATCGAAAGTACTAACCTAATATAAACGAATAGAACAATAAAACAGGGTATTACGAAACTAATTATTGAAGAGGATATTGAAAATATTGGATTGTAGAAGCGACATTCGTACGGATCGACATCCGGTGGTCGGATATTCACACCTATGATTAAAGGGCCATATGAAATTTTGAACTGATTTCTTGTAGTTTTCGAGTAAATCAATCAATTTGAATTGGTAGTAAATATTCTTCTTGAATTCTTCAGACTAGCAAAAATTTTGATTCAAATCGATTACATCAGAAAAGAAAAATTGCTTGGAATTGAGATAGTGATAACTTACCAAGGACCATAGGACTAGCAAGTGCAAGGGAAATGACCCAGATGGCGACCATAATAAAAACAACCCGTTTCGTATCATGGGATTTGTGCGAATAACTTATAGGATGAGTGACAGCTCGATACCTATAATTGAGAAATTAAACTTCCTGTGGTTCCTAAGTTCAAATGAAGATTGTACTACTTTTTAGCAAGTTTTCATTAGTACTGGTATTTTTTACCAGCATTATTAAAACTATAAATGCAGCAGTAACTAGTTAGCCACTTATTTTAGAAGAAAAATGAGCTTAACACTGACATTTCAACTTTAAACTGAGAACTTACCATACGAAATTCATTTTTAATCGATTAAAAATTTATTTTTTGTTTGATGTACAGCTATTTCTGAGTATGGCAGAAAAAGTGAACTGATAAATTGATTTCAATGGCACTTTAGTAAATCAAATATGTAAATGATTGTCTATATGTTTAGAATTTTCTGGAGCCTTTTGACATTGAGTTTTTGATAATGAGTTTTTAACTTTTTGGAGCTTTTTGATAGCTTTTTGAAACTGGTATTGAGAATTATGTTACCTATCAAAACTAATGACTGTAAGTATAAGTATAGACGCAGTACTGCAGGCAACATCACTTGCTGAATATATATCACACATCATCGACCCGAGGAACCAATAACCACCCTGTACCTGAAATGGAATATATTTTATAAGGAATAAAAATGATCTTCGAACTATAATGTCATGAAAAGAAAAAGAAAACTTTGTGAAAGTAAAGTATTTATGACTCAGTGGTGACATTTCATGAATTTTGAAAATCAATTAAACATCAACTATTCTTGAAATACAAGAAGGTAACTTAATTGTGAATAAATTAATTTTAGCATTATTCAACTTACTTTTCTAGAATCACTACTTATATTTAAAATAACGTTTTTCTTACGAAGAGGGATTGTATTATGTGTGGATGGAAATGATTTTAGAATCGATGGAAATGTTCTCTTCGCCAGTTATCACATCATTTGATTAAATAACTATCACGTCATTTGACTAAATAATTAGTTCTCACATTAATTATCCTTTAAAACTCCATCCAAAAAGTTAACCTCATTGAAAATTGTTTATACTTCCTGAATTTCACCACAAAAAAACAAATGGAATTTTGGAATTCATTGGTTAGTGTTGCCATTGAAGCGATTAACGGAACATTAATTTTTTAACCATATAAGATATCTCACTATTTATATTTCTCCCATTCCGCATTAGTTAAACATTTCAATTATTATAGTTTTGTGACTAATCACTTGGCCAATTCTCTTCTTTAATTTCACTGAATCTTATTTAAATAATGATCACAAAAGAGAAGCATAGAAACTATCGTTCCAAATAAGAAAAAACAAACAAAACAAGATGGTGTTTCTATTTAAAAAAAAAAAAAAAAAAAGAGGAAAACAAAAAAATCTAGCTTTATTTCAAAAATAGAAGTGGAAATTCAACATAATTGCTAAATATGAGAATAATGGTAGACTAATTATGCGCTCCTTGACTTAATGTCACTGATTAAGCTTTCATTTGTGATCCATCCAAAAATTTGACATTTTCTCATACTTATGTTTATGATTATTTTAGCGTGATCGATTGCTAAGTCTTATTAATGCTATTTCTTGTGGCTCAAGTCCCTAGATACCTTGTTTGGCTTCACTTTTCGATACGTAAGATTGACATTATCGAATTGTTTCCCGCTAATAAAAGGATGATCTCTGTATCCTAAACGTGTTAACTTTGAACTGGGATTCGATGAATAATTTATCATAATTGCTTTTGAAGAAATTATAATTTCTTCCGTTCTATCACAATCGCTACCAGCATTTATTTGTTATAAAAAAGAAAATTTAGTTTAAATTTACGATTAGAATACTGAAATAAGTTTTCTTGTAATGTTTATTGTGTTAAAATTGTCGATTTCGGTTTTAAATCAATATAAAATGGAATGGAAACTCACATGGACATAAACGGCATAGGGCATAACAAAAAGCCCAACTAGGAGATCAGCAACGGCCAAGCCAAAGATTAGGAAATTAATGGCAGAATGAAGAGTTTTAAAGCGTAGTACGGCAATAATTACCATTGAATTGCCCACAACAGTAATAGCCAAAATAATTAAAAAGAATAATCCAGAAATGTTAAGTTCACGATCTAGATTAGCTGATTTCTGCAAGCAGTGCAATACTGTTGAGCCGCTGATACAACTGCTTATATTCATGGTATTATCAGTATCATTTTTGGCAGATATCAGGTCCATCTGTTTTAAATCAATTTCGGGAACGATTTTAGCAAAAGCTTTTAATGGCAAAAATCAAAGTGCTATTTTGGCATCTATCTATGTTTGCCTTTCTCAATGCATTCATGTATCTGAAAAGTAAAATACGGTTGGTAGTTCACCCAACACACAAAAACACTCTATGCGATCATCCGACTTGTATGGCAATATCTGTTCTGAAGCATCAGTGTTTGATTTTTTGCTGACATACACAGTCACATTGCCACTAAGGAATCCTTTATAGAGAATGACAGTGTCAATATTGGATGTATAACTTGAGAAGGATGATAGCTTCCAACGATGTTTTCTGTAATAAATATAGAAAGAAAAAGTAATTTTCCAAATAATCTGCTAAATTTGTATTGCCAAAATGTCGGTTCTGTCCAATTTTGCACTGAGTAGATTGGTCATAGAACTTCAAGTCTTGGAAATTATAGCCAGCCATATCATTTTAGCTTGTTATTTAATACGAATAATCGAAAAGGATACCGGAACAAGCAGAGAAAAAAACGGAAAGATTTGCAGAGAGCACAATATATATTGCTGAAGGCAACTAACAACTCAAAGATTACTTAATGGATTGGCTAGCTGTCTAAAAAACGGACTTAATAGATTGGCAAGCTGTCAGGAAAACGAATTTGTAAAAGTATAACAATAATCATAGTGTATAACGATCGACTAAGAGAAAAAAAAAAAAAAAAGCAAGCTTGATGGAAATATATAAGCCTTCCTTAAACGATTACGGTGAAAACAAGGAGGGACAGGAAGAAATTGATGAAATTGCATATGAATAATTAAAACAGCAAAAATATTCCAATATAACTGACAAACTCATCAAATTGTAATTGTAATAAAATTTTCTTTTGGATTGGATAAGTGCCACAGAAGGCTGAAATAAAGAGGAGAAAGTAAAAGGAAAGAATCCTGAATTGCCATTATATAAGAGGTACGAAAACACCAGAAAGTACAACTGCTCAGTGTAAAGAATCTGGAATGCCACAATTACCGCTTGCAACGACGACCGGCTGATTGTTCGATTTCCAGTTGAAATGAACAATTGACGGGATATCGTGCTTCTTCCTCATTGTTGATAATTAACAAAGTTATGTAACAAAATGAGACTATTTTGAACTGGAAAAAATTTTGAAAAAAAATATAAGTGATTGACAGATGAATAATAAAAAAGAAAAAGGAGAGATGGTTCATCCATCATCAATACGATATGACAGATTCTTCAAAACATTCTAGGATTAAGGATTATTAACAGCGGATATATTATCATTGCAATAGCGAATCATTAAGGGAATGAATAGAACATCACATTTTCCTTTTTGTAATTTAGGACTAAAGGAAAGGTGTATATCTATGAAAAGAAAAATTGAAGAATTTTAAAAAACATTTGAATCTTTGAAGAAATTACCAGTAAGTACTGCAATAAAAAATTATTAATTTTAAGCTCAGCATTTTTCAAAAACTCATGAACAAAGTAACGATGAAGATATTCACTTGATTGCTAATCATTCTACGGTAGACATATCAGAATCACTTTCTGTAATAAGAAATTGCAACTTTGAGAAATCGCTGGCAGCATGAATAGATTTTTTCAGTGAATTTTTTTTTTTTTTAAATTTACAGAGGGATAATTAAGAAAAATAGCCATTTATAATTCCAGACCAACAATATATGAACACACTTCCATTACAGTTTGCTCACTCACCCTGTATTACCCAGAATGATATTGGAGACTTTCATTTTCAATAGAAAACAGCGAAAGTATCTAAAAAGCATAGAAAGAATTTGCAGAAAAATGGCTGGAGAAGAATTTTGCTTTAGTTTTCGATCTAGAAAACACTGCAAAACAATTTGGTAAGATAAATACTAGCATGAAGTTAGCTTCATACATTGTACATTTTAAAACGAAGAAAAAAAATTGAGTACAATTCATCGGGGATTCATAATGATGCAAGAAAGGAAATCAATGAAGCAGAAGAGTGAACTTTAAAGCGACCTTGAAGCGCTGCATAACAACGCTTCACCTTTAAATATTTTTAAAGCTTTTATTTAATTTTGAAGCGAGAAATAATAGTTCATTGGGAATTTTTTAATTAAAAACAGAAGTGGTGACGTATATTCCTTGATGAAGAAAGAAGAAAGCTCAAAAAAACAAATAAACGGGCAGTTGTTTTTCGATGTTTCGGGAACACATATATTTTTTTTATTTTTTTACCTCTTTTTTATATCTACATATATTTTTTTCTTTGATATATATTTTCTTTACATCTTCTTTATACTGATATGTAGTAGTTTTTAACTACACTACCCTGTCATTTATCTTCTTTATATCTACACTTTATTTTTTTAGTTAATCGAAACATCTACTGTTATTTTTCTCTTCTAGCTTGAATTAATGCGTAATTGGATTAGGCTTTGTGAAAACTAGCTATGTATCAGAAAAACCTTAAGTCTATCCAAATATAAAAACAATGACGAGAAAAAAACGCTTGCCTTACTTACGTTTCCATTGATTAATAAATTGATTAGACAATCTCAGAAAAATAAAGAATTTTAATGAAATGCTAGGAAATAAACTTTATTTAGTGCATTTCAGCATAAACTATTTGATGATATACGTAACTAACCATCCTGTGTAAATTCAAATACGATTCACCAGACCAATCTTTAAAATCAAATTTGAAAATTTATTTTCACTAGGAAGCGACAAGTACTATGTCATCTGTTGCCATGATCAAATTATTATTTTGAATCTGAGGATTAGTTCTCTGATGATTTCATGATTTGAAATAACGTTTTAACAACCCTTAAAAAATAAGCAGAATAAAATTAGGAGGGTGGGGGGAAAAAGAAGATAGACGAGGAAGATGTTGTTCTACAGCGCTTATCTTACCTTTTACAGAAATAATTTGAAATTGAAATGGCTGTTTCACTTTCAGTAGGATACTAAGAACAAGATTAAGAATGGCAGGGTAATGTTATAATTACATCAGTAATGTTCCAAATATACCTGCAGAACACATAGCAGCAAGGAAACTTACCATTAGAAACTATGGTTTTCAAACTGTTGCTAAAAAATTAAAAAGAATGACAATGAATGGCTGAGCCTAAGGTAGCTGAGCCTAAATCTTACACTGCAGATTACTGCTTAACATTATTGATCTTCAAAAAAGAATGAAAAAGAAAAGGAAAATGGAAAAATCTTATCATTGCTAGAAATATCTAATAAATTTTTCAGTTTTCAGCATCACTTCATTATTAGAATCTCATTTGCAGCGCTTATTTATTTTAAAATTCCTTCGAAAATTAGAATTATTAAACTAAAATGACGAAGTTAATGAAAAAGTTCAAAAATGCTGAAAATTTTTTTACCACCTGGAAGGAGTAAAGTACAAATGCAAGGAAATGTGCATTAGAGTTAAAAATTTTTGAAGAATTGAATTTAATTTCATTTACCAACTAAAATTTATTTCATTTACCAACTAAAATTTCATTTACGAATTTGACGGAAATCATGTAATGGATTAGTAATGACCATAAAGGAATAAATTGAGCGAGAATTTCATTTAGAAGAAAGACTTGCTCAATTTTTTTAACATTATTTTTTAAAGAAATTCCATTTTATATCGTGGGGAGCGACACCAACATGAATAATCGTGATACTTTTTATCCAGTATTAACTAAATCTTCCTTCATTTTTCCAATATTTTATGATTTCATACGAAAAAAGTTAACATATGAAAATTAATTTCACGAGTTAAAATGTTAACCTAAATTCTAGAGAAGATAATGAGTAAAGAGTTTAACACCAAATTGAAGAAAATTTGGTAAACAAATCCTATTAAAACGATTTGAATTCATTCATGAAGCAAATCTAAATTCTGCGATGATGAGCATTTGTTTGTATAACAACAAAACGATTTCAATTTCACAGTGAAATGGAATACAGTAATTTCAAAATACAGTCAGTCATCACTTATTCCTTTTTTCCTCATTAAATCCTTTTCAGTTAAAAAATTGCTATTGTGTGTTTATATTCCGTCTTATTTCATTTCTTAGCTCAGGACTTTAGATGCCCTCAATATCTATTATCACTTCCTTGTAAAATATTTTCGTATGTCGTAAACTTCCTTGATTTTTCGCATCTTTTTATTTTGCTGCGAATGATTGATGAATTGAATTTGATTGCACAAGGACCAACATTGATTCGAACCATGCATTCCTGTGCTCGTCAGACATGCCTCAATTTAAAAAAAAGCGGAAACGAAGTTATAGAATTTTTTGAATGCTCATGCAATAATTTTCCATTTTAAATGGATTTGAATTTGTCTCAATAATGAAGTGATTGCAGAAATTTATTTCCAAAAACATTGGGCGTGCATTTATTTTGATGGAAATCCTTTCAGTTCTACCGGATAAAAGTGCAATATTATTCAAACCGTCTCCAAAAACACTTTCTATATCGATGATCTATTAACTTCCGTTATCGATGATCTATTTTAACTCAGGAAATACAGATCTACTGTAAATCACTCTGAAAGTCTCCTCTACAGCATGTCATATGTAATGTTGGACTTTAAAAATGCTCTTTCAGTTCAAATACATCGGTTCTAATAACTGGATCTCTCTTGAATCCTAATCAATCTTAAATAAGTATTTTTACACTTTATGAATAACTATAAATCCTCACCTAGACCTTTAAGATATTTCCTAGCGCTTTTTTGACAAAACTTTTGGAGAACATTTTTCCAAACAACAAAAAAAACATATATTAGAATACATGAAACCAAAATAGAACTCATATTCACGATATAAAATACAATTCCTTACTCCTTTTATCCGATTGAATAATTATAAAATGCTTTCCTTTTGTCATAAAAAAAGTTTCAACATTTTAAGCACCACAATAGTGTCCTAAAAACTCCGATTATTTATTGTCCTTCTTTCATTTTCAAAACACGGCTTCTCGAGAACTTTTTAACATAAAAGTTAATTCGTTTAGCATTAAAATATACTTACATACGACAACACTGCTTTCAAAATAACCTCCTTGTAAGCTAAACAAGAAAAAAGCTCCCACTGCTCAAGACAAAATATCTTGTCAACAAGAGGTTGCTAAAAGGAAAGCATCTAAATTTGGAGGACTCACTGAAACAATTTTACTTAATTTCAATATGCTAAATAATTGCTTAAAATATAATTGACAATTCGATGCACTCTGACTTTTTTTCAATTTTTTTTTTTTTTCAAAAACACCAGAAAAAAAATAAAAGACTGGCAATTACCTCATAAATTTGCAAAACCTGAATGGAAATTATAGGAACTTTAAACTTTAACAAGGGAAATAATTTCATTCGTACGAGCTAAAAGCTGGAGGACAAACAAACGACATTTTGTCAATTAATACAAAATGCCAGGACAACATTCACCAATATCCACCCAACCGTTTTGTGCAATGACCGTTACCGTATTGGTAACGTTTTTCTAATATATAAAAGTTAGCAGTGTGAGTAACACCTCACAAGTAATTACTGATCCAAATAATTTATATACTACATGAAATTTTGTAGCTACTTGCGAAATTTAGAAAATAATTTTCAGTTCTTGTCTCTACCGAAAGGCAAAAAGAAAACTTTAGAAACTTTGTTTTAAGCCAATTCTGCGATGGATTTAAAGAAAAACTTTATCAATTTAACCGGTAAGTGAAACAAACATTCATAATCTTTCCGTATGCAAAAAACATGAGATAAATGTTGAGTTTCTCCTGAGATATTGAAATTAGATTGATATTAAAAAAATACTCCCATACATTTAAAATATTCATTATTATTTCGCTGGATTCTACAGTGAAATGAAAAGTTATTGAAGAAAGTGAATATCCATTTGTACCGGAATTATTTTTTAAAAACTTTGGGATGAGATGCGAAATGAACGAGAAACTTTCACGTGCGACATGAAGCAATACATAAAATTCATATTAGTTTTGCTTTTTCTTCACTGGACGATATTCAGCAACCACAACTGCGTGATCTCTTTCATATGGTTCTAGCGTCACTTGCTCACGTGGTTTGAACTTTTCCTCTTTTAGTTTATTTACTTCACCGGCAAACACTGCTTCTGGTGCTGCTGTCGAGTCAATGCAATTAGCCTAAATAAAAATTATTAGGCAATCTGTTCTTTGTTGATAAGAGCTCAAAATGCCATGAAAACTGATTCATTTTCTCAGCAGGTAAAAAAAATTCGAGATGTATTATTACTGGAAAGTTCAGTATTCTGAAAATCACAGAAACTAATGAGTTTCGAATGTTTGTTTGACTAAGTTTTTAGCTCTATCATTCCCCATTTATTTGAAGCTATTCTCTTCACGAAAAGAAAAGCAGTTAATTCTGAGTGATTTTTCCAAACAAATTGCACGGTTTTATTGGCTCTTTTGATATTTACACACGAAACTAACTTTTGTTTTCCCAACTAAGAAAAATTTTACACCCGACCACTACACTACCATAGAAAGATAAAATTTAATCTGAAAGCATTCGAGAAATCTGCAAGGAAAAGAGGCAGATTCAGTGGCAAAAAGTTCCGGACTTAACTTTTTAAGAGAGATAACATTCTTGACTAAATGAGTTGGTGACCTTAGATTTTGTTTAGACTTCCACGATCTCCATGGTTAAAGAACAAAAAATCAATTTAGAATGCAAGAAAATGTAAGCATTAATATCTATGCAAATATGTTTCTCGCTACATAAACAAACTACAGTTGATATAGAAAACAATTCCTTTTTTCTTTAAGGTCTATGTTAGTTTTAGAATGGCGTTCCGCATAACTAAATAATATCGGATGTCATCGAATCTTAAAATGCAACCACATTATGTGAAGGAAGATTTAGATAAAATTTTTGATTAGAAAGACTCAATAAATTAATAAAGGCAAAGAGAAGCAAACGAACCTTAATCGAAATTACAGCATGACCACCGTTTTTCAAGAAATGGTGGGCATTTATTGCAACAATTCTAGCTTGATCTGGCTGAGCTACATCAGAAAATATTGTGTCCACTACTCCTGTAAGACTCCATTTAATCATTAGAACTAAAATCCTAAAAAAATTAAAGGAACTAAAATGTAGAAAAATAACGGTTACATAAATAGCCACATACCAACAAGCATCCTGTATTTTTGAGGATGACGAGCATCATCTACAATGGGAATAATATTTGGCCTTTTTTTTGCTACATTGAGCAGATCTCGACCGGATCTATGAGAAAATTCCACGGCGTAAACCAAACCATCCTGAACAAGTATTTTAACACATCTTGATGTAGAGTTCATTCGTTGATAGCAATCCCAATCAAAGAAAGAAATGGAACTTACCGGACCAACAATATCAGAACAGTGGGATACAGTAGTGCCTGATGCAGCACCCAAATATAGAAGTTTCGATCCTGGTTTGATATGTATATCGTCTAAGCCACCAAGTATTGCAGCTGCCAATTTCGATCGGAAAGGATTCCAAACCCGATATTCAACTTTCTCTTTATCGTCGTTTTCAACAGATACTTTTTTTTCACCGTATACTGATTCACCAATAACCAAGTTCCGAGTACCCAATGCATCCTCTTTGCCTTTTACGATAAAAACACCTGGGTTTGAAAAAAGTATAAAAAATAAATGTAACAACTCCAAAAAGCACTTATTATTTCAAAAAAGCAAACGTTCCTCTAATGGAAGCATTAACTGAAAACAAAAAAAAAAGAAATTATGGAAAAAAAATAAAAGCCAATGTAAGCGAATAAAACTAGGTGTAATAAGAATGTTTCAGCTGATGAAAAGTTGGATGTTTTGTGCTGTATAAAGCAAAGACTAAGAAGAAATATTATAAAGACACTAACCTTCATGTCGGTGTGGCTCGATTATGACCTTTCTACCACCACGCATTCCTCCACGTCTTCCTCCTCCTCCTCCTCGAGGACTTCCACGAACACGTGGTGATCGTCCTCTACTGCTGTAAATAAAGAAGTGATAAAGCCTACCATCTATCTCTTCTAAAATTAATTATTGAGTAAATGCTATTCCTAAAATCATTAGAAGCTTACAAACAAGTCAGGAACCAAAAAAAGATTCAAATTTAATTTCAGATGAACAGATAATTTACAGCCGACTAACATGAATACCAAAAAATTTCAAGAAAAGTAAACCAACCTTCCGCGACTGTCACCTCCACCCCCACCGCGGAAACCTCTTCTACCACCGCCACTACTTCGTCTGTCACCAAAATTTCCCATTCCAGAGTCGTTTCTATCTTCAAAACCACCTCGACCTAGAACTCAGCATATTAATGTATATGAGATACCGTCGAAATTACCTCCATATTCTGACGCATGTAGAAACAATCAGAATCTTAGTTTAGAAAAAAAAGATCACCACCTCCTCCTCCTCCTCGCGGTGATCCACGAAATCCAAATCCACTACCTCTTAATGATCCTCGAAAGCCACCAACCCCACCTCTCGATGAACCTCGAAAGCCAAATCCATCTGAAAAATATTGAGCAATGGATTCATACATGCTGACCAATAGAGCACCCAAAAAACAAAGAGATCAAATTATAGATCAATCATTACTCGACTGAGTAGCTCAAAAAAAAAAAGCACAAAAACTTACTGATGTTGGCGCCTCCTCTCGATATATGAGCTGGATAACCCATTATATAATTGTCTGAAATTACAAATAATGATAGCAAAAACTAAAACATTGCACATATAAAAGGAACAGAATTCTATACAGCAAAATTTCACGAAATTTCAATTTTTGAATATTTATCAAAAATAAAGACAAAAAGGTAAAAGATTGCCAGAAAGAGAATAAGCATTAATATCAGGTAACAATCATAAAGGATTTAGTTTAAAATAGGATGGAAATAATAGCCAATCTCGCACAGTTCACCCGACATTCGAGATATCCGCGAAGTCACAACACAGACAACCTCTTTCAATATAAAATGATATTTTCGGATATGAGACTGTCCCGAGAAATCCTACGACCTCTCCCGTCCAGCCTAAACTCTTTGTACAGCGTTTTTCACAGTGTGACTTTACACAATTTGCAAATTTATTCAACGATGATACAGCGGTTTATTATAACTATTCAACGATGATACGGCGGTTATTATGATTGATAAAAGAGAACTCGGGAATTTCTCTCGAATTTCACACTTTTTCTCAAACATTTACTGCGGAATTAGTCCTACTCTTTGCTTCTCTTCATGAATAACAAGTATTTTGCTTTCAGAAAAGAGCAGTTTCTTTTCTCAAAGGTTTCAGATAAATAGCATATTTTCTATCATTTTTTTTTTTTTTTTTAAATATTACGCTTCAGCCTCAATCCTGTTTTTATTTCCACATAGTTGTCTTCCGGAACAATAGTATTGCAACTGAGAAACGTGACAGGAAAAGGTGATTTCAGGAAGTTCGGAATGGATTCTGATGAAGAGTGTCCTTCTCGTCGTGTAAAAGAACTATTACCAGCGACAGGTGTATTGACCAAAGATGGCATTCCCTTTTATCATTTGAGACGATATGCATTGAAAGCAGCTCATCTACAGCGGATCAAGCAGTGTGGTTTGTTTTCATTTCTTCCTTTCGTTGGAGAATTTTTATTTGATCGTAAAATGTAGAATTAAATGAAAAATTGAAATAATATTGAGTATTTGCAAACTGGGAAACGATAGTTGACATATTCTTATAAGGCGCATTTCCGAAGTATGCATTTCAAGACATTACTTTTTCTAGTTTATTTTTTACAAAAATTTTAAGATTTTTTTAAGGAATCAAATTAAAAAATGGGCAATTTTCAAGTGAAGAAAATGAGCGACTAAAAATGGTTTGATATATTTTCTTGATATTTTATCACATTTTTTAACAAGGCATGATTGGGATGTTATAGTCTCTGCGATTGTTCATAATTGCCGCTCTGGTATATAAGAGATCTTCGCTTTTTGAAAGAGTTTCTCAAATCTCTTTCGGGCACATTCGAGAAATGATTGGATTTTTTTTAGAATTGGGAGAAATATGCATCAGCAAATAATGTCGAATCCAGTCGAGCTTATGAATTTGCAGGTGGATTTAGTAGGGAAATGAATGCTGATGATCGGATTAATTTGTTAGAATTTCAGAACAAAACGAATTTTGTCCCCGTAATGTGTAAGTAATTTCTCATATATTGGAAGAAAATGCTTTATATTATCATTTTATTACTGTTTCAGTTAAAATATTTCATGAACTCAATGTTACTGAAAATACTTCATGAACTTAGTGTTACTGAAAATATTTCAGAACTCAGTGTTATTGATCATTAATAGAGAAGTAGTTTCCATTAAAGACTATTGAGCCCTTTCTGCGTTAAAACTTTCATTATTTAGATTTAACTGATCACTTTTACATTTATTGTTTTCACTCATTATAGCTCTTTCAGGTAAAGGATTCGATGATCGAACAGGGCGACAGGTCATCAGCAGAATGCTAATTATATATCATCCGGGGGAAAAAAAAAGGTATTCACTATGTTTTCATCTACTTTTCCAGTTGTTGCTAAGACATCTATTAGCGCTTTTGGAGAAAACATCATTATAAAAGGTGGGGATATTGAATGATTTCGTTTATGGAGAGAATTAAAAATATATGATTTTAGATTATATGGTAGAAATTCTCTTCCAAATTAGAATATGTTCCGCAGAAATAAATCTAAGTGATTGTTATTTTTGTAAACACTTGTCTTTTCAAATGAATGTTTGTTTTTCATGCAAAGACCAGAATGGAACGATGAACTAGAGAAACAGTTTGAGAAGTTGTATGCTGAAGGTTGCTCATCTCGAGCTATAAGTATGCGCTTGCAACGATCCAAAGCCGAAGTGGATTATCGAATTAATGTGTTGCGAAGGAAAACAGAAAAGCCATCTGATTTTGACGACTGTGACATTGAATTAGCCGATAGTACGCGACAAGTTCTTTATGGTATTATAGTTTTGATGTTTTTCCTTAGAATAGTTATGGGAAAATATATGTGAATTATGATTATTCATTAAGTATGCAATCATATATTGTATTTTTTTTTTAAATTAATACTACCAAAAACACTTAATTAGTATGTGTAGAAAGCAGCAGCATTTTAATTTTTGAAGGTTTTGTAACCAAATGGTTGTTTCGTAAAAATTGTCCTTCCGAATTAGAAGAGATGTTACCAGAAAAGCAAACGTGGAATGTGGCTGATTTTGCTTTGCTACAAGATCAGGAAAAGGCCATGTCATATTTACCCTGGTTCTCACTTACTTGGAAGATGTTACGTCCTGTTCCTGTAATCAAGAAATTTTGGTACTAGTTTTTATTCTTAAATAAATGTTATATAGGTCATCTTTCTAGGAAGGATTGTGTTATTTAAAGTGAAATTATCGGATTTTTTTCTTCCATACTGTGTCTTTTGCATATTCATATGTATCTTTTGCTACCTAAGTGCTAGTTTTCTATCTTCAACTTTTGCTCCTTTATAGATTCATTATTTTGGTAATCTCTTCTTACACCGCTGTAACGCGGGAACGAAAACGTGCTTAAATTATGACATAAACTGAGCTGGAAGAAGCATTGCATTACATGTTGATGTGCTCTGACTTTCTCTGTCATCGGAAACGAATTTTTATTTTTATTACAGGTCGAAAGAAGTCGAAAGATTACGCGCAGCATGCAGAAGATTTAGTGGAGATACAGAAAAAGCTACAAATTTTTGTATGCCAACACTTCCTCTAATAAGTGTTGACGAATACAAGCGTGCTCTTAATTTGTTTTTGGAACAAAAACCAATGTTTCCTAGCCATGTTGATATTGAACAATTGCAGAAAAGGTACGAGCTTCAGCTATTCTTAATATTTTAATGTAACTCAGTGATAATCATTGATTGCGAATAGTGACTTTCTGGGATTCTGTATTTGATGTTTATATTTTAGGATTTGCAAAAACTCGGTTTAGGGTTCTTTAAATATCTTAAATATTAATATTTAAATATTATTGTTCTATGTTTGGAATAGTTTTAGCTAAGGATTTTAAAATATTTGCTAATCAGATTTTGCGTCATGGAGTTAGTTGTTTTCAATTATTTTAACATGTGAGTACCAAGTTAGGAAAATGGATAGTAATAGTGGTCTGTCTGTTGTAATACTGTTGTCGTATCTTTGATATAAGAAATTCACATTCCAGAATTAAGGAGGAAAATTTAGTCGGCTACTGTACCAATGGTCTAATTGAAAGTGAATTTCTGAAAAGAATGTTGAGCATTCATATTTCCAATTCTAGAAATTCCACAAGGGCAGTGAATCTCGCAAATATCAGCTATGTTGGTAAGCGCTTTCAAGGCAAAGAAAAAATGGTTGGCTTTTTACTGGTTTTTCCTTGAAAGCCGGTTTTGTAAAGCAAAATTTGGATATATAAACTTTGATATATCGGAATTAAATACATTAAACTGATCGGTGAGCAAAAAATTGAGTGCTCACCACAATCCAAGTATTTCAATTGAAGTGAAGATTTCAACGAAATTTTCAGACTGGATTACCGTTATCATTGAGTATCTTACGCAGTTGGATGGAAGTCTCAGGAAGTGGCACTACAATAAGGAGTGTATAAGGGAACTTGTTTCGCAAAAACTAAAAAAGAAGTGTGCAAACGTATTGATTAGCAATAATGGTACTGCTATGAACATCGATAAGACGAATCTATTTTCTCATCAAGCGGCATCAAACAAGACTGACAAATATGAACAAAAAGATTCCATATCATACAATAATGGTTTAGAAGTGGACAATATAAATAGTCCGAAACTTGAAACACATGAAGAATCAACTTCATATAATGTTTATACCGAATACTTCACTGGAAAATTAAAAAATCTTGTCGAATCTCGAATTCAATTGTTTGATATGGAACAACAAAGAAAATTCGCGAAAAAATTAAGGAAAATAATGAAAAAAGATGAGAAATTAGAAGCATTGCAGAGATTGGTTGAGAAAATGATTTTCAAATTGGAAGATGAGCAAAAAATGAAACTGACTAAGAAGTACCAAAAGGTCATAAGAAAATTCCAAAAAATGCAAGAAGAGAAAACTATCAGAAATGACGTTGATTGTGAACTTAATGAAGCAGAAAATTCTAACATGAACTATACTGGAGAAGGTGAGACGGCAAATTGTACAGATTATTCTAAAGATATTGGTGAAATTCTCGACAATACGGAGCAGTCAAATTCTGTTACGGTTTCTAAGAGTTGCAGCTCAAAGAGGAAGAAGCAAGAAGCGAAAGAAAATCAAAATAAAAGAAAGAAAAGCTGAACTGGTGAAGCTCTGTATCGCCGAAAAGAAACAATAGGGAATTAAGCATAGAAGTAGCGGAAATTATAATGCCATGACTAAAATGTTTAGCAACATATGCTGTTGAGATTCAAATATTCTCATTTTTTTATTTTTTCATTCTTTTATCTTAAGCAAAATTTAAACTACTATTCTAGTAAACTTTTTTGACATATCCACATTAAATTGGTATTCATTTTACTATTTATGCATGATGGTCGTCTGATAGATTATCCATTTTTGATTTTATAAGCTTGATTTTCTTAAACAAATATACGTCTCTTTTGCATGTTTCTGAATCGTGATAGCCTTGCTTAAGATGCCTTATATCAGCTAGCAAAGCTATTCTGAATCAGTCGTTTTATTATCTTAGTTATTGAATATACGGGCCGTTGTCAAATTCAATTTATCTTGATTCACTTTGATACTCTTAACATTGATTTTCTGATGTTATCATATGTATTGCTTGTTATAACTGTCTTTTCGCAAAATAACGTGTATTATGAGCTTCATTCTTGGGACATCTTTTATTCAGCAGGTTTTCTATTAATGTGACTTTATGATCGATCAGGATTTATTGATAGCACTAATTTGTAAATAAAATTGTTGATAATATTTTAGGACAACTGTGTCAATCTGTTTTCTTCATTAGAATTTCAAAACTTCAGATTGTTGCAGACATCTCTTTGGAACGACTAGCTGTCCTAAAAGCTATGTCTTCTGTTCCTAAATAATACAGTAGAATTAGAAGAAATTTATGATAAACTTTTAGCAAAAACGAATGAGAGAAACAAAATTAAACGTCATCCACAACAATTTGCTCTGAAGTTATACATTACGTAGAGGCAAACATATTCCACACATTGTTTATTTTTGACGTATCATTGCATTTCAGGATTACAGGGAATGATAGAAAATTCGAAAAACTATATCTATCAATTGTAGCTCTAAACGTACTCTTAAATCCCTCCAAATTAATATCTGTTTAGAGCTCAGACTTCAAAATACACCAAAATTTACTGCTCAACCTTAACATTTAACAATTCTTCTTACAGGCGTTGAAGTGATTTTTTCCTGACCATCTTAAAAGTTAGATTTATATAGCACCACTCTGAAATATAAAAGTGATGATTTGAAAGAAGTGTTTGCATCATTTATTTAGAATAGTTCTAACTTTTAAAATTCAAAGCAGTGTTGTTTTAGAATTTTATTAGATTATACTGACGAATCAATCATGTGGTCAAAATTAAACCAGAATTCTCTCAATCAATAAACTCATTCAGATGCTGCTCTTATAATCGAACATATTTTTAAGACATTTTATCGTCACGATATCAGCATCTTAATAATGCTTGAAAATTCCAGCGAAGCGATTTTCTTCTACACCAATTGGGATTCCCAAAATTATCAGCTGTGTGACCTTCCAGATACCATCTTTAAAGCGGAAAAGTGGACAGGGATTTTGTGTCGTGATTTCGTTTACACAAACGGAAAATTTCAACAAATATACAATACACATTATAAAGTATTGTTTAAAAAAAAATTATGTTTCTATTTCGGGCTCGTAAACAATATCCCGTCCCAGCTCATCAGCAAATTCATAGTAAAGCTGCGAAACGTCGAGTGGTGGAAAGCGAATTTTCTCAGTTGGTGAAATGTGTACCACTGCAATAAATAATAATAAATACTGTTTCAAACATGAAAGAACACAATCAACGAGAACCATACAACAGAGGACCGAATTGGAGGTGTAAAAGTATTGAGAAAAAACTAACTATTGCAAACACCGCCAGAACCGGTATCACGATAAGTAGCATGCATTATTCCTCGTCGACCCAGTTTGTATGCTTCTTCATCTGTCATTTTAGGTTGATAAAAATTATCTAGGATACCATAAGCACTAAAATGAGAGAAATATTTTGCCATAAATAATAGATAATGTATATTTCTATTTTCAATTTCTTTTGACATCAGCTTCAAATTTTTTTACTTCTCAAGTCTGAAAATTCAAAAGAAAAACTTTTAATCTTTTAATAACTGGCAAAAACAATTCCACTAATTCAAATAATGCAAAAGACACCTCAACGAGCCTGAACCTATGCTACACAGTCTTAACTGGACGCGCTGCCCTTCAGTATCAACTTTGAAAATTGCAGGTCCACGCTTGTCATAACCGGCAACCATTGAACCCTGTAAAAAATCATCAGATTTCACACGAACATTTTCTATCCTAACAAATGCTTTTAAGATTTAAGTTGACAAAAATCGCCTCAGCCAATGAGAACAGTTCGCAAAATTGTAAAATCAAAACACAATAGAGTCCGTGAATCACAAAAAAGGAGCAAAAAAAAATAACACTTACAACTGACAGTCCATGGTTTCGATAAGAATACAAAACATTCTGGAAATATTTGCTTGCAGCAGCCACAGTAATTTCTGTTTTTTCTCGAAGCTCATATAATCTAAAGAGTTTCAAGATGAGAAGTAGAAGAAAGAAGAAACAAAATTATGCACTAAACTAACGTGCAATATTTGGCAACGATACGTGTCCAAAATTGACAGTCGGCAGCACCACCAGCCATTGTTGCTACCATGCGATCGCCAATATCCAATATTTTCATAACACTCTTTGATGCTAAAAAGAATTCTACTTTCAAAATCTTCATATGTTATATAGTTTGGAAGTTTTTTGAAAATTTTTCGATTTTCATCGGAAATGAATGAAATTCGTAGCATACATATATATTCTCCAGCGGATGCACGCGAATCAACAGCAATTATAATTCCTCCCTTATCTTCTGGTGTTTTTGGCTCATAGATGAATGCAAGTGTTGTAGTTCCCTTCAAAAACTGTAAATTCTTTGCTTTTGAATGTTTGCCAAAGTGTGATTCGACAAATTCTACGGGCTGAAAACATAGAAATTTAAAAGAATAAAAGCAACTCTTGTAATTTAAGAATAAATCAACAAATTAACCAAAGGATGGAGATGTATTCATATATATTTATGCAGCAAAAAATCTTACTATCGTATTAATCAAATCAATGATATTATATTTCTCATTTTCATACAATATTTAATTGTACATCATTAAAGAGATTGAAAGATTTACTTACTGTTCCATATGGAGGTTCCATGAAACAGAAATTGTCAATGACTGGTTCGTGAAGGTCACGTTCTGGCACGTCATCATCTACACTACCGGTTAGCATAGACATTTATAGAAAGACCTGAATTAACCTGAATTATCGTCATATTATTCAAAAGATAATAACAAATACCAATCTACTCCACCAATCTCTCATAGCAATCAATGACTGAGAATGATCAGACAAGTTTCGATGTGCTACTCTGGTTTCATCACTACGCGTACCCTTTGCTCAAATTTCCGGCGCAGCTATTTGTATGTCATTGAGTGACCTGGGCAGTTCTAACTTGACCTCGTTGGAATCGATTTGTGATAAAACTTTTAAGATAATTAATAGTATAACCTTAGGGAAGTTTTTTTTAGTACTTACAGATTTTACAACAATATTTAGATCAAAATCATCTGCATTTCAGAGAGTTCATTTCAGATTTCCCAGCAGCTGCATTCTTATTTAATTAATTAATTTAATTGATATTTAATTAATCTTATTTAATTATTTGTAGCAGTTAGTTAAAATGTTTGCTGCTGCATTTGTTAAGATATTATTTTCTTTGTCAAGACATCCTACTTCTGCAATTTTGCATAACACATTTGTGAGAAATTCATTACTTTGGTTCACGCACGTGAGTTCTTTTAGAAATTTCTGAATTCCAATTTTCAAAAAAAAAAAAAATTCTGTCATTATAATTTTGATTGACACAAATTTAATGCTAAAAAATGGATAGAAATGATGAGATTGTGTAAATTTGAGCTATTGAAATAATTTGTTCAAAATGCAATGAAATATTCTGTTTACTAAATGTAGTATAGAGATCGTATATTATAACATAGCGTACTGCATTGGAGACAATTACAGACGTTAAGTAAATCACAATAAAAAGTCATAACAATTCAAAATTTGTAACAGCTCGGCGTTTTTTTTTCTTTTTTTAATAGATAAAAGTTTCGCAAAATTAATTTCAAAATATCTTTCCGTAAATATTGAAATTTTCATATACAAATGCATGTGTAAAAATTCTGATTGTTTGTAAAAATAATTTTGATGAGCCACCAACTTGATGAACTAATAAAATTTCAGTAAACATTTTTTCAAAAATTTCCAAATTTCACCAATTTTTGAAAAAAATAAAAAAAAAAAATGAAGTATTCAAAAATGAAAAATATAGATAAACTATTTTATAAAATTCAAATTTAAAGCACGAGATGAAAACTAATTCCTGTGACAAACTTCGGAATTGAAATTTCATGATCATATATCATTGAAAGACGATAATGTCAATTTTCAAGAAGGACCAAAATACAAATAAGCATTTATATATAAAAATTCGAATTTTTAAGTTTTCTGTTTTGTCCGCCACCACGATGATGATTTCTTCCATGTTTATGATTCCTGCTTTTCGCTTTTACATTACCATATCGTTTCATACGGCACTGTTCTTCGGCTTCCTTAATTTCCATTCTTTTTGCAGCAATTTTTTCATCAGTTGGTGTGTGTATTTTACATCTGCAACAATTTGCTATCATATGATACTACTTGAGAAAATGATATTTCCTATAAAAGATAATCACTAACAGTTTACTAATGGTGCAGCATTTGGACAATTGCCCGCAATAATTTCTTAGTTTGCGCACTTCACGAAAGCACAACTTTTGTTGTGCATTACTCTTTTGGCCTGGGCTAATTGATCGTCGTTTCTTTTTTTTATTTTTATCGTTTTCATTGGCTATAACTCTGCTGCTGTTTATCTCTGGGTTCTTCTGCAGTATTACATCGCATTTGGCTTTCTGCAAATATGCACCTTCTATTGTTTAGCGAAAATTCAGGACTAGCTTTAAAATAGCTAATCCATTGGTTTTAAAATTATTTTATAGAAAAACGCTTTTACTTAAGTTTCATTTCAAATAGCAATTCCTATTTACTGCTTCTTTCAGTAACTTTAATCTACTTTTACTTTTCTTTAAAATTTTCTACTTTCTTCTCACTAAACTTGAATTCTCTTGAAAGTTTGAATTGAACGACTAGTCTAGTGTCTGTCTCTCCTTGTCTGCTTGTCGAGTTACAACTCGCAAAACAGTTTTTTTCGAAAAATTACATGTGGAAAGTTATGTGCTAAAAATTCTTCACTTCTCTTTAAAATAAGTTTCTTTGTAATATAGAATGCATCAATATTATGGATATCAGTATTAATGTTCAAAGTCAAGGCGCAACTTCATTAATTCAGTTCGGTTAACTTTTTTTCCAAATGGCTAACCAAGTTACTTTGCTTAATTATTTGGATTGCATCATTTCCTGAAAACTTTTGATAGCTAGCTACACAATCTATCCCTCTTATTAATATTGATTCTCGATGGAAAAAAACTATAGTGATTCTATTCACCTTCTTGTGCCTGTTCGACTAAAGATGTTCCAATTTTCTTTTTTAATTCTTCTGCCTAAATCAATTAGAGCTAAAGATGAGTGAAATTCATTCACAAACCGTTGCCTTCTAATCTTAAAGTGTTGACACAATGATTCACAGTAAGTCAAAGCATTTAGCAATTTAGCAACCTTTTTAGCATTTATGATATTCGTCGCAGTGGGCGATTTTTCGCGTAAACAATGTTCGTAAAGCAAATTCCGCTGTAAATAATACATATTAGGACGAATTCTTGGATTGATTTTAGGCCGAAAGTTAAAATAACTGAAAACAAATAAGGAAGCTTCTCTATTATTCTGCTTGCAAAACTTTGAAGGGCCTCTTTTTTTGTGATTACGAGAATATACGTACCTCATCAGTTAGTACTCTGAGTTCTGACTCTAAAGACTCGTTCCCGCACTTTCGTTTTTCAATATGTGATAGACATTCATCAGTTTTGGCTCTGGATTTTGCATAACACTCAATGAGTTGCTCACATGCTGGATTCTGTAATGTTTTTAAATCAAATCGAAATTAAACATCATTTATATTTCCAAAATCTATTGCTTCTATAAATATTTCCAGTGTTCTATCATTTAAAAATAACTTCAAATAAAAATCCAAGGAAAATTGAATATCAGCACAGTGGAGTACTATTGTTTTAGATTTCAATCACAACGGAAAAGCGATGTCACGCTCTATCGCCCGAAGGATCCAAACTGCCCACTTGAAAATATCCCAGTCTAAATTGATTATTTAAACGCTGATTACTATAGACTTCTATCGGCGGCAAACCAATATTCAACAATATTTAATGGGAACTGCTATTATCAAAAATATGTTTTATTAAATGACCCGACAATCAATAAGATTATTGCTGAAGTATTTCTCTATATGTCAAAAAAGGCCGCTTTTGACGAACCTCTGGCCGAACAACGTTTGAACTGGTCGCAATGAAAAACACTACCGATAAAATCATCTGAAAAATTTTTACTAAATCTTGCATTTTGATTGCAAGAGAAGTTCGAGAATGAACTTCCCAAAATGACAATTAAATTTCGAAATAAACAATTATTTTAATTCAATTGCTCTAATTTATCCTTACTTTTGTTACTTGATCCAGTCAGTATTAATTTGTTTTTTTCTATATTACAAAAACAATTGAACTATAAAATAAAATAAATTTCTGTTGAAATTGATATGATATAGAAAAATTGAAATTTGAGGGAAAAATGAAAGTTTAACGAAGAAATGTAAATATCCAAACATGATGAAAGATCTTCAAGCATTCTATCAAAAAAAAAAATTATTGCAATTAAAATGGATAGCAAAAATATTAACAATAACAGCTTGGTATCACAGCTTCGAAAGATGAACGATATCAACTATGGGAAATGAGAAATTTGTGATTAGCGAAAAAGCATTTCTCAGTTACACTCACTGGATTGTTTTCACAAATTTGGAAATGATCGATAAAGTGAGAGCATATAAAAAATGGACAAGATATTTTTTGGCCAATGAAATGTAAAGCACTAGACACTAACCAATAATAGCATACTATTTTATGTAAATCTGAAATGACAAAAGAATGCGCTGATAATTTCATTTCTTCGTATACAGCGAACATTTTAAGTCAATAAAAATTTGTCTCCATTTCTTATAAGATTAGTGCACTCATTAATTAGTATGAGTGAAAAAAATTGTAAAAATTATAATTATTATCACTTATTTTCAAATACTTTGTTTTCTTTTCCGACAGATAATTTTTCATTTTAAATAAGGCATCCGGAATTTACTTACAAATCGATTAATTTTGTTTGCAGACAAATTTGGAAATGTTTAGAAAGTAAAAAAAAAAAGGAAAAATTAATATGGAATCTAAATGGATGACAACAGTATTTGATTCTTCTAACGAGAATTATCATCTTTTCATTATCATAATTATTTTAAAGATTTAGAAACGATTTAATCTTTATATTTCTTAAAGATTGTCTATATCAATTCCATCGTCATTTGCGAGAGAATGTTTTTTCAGATTGAATTTATTTTTGAAAAACCAAATTTATCCAGTTTTCGAAATTTTTTTCAAAATAATCAATAAAGAGACAGATATTGGCTGAAAGATGTGCCACAATTGTACAGCTAATAAAATCTGTGCATCTTGTGTTATCATTTACAAGTTAGCAGAGATATTTTTCAATTACTGTTATCTTTCATTATATAGCCGATGATTTCCATGATATGGCAATATGACAAATATCTAACATTACATCAATAATTATCAAAGTTTTTTTTTTCTAAGTTTTTGGAATATATTAAATAGAACCAAATCTATAACAGCCCAAAACAATGATGTTTTTTATCGAACAAATAGCAAGTTAATACAAAGAATAAAGAAACGAACAGAACTCAATGTACTTAGCAGATAAGTGCATAAATTTTTTTAGATATTAAAAATCAAGATTGGCTGATATGTTTTTTTAAGAATTCTTCTATTCCGATACTTTTCATTTTTTCCAACAAATTTCAAATCTCTAAGCGCTCAAAGTTCTTACATTATCCTCAAAAATGTTTTATGCTTCAGCAGTACGTAAGAAAAATAATTGTAAATTTGTATGGTAACATTAAAATTTCAAGAAGTGTATCAAGAATCGATCGATATCCATTTTAAATAAAGTTACCAGATAAATTGTAGTAGCATTTAATCCATTCAAAATAAGAAAATTAAAAATTTTCGACAAATTCTAAGTTGCCAAATTTCATTTCGAAATTGAGAATGGATGCTCACAGTTGTTCACTATTAAAATATAATTAGCAAAATTCATCTTTCTTCAATTATTAAAATGAAATAGTTTGGGGACAGGAGGACACAATGATAATTTTTGGTATACCTGCATTGCGCACTAATTTTTGATACTTTTTCAGAGAGCATTTAACAGTATCCTCTTGCAGAGAAAAAATATATTTCTGAAACTGAATTGCTTTCTGAATCATTTTACGATATAAACGGAACACGACTTACACTGGACAAGTTTCATGTAATCACTGTAGACTGCTCATACTCTACAGAAGATATTATATACAAATTAAAACTGACAATTAATCTCAAATGCGCAGAATTCATTGCTGTTGCCGAGCAAAACTGTTCAGTACTTTCATTATAGACTAATTTCCTGTATTTATAATTAAATCTATTCGATGCATACCTCCATGAGGCGATCATTGCTACTCATACCACAATCAAATAAAGACCAGGCTAATATAGTCATAGCTAATATAGTCATCCCAATAATTCTACTAACTTGTTCTCTGATTATCGATAGAAATTTTAATTTAAAACTTTTATTTATTTAGGAAAAATATCCAACAATGATTCAGTGCGATTTACACACAGACATACATTTCATATTTGTAAATGACAAATAACTTTTCATGTCCAAGAAATGTCATGCTGGAATAATGATTCTTGAAAATTATCATGGCGTTTTGATTCATTTCATTACTTAATAATTCTTATTTTATAAATTATTGGTTTCTTAAAATCACTTCCTGGTGACAGTTAATTCATGCAATAGCATAGCAGCATCGAAACAATTTAGAATTTTTTTATGATTCCTTCCAAAAAATTTTGATAATGTAAGTATTGCCTTGCAGTATTTACATCTTATCCCTCTCTCATTTTAAATGCCTTTCAGCGAGAATAATTTTAAGAAATGAGAATACAAATTGTTAGAATTGGTAGCTAATTTATTGCAAATTATTTATTATTAGAAATTATGCATTATTGAATTATGTATTATTAAGAGAAGTTGGAAAAGAAGAAGAAACCATCAACTGTTAATCATTAATTTTAAAATGGAAAATAGCGAAAGTTGGTAAGAGCACTAAAAGATGTCAACAATAGTAAAATATTAATGAAAATTAAAACTAATATTTGTTTTTTTTTTCACTAGCGATAAATTTCTGAATTTTCACACTGATGAGTAAGAAGAAGTTGTCGTTTGAAAGCCCATTTGATAAATGTCATTACATTTAATGAGAAAAATTGACGGATCACCTCTCTCTTTCTAATCAATCACTTCCCTCACAGGCTGCATTCTTTTACAACAAATTATAATTATAGCTTTATACGTTGAAAAGCCCTCTGAAATTGTACAAAATCGATTAACAAAATGGCTTAGAGTGTTTATAGAAGTGACTCAGAGCCTTTTTGCTGTAATTGTGCTTTTAGAATCAAAAAACAAACTGTCGTTTGGAAGTCCAGTGTATAATTAATAATAATTAATAACATAACATAGGAAAAGGTCAAAAGACCCTGAGCCATTTTTATATATATTCCATCTAAAAAATAATAACCATAAAATGAAGGAATTAAATTTCATCAATGGCAGTGCTTCTAATTTAAGCATACGAAAATAACGGAAGAAATGATTGAAAAATCCAATTGATTTTCTAATCGACCACTTGAAAGATTTTAAATTATAATCATCTTCTACTCTCACTTTCTATCTCATAAAAAATGTGTGCCCAATCTCTATATGAGAAGTTTTAAGCATACCTAAGTGCAATTAATAATAAAATCAACAAACAATGACTATTTTAAAAATGCAAAGAAATTATTATTTGTCAATATTATTAGATAATTGTAAATTATTTGTCTAAAATAATTGTAAATTTAAATCAATTTGAATGGCTAAATGATATTTAATTATATCATATTAAATAAGTGGAAAATGGCAGCATGAACATCGAAGTAAAATCAAAATTCAATAGAATTAATGATCTTGTTTTTCCACTTGCAAGAAATAGAATTGAGTGATTGATGAGTGACTGAAAAATCCAATTCCCATCCAATAGGAGTGGTTGAGATGAACATAGCTGAAAGGTTACTGCGCTCATAGACTTGATGGGTCAGTGAACAAAATTAATTAACAAATCAATGGCACTACCATTTGGCCACTTTGCATTTCAGGAAATAATATAAATGAAAATACTTCTATTTTGTTCTAACAACACCTTTGGTGAAATCAGCTTAACTGTAATGCATATTATAAAGTTTGGAATGGATCACTTACTCAGTTAATGTTAAGTTTAAAGAATGACACGTTACACATCAAAGCTATGGAAAAATGGAAATAAGTGGTCACAATTCTTTTCTTTTTCCCATAAATAATCGAAATTGACACTTGTTTTCTACTGATACGTCGTTCAAAAAAGCCTTAAACTTATCTTCTTTGCTGTTTGTTTTAATTAATTTTTTTTCTTTGGTCATTAGTTTTATCATTCCATATACTTGTCATGTTAGCATTCTTTTTAAATGTAAAGTTCATTTTACTTCGAACCAAAATTATTCCAATTAATTTTAATTTAAATAATTATTTGCAAGCAGTAAACTTTCATTAATTCAATGCTCTATACTAAAATAACATATGTCATTGAACTTCTAAATGTTCTAGACTATATTTGTCTTTTAATTAAGAAAATTTCCAACGGTATATTTACATTGAGATAATGAGCCTATGCTTTTTGCAAAAAGTGTTTTTCTTCTTTATTTTGCACTTTCTTTTAATTCAGATTTTGGCATTTTTAATTTCAAAACATAAAATGATAGAAATGCAACAGAAGAATAGCAACGCTTTTATAGAACTTAGATATTTGGACAGTGACGGGAAGGCTAATCCTTCTGATTGTTTAAATAAATCGTGAAGTTCTTTTTTTGCGTCTGTTATAAATATCGTGTAAAAAAATTAGAATGTGTAAATATGCGTCGCAATATGTGTTGCCTGAATTGGCGGAAGTGTTTTGCGCCATTGTTACATAAGCAGTAACATATTCAATTATAATATCATTGCTATCTGAATTAGGATCCTTTAAATTTATTACTATATAATAATTAAACTATGTCTATCTGCTTGCTATTTTATCAATAAAATTAATTAAAGCGATATTAGTTTTGATTAAACGCTGCTTGTTATTCAAACAACTGGTGATTTGCTGAAATGTATAAAACTTTGCACATCTGCCAAAGTGATTATTGATATCATTTTCAAATAGATATTTTATAAGCACTGAAACTATTACCCTCCTTCTTGTTATTCTTCAAGTAATTTAGTCTTTGTTAATTCTAAGAACTTTTATTTCAATATATTCCCAACACATTTGTGAGACATTTTAAACACCTTTTTTTTTAAACAAGATGCTGAGTATTTAATTTGAAATTTAAATTATATGTCCATCTCTTCTGCACAACAAATGCAAGAAAAATGACTATGACATAAAAATTGCTTCATTGAATATCAATCATTTTCGTTTGAAGGAAGAAAAAGTTCTATTTTCTGAGATAGAACTTCAATTACGATTCACGAATGGAATAAGTGGAAATAGAGTTTGTGAAGTTTTGTATTTGTGGTGTTGCCAAATTGGGCGTTTATGTTTTTCAAGGCCATTGTTATATTACTTAATACACTTTATTACAGAAATAGAATTCTGCATCAGTAGGGCTTATTATCATTATTGGACACTTCAAGAGCTAAGTAGAGCAGAAATATCCTACTGTAAATTCCTGTTCCAACTTTTAATTTGCTTGTCAGTAAAGCTCCTTGAGCTGTTTAACCTTTATTACAATATATTTGATTATCAGCTATTGTAAGTCTTTCTATTTCAAGTTAGCCTATCAAAGCTACATTGCCTCATTCTTAGAAGTTAGTGAAATATCATTATAGCATTATGAACTTTATTATTTTATAATGTGCTATTGAAATAACTTCTTTTGTCAAGTATTTTACAAACCAAAATTTCCATTTTCGATTCAAATATATGACTCATTTTGTCTCTCTGGAACGTTTTCTTTTCATTTCATCGTTTAATATCAATAATTGACTGCGATCAATATAACGAAACAACTAATCTAATTATTCTCTTTACTTAAGCTTGCTTTTGGAAAGTTATTTATTACAAATAAGACCAACCAAACTAGCTTTTCTTCTTTCATTCATAACTTTGAAATGTCCCAAAAATGTCGTGCATTCATCTGGCATTGCTCGGAAAGACAAAAAGTATATACTTTTATTCAAAAATAGCTTTATTTCAATGAATTTTAAAGAGTAAAAATGATTTGAGCATGCGATAAATAATTTTAAAAGGAAATATGCTAAGAATAGATTAAGTGGAGATCAATAAAAGGAAGGATTCAAAAGTATTGTGCATATTATGAGAAAAAAAGAGTATCTGAAACTGTTTAAAAAATATTGAGTCAGTTTTAATTGGAAAATTGATATCAACTACATTCTCAAACAATTAAATTGTAAAATTCAAAAAACAAGAAATTTTTAAGGCATCCAATCAATAGCACATTTAGAACACAAGACACTGTTGTAGATTGGAGGAATAAAAATTCTTAACGAAACTAATATTACTGATTTTCTTAGATTAATAAGACTATGTGAAAGAAGCCGATCTCAAAACTAAAATGAGAAGTGTCACTTTGAAATAAGGAATCATTAGAATTTCCCACAAATTGAAAGAATAAATTTTATAGAAGTAACATATGCTTTTAAGATTTCAAAATTATTATAGAGTAGTTTAATTTGCAATCATTTCATCGCCAAAGTATTTTTAAGACATCATTCTCATAAAAGTAATTTGTCACAATGAATTCTAGCACATATAAACTTAGCAGAAGAAGTTAAAAATACAGGAAAAAAAATTGACAGAATGACAATATTAAGTAAAAAGTACTTCGGTGATCAGAATAAATAAAAATTAAATCACTCCAGAAAATTGTACCAAAGTTTATTCATGAAAATTTGTCAAAGTATTAATTTGTCAATGATTCGCTTTAAAATCAGAGGGGTCCAATAATTTGATTATGAATTTATTAAATTTTCAAGAGATATATTTCCATTTAAATGATGGCCAGAAGAACTTTTTTGTTTGTAAGAAGAATTATTAGAGTAGAATAGCTAGAATTTTGAAACCTGAATTTTAAAATATCAACGAGTAATTAATTCACCGCAAAAGCTATTTGTTATCTCCTTTTCTCTGTATAAATTACTTTTGTTAATTTATCAAACGAATGAAATATCGGGAAATTACTGAGCTGTTTAGATTAATGCTATAACTTTTGGCATATAGGAATTTTATCGAAATCATTACTCTGCTGAATTCCTTCAATTTCATACCGAAATTAATGAAGACCTTTCAAAAACTTGGAGAGCAAAGATAAAAATGAATTTTTGAGATGAATATTGAAGACACAATGTAAGCAAGTAATTAATTATACCAATATTAGTTTAAATATTTTTTTATTTACATTTATACACAAATATAGTAGCAATAATTTTTTGTAGTATAAACATTAATCAAAGAAGATTTTACATTAAAAAAAATTTAAAGCCATTTTTTGAATTAATACAACAATAAGAAGACTTTTTTAAAACTCTTTACAACTTGGCATGATGATAATTAAGCCTTTATTTTCATTCCATTTCATTGCACTTTTTATCACTTTCAAGCATGTCACTAAAATTTTGAATAAATTATTTGCATCCTAAATCCTTCTAGATCAATCTTTCACCAATCCGGCAATCATGAATTTAAAATCAGTTCAACATTTTATCAATCGAAAACAGCTGTTAATTACTTTTGAGTATTCCTTCCTAAAAATAAATAAGAAAAATCGGATCATGACAAAAGTGAATAATCAATTAGGTGATCCATCTTGTTGAAGTGATTAAATTAGAAGTAGTACACTCCCTTATTAATGCTTTTTGAGATTTGAAATCAAATGAAAATTTCATTCACCAATATCAGAAATTAATTTGATTTATACAAATTAATGGATGAATTGAAAAAGGAAGAAAGAAATAGCTGCAGCTGCTGGAGAGCAAATAAATAAAATGAAAGCGGGTACCCGAATTCCGCTCCAAAATGCACCGATTGAAAAAATGAAACGCACTTAGGTGGAACAATGATCCCCATACAGTAGCATCACATCAAGTCAGCAGCTGGCGCTTTATTATCTGTAAATTTGAAAAAATTGGAAATGCACTGGAAAGTACCGCCAAGTTCATTTCCAGTGATCTGTCCTATTTTCACTTGTATTTTAAGTAATATTTAAAATTAAAGCAATCTTGAACCTATTTGAAAGAGAGGGATGAAAGGTAAACCGATCAAAGCAAATTCAATCATGGAGCTATTCTCAATATTTGCAATTCAATTTTTTTGATTGATAGTTAATAAGTAAAAAGTTCGTAAAAGCTATTTTTCACTTCATTTGATAAATGTTGGAATGAAAAATTAAATTCGAACTGATTACTGCTTACCAAAGAAATATGAAAAGGGAATGAATGTAGTCAAGATGACATGACACAAAATATTACATCGTTTAGCGACATCCACAACTGAGTACTTCCATGTCGGGATAGTTCTTGATGACAATTTTACCTTCAACATCGATATAAAGAATTGCTAAAGATTCCATTTCAGTTGGAACACAACAAGGTGCTGGCACTAGGCTTGGATCCACTGAATTAATAAGGCCTTGTACTATAGCATGATTTGTCGTGTTGAAATGGCTAGTTAACGGATTCGGACATTCACCTTGACATTGATAGGCACTGTAGCTCGCTGCAATTACAATCTTAATTTCAGTCCATTTGTAACTGTATAAAGAGGTTGCTATAAATTTCATCGTGAATTCATTTGATAAAAATTATTCTAGAAATTCAATTAATTCAAAAGATAAGGATACATATTCAAATGCATACATGGAGCCAAAATCCAATCCTGCCAGTTTAACTCATTAAAATCAACTAAAAGTTGGGTACGGCGACAGTAATTCTTATTAATCGATCTATGATCATGTTTTCTGTGTTGATGCCGTCGTCGTGTATTTGCTCTTCGTTTCTTTCGAACCTAAATTGTACGCGATATAAGCCTTATTGAATATGGATTTAATTAAGAAATCACTGTTATAAAAGGCTCTTCGGTGTGTAATATCATTGAAAACTTTCATTTTACTTGATATCTTGAACGGAATTTCATGTTCATTCAAGCAAAACGCAGTTGGTAGAATATGAAATGGTAATTGCAGAAAGATATTTCGAACCTTAATGGTGTCATCAGCTTGAACATAAACAACCAGTGCAGAGGCTTGTTTCCTATCGTACGGAGAGATGGAATATGAAGTTGATTGATATGTCGTGTTAACATAGGTCGCCATTTGGGTGGCTGATAATTTTATTGCGAATTCAACCTAAAATATTACCAATAAAACAATACTTATCGCTGAGAGCATTCCAGATTCTAACACAAATTCATACCCGTAATCTGCTAATTTAAACAGAAAAGGCATTCAATACATACTCTATTCATGTTCGGTCGCCTTTTACGTATCGCTTCTGTAACATCCATTTCTACCCATTGATAACCTTCTTGCAAGTTACTCTCAATAAACTTAGCATCAATTAACCTGTAATGCTATATGTTTAAAAATATATATGAGACTAAAGAAACCACTCATCAAATAAGTAAATGAAAAGTTTTTTTTCCTAATGAATCAAATGAATTTCAAATGAATTTCAAGTGAATTTTTATCCGAATAAAAATTATTTTTAACGAATAAAAAAACGAATAAAATCAAACAAATAAAAAAACGATTTAGATTTTAAATAATTTTTAAATTTAAATGACAAAATTTTAAGAAATTGAATTGATACTAATAAAGCACTCCTGGATTCGTGAAAACAGACATGTGGATCATAAATGATGGAACTGTCACCAAATCTACCTTCGTTTTGAAATTGTCAAGAAAGCAGGATTAAAATATTCGCCGAAGAATAATTTCGTTCAGTTTAATCCTTTTAAAGTATTTACCTCCATATTTCGGAATTTCTTTGATCAACTTCATGAACCTTGATGTGCCGCCGATTTTTGTCATTTCTCAATTTCAATTTCAATTCTGCTCGGTTAACTATCTCACTGGTAACGTTTCTTACAGTAACCGACAGATCGTACTGAAGTAGCAGGGTGCTAAAAATATTTTTTTATCTGAGATTCAAATTTATTCTAGCTAATTCAGTCGAATTAATCTACCAAAACAAAGTACACTTGAAGAATAAGAGTAAAATGATACCTATTATCTGCTTCCATAATATTATTCGGGTAGTAATGCCGAACCCAAGCAATATCTTCCTTCTTTACCTTTTCATAAATACTCCATACATAGTATGGGACTGGCAATGCTGGCTTGGCTTGTTTTGGCTGCTCTTTCATTCCAAATCTGAATCATGAAAATAAAACATGAGAAAGACTTCTTACCAGTAGTAGAAAATACAGATTATATTGATAAAATGGATGGATAATATCTTCAAGATTATATCAAGATATTACCCAAGTTAAAAGACAATTTAATTTTGTAAGAAATACTTTTTTGTATTTTAGAATTTTAAGTTCAGAACAATTGAAAGAATTGAAATTCTTAAAGAACTAACTTTCGTAGGAATGCTTCTCTTAAAATCTCAATTTCTTGTTCGGCAAAACGATTTGTGCCAGTTGGCGAGAGATTTGTAGCAGCTACTGATAATGTTATTATCGAACTGTAGAAGATAATAATTAAAGAAAATAGTATTGATTCTAATACCGTCAACAATCCAATTTGCTGTTGCCCACAGTAAGAATGATAATTTCGTTTTTGTTCTGCCTTTTCAACAGCGATTATTCGTCTCGTGAGAACTTCAGCAGTAAGCACAAAATTAGTTCTTACAGTGGTAGTTACAATGAAAGCAGAAGTGGAAGTATCAATTAGTTGATTCTGCACTTTTGTGCACTGTTCAACTAAAATTTCTGGCTTGAGAAATTCCAATGATTCGTTCATTTTAAGTCACAGTAGTAGAGGAAGGTCACAACAGCTACGAAGAACTGCATTGAACCTCTTGTCCTCTAATAATGATCCTCTTACTCTCGCAGTTATTAACTGTAATAGTGATGATAACAGAGCCTAAGAAAGATTCCTTTTGCTTCAGTGGCGTTGTTGGTCGGAAGCTTTCAGTGCAGATCGTTTCTTTTGATACTGAACACGATTTAAAGAACTTTTATTTCCTCTTTTTCAGATATTTTAACTCAGCACCAGTTTTAACTCAAGCATATCTGTTACAGATGTTCCCAGCAATTTTAAAGAAATGAAAAGACCGGTATATCTGGTGAAGGATCAACCTCCGATCTATTCTGGAATCTGACTGTATCAGCTGCACTGATAAGACATGCAAAATGCGAAAGGAGTCTTGAAACCTCGCTTTACAAAAATGCTTTGGAGTAGTCTAGATCCTAGTTTCGCCTTTTTTATCGGTAATTCTCTATTTTGTTTGTACGGGATAATCTTTTCACTTCCTTTTTTCAAAACATGCAATTTCCGCTCTCGACGCTTTTTCTTCCTTCCAATTCAGTTTTTCTCTTCAATGCTCAATATGCACAATCGACGTCTAAACAGCATAAATCGGCATCTGAAAATGATTCAATTTTAAAATACTTTGTCAAAATTAACTCAGACCGCGCATATTAAGCGTCTGTTGCCTTAAGAATTCCATACTTCTTACTAAACTATTACTTTTGTTTTTTCTCTACATGGTCATTGCTATAATTTTGAAATAAATTTTTCTCACTCGAGACAACTAATAACAATTAATATGAAAAATTTCAAGTGCAATTTTGCTTTCAATTCGTTTCAGTGGCCAGAATAAACGTAAATGCTTTGACTTTGCAATTGCCACATCGGTCACATGAAAACTAAAACCGATCATATTTAACATCAACTCCTTCCTTTTCGACTTCTTTTTCTTGAAGCGAACATTTTGCATCTCATTTTCATACAAAAAATCCTATCACTTTCAAAAGCGAATGAGCAGTCAAAAAATGTCCGAAGTACTTTTTTGTCTGATAACATTTCGTTTATCAGCATGACAATCTGCTTTCATTAGATGGAATGCTTCAGAGAGGATAACAGTGAGAGCCATTCTAGCTTTTTGCAATTACTGCTGATTCATAAATTAATTAAGCTTTAATTTTATTTTCTGTCTTTGCCAAATCGATATTGGTAGAACTGCTGCAAAGTCCTGATAAAATTCACCATACAAATTTCCTCAAAACGAGAGTATTATTTAGAGTAAAAATACATGATATAGGGATCGGAATTAAAAAAAAAAAAAAAAAAACGATAAGAACAAAATTGCAAATCCTGCATGAGATCAGACTTACGGTGAACAAGGAAAAATGACGCTTTAATGTGTTATCCATTTGTTGCCTAAAAGTTATTCTTTATAACTAAATCGCGTTAGATTGAATATTTTCAAATTTATATTAGTGGAAAAAAATTTTATAGTGGAGATATAAATCATTCATCTATTTCTAGGTCACAATTTAATATATCAGGAAAATTTGCCAAGGAAATAAGGGAAATTAGAAGGAAGTAAATTGAAGGAAAGGAGTAGTTTTATTGCAGATATCATAAATCAGAATCTGCTCTCTGAATCTTTCTATTGAAAAAAAGGAAAGAAATCAGTGGTATTTCCATGTTATGGAGCGATGACTTGCAAGTTTGTTGATGGAAAGAACAGATTCATTGGAACAGTGTGGTACATATTTCTTTTCATCGGCAATGCAAATATCACATTATAGCTAGAAATAGAAAACTTTAATTGAATTGTCTTCTTTTCATTTGAACATTATAGTATCCTGACAATCTAGCAACTAAACAAAAAGTTACGGTAACGACATTTTCCGTTTTGTTCTTCAAAATTATTACATCAAATTTTCAACAATTTCAATCAGCAGTGGATTTCATCACATCTAATTTTTCAGTTTTAAATAAGTTCTGAGAACAGATTGCTTAATTTCAGTCGCAATATTAAATTTAATTTGCTAAATCTTTTTATACCTGCTCAATATTTGCAATTTATAGAATACAGTAAAATGTGCAGTGACAATTCGCATCTGAAAATAACCATTCTCCAGTCAAGAAGTAATTCTAAAAACAGAAATCTGAAAAATTTATATTTGAAATCTCATAGAATTTTTAAACGATCTCAATACTTGAAGAAAGCCAAAAAGCTGTCAAATAAAGCAGCCTTTTTTCATGTACATGAATAATACAACAATTCGTCTGGAATATGCCAAAAAAGACTCGAAGGAATCGATGAAAACTTCATCGATTCTTAATATTTCATTCCAGAATTGGAATATCGAGGTGTCGATATTCTTATTACAATACACAAATTAATGAGATGAAATAATGTAAAACGAAAATCCTCTCGAAATATGTCATTTGGATATAAATTTGAAAATAAATCCCTGTGGAAAGCTAATTTTTTTAGTTGAAAGATGATTGGAAACAAAAATTTCATCTTTCATTTTTTCAATTCATATTTAAAACAAGCCAAATTAATTTTTCTCAAATACCAGCAATTTTTTTTCTTTGTGGTAAGTACTGGAAAAATTTGTTTTGCAGAGTTTATAGAGAACAAGAATATGTTAAAAGCAAGTTAGTATTTTGTGCCATATTAAGAATAAACAGAAAGTGCAATGTTAGGAATTATAACAATATCATTTTAAAAATTTTGAAATATTAAAAACTGCGTCTATTAAAATGACTGCACTAGGGAAGTTCGTGTCACTTGATTTTGATCTAAAAATAGCAATAACTCGAATTCAAATTTGAAAGTTGCAAAGCACAGCGAAGTGGTTACTAGCCATTTTGCCTATAGAATGAAAGAATTCCTTCAACCATGGGTGAGTAGGAAGTTTAAGTAAATTATAAAACATAAATTGCTTAAATGACGTACTCTTACTTTAAAATAATGAATTTTTACTTTACAATAACATATTTTCGTCTGATGTAAAAAATAGAAAGCCTTCGCAACAATCATCAAAGAAATCTTTGGCACTGATTATTCATTATGTGTGTCAGTTCCACACGCTTTTTTAACTTTGCAAGTTATTAACCTCCAGAATTTCACACTTGATAATGCATGGCTCACGTAAAAAAATTTCCGACCAAACCAGTCAATTGAAAACAGTATTTGTGTTCATAGATAATTTAAGGTAATTTAAGTTCTATGAAAAACTATGCTTATTAATGGTTAAGCAACACTCCACAAGATCTTTCTGCCTCCTCCGGCCAAAAAACAATTACAAACAGCACATTACCATCAAGTGAGGTTTGATTTCGTAGTATATTAATTGATTTGACTGGAATACAATCACCAATCAGCACGAAAGGTGATCATAAATAAAAGAAAAGCCATGTTTAGCTGTGGATAAGATTTGTATAAATATATATGGATTCGACCTTTTCTAATTATCAAAATACAAGTTCAGTGAAATTTAGAAAGAATTAATTATATGCAAAAAAATTAAAACAATAAAATAGATATTTGAACATTTACACAATGCACATTTATATTTGCAGTTTAATAACATTTTTGACAACAAGTCAAAAAGTAAAAGTATGCCAAATGACAGGACTGATCCAGTGACTTCTAGTAATTGAGAATGAAAAAGAGGAGAAATGCAGATGAAGGTTCTGTATCATGCAAGCAGTGGTGTTGATGGTGATGACAACACTGATGACGATGATTAATGATAGCATGAGGAATATTTCCGCTAGCAGTGAAACAGGATGTGCTCAGATTTTTTCACGCTAATTACATAATGGTTAAACTTGAGCTCCAGACGACAGAGAGCACATCTGCTACAGAATACTTCTGTGAAAAAAATAGCCTTATTTTTATGTTGATATCATAGAGATCGCCGCGCTTAAAATTACAATTAATCCTTCAAACAAATAGCTTTCTTTCAATTTAACTATTCTGAAGCCTTTTGATTAATTCCGTAAGTAAAAAGACGCAGTGCATGATGACTTTAATATTTCACGAAAGAGTCGGATGTGAGAAATAATTTTAAAAAAGGATTAAAAGTTAATTGATTGATTAAAGTATTCTCATTGTTTCTAAAACATTTCCCCGGCACTCAATAGTACAATAATTCAACACGGTACAAATTTTCCTATAAGCAGAAAAAGTTTATTTTGACATTCATTGAAAGTAAAAAAAAAGAATATTTATCCTCAAGACGACATTATTTCACATAATTATAAATCATGAGGCACTCGGGAATGCAAGGCTTTCTTGGATTCCAAAATATCGAAAAAAAATAAATGGGGCTGCTTTATTCATTTTACTACCATCAAATACGTCCTCTACGAAAATAACCCCATTGAGAAATTTGTAGAATTTTTGCAGCGACTCGTCTAAAAAAAGAAGGATGGAAGCACTTAGTCATCCCATTTCTCATACCACACAACACGAAATTCTTTCAATTCATAAACTCATCATATCATGAAGATGAAGATAAGTTGACTGGTTAATGACGATATTTTGAATAAAGAAAGCAATTTCTTTGAAAATTAAGAATCTGTCTAGTGTAACAGTTGCAAGTGAAGCAATCTATTAGCAAGCTATAACTATGCTTTATGGGAAAAAAGAATTTTGGGAAAGCTATCACATCATCATTTCTATTCTGTTCTATGTTCGAGATATCATAATATGAAACAAATGTATCAGATGGCGCTTTTGTTTATTTGGTGGCTTTCAATTTATTTGAAAAGGATAACAGCTCACGAAAATAATTTTTGCAGTTATAAGGAAAATTACTTAAAGATTGATCAAATTTACCAATAAAAAAATGAACTTACCAATAAAAAATAGAAAGTAGTGCAAAATACTAATCATTGATTAGGAAAGAGGATGAGTATGAAATAATTAAAATTGAATAAAATTCAATCACATATTTTTCGTAATACCGAATTAAACCTGTGCAATGAGACCAGGAATGCGGGAATACGTATTATCTTCAAGAAAATTGAGATTTTGAGATTTATTATTAGAATACATCATACAAATGGGTAATCGGGTTGACGTGCGTCATATGGATAAAACATCAATTAGGATTAGAAATGCAAATTTCACAATGATCATACCTAGCAGTTAGTATGATGATTTTTTCGAAAGAAGTGTTATAACTAACTATTATCAGATTATCAAAAAATGTCAATTGGATAGGAGAAAAGAAATCTTGATAAGATATACTTAAATTACACAGCACGGGCAAAAGCATTAAAGAGATAACTATTAAATCGATGAGAGACTTAATCTATTGCTATGTGCTTTACTTACGTGTTTGCTACTTAGTTTATCTTTGTAACTTTTTTCTTCCTTTACCTTTGATTAAAATGTCCATTTTATAGTTATGTACTATCTTTGCTAATTTGTTTAATCATAAGATTTGTATATCAACTCAATAAACTTCCAACATCGCCTTACCTCCTAGTAGTTCCCTTTGTCGCGTGAAGAAAGCATTCCTGACCAAATCATTCTTTTATCTACTTTTCATTTTTTTATTATAAGTATGACGATCTGAAATTGGCCTGGAAATATCTCGAATTGAAGTAAACAGCAAATGGTATTAAGTGAAGAACTGGTAGAATTGAAACTATAAACATGTATACATAAACGGGCAGTACTTCATTTTCAAGACAATTTTTAAGAAAAAAGCCATCCAATAATGCGAAATTTGTATAAGTCATTCAATAGTCCTTAATATAATAGAATTTCATCTCTTTCCTGTCCTTCTTTTTTACCTTTTCATGTAATCGAACTCATTCTTCGGCCTCTATTCCCTCTTTTCAGCTCTCATTCGAATACAACCTCGAGCTGAATCAAAACCCGAGACATTAATCTCAGCCATTGGTCCAGCAAATTTTTTCCTTACTCAAAGGACGAAAACACAAATTATAGTATTTCAACAAAAAAATTTTATTTGTCAACAATGTGTATACGGAATTTTGATGTAGTGTTATAAAAATGAGAGAGATATTGAAACTCAAAGAGCATCAAAGATTCTTATTTCAGATTCTGATCTAAAAAAAGAAGAAAATCTATCTTCTGGCCAGTTAGCAAATAATTCATTTTCTTCAGTGTCGACATTAATAAAAAGATGAATTTCAAAGCAGAAAGAAATAAGAAGTGGTAAAAATGATTTGCATAGAATAATGTAACGCTTAATGGAACAAAACTGTGATAACGAAAAATAACAAAGTGGATGGTTTCTTTGAAGAATTGTGCACAATTGGAAAATTAGGATGATGAGGAAAAGTTGTATCAGATATCAAAGACATTCCGCTTGAAATTTCTCATAAAACTTCGTAAAACAGGCTATCTTTCACTTAATATTTAGAAATTAGCTTCGTCTTTAAAAGAATTATTTCCAGAAAGCGAGTGCTGTCTAAAAACTACATCTGAAGTTATTATAAATAAGCGCAGCAAGAAACATTTATAATATCAAAGAAATTATTGTTGCTTCAAATAATTAGTTTTCTCCGGACAACATATGATGATATCATTTTTAATTACAAATTCTTACTGTAAAGCATATAAGCAGCTTCAGCTGGTAATGATATGTTTATATTTACCTAATAAATATCATGTATCCAATATTTTATTGTTCCAAACTACTGTAAATCAAATTTGGCTATTGCAAACAATTTTTTAGATGTTTTCAAAACAAGCACATTACACGCCAAATTACGTGGTTAATTTACCACTAGCAAACTACAACGCAAATGTGAATTAGTTTAGAAGCGTTAAGAAACATGAACGAACCACAAATTTTTTTTTTAACCTGAATCGAAATATGAAGATTTTTTGGTACAGCTTCCAATAAAAGGAACACTAGTAAAGAGAAAGAGGAGCTTCGATGCATTATCAAAGCTCTACCGACAGTGAAGCGATGAAGTCTGAATTATGGTTGACATCTGACCCTCAAATAAAAACTAAACATTCTTTTGAAATATGATACATCAAACACTACATAATGATATATGAAGCTAAAAGAAAGAAAAAGCAACAATTTCACACCGAAAAAAACTGAACTACAGCCAACATAAGTTTGCCTGCTATTAACACTGCAAATTTGCTTGTAAGAGATTGCTGCAAGACGGCTGTAATAACTTTATCATAAGAAATAGTAATTTGGATTCAATACTTCAACCTCAATTTTCTTTGACCAATTAAAGGAACATCAGTTTGAGAAATGCATGGATTAAAGCTGATTTTTCCCCATTTTCCCCAATGCCAATCAGGTGTTTCTTAATGTATCAATTTGGTGATTTAAACAATAGTTTCTTCATTTGCATTTGTTTAGTTTTGTAGATAAAACAGCTTAAATGAAAAACCGAAAAAAATTGACATCAGGAATTCTTAGTTAATTATTTTTCAACCGATTAAAGAAGTAAATAAAGAAAATGATTTGAACCTAACGATGAATTTTAGAGAAAGCCTAATCACAGGAAATTGCCACTGATAGGAAAAGACTGCGACAACTAAACTAACTACAAAAACCAATAAAATAACAGCTGAGGAAAAAATATTTCTGAATATTTATATCCCGATCACTTTTTTCATATCTTTTTCTTTTTATGCAATTTTGTTTACTAGCTAGTAATTGACACTAGTAACTTCTATCCAGAAATTTTACAATCAATTAAAGTAAATAAACAAATTTAATTTAAATCAAAATAAAAATTAAATTTCAACAAACTGAATGAAAATAGTTTTTTGATGTAAATGCTGTGTTGCTTAATGAATTATTTTAAGATGAGTACTCATGGAGAGAAAGAAAAAATACCATTCATTTGACAATCATGGCCTTTCCCCAAATTTATCATTAAGCATTAGAGAGTCGTATATATTATTTGCTTTATCATTATAATCCTTCCTTTGTCTGCATAGAGAAATACTTAGATTTTTTTTAACTAAAAAACATCTGCTTCGCCATGAAAACAGTCTATTGTACAGTATAAGCAACATACAGTTAAAAGATTATTTTGGCAAAGATATGAAATTAACGAAATAGCATTTCATTATTGTATTTAAAAAATAATACATTTCCTCATGAACTCATTTAAGAACTTGAGAGTTACGAGTAGTAGGAAGGAAAAATTTGGCAATGAGACATATTTTATGAACGAAAGAAAGAAAAGTTTAGTATTTTTCTCGAAGGAAACAAAGTCTGTTATTTCAGCGGTAAAAATATCTGCTCATTATTTACATGGTTTGTCTGATTAACAGTCGATAACTATGGTTGTTCATAACACAGTTATGAAGGAAGAGTGCCATAGCATAATTAAATGACACGTAAAACTTATTTATCCGAAACTTATTTACCTCGAAAACTTATTTATCCGCCATATTCTGTATATTATCACGAAAACTGCTAGAAGTGACGTAAAACTTATTTATCCGAAACTTATTTATCTTATTTATTTATCCGAAACTTATTTACCTCGAAAACTTATTTATTCGCCATATCCTGTATATTATCACGAAAACTGCTAGAAGTGATGATTATATGCAGCAGATTCCGGTTTAAGATCAAACTTTCCTATTCTCATTCTTTTTCAGAAATGTTAAAATGATCTGGATTACGGCGTATAGCAGGATTGATGCAAATTTGACAACTAGAGTAATTTTGATTTTATTTAGGCAATCAATTAACAAAAATAAAATTATCAAAAAGCACAGAACGGATAAATATCAAAAAAGGGATAAATCTTACTGGTATTAGTGGAAAAAAAGATGAAGAAGTGTTCAATTCTGTCCTTTTTATGTTGCATTGAATTTTAGTATAAATGCGCTCAGTGGTGGTATCACATTCTCTTCCGTATTACGACAAATGGACAATCGTAGAAACAGCACCGATCAGCAAAAAACATCAAAAGGCAGAAAAAGTGGCGCCGTCTATATTGGGTACTGTAAAATTGTGAACGGTTCCCACAACTACTACTACAATCACTACTACAACTACAACTCACTCACGTAACGCATGAATGGATTAACAGATCGGACTGGCGACATATGCATGCTTCATGCAATTTTGAGAAATTCTATTTTTCTCTAATTTCAACACAAATGTTCAAATTGAATTTTAACGAAGTAAAAATATTATTTGTATTTCTGATTAATAGGCGATTTTACCAAATTAAGTCGACATATAAGCCAAGTACAAAGTAAAAAAAAAACTAAAGGTTACAATTTTGAACAAAATAACTAAATATTTGGTATAAACTGTAGATGAAGTGTTTCCTAAATTGGATATTGAAAAGCAATTGATAATCTATAAAAGAATCAGTGAACTGATTTATGAACTGCTGAATGAATATCACTTAACGGCTTTGGACAAAATCTACAGTGACAAAAGATTGTTAGACTAAACAAAAACAACAAATTAAAATTGTACAGAGAGGCAACTATAAAGCAAAAGAGGTACGACATAAAATAAACTTATGTCACAACTATATGCGATAAATTACAAATAGTTCATCTTACAAGCTTTTCGTGCTCTGAGCTTAAGAATAATTACTTTAAAGATATATGAAATGTAAAGCGAAGCTAAAGAAAGTTTCGTTGGAAATGATCTAATTAACGACTAGATTGTTTCTAATGGAACTTAAGAAACATATTGCTAATAAGAAAAAAAAACTTAAATTTATAACTAACAAATTAATCTATTGTAATTTATCACTTTTATTACGCGAAGTATTATAACTGATTCATGAAAAAGTATTAATCGTAATCAAAGCTCTTAGAAGAATTTTCCAAAATCCTGCCAGCATAATCTTTTGCTCACATGACAAGAGTAACGAGGAAGAAAAAACGAAGAGAAAGTGAAGATGGGATGAATTTAATGAGAAAAAAGATATCAGAAGTATATCAGTGTTTCTCCCAAAGAAGCCATGTTATACTAGGCCAATTTGCACAATTGTATAATAATTTGATATTTAACTCTTTACTCTTTATTTCTTAACTCTTTATTTCTAGTACGTGAAATCGGTATCTTTTGTTTAGTAGTGGTTTATCTTGGATTCGTTAAAAATTTTAAATCCAACAGTTTCCTTCAAAGACCGTAAAAAACATACATAACTAAACAATCATTGGTCAATGGTCCCAATGCAATCCAGAACTGAGTCAGGTAGATTTCAAAATGGATACTGTATGGTTTAACATTCTGTGCTGCTGCTTGCAATCAGCATGGCGACTAATTTTTTGTACAACCCAACGCACTACACCTCCAAATATATTAACCGATCGTTGTACATCTGAATCGTTATTTAGTGTGATTTTTAACTTAACTTGTGATTTTACTTTGTGATAACTTTGTGATTTTTGTGATTGTACTCACAGCTAATAGAACACTATTAGTTGTGAGTACATTATTGAAGAATTAGACGACTGCAAAATTAAATTTAAAAATGAGGGTAGCAATAGTAACGGTTTACCGACGAGAAATTGAAAAAAATTGGCTCAAAGTTTTTTGGACTCATTCCTCTCTTTTCTCATTTTTACCCGTAATAGATACTGCGAGGTAGTTGAATTTTTGTATTTTTTGCTGAAAACTTCTTCACAAAGAACGCTATGAGTCCTTAACTACTGAGCAAGTAAACTTGCCAAGAACTGGACGACGAGACATATTTCCAACTTTGAAGAACTAAAAGAACTGAAAATATGCATGAATTTTTGAAAGTTTTGTCAAGATTTATGCATTTCCGACAAAGTTTTGAAGATGTAAAAAAAAAAGTTTCTGCGAATGAAACTGCAAAGAAATTGCTGCGGGTCATAGATCATTATGAAAAACGAAAAAATCTCCGCAATTTTTATGAAAAATTTCAAACTTACCCAGGACTCAAATTATTCGTTTAAATCAAATTTCTAAGGAAGAGTAGAAATTTCTCATTATTTCTGCATTTACGATGATCAAATATTACGACCTCTCATATCTTGAATAAAAGACCAAATGGAATATAGAATTATTTATAGGATAATTGCCTTATCATAAAGATTATTTATGGCAAGGCAATAAGCAACAGCAGAAGATTCTCTGAAAAATTTAACTCATGCTAGGGGTCACTAAGTACTAAGGTCACTAAATAGCTAGATGCAAAGGAGGTTTGATGTAGAAATAATTGAAATTAAACTGCGGTTAACGATGTTTCCAGCGGATAGCTGAGGTTAAAAATAATATATTGATAGATCCTTGAGTTTAATATTAAGTTTGATCTATTCATAGCATTGAATAAATAAGGGCAATCTAGTAAAAACGAGCGCTAAAAAAGTATAAAAATTCTTCTGGAAATTCAGGAATTATAATTCACTGATTTTCTCAAAGTCCCTAATTGAAAGGATTCGAAATTTTCAATTATTTTGAATAGTGTTGAGGATTTTCATAGTTTGATAGAATTGCTGATCAATTAACAGAAATGTTGGAAGTTAGCAATAATTAAATGAACTTAAAGAAACATATAGATTAGTTAGAGTTACGTCTTTAAATTATGATTTTATTTAATATGTCCCATCAATTCCATTATTTTTCAGTTTTTATGGAAATTATATATTTAACAATCAAAAGTATCGTATAATTGATAAAATAAGCCTAGTTTCTCTATGAAACTTATTATTTCTAGTTTCGGTCAATCCAAGTGATTACATATCCACATGTTCTCAAATCATAATGACCATGCATGTAATTTTCAATAATTACTGCAAAGATGATTAGTATTTGGACTATTAAGTAAACTCTGCTATTCCAGTAGCAATTGCTTTTTCCAACATGGTAATATTCAATCAATCCAGGATTATTTCTCAGTATATCCGAATACAATTAACACTCTCTCTTGTATCATTCCTGTGGCAGTTTAGAAGTTCTTTGTACACAATGATTTCTTCTTTTAAGTTAGAAAATTTTGACACTATGTTCTGCTGCATCTTGATAAATTATTTAGCCATAAAATATAACATGCCAAAGAGTAAGTTTCATAGCATTTAGATTTTTCAAGAGGTTCTGAGCTAATGATATGTGAAAAACAAAATAGTAATTATTAAGAACTTTTTGCAAATCCAATGATATATATAATATCACTCCTTCATCATGTACAATATCATTGAATTCTCCGATATCTAATTTACTAAATTTTGAATTGGAAATAAAATTAGCCAAAAAAAAAAATTGATAAAGCTATTATGAAAGTAAGATGTGATCGTTAAATCAAAATGTAATTGAGAAAAAAAGTAAAGAAAATGAAAAACAAGCGAAAAATTATAAATCTGTCCTAAATGGTGAATAGGGAGACACTGTTGGTAGCAAACGGGGGGGGACATTGAGTTCTGGAAAGTTGCGAAAAGAAAAAGAGAAGAGTCTTTGGCGCCGCGATTCGGCGCGGCCCATATATCACCCTCCGTTTTCTACTTCGACACCTCTTCCATGCTCCGCTTCCGTTCTGTACACTCTTATAAAGCGTCGACGCTAATTAATCTTCAATTACTTGAGACATAGCCATGAATTATTTATCTCCTTTCATTTCCTCTTTTAAGTCCATAATTCCACAACTATCTTTTTTTTTTTTTTGTGCAAAATGTTGCAATAGAAAAGAAATGAATCCAGCCTTGAGTTTTAATTCCTTCATTGTGTACTATTGAAAACTTCATCTTTCAACTTTTCCAATCATCTAATATTTCGTAGCAAGCAAAAATTAAAGCATTTTCTTACCAAAAAATAAAAATATCCTTTAATACTTGGTGTTTTGATTACCAGTTACTAAAATAACATGTCTTATTTAGCACAATTTTTATATTTAATTTTTTAAAGTTGAATAAATATATTAAGTTCATGCTTCATAGTTCTTAAACAGTGGACAGAAAGGTCAAACATGATGACCGTTTTCAAGAAGAATATTATTTACAACTATTAATTTCACGAAACATAAGAAAACCATGATAACTAGCAAAAAAGATTTGATAATTGATATAAACTTGTTGAATATTAAAATCTGGAGTTGTGATAATATCCGGTCTGCCATTACTTTTCTCGAATATTCTTCTTGCATTAATCAAAGATTGTGGAATATTCTAAAAATATGATGAGACTAAAATCTAAAAATTTTAGATGGCATACTGCAGAACTTGAAACATGCTCGAAGTAATCGCTTGCGTACCTTTAAATCGCAAGTTATTTTACTGACAGTAATGGGATTTAGCTGTTTATATTCAATAAAAAGGAGGCGAAATATAACTATGTGGCTATCTTTTGACCATGGTCTCATTCTTATGATTTCAGTCAACATGAAGCCGTAACGAGAAAGGGACACTGAAAGACCAGTTCCAGCATATTTTGACAGAAAAGCACCGGACTGTTATGTGGAATTAGAATTCTTTGGGAGCTGATATTTGAATTCTTTGTCCTACATTCGAAATCTCCATCGAAGAAGCAGTAAATAAATTTATCATTTTTTTTTCAAGAAAAGAATTAATTTTAATGCAACACAAGCAGAGTATATTTCCTTTGTGAAGAAGTATATAAGAATAAAGAAAAAAGGCTTTGCCCGTTTTTGCATTCAGGACGACCTCGAATGGATCTGTTTGGAGAATTCATTTCTTCAAAAGAAAACTATCTGATAAGAAAGCATGTTCCGAGGTACAACAGTGTTTGTTGCACGTTGACCTCATCCATCATTTAGTTGTCAGATTTTCTTCTATTCAAACAAACAAAATATTACTGCCAATTACAACAATAATATGCAAAGTCATCTTGTCATCCTACAAGGAAATAACGGCAATATAGTGGTGCAACGGGATTTCGGAAAATGTACCATAAATAAGATTTTTGATAGCAACAACAAATAGTGTTGAGAACGTACTGTTTTGCTTGAGAAATACAGTTAAAGCCGTTTGACTTAACTCATTCATTACTTTAGCAAAGATATCTGCGAAATTTTTTGAAACACCTTATCCTATAATAACACGCTTTCCTTATCCTTAATATCATAGTTGTTGTAATTTCTCACAATCATAAATTATTCAGGTTGGATTTGATTAGGGCAATAAAAAATGAATGATCTTAACAAGAGCCATATAATTTCAATTTTCTGGGAGCACCAGGGCGGTCAAGACACTTAAATATGATGCGACGATGATGCTGTTTGTTTTTCTGTTTGGATCACTTTTAGAAAAAATGAAAGGTAACGCTCATTTTTTATCCGACTATCTAGCTAATTTCGGCTGACATATAGTTTTGTAAGAATGATACGTAATTGATTATAGACTTAAATGACGTTACAAAAAATGCAAAAAGAAGATAAAGAAGAGAAAGGATTCATGATTTTCTAACATTATTATGATTGCTCAGTATAATTTGAATCATCTATTAAATGTTAATTGGATATATCGTTCTCCCTTTATGGAAAATATTTTAACAGTTGCTTTGTTGACGAATTCTTGTGATTTATGTGAATGGAAAAGATTTAAGTGCTTCAAAATTATAAATGATCAAAAAAAATTAATTTCACATCTGTCATTTAATGAAATACTTGTTCCCTCTATTACACTTTCTTTCAAGATGTTTGGGAAAAATTTATGCCAAAGTTTCACAGTACACAAAGGAACGTTACAGAAGACATTTCGGATAAGACAAACAGAATTAGATTAGTTGCTTTCAAATGTTTGGTGAGCCATCATGTGAAACGACCACGAATGTTTACGTCTGTCTATAAGTAGAAACGACGATGAATGTTTACGTCTATCTGTTATTAGGAACGGCTGATCGGGAATGGTATTTCCCAACTCTTAAGGTTGTAAATTTCCCATAGTCTTGGAAATAAACAATCATCCACATCAGACAAATAATTCACCGTTCACTGCAAAAAAAAGCATTTCATTTTTTTTTTTCGATTTCTGAATAAGACAAAAAAAGCATACTAAAGAGATGATATTCGGAAGCATGGAGATCGGATTTACGTACAGCATGGTATCTCCAAGAGTGCAAGAATTCCTGAACGATTTTTTAGACTTAAATTATGGTACGGTTAGTAATCAGTCATAATTCGGATAAATAACTTCATGTTTCACTAACAAATCGTACAGGATACTGAAATTAGCAAGGATAAGAAAAGAGATAGAAAAAAGGAGCATTAAATTTGCTTAAAAAACAACAGCTAGTAAGCGGAGAAAATTGATGCAATGTTGCAAACTTCATTTATAGCACGAAATAGTCAAACTAAAGCTTAATCTTTAAACAATATTTCATTGGAATTTCTGAAAACGCTTCACTGAAACGACATCAATCTGTCAAATTCATCCTGGTTTATCGATTGGTTAATAGATATGATGCTATCACGTTGAGTTAACTTACCGGAAATAAAAATAAGAATGATTAAAATCGGATCAAATAGTCAAATGAGATGATCTATTAATATTGATCCATGTAGGAAAACATTTTATTCAATTTTCATTTGTTTTAAAAATCTCTCTTTATCATAAATTTAAAATGATTAATTTAGACAAAAAACATCTGTTGCTTAAAAAAAAAAACTTGTTTCGAATTTTTCATTTGCTTAGAATGCTTCTTTTCTTGCTATTTCTATTTCGAATTGCTGCAGAAATAGAGATTGCGACAGATTTTAATGGCATATGACATGAAGTCTTGCAACAGTTAACGTAACATTAAACCTTTTCAAATTTTCAAGAAATTAATAATGTAATTTCCGGACATAAACTGTACAATAAGTTTCAGATCTTCCAATTTTATTGCACATAATGATCTCAGCTATTTCCTGAATTTGGAAATCTGATTCTTATGTTATTCAAAGAAAAGAAATCTTAATATTAGATTGACAGCCTAATAAGCATCATGAAATCACTCTTAAACTGCCTGCTAAGTTGCAACATACATTTTAGTCCATTCTGTATTACTTGGTAATAGACCAACTGGTTCTAATACTTGAAGTCCTTCCTGCGCCTCTGACCTCAAGCAACAATCAAAAAAAAAAGTGGAAGATTAGTATGTAGAGGAGTTGGAAACGGTTAAATTATTTGCTTAATGAAAACGAATAAGAATTTTATTTATCCAACTTGCGAGAATAACATTGTAATCATTCCATGCTAACGTCAATATTGGTGTTTTTTTTTATGAAAATTGAAATATTAGTAGGTCGTTTTTAACTTCACTCTGAATTATGGACACAAACATAAAAGTGGTAGTCATAAATATAAGATTTCCTGAGCAATTAATTCTAGAAGCAATACTTTTCTTTAATACCATTGGAAAAAATAAAAAACCTTGCAAAGAAATAAGTCATACTTATAAACTGCAATGATATGCACTTTGAAGTAAATAAAAAGGTTAACATGTATTAGTTTCTTTTTTAATTTAGTTAGAAAATGGAATCCAAGTTGAGAAATAATATCAACCAAAGATAGCAATTTTCAAACAAATATTTCAAAAGCGACCTTGAGGTGCAAGTTTCCTTTGAGTCAGAAAATACTTGAAAATGAAAAAAGGTTAATTAAAAAAATAACTTGAAAGGAATAGAAAGGAGTAATAAGTTTCATTTGTCTTCCTGTTCCAGCAGGTTTAGTACAGTGTTTTATACATGTCACTCATTTTTGCTGGAACTGGAAAATTCCTTTTTTTTTGTAGAAAATAATGAATTAGTTTACTGGAAAAAAACAGCAAAACTTTGGCTTCGCCTACAGTGCAGCAGGAAAAAATTTGGTAAATTTAGGTTTTCACTCCATTTGCTGGAGTGAAATGGCCCAATTTGATCTGCTTGTAAAATGAATTCATTATGAAGCTAAATTTGCGAACGAAAATTTCAAACTTGTTTTTTTTCATAGAGTAACAACATATAACTAACAACATCTCTGCAAAGACGGCATGTCATATTTTTTATTGTTCGTTTAACGAGAATCTACTGTTCCTGTTTATTTGATACTAGTTTAAAACATTAATTGCAACTTTCATCCTTCTTCATGGCAGTTTAAAACAGTGAAATTCTGTTATATAAGTTCCGCCAATTTTTATTCAACACTTCAAAAGATGCTGCAGCTCTACTGGAATTGATGCTTCCTAGCGTTCTAGGAATTTATAGTTCGTTGGCAAAGGACTATTTGAGCGATTATTTCATGGATTGCATTTATAAATGACTTTTAGCAGTATTATCATTTGAGAGCAGCTAATTCGAGTGCTATGCCAATGAAAAGGTCAGCTATTAATTAAAAAGTTGGCATTTATGCAGATTTTTTTTATCTTGAGCAAGTAGACGGCAATATTAACAAATCCATATTTTGTCTCAGAAAATCAACTATGAGTAAATAGAATGCCATTCAAATCAATCATAAGTGGATGAGATAATTATGATTGAACAATGTGACCCGTTATGTAAGCAAAAATGGTGACCTCTACCACGCGCCAAATGAGAAAGATGACATACCGAGAATATTTCTTGACTGCTTTGATGACTTAGTTTTGTTAGGGAAAATCCACGGTTTGAATGAGTAACTGATTTATAAGAAAAATTTGGGTTGTAGAGAAATTTGAAAGAATGCCACAAAATGAAAGTATCCTACAAACTTTGACTGATATCAATATGTTCAAGAAATGTTCTTTTAAATTCAGGGATAAATTAAATAGCTGAAGATTCTAAAAGTCTGAATGGATTTCTAAATTTTTTAAGCTTTTTAAGCATGCTCTATTTAGCCAAGAGGGAATAATTTATTAAAATTATTCGACATATTCAAATTAAAGTGAGGATTCAAATTCAAATTAATTGTGAAAATTAAAATAAGTTTGGAAATTTAAAACTTGAATAGTGGCAATAAGATGGCAATTGAAAAAATGAATTGTATAAGTGGTAAAATAGAAAAGATGATGACGACGACTGCATTGATGAGATTACAGGTATTGATAAATGAACGAGTGTAGAAGCAAAAAAGGTAGAGTAAGAAAAGACAAGAAAGAATATAGAAAATTAAGACAGGTAATTAATATAATTGCTGAGAAATTTGTACAGAATGATTCGATGACCGTTAAAAAATACCCCTAAGGATAAATATTCTGGAAAAAAAAAAAAAAAAAAAGGAAACGAAGAAATTGAAGGAAAATGGATAGACAGAGAGGCGCGCCGATGTGAAAGTACGATAACAGCCACACAGTTTTCAATAGCTACTACTTACACATTTTCACTGATCATTTAGCATGAAATAAAACAAGGCTACTTGAAAATAGTGCACTAACTTTTTCTCAATTTTTTTTTTTTTTTTTTTTCAAATTATTACTGATTAATAAATAAAAATTGATAGTTTTAAGAATAAAAAAAAATCAATATTTGATGATGATGATAATGATGATGATGAAATGATGATAAAAATATTGTTATGATGAGATTTATGATTAAAACAATGATAGGCGACAAATAACAATTCACATCTTTGCTTTACCCTTTTTTTTTTTTTTTTTTTATTAAAAATGCTTCATTTTTCATTGATTCATTTAGATTATATTTTTCATCGAAAAATAAATTCTTTTAAAAATTATATTGTTATAGATCTATTAAATTTGTTCAAATACGATACGATAATTATCATTGAATGAAATGATATAAATCACATCGCAAAATTTCCTTATCATTTTAAAATTTTTTATCCCTCGATTTGGACAAATTACACATGATTTACTTAAATTTGACATAATTTTTTTTTTGAAGCAAATAGCAAAGTAAAGTAGGGTTGAATAGTGTTAAAATGGTCGTACGGAAAGGAGAGAAATTTGGAAAAATAAAATAAAATGCGATCACTCAGCAAAATTAATAAAAATCACATTCGACTGATTCGAAATATGCATTTATTTCAATTACAGATGATAGTTTAGATTTTAATTGTAGCATCAGCAAAAACGGTCAACATTTTCAAAGCATTTCTTTATCATATTCGATTTATCTATGTTCGTAGCTTGATCTTCCAAGGTCAATTTAAATGGCGCTAGCTTCCTTATTTTTTTGTTGCGTGAAATTAAAATAATTTCAGTTCTTCCAAACTTTCTCTTTTCATGACTCCTGAAATTTTGCTCTCTTGATTCTCGTAAAGCATTCATCCTCCACTTGTGCTCATTGCAGAGTTCATTTTGCACAACATTGAAAAATGAGCCAACTGAAACAACAGCAAGCGTATTCCACCACAGCGTATCTCACTACTATGAAAAAGGTTCTAATGGTTGAAAGAGAGCCAAGGCAAATTTATCAATTAGAAGAGAAAAATTTTTTTAAACTATTTCTTATTTGTTTCCCAAAAAAAAAAAAAAAAAAGAAAAAAAAACTTGATAAATTATTTTTCAGGACAGAAAAAGGAGTCGATGAAAGTAGAGCAATGATCATGCTAAGGACTAACAATCTTTTGCTTGCTTTGCAAGTTCATCTCGGACCTTTTAAAAATTGCAATTCGTTGAAAAAGTCTTTTATGCAGTGCGATAAGAATGTTTTAAAATTGCATGTTTAGGACGTGCTTTTATTTTGGTAGAAAAAGTTCTCACTCATTTGAAATAGCCCAAAAATTCGTAAATAAAAATTCAAATTCTTAAAGCAACAAAAGTCGTGAAATTTCTTAATTTCTGTATTGATTCGCAATTTTAAACAAATTGCAAAGAACAGTTAATTACTTTTAATAAAACTTTTTACTGATCTGTAAAATAGGTAGCATCGATATTTCGGTGCTTTTTAGGGCATTAATGCTGATCGCTATCATTGTTATCCCTGTTGTTATTGTCGATGTAAAAGAGGTTTTTAAATGCCATGAAGTGATTTTACAATGTTCATTTTTAATTCCTGCCTCATTTTATGCAGGGAAATTTTCTCCTCTTTTAGAATACTGATAGCCATAATTGCACTTTAACAAAAGGAGGTATCGCCAATGAGAAACGGATCTTTTCCACTTCCTATTCTTTACTCAGCTCATTTATATTGTAAAAAAGTATTTATTTAAAAGAAAAATAAGGAATGAAAAATTATTCGCAATAAATTTAATGGTTATCCATTAATTCTCATCTAAACATTTTAACGATAATTTAATATTACTTTCATGTCCTTTATTATTTTCCATTTTCCCTATCCTAATTTCTTTGCGTTTCACTGCTCAAAAGGATATTAAAAAAATCAACCAATATGGTTGAATTGCAACAAACAGTCAAATTGTTTGCTCCTTCAATATCCTACGCATAATGTCTCTTGATATAGAGATATTTGGGGGCATTTCTCTTAATGCTCTTTTTCTCCTGTATTTTAAGATATTATTGATGATATCAACATAATGCAAAGATAATCTTCTAATTCGATATATTTTGTAAATGCCTTCTAAATCTAGCATCAATCAGAAAGCACTGCTTGACCCAAAATATCTAGCTTTGATATTTTTCGCAGAGTTTATATTTAAACAATCAAATCTCTGAAAGTTCTTATATCTTTTTGAATTTCAGCAAGTTTTTTTTAGTGAATAAGAACTGTATTATTTATATTATTTGAAAACATGACAATAATTTGCTTATTGTTCATTTTCAAATTCTTTTATTAAATCAATTCGTCACATAACGTGGAAATAGCTTCGGATTATTTAATTGTTTCGATGAGAAAAGACAGAATTTGTAAAGTTGCTTTTGTAAATCTGATCTCGTATATCAGACTTCGCAGTTCTCGAAGACGGATTGGGAGATTTATCAGTTTCATCTTTATACAACCTATTTTATACCATTAAAACTAATTCGTTAAAAAATTAAATTTTTGTAACATTGCAGTAAATTGTTACAAATTGTTACAAACAATAGTAATAATCAACATTTCGGTGCTATTGGGTAATTAAGAGAGCAAATGTAGCTATTTAAGCGATCATTTCGTAAAGTTTAAAATAGTCACCAGAAAAAAACAAAAAAACTTAAAAAAAAAAAAAAAAACAAAAAATTTGAAGAAGATTTGGCATTTCGACGATCTTTTGAACATTGAAGACAATTCATGAAATAAGGTCACATCCAATACGGTTGTGCCATCATAGGCTACTTTCCACCTTTCCCTCTTAATCTCCAGAACCGAAATATCCATCTCAGAAAAATCTTTTATTTTTCCAACTTCAATATATTGAACTTGAAAAAATAACAGAAGTCTTTACTTCAATTTAAAATACTATTTAAAGATTTTTTTATAGAACAGGCTCACATTTCATCAGCTAAAGTCTCATGTGTAATTTGAACAACATTTTCCCGCAAAGACTCCATGACTTCAAAAGATAAAAATATTGTTTGAAATCAAATTCTATAAATTTTTCGTTTGTTTGAAAATCATAATTTTTATGGATGCCATTATAAATGTAGTTTTTATAAATAATTTTCATAATACTTAAAGTATTCACAAAGTTAACATGATGATTATTATCATGAAATGGAATCGTATAAATACAATATTGAAATAATTCCAGAGCAGATATATACAGCATGCTAAATTTCTCAAAAACTTTGTGCACTTGCAGCTGAGCAAAAAAAGAAAGGAAAAATTGAAAGCAAAGAACAGAATTGTTCTTTTTTACATTTTCTTCAATTCTGTCTACCAATTTTGAGTTCTCTAATTTAAAATGAATTTTCTGTTCGTTCCGATCTTACTATTCGCCACATAGTCTTATCTATAATGAAAATGAGATAACAACAGCCAAATTTATAACTGTATCAAATGGTCATGGCTCAAATATTTTATGAAAGAAATATAATACAGATATGTTGAAGTAAAAGGTATCTACCAGATTCTAATGACTAGAAATAAACAGGATAAAAAGTGTGAAACATGGAGCAAATAGTTAAGATAGAACCCGCAATATCTGCTAAGCGAACTAAATTGAGTACCATAAGAGGTTTAGGATACGGTGGAATTGCAGAGGAAGAAAAGAGGAACATGAAAAATTAATCGCTTTCATATACTCTTTCTTGTTAATAACTTCTTGCTAAACACAGAGCCATTATCAATGGTGAAGATATTCATGTGTATCGATCTTCTGCCTGATACCGAAGTATCTGTTCCTAAAATATGCTGTGATTCCGGCTGACAGGATAAAGAACGCAATACTGATGACTGATCACTATTATGCGTTTCTGTCATCCTTTCACTAATTTGTAATTCATTTGCTGATGTATTGTCCTGTATTATCTCTTCTTCCCCTTCTGTGCCTCTTTCTTCTTCTAGCTGTGGCCTGGAATTTCAATTAATTATTACAGAATTAATGTGCCAAAAACATAAATTAAACTCTACAAATAAAAAATTAGTGCAGAGACGTTTTTTCAAAAATCTCATGGAACTCACCTAGTAAATGGAGGTAATTTAGTAGCATCTTCGTAGGTTGGTAGTGGTGGCAGATTGTCTCGGTGACAGGACCTTCCTGAAAGCTTTGGAATATTAAGAAATTTTAATGCAAAATATGTAACTTTTTAATGCTATAATTGGTGTTTCTTGTATTACTGACCTCTTTGAGGATTCATATTGTAAGGAGGAGGTCCTTCATTGGAAAATGCGATAGTTCTGAATGACAGAATTCCCGGATCTTCCGGCACTACCACATTGCCGCGACGTGAACTAATTTCAATGCCTGACCGTACTAGCGCTTCACGTCGAACAGTCGCAAACCGATTTTGTACCTGAAAAAAGACTGAAATTTGGAACTTAAAAAATTTGGAAGATGAAAGAAGGAAAAAACATGAATGGAACAAAATAGTGACTATATTTCAAATTAACAAAATAATAACTAAAATTGTTTCATAAAAATTTTTTTTCAAAATTCCTTGCTATGATAATGCAGGTATTTTATAGAATATTGTAAAATAAAGTGCGACAGAAAGATTTTCTTATAAATTTCACATCTTAACAAACTTTGAGTGAAAACACTGGTAAACCTGCATTCTATGTTTCATTAACAAATACATGGAAAGAACAAGGACAGCGATCATAACCAGACTGAATATGGTACTTGATACATCTCGAGTTACGAGATCACTATCTTGATAGACATTCTGCAAATCATTATGAATATATAAAGCCAACTTAATATGTCGCATGCAAATAATGTGCAATACAAATGAGCTGCTCAAAGGGGAAGTAAGTTCTATATAACTAAATTTTTTATTTTTGAAGTATGCTTCTTTGATCAGAGAATGTATTTATCCTAATCCGAATTAACCTTGTATTGATCTGAATGATGTTTACATCCTTGTGATATTTGCATCTTATCTTTCCCTCCATCACTGTCTTTGTACTAGTTTTTTTCTACTTGTTATTTCAACCAATTACTGAATTATATTAAATAGCCTGATTTTAGAATATACAAGTGCACGTCAAGGCAATAGAAAGAAATGTCTGGAGTCAATATACGTAGCCTTGACCATTAGTAACATCTAATAGCATTTTCAAACTCAACCAAGTATTTTATATTGTTGGATTAACTAATTAATGATTAAAGTTTTGCATTAGTTTTTCTGACACTGCACATTAGTTTTTCTGATTATTTGGCTGTTACCAGACATTTTCTCTTAGTTCTATTATAATAAATAATTTTTGCAAGAAAAAATGTTATAATTTCCCATTTTATTGGTTCCATCAAGAGACTTTTCGATCTTATTTATGAATAGCCCCTTAAAACCAATATGTCTCAATTCATGTCCGTTGAGAATTTTAAAAAATAATTAAAAACCCTTCAGGCATGTTAACATTTGCTAAATAGATACAACATAACCAGTTTCTAGTTTTTCAATTGTTGTTAATTGGGAAGTGATTAATGGGAGAGCAAGTAATCATGGGGGAGATAAATATGCTATAAAGAACCTGTTCTCGGTAACCATGAAATCGCAACATAATCGATGTACGATTAGCATCAATTTCACAGTGATAACCAAGGAAATTTGAGGGGCACAAGCACTGACGCCGTGATTCAGTGCCACCATTCAGACACACTATGTTTCGACATTCCTCACCTTGATAAAATGGTGTACACGAGCAATAATCACGGCCATCTACACCTGCAAAATGAAATTAAGAGTAAAAATTTGAGTGATTTTTGAATTTAACCACTATCAGATTTTATAAGAGTGTAACTCAAAATTCTAAAGCATGATGCAGTTTTTTTTTTTGCAACTTATGAAAGCTGGAAGCAGCATTCTAGTTTTCTTGGATGCAAAAGTAAGCAGAAGAACGCACGGCAAGCTGACTGATATTATAAACCGGTAGCGATTTTATGCTGTGATAAATAATAATGAAATAGATAGCTCGTTATAACAAAATATTTACTACACACATTATCCCTTCTTGCTTCAAAATTTCTTGCTACTTTTGAATTAGAATAATCTTTTTTTGGATCAATTCCAAATGAAGGAAACTTTCAATTTAAGAAAATGACAAAATTTCCCACTAAAATATCTTGCCGTGAACATATTCCAATACATATAAGATTGATAACTGATAGAAATCAGTTTGCTCAGCAAAATCACAAAATTACATCAATCAAAGCTACATCACGAACCTCTCATTCGCTGGCCCTGATCGCAATATTTTTCGCACTGCTCACCGAAATATGGCTCTGGGCAGATGCAATATGAGTTGGAACCGAGTGAACGATGGCCATTATTAAGACAACGCTTGAGGCGCCTACAACTTCTGTCCAAGTATTCGTGGGCTGGCACTTCTGGAAATTTTAAGTTTCATAAATGCAACTGTAAGAAAGATTTCCTCAAATGTAAAGTAAATCTCACATACTTCCATCTTATTTAGTTGAGCAAAATAATGAATAAATTTTTTATTTTTCAGACAACAGCCTGAAAATTGGAAAACTAAGAATGCATACGCCTACCCGGACATTTGCAGACCACACCAACACCGGTGAAATCATCAAAAGTGAACAGTGCAGAAGCGGACAAGAGATAATTGCCATGATATATGCGACATCTGGAGTCGATTACCTTCTCTCTTGGCAAATTCCGCGTTCGAGATTCAACATTATTGCTACTAGTACTGGAAACAGCATGTTCATCGTAATGCTCGTCAGTTATATAATCCGATTCTTCATGGGTCCAATTTCGAATAATCTAAAACAGTTATATTGAATATCATTACATTAGCTCAGTTGAAATAATCCGTACAAAGTTAACTTTAATCTGCACGGATCAATTTAGTAAATTTTTCCACTTCTAACAGAAATATACCAATATTGGAGCCAGAAAAATTCAGACAAGATTAAAAAATTAGCCTTATGCATGTACAATAGATTCATTCTTAATTCAACAAACGATAAATTCATACGCAGATTATCACTTATCTAAAACCCGAAATCGCTAATTTCAATGATCTGCTGTGCTTTTGGGTGAGAATTTTTTAAAAAACTATTGAATAATAAAAGTTAAATTGCAAGTTTGTCAAAGTTCAATTTTTAAAAATTGTGAAAAAAATTGTTTGATTTTATCTCATTGAGAACTTCTCTTCAGATAATTTATACGTTTAGGGCGGCTATTCATTGAAAAGTTTACTGGGATGAGAATTGACCTTTTATTCATCGTTAAATTGACATTGAAAAATCAGAGACTGACGAATAGAGAAGAAATAGAATAGAGATTGGCGCAAAGGAACGCTACATTGAAAATCATTCTAGTTAAATAGAAAAGTTAAGATACCTTTGGATTTTCCGGTACTGGATATCCACTCAAACAACAGGTGATTCGAAATGCACGAGGTAGCCACAACGAACTATAACCGGCTTTGGTTGATTTCGTTGTGGAATTGTGGTCTGCAAAATTACAAAACTTCATTTAAATAGTGCAACTGAAAATTTCATTTTTTGTCTTTTTTTTAAAACTTGCACGCAACTCAACTTGAGTATACTGCAGTCATTTCGTAAGATAGTGTCAAAAGCGCTGAAAACACAACATTGTCAACATTGTCACTCGCTGATTGATTAAGAACAGGAAATACCGGAGCAATTTTTATGGAATAGCTGACAGTTTTTTATTTATTATTATATTTTGCATTTGCCTCAAATATGCATTTAAATCGTATTTAGATCGCACTTATTTAGACATATTTAAATCGCAAATCTGATTAGCAACATTTTTATGATCAAGAACGCTCTTTTTTAAAATGAAGATGACCAATACGTTTTGCTCATTCCGACAAAAGAAAAACTTCGAGAAAATAATTTTTTCCAAAGCTGAACGATATATTTGGAAACAAACCAAGATTTTCAAAATTAGCAATACTGATAAGAGTGGAAAATAAAATAATTAGCAGCGCCGTCATTGCTAACAGTTAGACAGTTAAGCATCAAAGAATGTGAACGACACTTGAATTTCATTGATCCATCTATTACTGAAATGAGAAAATGACACAAAATTTCCACATAAGCATTCGCATGGCTTACAAAACGCTAATATTATAGTTATTATTGTTTATGTATATGAAAGATTGCAAGAAATAAAAAGATTCACCGGAAAAATCTTCACAAAGTTGACAATAATATAATTTTCAATAATCAAACTCAATTAAAACTGTAATCCATATTATGTTTTCCTTCTGATATTAAAAACTATTAACTCTTCAGAATTTCTTTCATATTACAGACAATTGTTATACTGGTCATTTTATCTATGAACTTTAGCATTATTTCATTTAAAGCTAAAAGCCAAAAACTTATGCTGAAATTAAAAAGGAAATGCTTAGTGCATAAGAGTGATGGAAGAAGAAGGATGCTAATATAACTTCTTTAACAGGCGATTATTCATCATTTTTGGTCAAGCCTAAGATATCAGTAACAGCAGACATTGAATAAAAAACGTCGATGAAGGCAAATATTTCGAAGGAGTTATGAATGGAATTGAAAAGAATAGATGAGTCAGCCTTGAATCAAATTTAAAAATGCATAAAATTGAATCCATAAATTGAATGTGAGCAAAAATTTTGCTAACAGTGCTTGTATCATTAGCAACTAGCTCCCCAAATATCCAGCGCAGCTTTCAAGATTACAGCAGATTAATTCACAAACATAAACTCTAGTAGCATTTAGCAATTGAATCAAGTTATTCCAATGATATATTTCATCACTGTGATTTTAGATGATTGAAAAATTTCGCTTTTTAGATGAATACTAAGCTATTATTAAAACTTTTCAGTATTGTTAAAAATAAATTCTACCGATCAAAATTAATCAAACAATGCCTTTTCGAAGTTATCAACAAGAAATCTTTCAAGAACAAGTTTCTTTCTTTACTTCTTAGCAAGCCATTCGAACAAAGGAATATTATCACAGATGTTATCTATCCTCTAACTCTATTCTTGGCCATTAAATACGTTGGATAAAATCCAGAAGTTAGTTTATAATAGTTGCACGAAGAATATTGCAGAATTAAACTGTTAATATCTGTAGCAATGAAACGACTCATACCAATAAATTTGCTTAAAAGAATTTAGCAATCAATTTTGAACTCTCATTTTGTAATTAAATTTCATAAAACATATCCTAAGCGAAGAAAAAGACAATTAAATGAAATTTATGGCCCAATAATGGGCGGAAATTTACGGCTCATCTGAAATGCCGAGCATATCAATGATATTGGTCGAAACCTTAAAAAAGCCACGCTGTAACGAGAAAACTAACATGGCTTAGAGAGTTAAACGAAAGTTTAAATTAATGAAATAATATAAACTAAATTTGAAAATTATCAAAACTTCACAAAAATTCTAAACCTCACATTGATAGAAGGTCATAATTTCAGTTTGGCAAGCAAGTATTTTGCAATAGAAATTTAAATCAAAGAGTGCAATTATTTATCAAATATTTATTGCAAATAGTAAAGTTTTATTTAAAAAATTAATGCAAAATCAATGTTAAGCTTCTGTGAGATCACTGTTAACAAATTGCTGTCCGATAGATGCTTTCCAAAAATACTGCAAATTGTCTTAATTTGTTTCTTTGAAAAATTAATTTTTTCAAGAAATTAAATAATCAGAGCTTTTAAAGCATTTAACTCTTTATGTTTTTGAAAATGGCTCTCATTCAGCACTGTGCCAAATAATTTCATTGATTTTCTTAGGCACGAAAGAGACCATGAAAAAGAAATGATCTGAATGATGTTTTTTTTATCTGGAAAAATTGACAAAAAGTTCTAAAAGCTATCAGCATTAAATTAGCAAAAATATTTTGAGGAATTTTGGTATTAAGAAGACGGACAAGATTTTCAAGACAATATGAGAAAAATAAAAATGGAATAAACTTGCTCATTCAAAATGCTTGATATGATATTATTTCAAGCTATCTTCTAAATTCTGAAGTAAAATGATGCTATGATTGATGAATGGAACAATTAATACGAAGTGACTCATTCATTGCTTTTACTAAGAGTATCTGGATAGGTTGAAGGAATGAAATGAATTGAAAAAATCTTTAATAATTTAAAAAAAAATTTCTTCACTGATAATATTAGTTAAAATAAAATGAGAGGAAGAAAACATTGGGATGGCTGAAAAGTGACAAAATGTGATCGTTAAAACTAATGCCAAGAAATAAAACGAGCTGAAATTACAAGCAACAATGAAGAAAAACAAGAACAGAACAATTATGTGCAAATACATGCAATTACTGGAAGAGATTTTTAAAACTGAAGACAGAAATCAAGTTTTACCTGCGGAATGTCAGCTGCCTGATTTACGTTACACATTGCTATTCCATCATTAGAATGAATTATCGATGTGACATGTGCACTCTGTAGTGTAAATAAATGATGCAATGTGATACTATCCTGATATTGCCATATTGCTTAAAATGTTAACATTAGCGTAACACGTCTCATAACATACGTTTATTAGTCCCTTTTTTATACTTCATAATCCTAAAACTGAAGAAGATAACCGGAAAAGCAATTTCTTTCTTGAATATTTTATGAACACAGATTTTGAAACGAGCATTACCTGTGTTGAAGATGCACTATTTTCACAAATGCTAATATCATAATATTCAGGATAAGACGATAATGTTAGTATACAGGAAAAACTTTTATATTCAATTCATTTTCAATATAAATTCATTTAATTTAGAACAATTTATTCGCCAGTTAAAAGAAACATGCTATTAAATTTTTTATTAACATGAAAAACTTTAAAATCCTGGGAAGATAACATTATTTTAACTTCATAACTTAGCTTAAAATTTATTCTATTTTGTATGAAAAAGGTAAAACCATCCAACTATGACAATTTTAATTTTCTCCAAATTGCTGAAGAGAACATAAACGTACAAAACAGAGAAATATTTTCAGTATTCTTGGAAAAATTTGAAGGAAAAAAGAAAATGAAATTTCGCAAATTGAAAGGGAAATTTTTTGGGAGAAATTTTAAAATAAAGATAAAAAGAGTCATAAGAAGATATTTCTCGAAGTTTTACATCTCCGAAATTATCTGAAAATTCATTCTTGAAGTTTATCTTATATTTCAAAAGTGTGGTGCAAAAAACAAAGCATGAGACAATGAATTCCTTTTAGATTCATAACTTTTACTGCTACTCTCAATGATTGATTGTGAAGTTAAAATGCCCTTCTTTCATGGAAAGATTAAATTCGGTAACAGTTTTAGCCCTAGGAAACAGATAGACGAAACAACGGAAGACAGTCAGTCATACCTAATTTAATGTTCTTTAAGATATGACCAATTGCAACATGGAAATTACAATTTCAAGTTTTCTTTTTTAAAAAAAAAACCCTAAAAATTTTTTTTGGAATTATTTCAAATTTCAGATCATTTACATTGATGGGACACAAAAGAAGACAATTTCAATCATAAAAGCATAAATGTATGTTCAATTATTTTCAAGTTATGCAGAAAAACATGAAGTATAACTGAAGAATAATTGCTTTCTACTTACCAATTAACTGTAAGCATCGCACGTATGATGTTACAAAAAGGTCACAAAATCATTGCCTCTAATAGCTGTGAATTTTTTTAATCAAAAAATTTTAGTGTAAAATGCAAGACAAAAATTATTAACATTACTCAGTAAAAGTCACCTATAATCGAACGCAGTGGCATCGTGACAAAAATGGCTCTTGGTAGTTTTCCTTGTGGATTATGTAACAGTTTTCTTTTGGGCCATTAACCTTTTAAAGGTCAACCTTTTGAATAGAGTTCATTTGTCCAAAAAATGATCGATTGATTGGATTCAAAAGCAATAGATGAGCAGAGATATGCGCTCTTTATAAAGTAAGACTGGAAATTTTGACTTTTTATAAAAATAACTATTATTTCATGAGCCATGCAAAGATTTTCATGATTTCAATGGGATCATCTTTTCAACAGTTATTAACTTTTTTTAAACAGATTTATCGAAAAGTGGAAAAAATAAAATTGACAAATGAAAATTTTCATTTCCTTTTCGGAAAATAGAATTCAGAACGTCAAGAGGGACTGAAATTCAATATTTTAGGGATTGAAATTAAATTGAATATTTTTCCTTGGAAGTGTAACACAGAATTATGCTTGATTCTCCTGCATGACTCTGATGTATATTTTCTCGTTGAAATTCTTTCCAGCTTATTTTTTGCTCTTCAGCATCAGCCTTTGAGTTTTCCTAATGTTAATGTTTACAAAAATATTTTTATTATCAGTAACAATTAACTGTTGAAATCATGAAAATCTTTGCATAGTGCATGAAATAATAATTATTTTGATAAAAAACCAAACTTTCCGGCTTTGCTTCGTAAAGGTCGCATATTTCTACTCATCTGCTGCTTTTGAATCCAAGCAGATGGTCATTCTGTTGGATAAATGAAGTCCATTCAAAAGTTTAATGACCCACAAAGAAAACTATTACATAATCCAGCAGAAAACTACTACATAACTTATTCATTATGAATACTTGATAGTTTGCATTCCAGTTGTTCCTGCCTTCTTACTTTTAGCTGCTTTTTAAAATGTTTTCTTTCCTTGTCCACTTAGATGTAAATTTTAAAATTTTAAGGATACCATTGACTGGTAGCAAAATCTATAAAATTATTTGCGAATTATTGATATTGGGAAAAAATCGGAAAATCTCTTTAAATTTTATACTTAGTAAACTAGTCATCCGGTGATGGCGTATACCTGGGACCTCAAAAAGTGATTTTTATGAGTTTTCAGATAATGTTTATTAGGTATCCAGCTTAACTGTGCCTCCGTGATATTTATAATATGAATATTTAATTGCAACTTTGACTAATACCACATGTCACATAAGTAGCTTCGTGCCAGAACTACTATTTATGTGCAAATTTACAGATTATGCTAACATTTTAACGGCAGTGGATTCATATACTGAAACCAACGTATTATTCCTTTTCAATAAATAGAAGCGACAAACTCTCGAATATCTTATAAATTGCACAAAAAAAGAGTAAATATAGTTGAGATGGTGATATTATTCACTGCAATTCACGTTGAATTTTCAGAAAGACACAGAAGAAACATTTGGGTTTGAGAAATTGATGAAGAAACAGTGGTTGACAGAATAACAGCAAATAATATATAGTTTAATCTAAAAGGCTATTTTTAGGACTTTATGAGCTAAGTGCAAATATTCAGAATGTGTTTTCATGAATCCATTTTTTTGCTATTAAAAAAAAAGTAATTTTAAGGCTATTAGTTTAAATTAAAATAGAAAAAAAATGTATGTCAATAATAGACATTTCGTTTGCAGTAATAACTTTCTCCTTCTTCATAATAATGCTCATTGATTGAAAAGTGTCAATTTGAAAATGAACATTGAGAAGTAGTCACGAGTAATCAATCATACAATACACCGAAATAATGTTGATATTATCCAACGGCCTTGATATAACAACATGAATTTAAGAGGATTTTTTAAGCTGAAAAACTTCAAAAATAGTTGTTGAAGTTTTGAAAAACTCAGAAATTGTTACAAATCATAAAACTCTTTGCTTTAATACGTTAACCCATTGAACTCATACATTTGATGATGTTCATTCCTCATTGACTGGTCATTTTCTTGTAAGCAAATTCATTATTAAAGGATCTCACTTACTATTGCTGCTTATTCTTCATTATTCCTTCTTATTCCTCATCCATTTTTTACTCTTCATTTGTTCTTATTCCTGATTCTTCATTCTTCATTCATTATTGTTATTTGGTTTTCAGTAATAAATTTAATTCAATTGTGCTCTTGCTACAAACGAGTTACCGCCTTATTCTACAAACAACCCTTCTTCTTACAATTTGAAACCTATTTCAATTATTAAATCCAATCTTCTCAATAAAAATTTTGGTGCAGTGAACCGGAAATTATGACTACTAGCAAGTATCGCACGGCCAAGAAAAGCTTATTTAAAGAAGTGAAAACGATGCTTCCAAATCAAACTTCGATAGCAAAGCAACGACAAGAATTTTACGAAGAAACGAATAATTGAAGATTTCAACTTTGTATCAATACGTTGAAATCTCCAAATGAAAAGTGACTCAATTACATTCAAAAAGAAAAGAAGTATGAGGAAATCACAAAAGGCGACAATGGAATTCAGGGTGCTCCATAAAGATAAAAAAGCAGTTAGAACATTAACGATGTACAAAATGAAGCTGATCACGCACTAAAAATATTCTTACAGGAATTATTTCAACCACATGAGTCGTCAAGGCCACGGTCCCATTTTGCAGTTAATCTTACTTAATTGCCGTTACTCACTTCTAGTAGAGATCCTAAATGGTGATAGTTTTGGACTAGTTTCAATGCTTTTCATTCGCAACCAATCCCGAAAATTCAAAAATTGAATTATCTGTATTTCTATTAATGCTCAAATAAATCTCTCAAGTCATTGAAAAAAATGTATGGATTTGTTTCAAAGAAACACACAACGGAGAAGATTATTATGTAATAGCAAAAAGAATTAGTGGAAATTTAGAATAATTTTATAGTATAATTATTTCAGTCTTTTCTGATGAAATGGCAATTAAAATTTCGCCTTTTCTAAAAAAAAGATAATTATAGATGACACTGAAAATATTTCGTCGAATCAGCTGTTTAATTTGAATTTATTTAGTAGCTTGAAAAAGCTTTTTAACACACACAATATATATATATATATATACACACACACATACGAATACACATAACACTAATGGTTTTAAGAATATGATTTTTGAAAATGCAATTACTGAAGCCAGAAATTTAACAAAAAATGTCTCACAGCATCGGGAATTCGATTGACAACAATAAATGATGAAACGGTGGAAGAAATCCTTCTCAGTGAGCTTCGAGAAAAGTATTTATGCTGTAAATTTATTAACTTGCAAAGGAGGACGATACCATGATTACTGCCATAAATGCATTCTGAATAGACCCATGAGACAATAGATATGGAAATTTTTAAAACAAATTAATGGCATTTCAAAATAATTCTTCCAATATCATTCCAGTTGCAATTTTTCACCTGGGCCAAATTATTATCCTTTCAGTTTAACGGTTGTAAAATAAGTTTATCATCGCTCGAAAGGCCTTTAAAAAACTTGGATAAATATTAATATGTGCTAGTAATTATATCGATGAACTGATATTAATACCTAAAGTTTATCAACTAAATCAGAATAAACACTATTAACTTGACTGAAAATTTCAGATATTTTAATTTCAATCGGAAATTACTTGCATTGAATCGAATAATGAAAAAATTAAATGAAACGAACTTCGCCAGCAATATTTGCTTGAAAGTAAAACTGGTTCAATTTTCCGAACAGAAGTCATCTGGAGAGAAGCGAATGAAAGTGATTCATTCATTTCATTTCTCTTTTCAGTAACAGTAAAAGGGATGATGTTAATAATCCTCCTTAGCTTTACACATATTTCATTTATCCATGGACTGCTTTTACAATTATATCGATCTAATTCTTTTGCAACAACAGCATTGACATGAGACATCGCTAATAGTATCAGTTTACTACTTTAATTAATTATAATAATAAACAATCTTTTTGCAAATCTTGATTAATTAAACATCATTCTTTTGGACTAAAAACCGCCTAGCAACAATTTTTTTGATACAAAAGGCTACACAGATTCCTGGAATTTCACAAAGTTTAAAAAATATAAGATAATCAGAATGGTAATGTCACTATAGCATAAGCATTGTGGGAAGTTACTTCAACACTTGTTTAGGCTATGATTCAACCCTTCTCTTTAATTTACCGAATTATGGAAAGAACATTAAAATTATTTATAAAGTACAGCACTCAAGACTTACTATGACCTCGTTTTGAATCAGTACAACCAAAATTTAAATTCTTCAGATTTAAACATCTGAATATCTTCATTTTAAATTATAAAACAAATATTGCCACAAAATTAGAGGTACCAATGGCATTTTTACAATCTAGTTTCATTATTACTCCCTATTTATAAACTTAATTACGTCAATTTTAATCTTATCACTAACGCTGATTTACCCCCATCATATCTCGCTTTCGCCATCGCCTTACTATTTACATACAATGTTGTGATCTGCGCACACTCATACTAATCATTCTTATGACAATTGAAAAAAGTGATCAAAACTATGGAAACGTATCCTGTGAAGTATGAAATTGTATTTGGTTTTAAACCATAGTTGGACTTATTTATATTCATTCGAAATTTATATTCCTTACATGACTTCTGTCCAACAAAACAGAAGATCTGGCGCAAAATTATGACATTTTTCAAAATATGGTGACAAGGAAATAATTTACCTACACCATTTATTGCATTTAAATTTTAAAAGTGTAGTCACAGATGAAAATTGATAAAGCTTCATCCCAATGTAAACCTAAAAGATTTTCATTCTATTGTTCCACAGAAAATAATTTGAGCAAGTTTAGCAATAATTTAATAATTCAAGAGTACAAGAGCTCATTCATCAAAAAAAAAATCCTACAGAGGAAGTAACCATTCACTACCGCCTATTGCGATAAAAAATAATCGACATGCAATTAGAGAGGGAGATATAAAAATGACCATATTAAATTGTTAAACAAGGATACAAGTATGGAAAAATGTTCAAAGACACTCCTAATCTGCGAGATCGAAGCCAAATATATGGACGATCTCACCCATTCCTTTTGTTTTACTTTCACGAAAGATAAGAGGTGTTCCAACTCGAACATATTCAGGATAGCTGTAGAATTCGAACTGAACGGTAACCCACTGACAAGGCACTATCGATGGGGCATCCAGTTCCATTATTGTAGCCGTTTGGCATACTGAACCAATATAAACTGTAACGAAGAAGCGATCATAGAAGTTTCTGTCTTTATGATAAGACATGAAATTCGATACTAACATATACTTTAAATTTTTTGTAAAATAAAAGCAGTGTCAAATAATACTATAACAATTAGCCACCATAACTATTCAATTAAACTGAAAAGAAACTTTATGAATTACAATCTTGAAATCTTCTTTAAATCTAACCTGTTCCTTGAAAACCCACACATATTTCATTTGCTGGATGATAGAGTAAATAAAGACGAGCTGTGAAACGTCGACAAGCTATTCCGTTATCTTTAGTATTTAGCAAAACCATACCCTTTAAAAATGAATGTTTCCCATAAATGTTGTAAAATTTATTAAACAGAGACGTCTGCGTGCTATTATAAGAGTTTGCAGGCTGTGATTAGAACAGTCGCTTGCACATACAAAAATATTTGTTGTGAAATCGCCACTCCTGTTTTTCTATTGCTAGCCGAGTTTCTGTTACGTTTCAATAAGTAATATGCAGTAATACGAGACATTATTCTAATTCTTATACAAGATTGACCTGGATATTCCACCCATATCTATATATAATACTTATGTTATCAGTGCTGATTAAACCGAAGACTCTAAAACTTCACACAAACATTCAAACGTAGATGAGATATTTTCGCATGCCAAACTTTTTAAATGTTTCCAAATTACTTCCGACTAATAAAAACCAAGAGATCAAGTTTCAGTAGTTAAACTTTTCCAGAAAACTTGAGAGCCACAATTAGATCATCTGCTATAAAGATATTTTTCATATTTCTTTTTTATATTACCTTTGTAATCACTATTTCTTCTAGAGGAAAAGAAATAGATGCCATCGACTATTTTTATAAATTTCTATAAAAATAATAAAAGAGAAAAAGCTTACTCTGCGTATTCTTTGAACATAGATTTCGTCAAGAGCTAACGCCACAGAAGCAGCCTCGCCAGGTCGTACAAAACGTACCGGTTGCTTGTTGAGCCGTATACTATCAATCCTCCCGATATGATAACTCCCATCTTTGAATGGACCAATTTGTATTACGTCTTTTTCTCTTAATATCCCATTCGTTAAAACGCCGCACACTACAACATTCACCTGAAAACTTAGTTTATAACATCAAGTAGAGCTTTCTAAGCAACTGATCGCAGCAAAAAAAATTAAGTATTCCATTCAAAAAAAAGATTTAAAATAATGACCTGTGGAACATGGTAAACTTCTTCTATTGAAAAGAGAAGAGCATTTAGTGATATTTCGTCTCGTTTTAGTTTCGAAAAGTCACTGGAGGGTAAAACATTCAAGAACTCTTTCAGAAGATGAAGGTTAAGACCTGATACATTTGATATGAGAAATATTGGTATCACATTTTTATTTAACATTGCAGTCGCGCAACTGAAAAACTATAATTTTGCAAAACTTACAGTTTCATAGTAATTACTAAATAAATAAAACCGGATTGCTGAGGAAAAAAGCATATATTCATATTAATGCAAGAAAATTGTAACCGTAAAAAAGCTTACCAGACAGCTGCATCAGAACTTTCGACCCATTTTGGTATGCATTCCATACCCGGTCGCTTAAGCAGCATATTAATGTTATGAAGAACTCTATAACAATTTGAATTTCACAGCAGCTATGAAATTTTCCCCCGTTTAGAGCACTATAGTAACTCATAAATAATTTTAGAAAAATGGAGATTTTTCAATTTTTGAAATGGAAATGCACTAAAAAGCTGCGCTGAGAATGCGTAAAGATTTAAAGTCAACCACTTTTTTGAATACATTTATAATATTACCTTCAGTCATCATGACCATTTTAGCAAATTGCCTAGCAATATAACTGTGATAGTTTTTTAATATCAAATCATTTTTGGATCTAAAGAACGATAATGGCTCTCACTTCTCACGTGCAGTAGTAGTGACAGCATCAATTTTAGTGACAACAACAAAAACTGGTATATTAAGAGCAACAGAAAGACCCAAATGTTCACGTGTAACTGACGTTGGACCCGTTACTGCACTAATAACTAATGCCGCAAAATGTGGTAGATATCCTGAAAAAAACCAATAGAAGAATATGGAAAATGAAAAAGAATGCGAGATAAATGCAGAAAAACACCAATAAATTTTTTCATTACCTGTTAACCCATAGATGGTCGTTTTGAGATATCTGCGATCGCCAGCCAAATCAATCAATGTTATTAACTTTGTCGATTGCTCAGCGATTTCTTCAGGTGAATGTTCCGAATAATTAATCAACTATGGAAAGAGATAACAGATTAAAATAATATTCCAGCACAAGCTCAATAAAATTCCCCGCCTTCTTCCTCAAAGAACAGTTTGAAACAGTCACCAGCGGATGCAGCAAAAGTTAATCATAAATCCTCAGAACAATCATCTACTCTTTTGAGCGTAAACTACTTCTTCATGCATGAAAATAAACCTTTCTGGAGTGTTATTGCAGTAATATAAAAAATCTGAAGAAATCAGCTCAAAAGAAAATTTAAAATGTTAGTAATATTAAACAAATTTTACCTTCCCCTGTGAGTTGAAACCAATTATATCCAAACAAATTGAACTGGTTCTACCACTTTGGAATTCGTGCAAATAACGAAATAGATTCAGGCGAGCCTAAAAATGTTATTGAAGTATTTTTCCAAAGCATTATCTTTTGATGTGAAGCTGTGGAACAAGGAAAGAAAGTACCTTTCCACGGCCATTATCTAGACGACCCTGAGTTAATACACCACACAGTGTTGACTTTCCAGCATTTGCACTGCCCAAAATAGCTATCCTAAATGATTTTACAATGACAGTAATAATATTAACTAAAGTACATCATTTGCTTGATAAGATTAGCAACTGTTTTTAAAGTTTCTAAATGCATGGGCAATAAACTACCGGAGTCCAACAAACTGCTGATTGTCGGGGACTTTCCGTATTAATAACTCAACAACTCGTCGGCGACAGCACGTAACGGTTTTTGGAATAACATCACGCTCACGCAACTAAAACCAAATGAAATTAACTACAAAATAATAGAAATCTATGGATGAATATAGCTAACAACCAAACCAATTACGTAAGTCAATAACAAACAAATCAATTACGCAAGAAATAATGACGAATATTTCGGAATCATTCCTTCAATTGTCAAATTTTACAAGTGACAGTTTTGCTTAGCCGATTTCGAAGTAATCGCCATTATTTACTGAATAAATCATTTAGTGGACGTCCACTATAAAAATTTTTGCCAACATTAAAATTAAATTAAGGAATACGTACTCTTAATTTTTGCTTTTATAAATTAAATGGGCAATGTGAAAAACTCGTGCTGACATAAAAATCCTTCACTAAAGTAAGTATTCCGTTGTTAATATCGAAAATCTATTTCTCACATTATTTCCTTTATTCCTTTTATAAAATCAAGATACAGCAATATTTCTTGCTAAAATAAAATATTGTGGTAAAATGAAAGATTGTTATGTGAATTTTTCCATTTCAAAGTCCATTCCTGCCGCTAATTTGGTAAGTGTTTTCTCTTTAATTAGCATTCAGAATTCCCAGCTCTACCTCTCATAATATTTATTTTACAACCAAAGTATTTACGTATCATCACGTTCTAACAGAGTGAATTCCAGATCGTTCAGACTAATAAATGTGAGCCTTACAAAAAGCAAAACAAATGGTATGAAAATAATTTACGCAGCTTACCACCACAATACTTGCATTCAAAGCGGCAGCCATGGATTTCAATGTTTGCATTGATGCATCTAGTTCTTTATCGGTTAAACCCTTTATCGTACCATCGTCTTGCACGCCAATTTCATAGATTGCTTCGCCCTGACCCTCTCTCAGACGCCATTTCATCTGCGTTATCAAATGTTGCATTCGACTTAAAGATGGATCGACAAGTTTTACCTTGAAAGCAAAAAAAATTTATTTACATTATTTTGACCTTTAAATATAGCTTACTTGTAGGCCTTTATTATGAAAATGAACATTAATATGGATTCAGTTTTCAGTAATATTCTTATTGGTACTTGAATCAAGAAAGTATATTATGGCTACAAGTTAAATAACGGACTTACCTTATATTCAATATTCCCTTCCTCAACTTCTGGTGGTAAAGAATTCTCGAAATTTTCAAACATGTCTATTAAAGAGAACGAGTTGATGCAATCAGTCATCCTTTCACACTTTGCTTTCTGTCTGTCAGTTCTAAAACAATATCCTGACTCTTTTAAAGCATGAAAATCCAAACTATTTTTACCATAATATTAATAATAAAAGTTGTTTTATCACACGAAATTATGAAATGATTTTTTGCTTTAGCCTCATTAATGATAAATTATTCTGAATAATAAGTACTAGGCTCAAAAAACTCTCACTTAAGTCAACGATTTAAAAATTATAAATAGATAAATGGAGTAGAAAATTTAGAGATTATAAAAAATATCTACAAATGCTTACTTTTGCCGTTCAAACTCTCGATCCAATATCACAAAATTCATTTTATTTTCATGTTGACATTCCTTATTGTACGGAATACCGCTGGACACCTTACATCCTTTGTTAGTGTAACATAACGATTTTCGAAGAAAGAATATTATTCACGAAAGATAACAAAAGGGATGCAGAAAGGTTGCATTGGATACAGACAATCATGTGTTCCATTCATTTTAGATCATCATGGGCAGCACCCATGATGATAGCAACTCTACAACGAACTTAAAAGTTAATAAAATTAATGCATATAACCAGTTGGCAGAAACAAAAAACGATCACGTGAAAGTATGAAACTACCGCACAAGGAAGGAAAGGAGTTACTTTTCAGACCAACAATTTGAACAAAACTTTTTTGTATTTTTAAACACGTACTACATATGGAATATGTTTGAATTAGTAATATAATAAACATTGTAATTCTAAGCAAGATTCACAGTAATATTTTTCCTTATGTTCCTGTAAATATCTAAATTTATTCATTTGCCAGAAGATCACACATGCATCACACAAACTACATTCCTGATTATTTTTCTGAAGCCTGTTAAATATTAAATATAAATTTCATAAGTACACAATTAATGCACAGGATAAAATATTGTATTTAAAATATGGCAAATGGAAAATGGATAAATCCCATTAAAGCATTAATCAACTAATTGAAAAAGAGAAGAATAGAGAAAGAGAAAATGGGAAAAAGGATGCCTAATAGGGAATTAATTTGATAATTCATAATAGATGTTATAGATGTTACGTGATAGATATTATCCTATAATATTTTGTAAACAGAAGTTAAGTCATTCAAAAGATAGCACAGAACTAAGCAGTTTTTACCTAGGGGAACTATGAAAAATAATAATGTGAATGAGTAAATAATCAGCGTAGAAATACTCTCTTCGATCAAACTTCAAGTCCTTCTACTCTTACTCTTTTCTATCACTGATCTAATCAACAAATCCCTTTCTACAATCACTGAAATAATTCAGAATCTTTTTCCCTACTATCTCATACTTCTATCCATCTCCAATTTCTCCTCAATATTCAATGTCAATTGGACTTACCTACACTTACCCTAATATCAATTACTGCAATAAAACTTCTTCTTGCTGTTCCGTCACTTTACACCTTTCATTCTATTTACAACTTTCTCCTTCACACATCTCTAGCTATTCAGTCTAAACCTCTCTAACCTTTTATTATCCGATAGTGTTATCTATCGTAACCTCAGATTTGTTGAAAATGACAGTCAATGCAAGATCGTGCTAACTTTTGCTTCTATTTGCTTAAAGTAATGATGCCTATCGAGGAATGATTTAATTCATTATCTCATGATTTAATTCATTATCTCTCCTTCTTTTTCTTCCATTCCTTTCTTCCAGTCATTTTCTGCAAAATACATTCAATTTCTCGATTAATAAACGTTTCTCATCAAATGACAAATTCGATTCTCTCTCGTTCCTAGCTTCATCACTTTTTACCCACTTTTTCCACTTGACCTTTTTTACCACTTTTTACCCACTTGATCCACTTTTCTAACGTTTGATCATCACCAGAGTGTAAATGAAAGGTCGATATCAGTCCAAAAGAATTCAAATTATATAACTTCTTCACCTTTAAATAGAGATAGAAGAGGATTCCCTGTGGAAACACATTAAAATGAGCAGAATTCGCAAAAAAGTTTAACTGCCAATAATTAAAATTCACTTCTATTTGTTTAGTTAGAAATTCGAATACCGTGACCTGAATGTGCTAAAACCTGTTATGGAACTGTCTCTGATATGGGATTATATCTTTTCATCGAAAGGTAAGCTCAGTTGATATCTAATGATATCTATTGAGATGGAATCAGTAAGTGAAGTGAAATGAAGTGAAGCGAAGTTGAACAATCATCTTCCATGAACGTCAATGAAAAAATGCTTACATCTGACTTGAAAATATGACCGTAGAACTGACAATAAATCATTGGGATTGTTAACGATTATGATTACGATATAGATCAAGATAACGATTATGATATGTTAACGACTACGATTATCATATAGACCAAACTTTAAAAAAAAATGTGTTAAAAATTTTCGGAAAAGAACCAAAATTTATAATTAATTGCTTATGCACAACAAAATTTCACGCTCCAAGTTATTATGAAATTTTAAAATACTTCTTAAAATAAGTTTGTATTATGCTGATAATGAACCGCTTGAGTATGATAGCTCAGAAATTGAACTAACTAGAGATGTGTCATTTGGAAATGGCCATTAAAACATACACAAGTTGTAAATAAATGAATAAAATATGAGTTATCTACCAATAATCAGGACCGGGAAATATCGATGCAAAGCTTTGTCCATCTTTTTTATGAACAACACAAAACTAAGATAAAAATCAATCATAAGTTTCTGTCCTCAGATAAATGGTCCCGCACACAAAACTGCCATCAGTTTTACTTTAAATTACCGCATTCCAGGGTTGAGCTGAAATCCACCAAACATCTCAGTGATTTATGCACAATTTTACTTTGAACTACCACATTGCAGGGTTGAGCTGAAACCTACCAAACATCCCAGTGATTTATGCACAGTTTTACTTGAACTACTACATTGCAGGATTGAGCTGAGCTGAAACCTACCAAACATCCCAGTGATTTATGACGCGACTGCAACAAAACAAATAGATGAATGGTGCATAGGCAATATGCAACAGTATTTGCAACGTTTATTTCCACTTGGATCTTCTGATTCAACTTGCCCTTTGACACCTGCATTCTCATCTGGAAATTTATATTTAAAGTTAAGGGAGAAAAATTGATGATCTGTTGTTTGACAATATTAATGTCTTCATTAAGCATTTCCAACGAATATTTGAAAAAAACCACCTGCTGCAAACAATATAATCTCTTCAAGTTAGTCATTGGCAAACTTTTATTACCTATGGTAACATTTCCATATTGATAATATCATTTATTTAGGTATGACTATTTTTCAGTATATTCTTGTAGATTCTATAAAGATTCTATTTTTAGATGATTTTTATCATTTAAAAATTTAGTTATTTTTAGATTACTTTTTTTTTTTTTATTTTATTTTTAGATAATTTTTATGCGATCAAATTGAAATGATACCATATTGCTATTTTGAATGCTTTTAGTTCTTTTTTCTTTTAGATCCTTTTTGCTTTTAGATCCTTTTAGATCCCTTTTGAATAAATATCATTATTTAAATTAAAATTTGAAATCTGTACTTTCTTCAGTTGGATAAATTTAAAATGATATTTTGTATTAAACATTCTTGAATTTGACTCACTTTGTAAATTTGTTTCAGAAGAAACAGCACATCAAATTATCTAATTCCTATCGTATGATATAAATGCTTAGAAAACAATAATCCTTTGCAGTACATTACCTCAAGTACGATCTAAGAAGGCGCAGTAGATAACTTCTTTTAATATGTTATCTGATATCAATTACCTTAAGTTCAAAGTTTTAAATAATTTAAAGGAAAAATAGTTAAATAAATTAAATAAGCTTAAAATATTTCACACTGGCTTACGAGAAGCAAATGATAAAATTTGTCACTTTTCATCTGCCTGTTGAAGATTTCCCAGTCATAAAATATCACTGTTATCTGATATCATTTCTGTTGTAACATTGTAATCTTACTCTCATTTTTCTCACATTAAAACAATCCTTCGACAGTTTTTTAACAAAGTGATTCTTAATTAAGTTATAAATTTGAGTTTTTGAGACAAAAACTGACATGTAGGAAAAAATGTGCAGCAAAAAATTGACATTACAATTCATTCTTATAAAAATTCTATTTCAACTGATTTATGTTTCGCTGTCGCTTTTCATTTCTGTTTTGAGAATAAATCACATTTTAAGTAAAAAAAAAGAGAAAATTTTGATTTTGTGGCACATGAAATGAAGAAGAAATTAAATTACAACAACTACATTAATTCTTTTCACCATGTTCAGATAACTTAAAGGCTATTTTATTAATTAATTGCTCTGTACAACTTAGAAAACATTTGAATGTTACTTTTTTAATGAAAGATGCAGTGAATATTTTACAACAGTTAATTTGCACTTTAAAGACAATATAGGCTAATGTTTCAGTCTCGTGATAGGTTCAACATGTTAATGACCGGTTTAAAATTTTAGACTGGTCCATTCAATTATCATTTCAAAAATCCATTATCAATATCATCATCATCAGTAATATCGGTACATGTTCACAATACTCTTTTAAAGTAATTTAAATGGACTTTTGTAATGTTTGTGCAAGCCAAAGCATAAAATCATTAATTTTATTCATTATCATTTGAATTTAAAATTTATATGAGCAATTCAATCACCAACTCAGTATTTTCAAACATAACGACACAGATCCATATATTTACTATATCAAAACTTAGTATTATCCATATGTCTTGCGGGTTTATGCTTCATTTCAGCTCAGGAATTGAACTTGCACCTTTTCGGATGGAATTATTTCTCTCTCTCTTTCTCTTTTATGTACTTTTAAACAAAATTTAATGATGCTAGTACAGTATTAAGTAATAGGAATGAATAAGTGATCTGAAGAGATGCGCATATGAGAAAGCACCAATATTGGTGAGAATATAAGTGATTGATCTGTTATCAATATTATCAATTGATCTGTTATCAACGTTACCAAATTAATTTGTTATCAATGTTACCAATTAATGATTGATTTGTTATCAACATTGTCAATTGATCTGTTATCAATGTTATCAATTAGTGATTGATTTGTTATGACAATTGATTTAAAAACTTTTCTTTATATCTTTTTTTCATTCTTTTATTTATATTTCATTTCAAATTATTGAATTATTTTTTGTCACAAGAATGATGAGAGGATATGTGGAAAGAGAAAGAGAGAGAGACATTTTGTTTGCAAAATGATCTGTGCGAACTTTATTCAAAATAGGGTCCGCAGTACGTATTATTCGCTGTGTAGTTCATTACTGTTTGGGTTGGTGATGCAGACTGCGGCTTGCTGTGTGTGAAGTGCCAGGTGAGAGAGATGTGATCCTATATCTACTTCAATCGATCTAAATTCATCTTTAAACTATTTACATATAACACTGAAATTGCTCAAATAATTATAGTCAGCTGTTAGATTGTAATTTATAATTAAATTTGTAATTAGTATTTCTACTTATCACAGTTCTGATATCTTATCATATACCACCATACCTTATCATAACTCTGATACCTTATCATAACTCTGATACCTTATCACAGCTCTGATACCTTATCATATACCACCATACCTTATCATAGCTCTGATACCTTATCATAACTCTGATACCTTATCATAGCTCTGATACCTTATCATATACCACTATACCATATCATAGCTCTGATACCTTATCATATACCACCATACCATATCATAGCTCTGATACCTTATCATAACTCTGTTACCTTATCATAGCTCTGATATCATTCAACCATCATAATTAATACAAGCTATGTTTGCAATATTTCAATTGGTATGCCATTTGTCTAGTATTGAAATTTTCATTTTCAAGATTACTTGGAGATGAATGATTCTTGAAAATTACTGAATTCTATTTATTTCTGATTCTCTGTCTTTCGCTCTATATTTGACTTAATAGTTTTATCATCTTTCAACAACTATATGATGATGATAATGTATAATAGAAAATGATGTCGTTGTTCTTTTGATTTATGCCACTTATTCAATTTTGATTTAATGTCAAATATCGAGATATAATTTGAGAATTTGAGAGGAAAAACATTTAAAAAATTGTTTCTCAAAAATTTTTTTAATAAAACAATTCATTGAAATATCATCATATGTAGTACACATTGTTTAACAGTGTCAGATATTATTCGTGATGTTTTTTTTTTTTTTGTTCTCCCGTATCGAAATTGGCTTCTCATTGATGATATGCATTTTCTGAATGATTATTCTTGATAATTATTTTGTTCCAATTTAAATTCACATTATTGCATTGTGATAATTAGAGATTTGATGGTTTTGATTTAATGTCAAACCAATAGTTACAATAGATGAACATCATAAAAGTCCAATTTAATAAATATAAATATTTCTTAGATTTAGCGACGATACGAAATTTTTAATTTCAGAATTAACTTTCATTCAGAAGTATGCATGAAGTTTCGATACTTTGCAATGGTTTTCCTTCTTTTTTTAACTTCCAAATAAAGTTTTGTTCTGGTGAGAGAATGAAAATATCTGAATCGGAGAGAATTTATTCGTGCATTTACTTCAGCGGGTAGCTGCTTATGTTATTTGCATTACTTCCCTATATGTTACTTTATTTTTTTGCAATTTTAAAGAATTTAAAAATGTTTTAGAGAAATTCCTATATCTAAATCATGTATTCATTGTCGTGCTTTCTGATTTCTCTCCAGTGTCCATCACCCTTCATTGTTATGCTTTTTATTGCATTTGCTTAAGTTCATATTTCCTTTTATTACTCCCTTAAAGAGACTTAAAGGAGATTGAAATAAAATTTGAGTCAGTTACTTTGTCATTAAAATAATTTCAAATATCACTAAGTGATAAGGGAAGTTGGGGTGGAAATTGAAGAACACTTGGCGAGATGCGAAGGATTTAATTATTAGAGGTTTTAGGTTAGCATCGTTCCATTTGTGATTTCAGGACTGTAAGTTCATATAATTGTTATTGTATATACTAACCTCTTTTTTTCATAAAATAAATGCAAAGGAATTTTTTACAAATTTTCAACAGTTATAATAAGTGTTAGCTATTGTTAGCTATTCAAGTGATATATCTTGAAATGGCAGCCTCAATTTTTACAGCGTACTATATGTATTGTAACCTATCAAAAAATCATTTTGCCACTAAGAGACTTAAATATTGAATAAGTACAAATTGGAATATCATATTTTTATGTAGGATATTTTTCATCAAATCTTTGAGAAATCCAGTCATTCATTAACCACTAAAAACATTGTTCAGTAGTTCCATCTTTATCCCTTTCTTAAACACTGTATGAATTCAAGCAGGTAGACAGTCAATACTTTATTGTTATGGTGATAATAAAGTCAATACTTTATTGTTATGGTGACCTTTTTACTTCACTTCATTAATCTGAAATTCTCGAGAATTTGTTTTTCAGTCGTGGCATTTACTGTGTATTCAACGGCAGCCAAAATTATTCAGAGGGATAATCATTGTTTTTAGTCTTTTTAGCCAGAAAAACAGAAGGAGGCAGAAGGATAATTAACTATAAAATACAATCTGTGATGTTGATGGGCCATGGTTAGCATCAATAGCTCCAATCTGGCTCAAAGAGATTCCAACACTGTTGAAACACCGAGAGGAATTGGTAGGTTTGCATCTTATGTATTCCATTTTTTCTTTTACAGATTACTTGGTGCATTCATCCATTTATTTAGGAGCATCAAGTTTGCATTGGAATATTACAGACAGTGATGATTATTATAACCAACGTGCTTTATTTAATTAAAAAAATACCCTGATTGAAATTCATTTTTCGACTGTTTTTGAACTTTTTATCTTTTTTTCATGTTAAAAATAATTTGGACAAAAATCACTGTTAGAAAAAGAATTATTGTATGTTTTATTGTAGACGTAAGCGAAGACATGAGCAATAATGAATATCCTTTACACGACGTTCAGCAAGATTCAAACGCGTTGGATTGTAAAGGAGACGAACAAGTAAACATTTGATGCTTGTTCATATTTAATTGTCGAGCTAGAATGCAAAAGCAATAAGTGAAGCGAAAATTATTGGTTGACTTTTATTTTTAACTTTCAGCTTTTTGTTCTAAGCATCTTTCTTGCTTGTTAATGCATTGCATGATATATAATGACTGTAAAAGGTAGCATATCTGATATTACAACAGTGTTCTCCGAAATACAGGTAACTTTTGACTATCTTCTATTCTTCTGCTGAACAAGTATTTTAAGTTACGAAAAGTGCCATATACAATGCACGGTGTGTTGCATTATTTGCAACATGAATGGAGCCGTTATGAAATGGATCGAGCACAGTGGGAGATGGAAAGAGCTGAACTGCAGGTTTCATTTCTTAAATCTCAATAAAAAGAGCTTCTGATGTTATAACTTTCTCATGTAAAATATTGGTACTATAAATCATAGTTTTCGTGATTTTTTTCAGGCACGAATAAGCTTCCTTCATGGTGAGAGGAAGGGACAGGAGAACTTAAAGGCCGATCTGATACGGCGCATAAAAATGCTTGAATACAGTTTAAAGCAAGAACGGTCGGACTTTTACCTGATTTATTACTATTCGACAGCTTTTTCTTTTTTATAGTAGTATGATTGAATTATATCTTTTTGCTCATATTATAGCAAATTTATTAATGTTTAGTACGTAATATATATATAATATCGATTAGAAATTGCATAATAGTTAATTAAGAACGCTGCATTTTAGATTTTAAAATTGTAAGGCTTAAATTTCTTGTCCAGTAAATCAACGAGCAATTTTCATTCGAATAGGAATTTTCAAGGGATAAATTATATTTGATCATCGATGGAAGCTATTTATTCAGCTAAGTTCAAATTGTGTTAATTCACTGTATCTTTTGTTTCAGAGCTAAAAATTATCGTTTAACTCACAATGGTCAAGATAAGCCAGAAGACGAAGTGAGTCCGAACGAAGTAGCAGGTACATAACTTGTGCGTAGTGGGCGGTAGTTAACTGACCGTGACAAGAAGTGTTTTAAATTTAAGAGTCATAATTTATGTGTATTTTATAAGTCAATGCTTAGGAAGTATGAATTTTTTTAACTTATTTTCAGAATCTGCTGAGCAAGTTTCCCTTGACGTGGATGCCTACGCTCCGCAATGCAATAGCGCCTCCAGTTTTCGTAATGCAAGAGCTTTGCTTAGGCAATATTTGCAGGTTGGTACTAGCATTTTTTAGCTAGCAATGAATGCTTGAGAAATTCAAGTTAACATTTTGCAAGATTTTATACGTCCTTATTGCATTTTAGGAGATTGGTTATAGTGAGACGATTTTGGATGTTCGATCATTTCGGGCAAAAAATTTATTAGGACTGATGTCACAATCGGACCGGCAGGCCGATTCTAACAGGTAGTAATGTTTGCTGGACTGGATTGTTTTCTAACTTGTATTATTTATCAGTTTACAGTATTATGTAATAATTATCAAGTCCAGAACACTGCAAAGTCATATGAAGGCTTCATTCATAATATTCATATGAAGTCTGCATAGTAGTAATCAACGCAATCAACTGGTTACTATAACGAAAGCGCTAAACTCGGTGCAGTTTTGCATGTTTCAGCGCTAGCCGGCAGAGTGCTGTGAAGTCTCTTCAAGATACTGATCGTGCTGTAATGGAAGCTGCTCAGTATCTTCGGAGAAAAAGAATAGATAATTCAGTACCAGCTGGGAGTGACGATAGGTAGTATTAACATTTTCCTTGTTTTCATTTATTAGGAATTCCAGACATATTTGTTTTACCGAGATAAATGCTAAAATTTTCACATATTTAAGTCTTAAAACTAGAAGCAAGAACTATGTTTGAACACTTGTTTTCAAAGCGATTATAGCGATTCGGAGGATGATGAAAAGGCAATAACAGAACACAAAAAGGATTCTCTTGATTCGGAAATAGTGGAGGAGTTTGGGGAGTTTGCATTTTTAAAGGCTGAAAAAGCAAGTGGTACTACAAAGCGACCGAAAAGGAGTGGCGAATGGAGCATCAATCAGCGTGCTATTGATCAGATGAAGGAAAAGTTCAGGTAAACACTTAGTCTGACTGTTTTTTTTTTTTTTTTTTTTGTTTTGGCTTATATTCTCGGACTAATATAGAAGAATTTTAGGACTTTCTATACTTTTAGATCGGAACAAGAAAGAAAACGAAGTAATAGTCAGAGTGATTCTTTATCTGGTAGAGGACCACCGCATCAACTTTGCTTAGGACCGGATGATATTAAAAAAGAAGCATTGGATGGTAAGTTCCGTTTTTCCAGTGTATCTGAATTTTGCATACTTTTTTCAACAAGAAGTGTATTTTTGTTTATCCATTTTTGCTCTTTCGTGAACGAAAGACATAGACTTTGAAATTTATTTTAGCAAAAAAAAAAATGATATAAAATCAGTGCATATGTCATTGTTCTTTTTTTCGAAAAGTACTGTAAATGAAAATGAGACAGATCTTATTATTTCTTTTTGTACATCTATTTTGCAGATGGTGTTCAGCAGTTTTTCGGTAACAAAAGTAAGCGAGAATTTATTGATATTAATGCAGCTCTCGGCATTGCTGATGAAGGAAATGTTGGCATTAAAGATGATTTCATTATCGTTAGTGTGTACTTTCCCATTTTTGTTCCATTTTTGTAAGTATCTTTATCTAATTTTGAACATTTCTCTTCAGATTTCATTCTTTCTTCCACATATCTACATTTGTAAGTCAACATGTTATCCATTCCTGGCAGATTTTTCAAACAAGAGTCACAGTTCTGAATTACCTTCAGCCAGACGAAGATACAACGAATATTCGGTGGAATTTGAAATTTACTCTGCGCTCACATTTCGATAGCATTCGCGCCATGCAATTCCATCCCGTTGAACCTGTACTTATTACTGCTAGTGAAGATAGCACGGCAAAGCTTTGGAATCTTGGCAATAGCAGTATGAAAATAGATTTAAAAGGAAGTAAGTGTCCAGTTTTCGCGTTTAATGCCACTAATTATTCAAACAGAACCGTTTATACGAAGTTTTGTTTTAATGTAGGTTTAGGTTTCTTTATATTACTGCCTTTTGCAGATCAAATCCCGGCACATTCACAGTCTACAGTTGCTGATCTAGAACCAACTTATACATTCCGTGGACACAAGTACGTAACTTTACTTGAAATTGAAATAATATTTTATTTCTGGTTGGTTCATTCAGATTTGACTAGTAATTTTTTTTCAGTGGACCGATTCTTTCAATGGATATGTCACCAACAGGTGATATGTGTTATACTGGTGGTTTTGATGGTGTTGTATGTTGCTGGTCGGTACCATCAGTTAATACTGATATATATGATCCATACGGTATGATTTTATTCTATTCTGTTAAAATCCACCGAGACATGGAAATATGCAAGTGTATCTTTTAGGAGTCCCTTGCTTGAAATGTATCTGGGAAAATACACCCAGATGTAGATAGTTAGTGATAAGTGATACGTGGATAGTTACGTACATTAATTTTGCATCGCAATTATTGGATTAATAAAGATTATTGACTAATATCATGTAGCTTTTTTTGGAAGTTTTCGATCTATATTTTAAAATTAGTCATGTTTGCAGACTCAAAAGTGTTGTGCGAGAAATTGAAAGGGCATAGTAGTGCAATCTGGTCGGTTGCGTTTCATTCATCGGATAATCGTCTCGTTAGTGCTTCTGCTGACGGGACTATTAAACTCTGGGAACCAGGTAGTTTTTTTTCTTTAAAAGTATGGTCTGCCACCATTTGACACTTCATGATATCGCTATGTAGGAACAGCTTGAAGCTGTCGATTTTTTGAATAGAAATTTATGCTACAGATGCGTTGATGGTTATGCAGTTCCTGGTGCTTGTAATATAGCAGACGTAATGATGCATATACAGTTTCTAATTAAGTATGGAATTACGAGTAAATCTTAAGGAAATACGGATGCACTCATCAAGTCATTTGGTGCTGCTTTGCCAAATATTAAACCAACATCAGTTGACTTTGTTTCAACTGAACCACAGCAACTGCTAGCAGCTTATACATCATCATATGCTTCAATTATTGATATCGAAACCGGTTCCAGTGTACTCTCATTTGATTTTGGTGATGGTATGTTTCCAAAGCACTCGTGCCTATTAATTTTCCGTGCTTATTAATTGAATTCAAGACACCTTAATTGTTTTTCTATTTTATGGAAGTATTTTATGGATTTATACATGTATACCACAATGAAGATTTCTTTGTGGTGATCTTTTTTTAATAAAGGAAAACCATCTTTAAAAGTTTTAATACTGAACACTAAAATTTTTAGTTCTAAAATTATGTGCCATAATTTTTTGTAAGATTTTGGTACCAGTTTACATCAACTCCGCAACTCTGTTTTCTTAAACAAAATTTAATCGGCATCAGCTGCATTGTGTTGTTTTAGAAGATGCTGGAACTATTACAAAAATTTTATCACACCCAACAATGTCAGTATCTTTAACCGCCAGTAATGATCGTAAAATACGTTACTTCGATAACAATACTGGTATCAAGATTTACTTTTTTTAGAGAAATCATTTTTAGAAATTTTTGGTTCTTGAACATGAGTTGAAAGTTCATTTTCGGATTATTTTAATATCACCAATCCATATTTCTGATAATCTTAAACTTGTTCTCTTTTTTTTTATATTCGAATAGATGAAGTGTTCATTAAGAGTGGCAAAAATAAAACTCTGTTGATGTAATACTATTGATATTGTTGGTAATTCTTTCAGGCAAAATGATTCATGAAACTGTGGCACATGTTGAAGCAATTTCATGTTTAGCTATTGATCCCAATGGACTTTATTTACTTTCTGGTAGTCATGATGGTTCTTTACGCCTTTGGAATATGGAAAAAAGAATTTGCCTCCAGGTAGTTTACATGAACTTAAAAAGGGGAATTATACGGTCATTTCTTAGAAAAAGTTCATATGCAGAGGTACATGATAATTACAACTGTTAAAAATATTGTGTCTGAAGACGGATGCATTAAAGAAATACTTTATTTGTAGGAGATTGCGGCACACCGCAAGAAGTTTGATAGCGCTGTGATGACGGTTGCATTTCATCCAAGTAGGCCTTTGATAGGTTCCGCTGGTGCCGATGCCCTTGCAAAAGTTTTTAGCTCCCAGAAATATTTGCTGGAGAATAATTTTGACTAATGAGTTTTGTATTTGTTTGTTTATTTTTTTATTCAAATTGCTATTCGTTAAAGAATGTCTCGAGTAAAAAAATTATACGCCTCGTTAGATGGCTGTATTTTTCATTATTTTTTGTTTACATATGACTTTAAGGATTTTTCAGTGCTTCACTTTAATTGAATTTGAAACTAATTTTTATACTGCCTCAGTTATAACCTTAGGAAGTTTAAGAATTCCTTGGATTTGTAAATATTTCCAACGAATTACGAAGTAAGCGTAATGTCGAATTGGAATTTTGTTCTATTAATGATCTTAAGAAATGTAAGAAAGCTCTTTTTGTTGTTACATTTGATTTGGCCTTATGCTTGGTCAGTTTTAGTTTAGATTTAAAATGTCTCGAATCGGTGAACATTTTTGCTGTGGATTTAAACTAAAAACTGACCAAGCATAAGTTCAAACCTTCATCTGCATTATAACAGGGGAAAAACATCAATGTTTTCATAGCAACCTTTATGAAAACAAAATTTACTGTCTGTCAGTGTATGATCATTTTTACTAATGCAAAGAACTCATTTGCTTGCTTACATTCTGTAATTCTGAGTGTTCTATCTCTAAATTCTGAGTTAGTGTGTTAAAATTTTTATTTTGAAATTCAAATATTTTATTTTACAAATGCTCTGCTTAGGTACAGTTCAGTTGTCTTTTTGAGCATTTTATAGTGGCAATTCTTTTGAATATATTTATTGTTAGTTTTTACTTTATAGTCTTACACCATTCATCATAAAATACTTTTTCAAACTAAATTTTGTTTTTTTGTTTTTTTTTTTTTTTTTTTTTTTTTTAAATCCAGTGCTGAAGCTGGTGTAGATCTTTGCAGTTAAGACAGATTTGTTTTCGGATTCAAAATTTGTGCTATAGATGGGAGAATGTCATTAGGGTTTTTAGCCTTTGAAATAGTATTTTTTTATTCATTTAGCTAAAACGTTTCTGAATTAGTCTGATTCTGAAGAACGGAAGATATGAAGGATAGAATAACTATAGAAATAACATGAAACGGAATCAAACAATGTGTTGTTTTTGTTCTCTTATTTTCATCTTAAAATATTGCCATCTAAACTGAAGATTAGCATTGATATAGCTATTCTATAAATGTTGAAAAATGTGCATTTCCAAGTGGTAGTTTATAAATTTATTGTCTTACTTTCTCTCTGTTCCAAAAAATCCCTTTAATTACGCTTCATTTATTGTCGCTTTTTATCGTTGTTGAATTACAGTTGATAATATACATTAAAAAAAAAAGAAAAAAAAAAAAAAAAAAAAAGTGAAATGATTTGTTTGTTGTTTTGCTTTTTTCTATTTTTATTCTTGTTCAGGTTTTTAGTTCCACGAAAGCAAGATACAATGTTTGTGCTCTATGTGTTACATTATCAAGCAGGAAAACAAGTCTGATAGGAAATACGAGATGGAATACAGTGTGAATGCCTGAATGATGATATTAATGTTTCTGGAGTAACTTTTTGCAGAATTCTGTATATTTACAAAGCTAACTTTATTGCTAAGCCGACTAATTTCATTGAAATAGATTACCTTAAAAATGTCTAGGTTCAAGTTTCTGCAAAGAAAATCATAAGTAACAATGATATGGATTCTTGTAACCATGAAATATATTTAACATGTTGTATTGTTTTGGTATATATGTAAATGTTTGCTATAAAGCCTACAGTTTCGAATGACTTTTTTAGAAATCATACAACTATTTACAAGCTGTCATATTCCGACTGAAATAATCACCCTCTAATTACTGTTTATTTTTTTTATCAATCAAACTACAAAGGTTGTATTTATCAATCAAACCATTGACAGTAGTATTACTACAAAGGTTGTATTTATCAATTAAACCATTGACAGTAATATAGATATTTTCTATTACAGCTACAAGCATCAGCGATTATTTTTGCTCTGTTCACAATAGAGAGAAATATCTGTAAGATTCAGGTTATTCACAAGCACGTATCTCAGACTAGCTGTATTGCATGTACGCTATGTGTCGATATTTTTTAGTTAATAAACGATTTAATGCTAATTCGGAACTTGGAATTTTGTTGTTATATGCTAAAAATTAAATAATTAAGTGTCAATATATGATCTAATATTTCGTCGAGGCTTGGCTTCACGAACGAAGATTTCATCCACGTTGAATGAATCCATGAAGTCATGATCCAATCTTGTCTATTTTTCCAAAGATACTTTCATTTTAATTTTTTTCAATAAACACATGAAAATGCTAGGAAAACAAAAAATTCATCTTCTGATACGTGATGAAATGATTGTTATGGATTTATCATCATTTATATGGTAGCAGACGAAGGGTATTGATAAAAATGTTTCGTAAAAAGTATGCCTGCAAATGTCACATTGCTGACTTATTCCATTTCTATATCACACAAACCATTCCATCTACACTGTAAAATAGAAATAGAATAGCCTAGCAAAATTGTTTGAGGACTTTGTAAAGATGAGAATGAGGCTCTATGTTAAAGAACGGAAATAATGGAGAGCTATGCAATGATAACAGCGCATAGCTTTCTGAGAGAGTAGAAGAAGAAAAAGAAAGGTTTTTCCAAATTTCTGCTTTCTACTTTCTAAAAATCTTTACTTCTAAATTTCTAAGATTAATTGCTAAGCAAATACTCTGTTGGCAAGTTACAAATTAAGAGTTTTTTTTTTAAAAAAATGTGATAAATGCTTTTCTTAATTTCACAAAATCCTAGCACATTTTTGCAGTGCAATATCAAGTCTACAAACTCTTGACTAAAACGAAGAACGGAAAGTTAAACAAATATAGCGTTAAAACATGGAACATCCGAATACTACCACCATAAATAAAACATACTTTTTAAAAAAAAAACATCAAAAAAAATAAGCAAGAAGAACGAAAGTTAAAAACATAAAGCATACCCGATTACTGTAATTTCTTGTTATCTTCTGCTAATCTTTATTGGTTTGTATTGACCCTTATCAAATTAGCTGATTAACATCATCAGGAGTTAATTGTTTAGTTGTCAAGTTACTAAGTTATTCAACGTAAATATAATAAAGTTGGTAATACTTTGTCGTTAATATGATAATTTAATTTAAATTGTCGATGCTTTTTGCTCCAGAAATTTTGCACTATTTATTTTTTCATTGAAAAAGTATGCTAATTATATTAATGTTAACATAAAGAAAATTAAACTATATTGGAATTGTAAGAAGAAAAATAATTTTCCAAACTTTTTAGAGGTTAAAAACTTGAAATGAAATTATTAAAGTCATGGCTGGCAAGTGAAGATTCCCTTTCTGGTGATGTCATTTTTCGGGTTGTCATATTAGATCTGTTGTTCTTCAATGATTTAGCAACATAGAGAAGACATTTTATCCAAGCAAAAGTGCAATAATTACTAATTTAACATTTTGATCAACATTTGAGATATTGCTATATGACAAAATGAAAGAATGCGCAATAGACTATATGAGCAATGGGATCACAAAGATATAATATTCAAATTTAAACTAATTTATTTAAAGACGGTGTAATTCTCTTCAGAGCATCATTCGATAACAGATGATAGTTTTGTGGAGTTGAGCGCAAGAAATGGTTGAAGGTAGAGAGGTAAGGCTTTCAGAGAGTGCTTTCACGGCATTTTCGCATCAAATCAAATTCCTCTTTACGAGAAGGCTTGGAAACACAGTAATCTTGAACACCATGTGTGATTTCAATTAATCCAGACTTAAAACTAATAATTAATGAACTAAAAATCCAAATTTAATGGTATTGTTCTAATTCCCTGTTTTACAGCTAAACTACGCAATAAATTCATCATCGCTTCAAACGGCAATTTCAGCAGAGGATGAAAAGGTCTTAATTTGAATTTCTTTAAAGGTTTATGCAGTTTGGAAAGAGTGTTTTCAATTTTTCTAATAAATTCATTAGTATGGATGTTTTATTTCACGTTTGACGATTACTGTTTTTGCTATTTATTTGTGCCACTCGTCTCTGAAACTTCTTACGAAGTTATGATACACAAGAAGTGCTGCAATATTGATTTTACTCGATATTTTTCTTTCTTTAATACATCAAAATGACAAATAGTTTTTAATTTGTTGATTTCAAAACAATTTGTCGCAGTGACAGAAATAAACAGTTGTAAAATTCTAGCGCATTTCATATATTTAAACAAAAAGCAAATTTAGAATGGCAGAACAAGCCTGGAAGAAAAGAATTTCAATAGCATACAAGGTCAGTAATATGCTACCTGCTTCGGGAATCTTTATTAAATAAGTAGAAGAGGACGCTGAATTAGACTAGCCCTTCATTCTTCCAGCGTAGCGTAGTCTTGCAATTTGAGAATTACTACTTCGCTGTATCGTTCCATAATTTTTTTTCTTTGTAAATCCAATGGCTCCTCTTTTTAAAATTGGAAGGTCTAATTACCTGATTAGCATCAGCGTCTTTAAACCATTCCTTAAATCAAAACACGAAAATTCTACATCGACAAATTATTTCGAGGAGTGAAGAAAGTGTCCATTTTCAAACTACATGGATAAGAAGCAAATCACAAGCTATAACTGACTAATTTTAATTTTAACTTTTAAATGACTAATTTTAATTGACAGTATAGAGAAACGATGATTTTAGTTCAAGGACTAATTAGTGCACTTCGAGCACAAAAAAAAATTCTTGAATTTCGTCAATTTTTTTATAAACTTTCAAGTCGCATTTGTTTTTGTAGCTTAACTAGCCATTAAATTCCCTTTGTTTCAAATATTATCAAAAATTTTGTTATCACAATTGCCTTTGTTATCAGCAATATTCTTTTTTCAATAGTTTATGACTATTCATCCAGGTTTTTATCAATGTTTGGGGATTCAATTTAATGATAAAACTAGTGTATATTTGCTCTTTTACAGGAATGATGCAATGCTGCTCGCTCATATATCTTTGCATCTATATAATAATGATAGTTGTTGGAGGTTCAAATATCCGAAATTGTTCGGCTGATATTTATCTTCCAATTTGGATGATCATTTACGGATGCATTGGTGTTGCGGTCGGATTCGCTTTCATTTATTTAGGATTCTTTGCACTTTGGTCTTTTTCATTTATTGCATCACTTATTGGTTTGTTCTTTTTACACAACAATTAATAAATAATTTTTTTTTTTACCTGCAAAACCACTCATTTAATAAATAATTTAAGTTACCTGCAAACTAGAATATAAGCTATCTTTTTCTATTAACTTTGAATGCAATTTGGTGAAAAAGAAAAGAATTCGTTACCGTACCAACAGAAAGCTTAAAATAAAATTTCTAAATGTTTAATCTCTGGAAAAATGAGGAGAATTTCTGTAAAGATAGGCAATTTGAATTATTGTTTTCTATTAAACTAAATTTACTTATTTTGATAAATTTTGAAATTACTTGTTCTATTCATGCAGATTTTACAGTAGATGTTGTGGATTAACTGTAAAAATTTCAGGAGCAGCACGTTTGTATTCAATTTTCACAAAAGTACAGCATATCGACAGTGAAGGACAATTTTACTGCCCTCAATCGGTGTATTTAATTTCATTCATGATCGCAACTGTCGATCTTATTCTCTTCAGCATAATGGTTTTGTCCTATTCTGGTTTTTATGCTCGGTCAATTGCACATAATTTGATGAAAAAAAGTAAAGCCAACTTTGAATCCAAGCTGGAAATAAATAAGGAGCCTTTGCGTGTTCAATAAAATCTGCACAGCGGAAGAGCTATTTAATTTGAAATTAATTTCAATTTTCCTAACTCTATTGCTTTTTTATCAAGTATTTGATGTTCATTTGTATAGGTATGTTTTTGTGTTGTAGTTTTGTTTTGATTTATTTGTTATTTGGTTTCTTTACATTATTCTATTTATCGTTTGCTTGACAGTATACATATGATAGTGTGCGATTTTTCGCTTATCCTGAATTTTTATGGTGCATGATTTTTTTCGATTTGTTGTTGTTATTAAATTTTAATATTTTTGTGGAACAACTTTTGGTGATTTGTTAAACTTATCTTATCAATGCAGTTCATCATAAAACTACTAGTACTTGCACTTTTTGTGTTGTTGAACTGACTATTGAACTTAAATGGTTCTGTTTTCTCAACAATTATTCGTTTTGAATTATCTAACCTGGTCTAGTCTGATAGTAGCTAGGCCCATGATGCGTGTTTTCATTGAATGATTTGTTATTAGTGCTTATGAGATCAAATTAATGCTTTTCTTTTTTGAAAGTAATATTTATCTTTCATGGTCGCAACTGTCGATCTTTCTGCGATATAAACTAACAATATTTGAATAGTTCGGTTCAGTAAATGCTTTATTACTCATTCATTTGTTGCTCATTTCACTTTCTTGTTATTCAAAATCAAAATATGAAGATATTAAGTAATCACTAACATCGTATAGGAAGGAAGTGCGGTTGTTTTGAGAGACTTTATGATAGTTCTGATTTCAAAAATCAGTTGTTTTCTGTACACACTATCTAAATTCATTAACTGACTCAAATGTTGTACTAAGTCAGCGATCATCTTGTTTGTTGCACTTGATCAGAAAAGAAAAATGATTTAAGCCAATTGGAATGATCAATCAGTTCAGAATTGTAATAAAAACTTTTTTTGTAACATTTCTGAACAATTTTTTTTTTTTTGCACTGCATTATCTGATTGTCTGATTTTTAAAGAAGATGATCACAATAAAAAAATGAATGATATTCGACAATCAAATCTTTCAGGAATAACTAATATTCATATTACTAAAGAAAAGTTCGAAGTGACATTTTGATAACACAGTTAATTAATAAAGCATGGCATAACATGTGTTTTTTTTTTTTTTTTTTCGATAAATGATATTACATCATATTTATTACGTCTATTTTATCGAGTTATCTTTGAATCATCAGAATCCAGCTTAGACAATAACCTCATTAGTCAATAATTATGCTCGAGGATGTCAGTAAAATAGAACTTATATACTCAAAAGGAAAAAGAATTGGGTGAGAGAATTAGGTGTCTCAAGAAAAGTCCCTGATATATTAAATGAAAGAAATATCAGTGAAGAATTCTGTAGACGATATTGCGAAAACTTTTTTCTTCTCATTCATTCCTTTTCATTGACATCGATTATTTCATTTTCATTTCGAGCTTTATTATCATTGTCATCTTCCATTCATAAATGTGTTATGTTTAGGAAACAGAATGATATTGGACAAATGATTTTTTCGAAACTTTGTATTATTGCAACAAATCACAAGGAAATAATTCAAAATGAGATAAAAATATGACATAAATTTATTTACTGAACCGTTATTAGAAGTAAAAGAGCTCTTTTACTTCTAGTTCTGAGAAGATAATGGAAAAAATAAAAATTTTAAAGGTGCAATATTTGTATCTTCGCTTGATAATTGCAATTGAAATTGATTATTCGTAAATATCATCATTCAAATTGAAAATGTTGCTATAACTGGTCCCTTTCGTCTTCACTGATGCTCATTATCATTCTTTTGCAAACTTTTCTAAAAGATCAATGGAAATCACCAATTGGTAGCGAACAACAGTTGGATATGGTTGCCAAATAGTCAACCAGGACATTAACAAAGTAGCCAATGCTCTAAATGCAAGATTTTTTCTCCATTTTCATCAGAGACCTAGACGAAAATAGCGTCAGCTGTTAAATCCATCCACCCATACTTCCTTAACTTGTGCTCCAACCCTCTTGTTCTGTTCAAGACTTTGTTGAAAATCAAAGACGATATACACTCGTTTCGATATTACCGTCATCATTGACCAGCATTACAGCTTCTTTCTTCATATCTCAATGTTACTAATCGTTGAAATTATTTGAATTTTTCTTTCGTTCTCCATCCAAGAACAATACTGTATTTCACCAATTAATTTCTGTTGGTCCTACCCATAGTTTATAATAAACATTTTTAAAAATTGTCTTATTAAATATTTGTTTTCAAATTATTTTGAGCTTTTAAAGTTTTGAGGGTTACCTTTATTTTGCTTTCATTAACATACTTTCGTTTCAAGCAGAGAGTTCGATAATTTCAACTTATTCTTCTATCGTTCTAAATGGATGGATCTTCGACATTCTACTTCTGTCCTATATTCATCTTCACCATCACAAATGGTTTGAATCAATGTCAGTTCTGAATTCATCTTGATGGATAATGTAATATGACGAATTCACTTAATGTACTTACCCATAGAAAAAGCAATTTCCTCCCGAAGTGCTGATTTTCACACAATTTATCATGGATTTACTACAGGCCAAACTGTCAACCATAATACTTTTACTCTCTGGGATTGGCTACGCGCTATCAGGTAGCAATTAATTGGAAAATTCCCTTTTTAGAATCATCTGTTTTTTTCCTAGACATCTTAATTTAAACTTTTTTGGCAAAAATTTAATTTCAGAAGCTAAGACATATTTTTCGTCAATGCAACCGTTCTTTTTGTTTTTTACAGGCATAAATTTTATTTACTAAGGATGCTTCCATGAACATATAACGGCTGCTCACATTTTATTGTTATATCGGTTTAGCGTCTTGTTTAAAATATTTTTAAGATTTGATATTCTAATATTTGGAAACTCAATCATTAAATTACCATAAAAGTTTATATTTAATTATAAAAAATATATCATATTATTTTTTTTCAAACAACCCAGCAAAACTTTTAAAAACTACAAAGTTTTTCAGTTTACTATAAATTTATTCTTTTGAAAGATGTCTTGTAAGCATTGATCAAATATCCTATCAAATAAGAATAAATGAAAAGTATTGCAGTCAAAATATTGCTGCGACATGATTATTCAAAATTCAACAATATATGCAAATGAAAAACAATCAATAACAATAATTTACAATAATAGCAGTAACTTTGATAAAATTATGAAGTCGCATTGGCTTAAATTCTATGTGAAAAAAAAAAAAAAAAAAAAAAAAAAACAAAAGAAAGCTGCAAAGTTCGATAGTTCATTTATCAAGAATAAGAAATTGTGCTAGAGGCATTCTTCAAAATTATTTTCAATTTCATGAATTAAAAGATTCAAATTATTATATTTCACAACTCCATAAAGAAATTTCATTAAGCAAATAGCAAAAGTGAATTGAACCAATCAAAAATTTAGCATTGGTGTTTCTAAACAATTTTGGATAAAGAATATCTGTAATGTTTGTACAAAAAAAGCAAAGTTTGTACAATTTATTGCTCAACTAAACAGTAGGAAATTTAATGTGATAAGCTATCACTTACGTTCTTATTTTTATTAGAATTTTTATCTAATCTATTAGAAAAACTGGAAATTCTAAAAAATTGAATTGTGAAGCTTAGAAATTAAATTGTAGATATGCAATGTGATTTCGAGTCGAATTGTGACTGGGTATTCGAGAGTCCAGCACGTAAGCAACCACGTGATCCGAAATACAACTTCAAAGTTGTTGTTGGTAGTCGCGATTCAAAGTCAAGTACGTTCCGGAATGTACTATTTGATAATAACGAATTTATGGAAGAAATTTGTTAAATGGGCCGGATTTTGATAGTAAAAAACAAATCAATTAAATTAGCAGTCTGAAACTAACATGCTTAATAAAAATCCTAAATTCAATTAGTACTAGATATGCAAATAAGAAAGTGAGATAAGAATATGATTTGATTAGTACAATATTAATTAGAGTTTTTGGTAAACGAGAACTGATTAATTAATTTTCAGCTCATTACGCATATTTCAATTTCACTAAAACTCGTGAAGAGCCCGCTATGATCATTAGTCCATACTACCAACACTTGTCCATTCAGGTATTACTATTGACTATTACCATAAACCTTAAATCTTTTAGTTAAATCACCGTCGTATTTTGATGTTTTTTTACATAAGTGATAGGATATGAGATTTAAGGTTTTTAAAGATTTAAGCGGATGAATATGCAGACATTATTCGAGTAAGGTAGTATGATGATATTACAGTGTGAGTTGCGGTTTATGTTTCGTTTATTGGGTGATTCGGATCCAACACTGATGATAACCACTCAACATCGTGCATCAAGTGAAGCAGCTAATTACCCTGATTTCTATGATTATGAAGATGAAACGGAATGGACAAGACCAACGTTGCACTCCACTTTCAGTGCACCGAATAATTATGTTGATTCGTCAGTCAAGCCTTCAATTATTTAAATGAACAATTTTGCCCTTGCTAGTGTATTGCATGCGGGATATTTTGAACAGAGAAATTTCAAAAATTTTGCAAAATGCTCATTAGGTCTTTTGTCCGATTTCAATCTATTTTAACCGTTTATTTCAAAAAATTCAAAATGATTTGGAAAATAAGAACTAAGCTATCTTACAATCGCTTCAAATAATAAAGTACATTACTTCATGCCAACTTATTTTCTTATTTGAAGCATTCTTATGAACTAAACTCTTTTACTTGTTCGGAATGGAAGAAGATTACGGCTAGTTGGCTTTTTTAATTCATTTACATCCATTCCACTTTTATTTATTTTACATTCTCATTTTCAAGTGAATAGTGCTTTTCATGGAATATTGCTTATCATAATGGAAAGAACTGTCTTTTAAAATATTCCAAAATTTTTTTCTTGTTGTCACAACATGAAATAGATTAAAAAATCTTACAAAGGACTAATTTTTAATAAAAATTTAAAATATTTGCTATATTTTCTAGGCCAAGATCATCGAACCTTTATTAAAAAGCTTTATCATCTTCCATGCAAATTATAATAATGAAATATGAGACAAATGAACTCATTGTCGATATTTTAATATCATACCGCCTTGCAATCTTTAAAAGCTGGACAGATTAGTGCGTTGTCACATGATTTGTCCGACACTTGGCTCATACACGTTCTTTGCATTTTTTTTTTTGAATTCAAGGATTCATTGTTTTTCCCTTAAGAGAATTATAATAATTTTTTTTTTATATTTTTTAATTTTTAAAAAATTTAGATCTTTTAGGCAAGGAATACATTCTTAAGTCGCATCATAATTTTTTACATTTTAAAGGAAAACAAATCAAAAGTTTCTTTACCTAATTTATCTTTAGGTTACGATTGCACATTTGAGACTCTGTTCTGAATGTTTGTGCTTGAATTATTTGTGCAAATCTATTATGTATACTAATTTCAATTTTGAAGAATGTTATTTCCTTTAGTTGCCACCAAAAAAATTTATTATGCATTGTTTTGAAATGAACCTTTCTTGCAGATGGAAGCAAGTTGGTGTGCATATTGGACGTGTCACACATCCGACCAGAATCAGGATCGAATGTCATTCAATGGATAATAGCGCCACTGCAACAACAAAGGGAAGCACCGAATGTTACATTGATAATATTGAAATGGTCAAATGTGATGGTAAACTTTTGCATTCATTTTCATAAATGAAACTCATTTCTAATCAAAAATCATGAAATTTTGATTTTCTCAACGCTTCATTCAATTGTAATGCTCCAAATTTTATTAAAAACTTCAGAATTCTGGACAATCATATTTTATAAATGAAAAAAGTTGAAGCATAACTATTTTGCAGAAGAGTTATGGTATGAGAATATATGTCAGTCAAACAAGTCTAAAAAGTATTTGTGTCACAAATACGATCTTCCAAAGTGCATTGATTACGATCAGCTATGCGATATGACAGTCGATTGTTCAGGAGCTGAGGATGAACAGACCGATTTACACAACTGCAGTATAATTTGAAATTAAGGAATTTTAGTAAAAATAGTTTTTTTAGGCTTAGTATTATGGCTTAGTATGTAGGTAAAATTTGGCTATGAAAATATATTAAATAAAATGATAGAAAATATCACCGGTATTACTATTCACTCGTACTGAGGACAAATAATAACTTTCTGATTTTCTTTTTTTCAAGCTGAGTGTTCTTGATGAAATGCAAAACTTTAATTGGAGAAATTTTAACAGTGTTTGTTTTATTGTCGGCTTAAAATGTTCAATTTTAATCCTAATTTTTTTATAAATTTTAATCTTTCTAGCAGCAGTACCGGTTGGTGCTCGTTGTACATTTGAGGATGATAACGTGGAGAAAACAGGTTGCGCAGGATGGCGCCTTGAAACTTATTATGTTCACAACAGTCAAAGAGCAGATGAAAATAAACATCTTTTCATTCGAGTTAACTCCAGTGATGCAGCAAAGCAATCATCACTGAAGCATGTGCCACCTAGAGATCATACCTTTGAAAGCAGTAATAATAGCGGTAACAAATTCTTTTATCTATAGTTCAACACAAAAACATCTCATTTATTTTTAAACAAATTGTTAAGAAATTAAAATTTCGTAAAGTTCCAAAAGAATCTAAAATGATTTTTCCAAAAGAATCTAAAATGTCCCTTAAAATTCCCTTTTTTTAGGTCACTTTTTGTATTTTACGTCGGAAAATGGTCTAGAACGGAATATTTTCACAGATACCAAGTCAACATATTTAATATCGCCATATTTTCCTCCAACCGTCAATCCTCTCTTCAATTCAGTTTCTCTTCTGTCTAATTCATGCAAGGTAATTCCCATATATCTTGATGTTTAGGATGCTCAGACGAAATCATTATATCTAAAAGATATTTTAATGTCTTTTTTTTATTTCTAAATCTTTTAGATTCGATTTTATTATTGCTTATATGGAAGTGCTATTTCAACGTTACAACTGACAGTGCACCCAGCTAATAGACAACCTCCTAAAATCATCTGGACTCCACCATCTCTCTCGTTTGCTGACCACAGTCACTACTGTGAATGGACAAAAGTATCCATAGATTTACCAGAACAGGTCTGCGCTCAAGCAACGAACTTTTTCACAAGTTTTAGAAAATTTATAATTTCAGTTTTAATTTCTTAAATTTGGTTTTAATAAAGCAGATCCTTTTTTATATTTCTTTCCTCTTTTATCATATTGCTTTTTCACATTTTTAAATGCTACCGAAAATTTTCATTTTTCCATTGAGGATTTATTCAAAAACGTTTCTTACTGAAATTTCCAGAAAAGTGAATACTATTTAAAATTGGGTGTGAGCAGAATATTTGACTCATCTATAAGTTTTGCCATTGATGATTTCTCAATGACGCCAGATTGTTTCATTAACGGTTTGTTATTTGCTTTAAGAAGAAAATTTTCATCTTCATTTATTAAACTTTTTATACATTTCTCGAAATTTCATCAAGTTTTGGAATTCCTTTCTTTAAATTCATCGACATTTTCAACAAATTTTTTTCCAAATGCATATTCAACAACATATTTTTTAAAAAAATTTTATAACAAAAAAAACGAGCATAATTTAGAAGAAGTATGGCGTACGCAATACATACCTTACGTATATAACATAACAAGTTGTGGACAACAAGGAGCTCAACAACCAACGCCCGAAAATTGCGAAAATTTCTATGAGCAAAGGTATTAAGTGTTGATTTTTCTGGAAGGTAATGAATTATTCAGATTTTGATAAAATGCAGCCTTGTCACTACAATCACTTTTAATGACATTGTGAAAGATACAGAAAAATAGTAGTTGGCTTGCGATCTGAGCAATTCATAGAGCAGTGGCCAATTTATAAATAAATTGCCGTGCACAACTGAGAGTTAAGTTTGTTTCATATAGAATTCTTTTAGCGCAACGAAAGTGCTGTTGCGGAATAATACTTCCAATGGATTTCAGAAGTGGATCGTACCAAAAACTGCTGAGTATAGGTAGGTACTTCTTTTTATTTTTCTCCTCAATTTTTGAAGAGAAAGCAGTTTCAGATAAAGATTAGAGATTTAATTTTTGGAACTTGACTTTTTTGAAGAGTCGAAGCATACGGTGCATCTGGAGGACATCTTGTGCAACAGACAATCAATAATTATGGTGGACAAGTAATTACTATACTTAATTTAACAGTGGGTATGGAGGTAAATATTCTGGTAGGACAAATGGGTGAAAGTCCATGCGACTATTTTAAAACTTCAGCTGAGAGCATGGTAAGTTAATTTCTCATATACAAAATGAAGATTTCAACAATCATAATATTATTAAAAATCTGATGAAACTGACGAACAACAAAGAATTTATGTGGAGTTTCCATGGAAGAGAAGTTATTTGTAAAAACCTCAAAATTCAGGTTTTAAAAAAGGAGAATTTAACACTAAATCAGTTACCATTTTATCTTAGAATAAAAAAAATAAAAAAGAATTTTTCCAGAAGAGTCATCAGAACGAGGTGTTGAAGTACTTGTGCAATCAGAGCGATAGCATCTGGAACGATGAAACAGCAGTGGCAAATGCTATAATGTTCCCAGGTACTGGTGGTGGCGGTGCAACAATTGTGAAGTATCAAAACATGATTATTTTGGTAGCTGGAGGTGGTGGTGGAATATTTCCGGAACAAATTATCCAACTGGAGAAACCAGGAATTAAGTAAGTGCGAAATTTTTCAGGATCAAAAAACTGGTTGTCGTTGCCTAACTTTATGGATAATTGTTTTCTTTTCGAAGGAAATCTTCAGTTAGAGAATCGGTTTCACAAAGAAATAAAATCAACATTTATTAAATATCTTCTCAATTCCATCCTGTTTCAGTAATTTTGTTTCATGGTTCTGTTGTACCACATTTCCTTTCTCAAGAATCCTGAATGTCATTTTGATTTCCTATTATTTTCAAAGCGCTAGTTTCATTTTCTTGAAATTGCAGCCCGCGAGGTGGTTACTTGTTCGATGAAAATTCACCACCTAATGATTTGTATACCTCAAAGCGGGGAATTCTGTGGATGTCTGGAGATGGCGCACATCTTGTACATGTTAGCGTAAGTTTTAATGTAGAGATGACAATTCCTGATTTATTCAAGATTTATCAAGCTATGACAGTTATAACAGTTATGACAGAATTGTTTTTCAGAAAAAAGTGAAATGTGAACAGTGTCTGATGATGTCCGGACAGCTGAATAATGCTTCTTCTTCCGGAGGTGTATGCCCGTTGGTATCAGTATGGAAAGTTTTGGGAGGGTACGGAGGTGGCGGTGCATCCTGTGGACCAGGCGGTGGTGGTGGAGCTGGTTATCATGGTGTAGTATAGTTTTTGTTGTTTGAAAAATATGATAAAAGCCCAGCTAATGAGGCTTGACCGAAACCATTTATGTCGCAAAGAATGAGTGAAGATTAGCGATTGCCACAAATTTACAGCTTGCAAATTTTATGGATTTAGTCCAAAAGAAAAATTGATGTCATCAGATTAATAAGATATTTATTTTTAGGTGGAGAAGGTGGACAAAAATACCATGGTGGAGGTGGAAAAAGCTTTGCACAATATAAGAGTGCTATCGTTAGACCTGGTCTGCTTTTCTTTTTTCTTATGGAACAAAAATATCCAAAAAAAATCTTAAAATATTTATTATAAACAAACATTAAGTAAGTGAACAGAGCATGAATTGCTTATCTCTGAAAAAGTCTAAAATTTGCAGATTGTTTGAGCTTCAAACTAAGATTCAAATTAACTAGCATTTGAAATTTATAAAATTATGTTTTTCTTCTCTTATTTTTAACAAATCAGGTGTGAATAGTGGTAATGGTTACGTACTCATTCATCCATGTCGTTTACACTGTTCTCCCAATGCGACTTGCCGTTTTCGTTTAAGCAATGCCGCGGAAGTTGGCTCTTATTGTGCTTGTCCAGATGGTCAAGTGGTCGGCGAATTACAGGATTGCATTTCTGGTGAGAACATTAAATAGTGAAGAATCTTCAACTGAATGGAAAAATTTTCCAATATAAGTAATCGATAAAACTGAATGTATATAACAAAAGTTAAAGAATTGATAATTTTCAGCTAGATATAAATTTTCAGAGTTAGAAAAAAAGCAAATGAATGTTGGTCTCAATGAATCCCTGCTGGTGATGCTCGTTTTCGCATTCGTTTTATGCACTATCATCCTTCTCAGTGCATTCGGGAGCTTCTGTAATTCTCTTTTTTTTTTCATTTGTCATTTTGAAATTTCTAAATTCTTATGATTCAAAATTACGTATTTGGAAGATTGTCTTAATTAAATGTCTAATAGAGTTGATAAGAACTCAAGCAATCTGTTCAGTCTCTTTCATCGAAAAACTGAATCAAAAGTTTTTTACACCATTCATTTAATTTTAATTTTTCAATGAAGTTTTTGGTGTATTTGTGTTCAGCAAAAGGTTTGTGAGTTATAAAACTAAATATTTGTCGTGAATTGCGATTTCCAGGTGTTTATTTTCGAAGGCGATTGAAAAAGGCAAAAATGGAGAAGGCGCAACTTAATCGTGAAATAGGAATGTGCGCTTTGACGCCTAGTACACCTATGAGTATCTCCGGCAATCCCATTTATGAAACATTTGGCCCATGTGCTGAACTTCAACCCATATCGCGTGCTAACGTTACTTTAATTAGGTTAGTTCCATTGCTAAACATGATTGTTGCTTAACTGTCGTTTGAAAAGTAACTGGAAACATTAGAAATTTAATTTTTTATTTCTACCATTAATGCTGCGAATAGGTAAAATGCAAGTTTGCTTTAAAACTATAAACTGATGAAATTGCAGACCTCTTGGACAAGGAGCTTTTGGTGAGGTATATGAGGGTACACTGAATTGTGGTAGTCAGTTGGTTCAGGTTGCAGTGAAAACTTTACCAAAGTCAGCATCCAAGCAAGCAATAAACGATTTTGAAATGGAAGCACTTATTATGAGGTAATTAAATTTTTTTTTCGCTATGGTTGAAATTTAAAAACATTAATAGGAATGATTTCATTATGCCAAAAAAATCATCTTCGCAGAAACACATGTATTATCGGTAAGAGAATGAAAAATATTAAAAACGACAAAAACAGAAAAAAATTCATTTCCATTTAATTTCCATTGTTTTACCACTTAATTTTAAATCCACTTTTTATCGTTTAAGCAAATTCCGACATGAGAACATCTGTGAGCTTATGGGAGTTTGCTTTGATGTAACACCGAGACTTATCATTCTCGAACTGTTAGCTGGTGGTGACTTGAAATCTTTCCTTCGTGAATCTCGACCAAAAAATGTTAGCACTTTTTATTTCAACGCATTTCGCAGCTCTTTTTCTTTTATATCTTTTTTATACGTTTTTCACTTCTTATTGTTTCACTCATTCTGCTTACTTTTTCTTCCACTTTTTTTGCCATTTAATATCTTCAACTTTTCATCATCACAGTAACAAATTTTTATTTAAGACAAAAGACCAACGGATCCAAATGATCGATCTGCTGGATATGGCTCACGATGTTGCCAAAGGATGTAAATTTCTTGCTGACAATCGTTTTATTCATCGAGATATTGCTGCGAGAAACTGTTTGCTAACGAAGAAAGAAGTGGGACGTGTTGTTAAAATTGCTGATTTTGGCATGGCAAGAGATATTTACAGGTTTATTCTTTTTAAGAAGTTCTGAATAGAGAAATACGAGTTAAATTGCGTAATAGTCGACACTGGCTAATAGTTTTTAGTACATGACATTGAGAACGTGCTTGCTTAATAGTACCATGATCCTAAAATACGAAATGAATTTTGCGCCGAAGCGAGTAAACAAAGAACGGTTACATTTTCTTCAGTTAATTCTATTTAAACAGGCCATTTAAGGCAAGATTATTACCGTAAAGGGGGTAAAGCAATGTTACCAGTGAAATGGATGCCGCCAGAAGCCTTTCTTGACGGTGTATTCACAGTAAAAACCGATGTCTGGTCATTCGGTGTATTATTGTGGGAAATTTTTTCCCTTGGATATATGCCGTATCCCGGAAAAAGTAATCAGGAAGTGAGTTACTTTTAACTTTATCGGCTTTCTAAGTTTTTTTTTGGAATTCAATTTACAAATCGAATCAATTAAATTTCCAGGTTATGTCTCTAATTGTGAATGGAGGAAGACTGGAACCACCGAATGGTATACCAGATCAAATTTACTCTTTAATGTTGGCTTGCTGGAGTACCGCTGATACTGATCGGCCATATTTTGATGACATAATCGAAAGCTTAGATTCTCTGCGTCAAGTACAAACTCAACTTTTAATTCGTCTTTAAAGTTTCAATTTTAAAGCATTGTATAAGTACTACCTCTAATTTCAAAGTATTTTTATTGAGAGACTTATCTTTACCAAATTATATTCGAAATGCCATATTCTAGGAGTGATATTTGATTTCCAAAAAAATGAAAAGAAGTGAACTTTTTTTCAGAACCCACTTTTGCAAAGTATGCCTTTACCCGTGATCGTTCATCGACTGTCGCAATCACAATCTGCTCCCAATAATCCATCTTTACAAGATAGTCCTTCTTCTTTCATCGAAACGATGTCACAAAATACTTATTCTCAGAGTACCAATAATACAATATTGAATTCGTATACTGAAACAGTTCTATCTAATGACTGTGACCCATTACCCACGAAAGGTTTTTTATTCTTCGTATCGGATTAGCTTTTGCAATGCACTGCTATAATAAATTTCTAAAATGTTTTTAAACCATTTACTTTTGATTTTTTATTCAAGATTAAACTTAAAATATCATAATCTTAATATCATTATTGGTAAATTTATTTAGGTGATGGAATTAACTTCAATGTGTGCTCCCCTTACCAACCCCAATCATCCGAACCATTTTGCATCTCAGATGGAACTCAATCTATGCCATTGTCTGATGGTCAACCTTGGATCAACGATCGGTTGCGAATTGGAAGCACAGAGACATGTGCCAGTGGTAGTGGAGAATCAGTAGGCAACTGCAATGACCATGTTTTATCTACCATGACACTGCATCATGCAGAAGCTGGATCTCGCAGACCTGTGGTTGATTTGGTTAGTTCAGTTTTAAATGCAGCATCTCAGACTTCTGCATGTAGTAATCATAAAATTCATTTCAGTAATTTAAAAATAGTTAAGAATAAATTAGTCAATGTCAGAGAATATATTACTCTTTTAAATATTAGAAATTTTTCTTATTTAAATCTTGCCTCTGAACAGATTTCTAAAATACTTGTTCACCGAAATTTTTCTTAATTCCTGAAGTACCTATAAGACTCATAGTCCTTTCAATGATGAGATAAGATTTCATAAATCATAACTTGAAATTCTCCTGCTGAATGAACAACGTTACCTCAGCAATTATGTATATATATGTGCATTCTGCCGGCGGTATAGAATTTAGAAATCTTTTGCTTACACATTTTGAACGAGTGAAAACTTTTTTTTATTTCAGGATTCCTATAGTAACCGGTTGGTTAGTAGCGATTACGCCAATACACGTACTGAAGCAATATCACTATTGAATAGACGATACCCTCCACCAATAAAAGGAGCAATACCGTCATCCAGACCCGATGATTTCTCATCTTCTAAAATGGCAAATTCAAATCTGTTAAATGACCAGTCACTATTTCAGAATCACATGAATCAAAGTCAAATTTTATAAGCAATGTTTTATAAGATTGCATGTAAAAAGTTGCGCACTTTCTAAACATTCATATATCATTCATAGTTCAAAATTGTTTTCTATGATTTAGGAATGCCTTAAGTGAATTATGGATTTATTTATGGGCTGCAAACACTTACTCATCTATTATCCATAATTCTATTTTCTTTTCTTTTCTCTAGTCATTTGAAGGAAGTTTAGATTGCAACGAGTTTACACCAGCTAACTTCACGATCCATTTCCACTGATCCATTGAGTACATTATGTAAATATGTTTGTGAGTCCTTTGTCTAAACTTTTGTTGACCATTCTGTTGTCTGCTTATCTGTGATTCAGTTGTATACACCGACAGTTTGACTCTAATTTTATGTTTTATCCCTTAACTGTGGTGTTTCAACAAATCTAATTGAAATTTTAGAAAAGGCATATTCTTGTCAATTTTTGCTTTAGTCCCACACTATCGATTTCGATTCGTTAAAATCTCAGCTACTAAATCTGAAACATTATTCTCTACCAAGACCTTTCATATATTTTTGTTTAAACACGATGCATCTGACGCAAATTACTTGATCTCTTTTTTATAATATGTAGGTGTCAATGTAAGCGGCGCGTTCCCATTGCTAAAATATATTTTGCGAAATGAAATTTTATTGGAAGCAGAGAAATGAATTCTGTTTATCATTAAACCTTTGATGCTATTCGCCACGATGCGGAAATGTCATCAACATAATCAGTAGGCGAAGGACTGATTTCCAATAGTGAAAGAGAAGTTGGGAGACGTAAGACCGGGAAGAAAGTTAAATAATAAGGAATACAGTGAGAAATGATTTGAATGGTATTTATGCATTGTTTTTTTCGAACCTTCCTATCGATGTGAGAATTCTTGCAGTTTAAAAGACTGCAAAAGTACGGATCAGGCAGATTCTATGAGTAATCGGAGCAATATTCAACAGTTCGAATCCTTTAATACAATTTCCTATTTGAATTTATTTTCTGATGACACCTAACAAGAAAAATTTGAACAATATTTAAATCTGGCGAGTTTTTTTTTGCTGCATTATATCAAATTAAAAACAGCAGTGCTCAACGATAATTTGCATATATTGAACTTTGTCGTAATATATTCAGATATAATACAAAGTTTGCAGATTTAACTTAACGATCATAAGTGAACGATTCCAAGATTTTCGAGAATTCACTTTGGACTATTTTTCCTTGACTTCGTCTTCGATTGCAAGAAGGAAATTTCACTATCATTGATCTTAGGCGTGCAATAATGACTTTTCGTACTTAGTGAATTCAATAGTTCTGCTAAAATTTTGACAAATTTATAAATAATATTATTCTGTCAGCAAAATCTTCCGAAGTCTTGAATTTTCTGCTTAGTATTGCTTCTTCATCTCTATCAAGTTGTTAATATCACTATCATTAACCACACTGGACCAAATCTGACTAAATTTAACGACTCAGTTTGTGAAATTTTGTGAAATAACTGGAAAATCCTTGAAGAAGTTTTCTAAATCTTGCCGAAAACACAAACCACATCAGTAATTTCAGCAAATCAACTAATTATTGAACTTTAGTGAATTAATTCTATCTGACTTGCTTACTCTCGAGCCAGCCAGCCATTGATCTGACTTTTTTATCTTATTCATTTTCCCCAAATTATTTTAACATACTTCTGTTTACTGCTGGCATCATTTGTACGGATCGTTGGTCTTCAGCAACTTGCGCTCCCAAATCGTATTCTATCGTTTCTTGCTTAACCGGTCGCTGAGATTGCTCTTTTTCTCTTTCAGAAATTTCAGACTTTTCAGATCTTTCAGATCTTACAGATCTTTCAGACCTTTCAGATCTTTCAGATCTTACAGATCTTTCAGATTTTGCATCAAAAATCTTGGATTCACATGCGCCAGCTCGTACCAGTTCTTCTTTGCCTTTCAACCAATCCAATTTTTCAGACTGCAACAAACGTTGGCTTTAATGAATTATGGCCACACGATACTTTCACTAAATATGATTTCAAATGTCAACAGAATAGAAATGATGAGTTCCATTTCATTGCTCAAATATCAAAAGCAAAATTTAAGATAATGAAACAGCGATATGTGGTATATAAATTCCTTTTGTATAGAAAGGTATGGAATGGTATGAAAACGTATGGAATGCAGCAATTTACATGAATGTTAATAATACAATCCAATTGTTGGTCTTTTAGAATGAAATTAATCAAATTAGAGATATCTACTGTAAATTGATTTTCAAGTTCGTTGAATAATTGACGCAAAAAATTGTATAATCTTTGGTTTGGACTAACTTGAATTTAAATATTGATTGAAATCTATCTATTTTAAGAACATTTTGCAAAAAAGTTGGTTCATTTTTTGTTAATTGCACTTGGTGATGTCCGAAAACTAAGAGAAGTGCGGTTTTCTCAATTTTCTCTGTTTAAAATCTCCATATTTCAGCATTCTACATCAATAGAAAGAACCTTATAATTGCCGCTCACAATGGCATTCCGGAAAATGTTTTTAATTAAATGGTAGTCCGGTGTTGTATCATATTGAAAGTTCTTTATTTGGCGCAAAACAGTGTTTATGCCTGTTGGCAGTCCAGTACATTTTTTAAATATTTTAAGATAATCTGTAAAACATTACATGAATAAAAAATGGAGAATTTCAAATATTAAACGAAGCAAAAAAAATGAGGATTTTAATTAGTTGTGTTATATTCTTAATTTTCACCAAAGATATTGGTGAATTGGAAATACTTTGTTGCTGTTGGAAATAATTTTTCTGGAAAATTGAAAAATATTGAGTAAACTACTCGAAATTTTCTTTCAAATTAGAGAACACGTAGCGGTTGTTTACTGGGGTGGATTCGTTGTAAAATATATTTAATATATTAAGACATGCAAGACAATCCCAATGTTGTTTCTACAAACGCATAAAAATTAAGTGCTACACGTATTACACGTCTAACATCGCGTGTGATATCATGGAAGAAGGACCAGATGAATTCTTTAGAAACAGGAAAAGCCGAGGTTATCAATGTTTTACCCTTATTCATAAATGCTTCCTTTTTTTTCAGCACTGTCGTATGATTCTTTTCATCTTCCCATGGCAATGATGATGTAGTTAAGAAGAATTCAACAATCATGTAAAGCCAACTTTCCAGGTCATCTTTACGTGAACGTTCCAGACGTTTATGAGAGCTTCTTGACATATAACGGATATTTCCCATTCGATGCACTTTATCACGTTTTTTCCTAATTATATCAGCGATTAATATCAAAGAATATAAAAAAAAAAAAAAAAAAGTACTTGAAGAATTGAAATCGAGAGAATTGAATTAAAATTAAGGGAAGTTAACTTTTCTAAGGCAGAATTCTTTCTAAATCTCCGATCTTCATGAAAATTGAGATTGATCCAGTAAATTTATCAAATTTCATTCTCTAGTAATTCGTACACTGATGTATCTCTGTTGACTGCCTTGTAACGTCGTGCAAGACCAAATCCAAGAATAAACAATTGACTTTCTTCTGATTCTAATCCAACCGCATAAATAGCTGGTTTTATATCTTACAAAGGAATTTCAATAGATTATAAATCAAATTATTATTTTTCCCAGATCATTTAAACAAAAATTTGAAAATTTGACATAAAAATATAAAATAAAAGAAAAAAAGAATGTGAAGATAAAGAAGAAAAGAGTATGAAGAAAAAGAATGTGAAGGTATAATTGAAGTTATTAGAAGGTATAATTGAAGTTATTGAAGTTATTTCACCTCGATGAATAAATCCAATTTTATGAATTTCTTCGATACACTCAACGGCCAAATATGAAAGCTTTAGGCTTGTGGCTGTGGAAAATTCTCCAAACCTAGCACGAAGGTCATTGATCGTCTCGCCGAACTGTATACATATATATATAATTTTCTTCATCATAACACAAACCAACTATTACTAGCGTCTTAACAATTTCAATTTATCGCAAGGTAAACTTCCCACTCAAACCGTTAATTTTCGACTGATGAATTGATATTTCAGTTGAATAAAACTCGAAATTTAAATCTAAAAGAAGGTGTCACTAAAAATTATTGAAAATTCTGGAGATGCTATATAGCTGTCTTTGACACGAACTCAGCAGAAATCAAAAACCAACAGTAGCTACTGGCTCCAAACTTATTTTCAATTTAGTGACACAATTTGATAGAACATCAGTGTTTTCGAAATTAAACTTGGCCAAAGGTGTTACAGAATAGAAAAGTTTGAGATAAATTAGTGTTTAGCACATTATTTTAATTATCTTCAAAGAACATGAATTAGAGGCTCGTATGCATTTATATTCGATATCAATTTAATAGCTTACCATTTTTGTCATAAAATATCGTATATTAACTTTTGAATTTTTTCCCTGTGAAATTAAAGATGAAATATGAGTGAGTTTTCTCACTTTTGAGCTGCTTTTCAACAGATCTATTTCTACCTATAATTTGCATTAATTATATTTAAGCATTAATTACATTGTATGAAATTAAAAATCTACTTCCTTGTTCTGACTTCCTTGTTTTTTTTTTTTTTTATATTAGAATATCATTGACGACATTCGGTATAATACTTTTCACTAAGATCAAATAATTTATTTCATGAAGTTACAAAAAGCCTTACAACATAAAATAATGCTGGCAGTTAAATAGTAAAGACATAAGGAAAGCAACTATTTACTTTTTATCAGATAATTTATTAGTTCTTTTTGATCACATTCTAATAGAAATTTCACTCATGATTACAAAACTCGGAATGTCAATCGAAATAACTTTAATTTTTCAATTAAGGAAGTGATCGTCAACAAATTCATTAAACCTGCAACCGCTTGATTTTGCAGTTTTGTGCTTCGTAATGCAAAGCAAACAATGCCTTTGAATTTCCTCCTTCCATTAGACCAACGATACCATAATCGCCTTTTATTGCTCTATCTACAGTGTAACTGAAACTCTTTTGAAGTTGAAATTGAAATCACTTATGTTTGATTCAATTTATGTGAATTAATCCAATTGAATAAAGTATCTATAGTATCTGCCGAATTTTTTACGTCTAAAAAAAAAATTAGGGAAAGCTTGCGGAAATTAATAAAAGCTTCGGTAATTTTCTAACTGATCAAATTAGTAGACTTGTTTGATTCTTGATTATTGTATTTGGTCATGACTTTAAGATTTTACTTATTAGAATATAAAATATCCAAATACCGTTTTTTGTCAATTTCAATTACTCCTTCATCTTTTAAAAAGATTTTTGACTTCACTTCTACCGGCAGTTCTGCTTCAATTTCGGACTGTTCATTTTCCTGAATGGAAAAGTGAACTAATCTTATCAAGAATTAATAAGAGTCAGAGACATAAAATAAAAGTGGAATTAAAGGGCAGCAAAACTTTCACGAAACAATCATTTTTATAACAACTTCGGAAGAGAAGGATGTATTTTCGACATTTTGCTTGCTTTTAACTTCTGTAATTTTTTTCGATTCACGCTTGCTTTTAACTTGTGCAGTTTTTTTCGATTCACGCTTGCTTTTAACTTGTGCAATTTTTTTCGATTCACTTCTCCTTGTCTTCTTTGTTGAATCTTCAGCGCCTTTTTTTTTTTTGCAACTGTGCTCTGTAAAAACAAAACTTAGATTTGAAATTTATTCAAATCACCTCAAAGCATATGTTTTTTCAATCGATCATGCTTTAGCAAATCTTAAACGTTTAAAATCAATAAGTCAATTATTTCAGTAATATAATGATATATTCTTATTCCTGATTAATATTGTAAGAATATAATGATATATTCTTACAATATTAATACCCAAAAACTATGCATCACTAATAATATCAAGAGTTACATATTCATTAAAATCTAATTTAAAATTATTCATATTTAGTATTTCCCATAAATTACATTAAAAATTTTCTTTTATATTTAAAAAAAGAAATATTTTTTCTCTATGATATGAAATACTAAGAATAGAAAATTATCAGAGCCTTATAGGAGAAAATTGAAAGTATATTTATTTGAAAGACCTTTTTTCTTGCTTTCATTTTGTTGTCAGCAGAATCATTAGTAATTACGGGAAAGTGTTGAACTGCCGCTTTAGAAACAAATGAACGATCGAAATATCTAAATTTTCCATTAACCAATTAATTAAGCGAACTATTGCTAAATTTTCAACAACATTAATTAAAACACTTGCGTTGGTTCATCAAATTTTAATTGACCCACCTGGCGTAATCGTCACGCCAAACGATCAACTAAAGAATATTCGTATCCGTCAATTCACGGTTATTTATAAATATTCTTGCAAAGCATTTGCATAAAATTGAACAAACATGCAAAAAATAATAAGCAAAGATATTTTACAAAAGCGATAAGCGCTTTTCTCCTTGGCTTCTTTCAAGCCTTAAAGTAGCAAAGCCCAAATAGAAGGCCTAACGAACATTGACTGGGATAAAAATTTGCATGCGTGAGAATCGAAGGAGCGATTAGAGTCTAGAAAAAGGAAACACGTAAAAAAAGTAGAGGTGTAGATGTGATGGGAGAGCATTATCGTTTAGCTGGAATTGTGTGATTGTTGGGTTAGTTTTGCTTGTATTTCACGTGAATCACGTGAATGATATTGTAGGAGAGCATTATCGTTTAGCTGGAATTGTGTGATTGTGGGATTAATTTTTGCTTGTGTTTTATGTGAATCACGTGAATGATATTGTAATAGCTGTTCGCAACTCTTTTCTTTTTGTTTTCGGATTTTCTGTCACTGAACTTCAATATTGTCTTCTCTCTTGAATTTTGATGGTCATTTACAGAATGATCGGCTTTCCAGCAGCTTACAAATGATTGATCAGATTCGGAAGAAATGTATTTGCAGCTGTGCAACCTGAATACACATAGCAGAGATTGATAAGAAATGAAAGAATGTGATTGATATGATCGAATGGAGAATGAAATATCACAGCTGGACAAAGCTTTGATACGAAGTGGACAAGTGAAAAGAGTCATCATATTCTCTGATATTGCACATCACAAAATTAGATCATTTATTTCACTCCTTTCTTCTGAATTTATTCCACTATCTAACAAATATTCAGCTTATTTTATGATATCATCATTTCAGAATCTGTTGTTTCTTTCTAAGGCTTGATATGGCTTACTGAAATTTTAATTAAAGATATCTAAGCCATGATTAGTTTACTCCTCGATATTCCTAAAGCTAATTGAAGCAATCTTGTGCTTGAGCAGCATCTATCACTTCAAAATATAAGCTTCACAACCTTTTTTTGAAAAAAAAAAACCAGCAACTAGCAGAAATTGTATGATCTTTATTCAAGAAACGATCGCTTAAATTTTTATTGACTTTTGTAATTTCTATGAAGTTTTTAGGAAGAATGAGTGATCAGCAGCATTTATCACGAAGACAACTGCTATCTCGGCAATCAAGTGATGTCAACAACTCTTTATCATTAAGTCATTCTTCGCGTACTTCATTTACTTTTAAGAAGTGCGTTTTGTTCTGTCTTTCTTGATTTGAATCTTGGATACTGTATGACGCTAAAAACCTTTTTATTTTTCTCTGTTTTATGATATTCTAACTTTAAATGAATTTTAAGTAGAAAAATTTGCTGTTTTATCGGATTTACATGAATTCCTTTCCAGCTAATGTTTATGTATCAATATTTATGTAAATTTGTTTTTCCTTTGCATGAATTGAATTAAAAATTTTCGATTCGTTTAATTTTTTTCCAGAAATAGTTTCGATCCAGAAAAACCAGTTCATGTTGCTCAGAATTCGCTGCTTACTGGGAGTTCAGGATGGAAGGATTACCGAGGATTGTTTAACCTGGCAATTCTCCTGCTGTTCATATCAAATGGTCGTGTTGCTCTTGAAAACCTCATAAAGCAAGTAACAGAATTTAACGCCCGCTAAATCATTGTAATCGTCTTTTCTTATCTGAAAATTTGTAGATATGGAGTGTTGGTATCACCAGCTAGTTGGATCTACTTTATTTCAAAGGATCCGTGGTGGAAATGGCCTAATCTAGCAATGGTGCTTATGTCGAACATATCCATTTGCGTTGTCTTTGGCATGGAAAAATTGATGGGTATGCTAAATGTTGGAATCAATCTTAAACAATCGAAAATTTTCATAAATTATCCTTTCTACTATTTTTGTCTAATTAACTGCATTAATTTTTATTGAAACTGTTTTTATTTCAGCGTGGAAATGGCTTAGCAGTCAACAGGCTTTCGCCTTCTATTTATGCATATTTTCATTGCATATTTCTATACCTGCTGCAGTCACTTGGACTTGGCAGGTAGCTTTGGAATTAATAAATACAATCCATTTTCCAGCAATTAGTTTTTATATTCTAGAAATTAGCAGTTGATTGAGTTTTATCTTCCGGAAATTAACATCTTGATTTGTTTTCAGACTTATCCATTGTATTCAGTGTTTTCACTCTCGATATATGTAATACTTTTTCTGAAGCTCACGTCATATGCTCATACAAACTACTGGTATAGATGTCTAAATACAAAGAACAGAAATCTTAAGGTGAAGTAAGATTTTTTCCGCAATTTTAATCTTCGAATTGCGTTATCCATTTAATTTTTCGTAATTTTTAATTTTGGGACATTGCAACACCTTTATTCATCTTATGAAACAGTGTTTTTCAAATAATGATGTGTGCTTGCAGGAATTGGTTTTTTATCAGTTAATTGATTTGTTTTTTATTCCCTTTATTGTTATTTCTTTTTCGTGATCGTTATTCTGATTATTTGTTATAGCGATTCCTATGAAAATGAAAATTCAAAACCTGATTATTTCATTATATCATTTTCGACTTTTTAGATTACATTACTCATACGGTTTGAAAATGCTCCTGATCTGAAAGATTTTCGTAGTTTACTTACTAACAGCTATTGAAAGATGAACTTTCCGATATCATTCAAAAATACCAAGATTAGCGGGTGACTTTTTTCGTGATCGTTATTCTGATTTTTAGTTTTCTACCTTTTATTTTTTTCGGTTCTTGTTTGTTCACTAGTAGGCAATAATACTTATCAAGTCTGCGTCAGATGGCTTTAGCTTTAACAGTTCCCAAGCTTCTTTGCATCAAATTACTTCTTTCACTCCGAGCTTACCGTTGCTGTAATATATAACTCTCTCGTCAACCTTCATAACAAAACTTTCATGATAGCACTCCCCATAAAATAAGTTCAAAAATTATTGGTCAAGGTCAATAACTGATGTAGATGGAGGATGGGTTGGATCCTGGGGAGAATTTCTTTGTGTTGATATTGATATGGTCACACTTGTATGATTATAACTCTCTATGTGAAAAATCCATCCTCTTTCGTTCTCCTCTTATTAATTCTTATATTGTCTTTTTTTTACCCTTTTGGCTACTGTTTTTGCAGTTATAGCTAATTCCGTTGGCATGGCTCATTAATTTCCTAAATCTTACCAAACCAGCATTTATTTCTTTTGTTTTGTTCTGCTCACATTTTTTTTTTTTTTTTCTAATTGAAATATTCTACTAAAATGATTAGATTGCACTTTCTGCTGAATTTTTTCTCGTAATATTTCTTAATCGTTAAATTCTTAATTTCAAATTTTTTTGCAAACAATCCGAAAGTTGATGTTTTTCTTGCTTTCACATTCTTTCCTTTTACTTTCTCCAGAGGGAACATTCATCCTAGATCAAAAATTCAAAGTTTAACTTTGCAGAAAAAAAATTTGTTGACATACCCACATAATTTAACACTGCAAAATATATACTACTTCATAATTGCTCCAACTTTATGCTATGAATTACAATTTCCACGAACAAATGAACGAAGGAAATCGTTCATCGTGAAGCGAACTGCTGAGGTTCAGTTTTTTACTTCCTGTTTTAAGAGAAATAACTTTTTAACCTCCACATCATTTCATCTTGATATTCGGGAAACACATTTTAAAGAAAGTTATGTTTAAAAATGGCTTCATTAATATTAAAATTGATCTTATTTCAGTTTTCAATTTAATTCATATAATTTAAATTTATATTTCAGTTTGGATGTTTGACGCTGATCATAATGGCTCTATGTCAGCAGTGGGTAGTGCCTTTACTACAAAATAGTGTGGAACCATTTACAACGATGAATTTTAGCTTATGCATAGAAAGAGTTCTTAAATTGGCTGTGCCAAATCATATAATTTGGCTTATTTTCTTTTACACTACTTTCCATTCTCTTCTCAACCTTACTGCTGAATTACTACTGTTCGCCGACCGACAATTTTATTTGTGAGTGGAAAAATTTTTGCAAAATATAAATAGATCGAGAGAGTAAGATACACAAATTATTGTAATCCTTTCCGAGTTTACTAAGAATTTCAGTTTTCACTTTATCAAGCCACCAAATATAGATTTTGCTGTTTCACGTGGGGTTACAAGTAAAAATGTATATTTCATGTCCACAATTTTAATAGTTCATGGTAAAAGATCGTTGGATTAAACTCATAGAGTGTTTCCATTTTTTGTTGCTGGGTCTTGTCAAATGATTATTTTTATAAATGAAATAAATTGGATGAAAAAGCTAATTCTGCAATTTGATCTCCTTTTTTGCATATCAAAATTATCATATACGGAATATATGTTGACATTTCACATTTCTACAATGCTGAATATGACTTACCTTTGCTAACTATACTTTGAATGGGAGATCATGAACAATGAATCGACAGCAATTTTGAGATAATATAATATTGAGAGAATGTCGATTTTTTCAGGGATTTCTGGAATGCAGAAACTTTGGCAGTATTTTGGAAGACTTGGAATATACCGGTACATCGTTGGGCTGTTCGACATATTTATCGACCGATGATATTTAATGGTTTTAGTAAGATGAATGCTGCATGCGCCGTTTTCTTTGTGTCTGCATTTTTTCATGAATATCTCGTTAGTGACATTTCATATCCATAAAATTTTCTTATAATCTCGCAGTCAGCAGTTAGAGTTAATTAATATATCGATACATCTGAAATCAAAGACTTATTGCTATTAAATTTGTTTTTTTTTTTAGGGAGAAGAATAAAAAATTTTTATGTAGAGATGAGTTTTCAGCTCTTGGAGTTCTGAAGGTTAGGTCTCAGTGGAAATTCTGAATTTAACAATTGATCATGTCTTTACTTTTCGAATATTTACTCTATGATTATTTCTAATTCCTTCAAAATGTGAATTGATCCTTCCCCGATAATATTGACGTAGCAAATTAGCATAAACAGGCTGTCCTGATTAGGAATTATAGTGGATCTATAAATAAAATGATATTTCATACTCTAAGTTTAGTAATATCAATTTTTGTAGTTCAAACGAAAATAGGTCACTCATAATGAGTGTACTATTCTTGCAATCATTTACAATGTTGTAAAATATCGTGCTGAAATCTTTAGATGAGTATAATTTATAACTTTTTAGTTCATGTTATTTGCAAAGCCGACCTTGTAGTTGGTAGAAAAATGAAGAATAAAAAACATTTAATATAATCCTTAGATGTTTTAGGTGTCAGTTCCACTCCATATGTTTCGTTTTTGGGCATACCTCTGCATGATGGCACAAATACCTCTCAGTATTTTTACCGAAAAGGTGCTAAAAGGTGGTCGCGCTGGAAATATTGTTATGTGGTTATCGTTGATACTTGGTCAACCGTTGGTCATTTTAATGTATGTGCATGATTGGTATGTTGCACAATATCCCCTTTCATCGAAATATATCGGTGTATATCACAATGCAACCATTCAGTTTTAATGATAATTGGTAAATGTGTTGTAGAGAAAGTTTAGATTTTTTTCTCATACAATACTATAATTCATCCCACTGCTTTCAACTATTTCCACGCGATATTAATTCGTATACGTTACTGCTTTTTAATAATGAATAGATATTTGTTTGCTCTATTGATTAATGGATTTTTCCTTTTTTTGATATTAGTTTTTTGTAAATAAATGCTCTTGCTTTTTCTTTTGTTTTTTGTGCTTTTCATATATTTCTTAATTGATTCATAAAATTCATAAAAATCTTTTTTTTTTGACTTTTTCAACTCGAGCAAATGATAAGCGATGGAATTTAGTATGCTAAAGGTTCAACAAGTAGTAAAGATTTTACTGAACATTGTATCAGTAATCCATTCACTAGAGATTATCGATACAATAATCCAGTCGAGTGAATTGTTTCTTAAATTCAAGTGATTTTAGTTAAAAAATGCAAGAAATTTTTCGATAAGCAGCCAAATGACTTGAAAGCATTCATTAAATAAGAGGCTTTATTGGCCGTGGTTTATGATCCTGTATTCTTTACTTGTATCTTGCGGCTATTATATTTTTTCGGATTTTTCATTTGTTTAAATTTTCAATTACTCTGCTCATTTTTATATGTATAATGCTCACGGTGTGATTGTATTACCGTTTTTATTTTTGTACATGGCCTTTCTCTCTCTCTCATGCTTTAATCTTTTAGTTTTATTATTATAGTTATGATATTGTGATGTTTTTTGAATGTGTGAAAATTTTAAGGGTTTAATTATGGAACAGTACTTTTTATCATTAATTATTGGATAAATTCACATTTCATTTCACTATTCTTTTCTTTGATTGGTGAATTTTCTATAAGAAATTATTTGCTGAAATCTATAATCATCCTAGAACCTTTTTTGCATTGCTAGAGCATCGTTATTTGGAATTTTTATGAAATTATAAAAATTTGAATTTTGAAGTTCAAACTAGTATGCCGCGAGATTGTTTTCATTGTTGCGTTATCAATGATGGTACAAGGCGATGGTTCGTTCATTTTGATAAACCGCGTTCAATGATGGTTGTCACTGATAGCATGGTAAATTTCTAATTAGTTTTTAATTAAAACAAAATGGATTTTTTTCAGAAAAAAATGATAATTATGCAAATAGGTTGGTTAATTGTTTTTAGATTTTTACAAAGAGTGCGGAATTTAGGATAGTCCCTAATTGTGATTATGATTTTTTTTTCAATTATGATCATTTGATGAGAATTTATGCATTTGTCAATTAATTTATCGGTTCGCATAGTGATGGCCTTTGATGATTCTTATAATAGCGATTTTTTATATCGTTAGACAATGAGCGAATATGCATTTGATTACATGTTAATATATGCTAAATTAATGTTAAATTGTATGCTAAAGTTTTTGGAAAAGGAAAGACTAAAATGATTTTCCTACGTGCTAGAATCAAACCTTGATGGCAAGGAATATAATATATTACATCTCTATGTTCTAGGCATTATTATACGAAAAGCCAATGACAACTAAAGATCGAATCGAATTTGCTGGGAATGTCTCTGAATCACTTCTCGAACAGTCTTGGCAGTAAGTATTGAATAAATGTATTTGTTAAGCCAGTTAAAGAAAAAAAAAATGTATATATATATATATATATATTAGATAGGCAAAATTTAAAACTTCCTGCGCTTCCTAATTTATTGAATCTGCCTCAAGTGGATTTCGTAATGGATTTCAATTTAATGAAAAATCTTAGTTTTGCATTATTTGTTTTGTGATATCAGTAGTACTCAAAAATTATTTCAAATGGCGTTTATTTGTATGGATTTCACTTAAAAAAAAAAATTAATTTCGTATTATATTGTTTTTGAAGTAACTATTGCAAAAAACTCTCAAGATTCTGAATTTAATTCACATATAGTTGATATTTATTTTACGTTCATTGTTCTGTATCTTTATCATTTGGTTGAGATGGCACTGGAAGAGTATGTCCGCGGCAGTGTTCAACCTATAAAAATTTTTTTATAAGTATAATCGTTGATCGAAAAACAGTATTTCCTGTTCAAGAGTTCCACATCAATGATGTTAATGGTATTAATTAACTTTTGGTATGGAACGATACAAATCCCAGCAATGCAAAATTATTTTGCTATGACATACGTTTCAGAGCTGAAGAACATTCTTAACAAAATCTCGAATCTTCTTAGTCAAACTTAGTCATTCTTATTTTCTTCTCCTAACTTCCAGTTTTTCAAATTATTTAACCAATTATCTGCATACTTCACATTCATCCTGTTCCCAAGTGGTCGGATCATCCCAAACACGTGGTTTTACCCAAATGCAGCAACAATTGCTCTTCAGTCTATTTAGATGCTCGTTATCAATAGTGCCCTCAGCCCATGTAACATGCGGTCGTTCGGTTTTACGTGGTGTTAGGTGTAAAATCAGTGGTGCTAAAAGCAGCTCTGAGCATTAAATTTTATGAGTATTACTTTGCTTTCTGATTCTCTTTATCGATTCGTACAAAATCATTCAATATAATTATTTCCTAAAACCAATGAAAGTGTTAGATAAAATGGAATGTTTGGTAAATTTTTTAGATGGAGTTTAATTAGTCCTGATGGTCATTGTAAAGCACTGATGGATTTAATGAAAGATTTGTTTTAAATTTACAAATACATCTATTTGATCATTATAAGCGTATGGTTATTTGCTAAAAATAGGAAAAAAATTGAAGTAAAGATTTGAAAAACTTGATTATGAAATTGCCAATTTATGCGTGAAAAATCATATTTGATCGACATTTACTAGCAACGATATCTTAACCTTCATGAACTGTTCGAGTACGCTGCTCTTCTATAACAGTAGTCAAAGTTTGGTATGCAGTTCTAGATGCCAAATATGTATTTGACATTTTTTCTGGAGCGGTCTGGATGACACTGTCTGCCTGATGATTTTTATTACAATGATTTTTCATGTTCATGAAACATATTTAAGTAACGAGCACTCATTTGATTACATTTTATTACATGCCAAAATAATATTTTAATCATAAAGATCTTATTGATTTCCAATTGATCAAAAGACCATTGATTTCGTTTATATCAATATCATTTCTACAGATTTTACAATGGTTGCGATAACATTAGCTATAAGTTGCATTTTATATTATAAATACATTATGTATATCAGGTGGTTTCTTTAATTTTTGCTTTTTTCGTGGAAAAGCCAAGCTAGTACGTAAGCTTCTGTAATCCAGTAAATCACATCAGAGCGTAATTGCAGGAATATGTGCTAAGGCTTTTTCAAACTTTTATTTGATTTTGTTGATGATTTTTATTACAATAATTTTTGATGTTCATGAAACGAAAAATCGAATATTTTTGTATTAATATTTTCAGTAATTTTAAATCTTGCGCATAGACAGGATACACTAGTTATAATTAATTCACTTCGATCATTGTTAAGATTTGAATCAGTTCGATGCAGTATTTCTGTTATGCGGCAAATTTAAGATTTTCAAACACATAGGTTTTTGAATAGTTAATTTCCACAGTTTTCAGAGAAATATTACTTCGGAGAGCGTTGAAAGTATCCGATGTAACTGATGATAAACTGACTCTAATACATGTTATCCATAGGATTGAGCTAAATCGTGTTAAAGATGCGAACATACAGTTAAGAACTGTTAATTTATTGGAGGAAGTTGTTAATGCCTACTTGCGCTTGGTAAGTTCTCTCTTTGTTCTATATTTTTCCTCTTTTTTTATGGTTAAATTCGACTCTCTTCACTTACTTTTTAAGAAACTTGATATTGGAGAGATTCGTACACTTTTTGTTTATATCTGTCATATCATTCCTAATTTTAAATGAGACTTCAGTATTTTGGAAAGTAATCTCATCAATAATTTAAATATAAAGCTCTCATTTCATTAATTTGATCGTTATTGTTCAGTTCAGACGGGTTATTGACAGCGCTGGTAAATTTTTAGAGAAGGTCTTTTTTTAGATAGGAAAATCAAGCTGACTATTTTAATATTTGTTGAAGTGTCGAAATGTTTTAAAGTTTACTCAGCAGGTATTATTGTAGCTTGAGTATCAGCTAAGGAAAAGAAATGATGTTGAGCAAATGGCTGCTCGAAAAACAATGCGAAGTCAATCAGTTCAGAGAAAGGCAAGTATTTTTGTTAAGATTTATTAGAAACTTGCTTTAGAAGAGACAAAATAAGAAGGCGTGATATTCTATAGTCTGGGTATCTATTAAGGAATAGATTAGTATTATGTATTGTAGTCTGAACGTCTGGTAAGGAATAGAATAAATGATGAGCCAATGGCTGCTCGAAAAACAATGCGAAGTCAATCAGTTCAGAAAAAGGCAAGTATTTTTGGCTAGAATTTATTAGAAACCTGCTGAAAGTTTACATATCTTTATGAATTGTGTTTTTTTAATGATAGTATTGAGCTAGCTTGATACATTTCTTTTTAATTCAAAAAATCTGGAATTTTATTAAAATTTTAAAAAAAAACTAGGAACATATGATATATTATAATTTGGGTACTTAAGAAATAGATAACATGATATTTTTAATAGTAAGCAGAAAGCCAACAAACTTGGTCAATAAGCAGACTAAATTACATAAGCTTAAGTTCGAGCAAATGCCCATTAAGCTTATCCTAAAATTGAAGTGTTAAGAAATCGGATTATTATGCAAGAAATCGCTTCTGCATTTCGACATTATTAGTTACCAATACTGATTTCGTCAAGAAACATGAATTGATAGCCTGCAATGTTGCGCTGTTTTCAGATCTAAACAATCATATATATTTTGCTCGTTTTCTTGTTGTAAAAACAGCTAAATATTAAAAGTTATGCTGACCAGAGAATAGGATAATTTAAAAGGCGATTTAGAAATGTTGTTTAGTACTTTCATCAATGTTTCATTTATTTCAGAAATCTGGAAAACATGAAAATGGTTCGGCACCAGAATCGAGCAAACGCCGAAAAAGTCGACCAACAGGTCTTAGTTTTGATGACTGATTTTATCATCCACCGTATCATTCCAATTCTAAATTTATATTTTGTCAGCTTCTAAACATAATTACTGCCATTCATTTTCTTAATTTTATTGCTCACTTTGTAAGCCTCAGCATTAGGTTATGAGTCTTTTAAAAATTTTATTGGATTTTATCATTTTCAGGAAAATTTCCTCGTCATTTCAGATTTTTACACTGCCTCTTTTATTTTATCACTGCTGCTACAAATTATCTTGCCTTGTAATTCTCATTCTCAAAAAACCGTTTCTGCTTTAAATATTTTTTTCATATGTTTTTTTAAACATATTTTTATTATTGCTTGCTACTGCAGTTGTTTTTATTGATCTCTCAGAGTTTTGTTTTGCCAGATCAGAGTTATTTATATTTATTTAAACAGAAAACTGGTGCTTTGTGAACTCTTAGAAAACTCTGGAAAAATTTTGTGAATTAAACTCTTTGAACTCTTGGGAAACTGGTGCTTTGTGAATTTTTGGAAATTTTTCGAATTATATGATTAAATGAGCCAAATTAGCGCAACACGTTGTTTGGATATAAAGACGGTGGATAACTGGAATGCTGCGTTGCCAGTACAGTGTTCAAAAGTGGAAGTTTGCGAAGGAAATTTTTATCACTTTCTTTTTTATTTTCAATTTTATCACTTTCTTGCATAAGTTTTCATGTAGTTGTTGCTTTTCTTTTATTCATTTTATCAGTCTTCAGTTCGTCGCATTTTGAAATTTTCTTTATTGAATTATTTTATACATTATATATTGTTCATAGTTTTAGCAAGACTGAATATAAATTTGCAAGTCTTCAATACATCAATTTAAAATTTTTTTTTCGTTTCTTGAAATGTATTTAGATGCATATACATCGTAGAATATTTATGTGAGATTTTAAAATCATTAAGAATGTAATCTCCACTTATATGTTTTCTTAAAATTTCTGGCTTGTATTCTAGATAGTTTTAAGACGGCTTTTAATTTTTTTTTTTCATATTTTTCGTTTATTGTTAAATTTATTTGAAGACTATAATGCAACTTAGCACAGCAGATCGGATTTTGATAGGAGAACTCTTTTGTGTGTGAAATTATGTTATCGTGAATTTAGGAAATTTATTTTATGATTTTAGACATTTAGAAAAATTGCTGGCAAATGTTGCCAGACAGGTAATTTATGAGTACAGTGGCATATACTTCATGGTATTTGTTGACGGTTAATGTTTTAAATGTTTTAAACTTTTGCGTTGAATCCCGTGTACCATTCACTTAAACTGATTCTTGGTTGGAAGATTCTTTAAGGCTTAAGGGAATATGGATTTACGAGTAGACAAAATCACTACTAGTAGTATTATAGAAAGCACATTCTTTGTTGCTATGCAAAATTTTGAGTATTCACAAAGCTATTGATATAATATTCGGAATTATTGTCACCCACTATTCTTTCCAGTTGCTTCTATGACCGTTCATTTTTTTGAGCAATAAAAATTTCCACTGACAATCGCTTCTTGCATTAACATTGAGATGGGACGGCTCGAATCTAATATTAATACTGCTGACTACCAATTTGCCAAAAGATGAAATATGAAAGCATTTGAATTGAACCGTTTTAAAAAACCTTTCGAAATAACACTGATTGAAAGGATGGCCTAGCCATTAAGAGAGAAAGTGAGGTGGAAGTTGATTGAAATATCGGTATACATGCGAACTGGAATTTTCAAGGAGACACATAGCATGAATCATGTACGTATATGGCATTCTATCTTTATTGAACTTTTGAGGTGTTGAATTTAGTCGGAAAGATATTTGTCCTTGAAGTTTCAATGATATAATGCTGAGGGTTATCACAGAACCAGTTCTGTTGAACAATCTAAGGTATGAATATTCCCATATGGTTTAAGATTCTGAAAATTACGTTGCTGTTATGCAACAAAAATTCTAATTTACGATCACAGATGATCTTTATTTGCTCTTTCCATGCTAGCTGCATACTTTTTTTTGCCACGGGTGCAACTCTTGACACTCCGAGCTCCGTTGTTTACTAGTGAACTTAATTGAAACCTGTTGATAATTTATATTTATTAATTCTTTGGGCTTAATTAATATCATAAGTAAAATTTTTAGCGAATCTGAAATAAAGTGTTTTAACGATTGTAAAAACGAAGAATTTGTTTTGCAATCATTCCGTTTTTGATTCTGCATATTAAGCTTTTATTCATAAAAATATGTTTCCAACACTGATATTAATGATTAAATTGTATAAATAGTATGTTTGAATATTCCTAGGTGGCTAATTAAAGTTTCAAATTTATAAAATTTTTCAAAATTTATTTCACAGTGAGGAAATGTAACTGAAATGGAAATTATCCAACATCATCAATAATTGGGTTCCAAAGAAGGACAGCTCATATCCATTGTATCCTAATTGTTCTATCGATTCTACGGATGTGTAAAAATTACCGACATTGCTGAATTGTATCTGTTCTTTTCTTGTCCTTTCTTGAAAATAAAAATTGTTTGCTACTTTAATTCACCATTTTTTTGATCTTTCATTCATGATTAATATAAGCGTAATTTTATTAAAATTTCTCATTTTTCTGGAGTTCAGTGAACTTAAAAACTTGTTAGAGCAGTTGTCAAGTGAACACAAAATCGAGCGCAATTGATTGTGCGAAATTCAATTTTCAATGCATCATCTTCTCTTTATCACGGTAAGTTTACAAAGATAATTGATGTCAAAGAGGACTTTGCTTTGTGTTTATTAAAATGGGATAGGCAGAGATATTAAATGATTCATTTTGAAAGGTGCGATAGTATGTTAAATATATAATATTATTTCACTAGCGAAAATAAATATTATTTTCACACTCCTACTATTAACTACTGAAATGTTAACTATCGATACAATAAAATTTTTAGTGTCCAAAAAAATTTTAGATTACAACTAACTAAAATTTTTTTTTTAAACTAAGTTTGAATAAATCCTGTGGATCATGAAGTAAGTGGTAGGAAAAGTAAATGATAGGAAAACAAGTTTTAGTTCAAAAATCAGATCAATGATTCTTCAAACTTTCTGTTAGTCTTTGGTTTGTGAAACCAGAACATTTCCTTCATAAACTTATCTTACTTTACTGTAGATAAAATCTGAAAATTTCACAATAAAATAAAATTTGAAATGAAAATTTTGTTTCGGATTTTGCATGAGTGTGAATATTATGTTTTCAAGATTGCGTTGTGGTTAGCGAACATTGCCGATGAATGTTTCGGAACTCCCGGTGAAGTTTTTGTTCCATTGCAGTCTGCTTTGCGATTGCGTTTCGGTGATAATATCTTCCAGCAATTATCCAGAGTAGTCGGTATTCGTTTGTTTCTTTTGCATATCTCTCAAAAAATACGAATGAATGTTTTGTATTTTTGACATGGAAATACTGAAAGCACGGAGTACAAATAGGATGACACAGCATATTTAGATCCTTGATACAGCGAGCATTAGTAGAAATGAATAAAATATAATTCAAATTATAAAATAATTATAAAAAATTTATAAAAAAAATTGCCAGCCAGAATTATCAGTGCATAAAGTGCAAGCATTATCTATATTTGCTAAGAAAAGTATAGATAGTGTAAGATTAACGCAGAATTGGTTATGGTTTTTGTGATTCAAATTGATCATACATTGAATTACAAAATCCGAAACAAATCGACTTTTCATTTCAGATTTCTTATTCAAGAAGCATGTTAAACAAGTGACAATTACGCCGCAACAGCAATGCTTTCCAGAAGGATGTGTCAGAATTCAGGATTTCCAACTTGTTGCACATCAAAATCCATCATACGTTAGAGTGGTACCAACACCACCAAATCTGCTAACACTTAGGATTAGTGACTTCAATCTTTAGTAGGTTTTAATAAAACTTCAATATGACATAATAAAAATGAATTTTAACATATTACGTTCACTTGCAATGTTTATGAAAAAGAGCGATCAAATTTTCAACTAAATGCAATGTTAAAGCATGGCAGGTACGTTATACGGGCAGTTACAACCATTACTATTGCTTCCGGTCACAATACCGACATACGGGACACTAGTAATATCTGCTAACCAGCTTGTCGTAGAGGCTACATTTGATATCCAGAAGACTGTGTACAATGTGCCATATATTCGATTAGTCAGTTGTTCTCTAATTAATGAAGTAATTCTCGCCTGGGTGGAAAATATGGGTCTATTCACTATTTTTGTCAACAGTAAATATCAGGTAATTGATAAACATGCCATTTTCATTCCTTTCATTCATCTCTAATAAATTACCCTTGCAAGTCAGATAAAAATTCAAATATTTTAAAATGTCCTTCATTTCAAATGCTTAGGTGTAAATTGTCCTGAAATTATAATTGTATATATGCAAATTTTTAGTTTTCCTTTACATGCCTTTTTGATCATAAAGTACTATACAAAATAATATTGTTATATGATTTTTGTAGCATGAAATTACGATTAAAACTCGACAAATATTGGAAGAAACTCTTTGCATCGCAGTGAATAATGTTGTGAATAGTGAACTGAATAGTGAACTGCATCAGATACCGAATCAAATATCCATCTTTGATTTATATCAAATTTTTGTCGAGGTTACAATACCGTTCTCATCTTTTGCTTTCGCTACAATCAGCTTATTTTACCGCACTTTCTCCAATCTCATTACAAAAATTCTTGTTCAAATACATCATAAAACGAGAAATTCTCCGTTTGATCTTTCAATTGGTAGAATTCCTCGATAGCGCCTAAAATAACAACAAGCTCATTGTCTACCATTTTTCTTCAAAAAAAAAAAAAAAAAAAAAAAATTCATAGATTAAGAAACGCCTGTGCTAAGCTGTCTTTCTTTCGAAAGTTTTTCAATTAAGAAGGCTGTGTTGAATTAGTGTTGAATTTAGTATACTACTTTTTGATGTAATTGTTCAGAAATCGGATAATATAAGTGACCAGAAGATGAAAAGAGCACTAGGATCCGTACCAAACAATCCGCAGAGTGAGTCTTTTTTTTAAAAAAATGTCATTCTTTCTTAACTTGATAACGAATCTGAATTTATTTCTTTCATTTCTAAGTATTTTAATGAAAATAGCATTTTTTTCTTAAAAAGTGCCTCAACACCATTGATCAAATGCCTCACTTAGTATGAACGATTTTTGCAGTTTCATTGCAACCTAAAACGAAAATGACTTCCGATTGGGATATGTTGCAAGAATCATATTTGGATGGGCAGAACAGATTGTCCAGTCGTAAAATAAAGTCGGAAATTCGAAATTCATCTTCTATTTTTCCACTTGTAACAATTAGGAAATCAAGCGAGATTTCGTCCAACACTGTTAGTTTATCTATTTTCTTATTTCAATTAAATAAAACTTCTCGAAGATCTTTAGCTTTCTCTTGAATATTTTCGATAATTTTCATTTATAAATTGATTTATTTATAGAATAATAGTCTGAAAAATTCGTGGAAGAAGCTGGTTCTGTTAATTCTTTCGTTAAGTATTCTGGACACCAGTGCAACATATGAGAAATTTTTCATCGGTCTAGATGGTGATGTGTATATTAGATCTGGTGATAAAACCAAGGTTTATTTCATTTATCTTTTTCTCCATCTATGAAAAAGCTAGAAATGCATATAACTTTACCTTATAAAGTTCTGCTTCTATAATTTTTAGACTTGGGTATTTGTATTTCATAAAATTATCTCAGAAGCTTTTTTAGCTCCACTATTAAAAAAATCCCTCTATGATTTTTGAATTCATCTCAATGTACTTATCTATAATATCCGCAATAACATAAGTAATTGAGAACTATCAGAGCATTAAGAGAATCATTTAAATTAGTCTATAATTGCATTTGAACTCATCATTAGCAGTCCCCTGATAGTTCTCAATTCTCGTTTATGCATATGTAAAAAAATAACTATTTAAGAATCCTTATCAACGACCGAAAATGTTACGATTCACTGGAATAATGAATGGAAATGCTGTTGATTTGCTGATATCGGAATACACTATCAATACACTCCTCCTTAAAGCACATATGTAAGGATACGATCAAAGTAAATGGTCTGAATAATTTCCATGAATGATGACTCTTATTATTATAACAACCTCTTGGATCGAAAAATGACCAATTTGATTGCCAAAACCTTTAAACCATTCACTGCATTGCTTTTCTCTTTCACACAAGAAAACTAATTGGCATAATGAACTGCAATCGCTTAATCATTTCGTACCTCTTCAATTTATACAAATTACAGATGTAAGGAACAACTAAGCTTAAAGCACTATGCTTTCTCGGTTTGATTTCAATTAGACTGTTCAGAATTCCGAAAAATTACATTTTCAATTTCAATTTGATTTCAATTTATATATGATCGCCATATTTAAATATACTAAAATTTGTCAAATCCAGTTAATGAAACATTTAAGCTAAGTTTCTTCGAGTAGTTTTTTTAATCGGCAGTCACAAATCGCAATTCAAATCTTCATCGTTAGAATCAATTTTTCGACATCCTGAAGAGTTTAGTTGAAAATTGGCACGTTTAGATTTTCTTCAGTTTAGCCTTGCGATATCGGTTCACTGTTATCGAGTTAGCTGTATATGCTAAGTACAATTCTACATTTTTAAAACTTGATTACTTTTACGTCTTTCAATATTCGTATGATCGTTTGAGAATCATCAATGAAAATAGTGTTGAATGACTTATTTCTTCGGTACAAAAGAAAAATTATTAAATTTTGATTCAATCCCTACATTAATAATTGCCATCTTTAGCATTGGTGCATTAGTTTTTGGTGTGAGTTCAGCAACACCTATACTTGGTAAATTAATGCGTACATCATGTGGAATGGATGAAGTTTGTCTATCCGATATTATTCCTGAAATTGCCGAAACACATCCAAATAAACAACTTGAAATCATCCTACGCATAACTGAACCGCCTAAGGCAATTATTTCGGCAGGTTTGATATAGCTTGTCAAAGCAAAATAAAATTTTTTTTCATTAGATACTGCTGAAAATTTTGAGAATTTTCAGTTTTTTTTTAATTATGCAAAACTTTTGAATTTATGAGTTTTTATAAATCAGGTACTGCTATTGTAAAGCTTAAAGGACGGGCAACATTTTTCGTTGAAGGAACAACTGAAAAAATTGGTGTAATACCATTCAATACGACGATACAGTTCAATGTCACAAGTTTACCTGGTCGTATTGCTGGTTAGTTTCAGTGATATTTTGCAACATATGGCCCAACTTCCTTATAGATTTAGTGATATTTTACACTTATGGTCCAACTTATTCGTGCAGAAGTTATTCCACACGAAACTCAATCAATCCACTTTTTCTTGTTTGGCAATGCTAATGAATTAATAATGTCAAAATGCAGCAAACATGTAATGGAAAGTTTTAAGCAAAATGATCTTGATTTCTGAGGTAAAACTGTTCAATTACGAGTACTATGAACCAAATGTTTGGCGATTGGAATCACAAGCTTCTTAAAGGACTTTCAACCGTCATAAATTTTTTAACTTGAATAAATTTAAAATGGTTAAGTCATGCGGCAACCTCTTAAGCTGGATTTTGTGTGGAATAACTCTTACAAAATTTGGCATAAAAACTTCCTAAATTGTCAATTATCTGAAAAACGCTTTCATATTATCAAGTAGCTATATTACTAGGATAAATTTACATTATTTCAGGATTAATAAAAATAAAGACGCTGCAATTTGGTGAACATATCGATTTCCTTGGTCTTTCACTGCAATCATTGAATAGTTTCAAGGAAGCAACGAAGGGCTCTGTGATGAAAATGGTAAATGGTATACTTAAAGAAGGTATCAGTTTTAATGAATCACCAACATTATTTTCTGATACACTGATCGGTTTAGTAGATGGAGCTATTTTGTTGCAAACCAATTTTAGTATTGAACGGAGTTTCTATCAGCAAACGCCTATTTCAGTGTAGATTAACTGCTCAATGCTAAATATATCAGGTTTCAGTTTAAAATTTCAAGATGAAAATTGCTTCCTGACCAATATTTCCTGTAAAAACATTTCCCAAGATCATTTCCTTGCCGATATTACTCCAGCAAAATTCATTTCATAAAAAATTTTTATTTTTCGCTAATAATGTATCTCCTTTATTTCTTCCGATTTTAATCCATTCCGCTTCGATCCGATATTGCGCTTGGTTATTTTTTGTACATATTAGAAAAAGTCACTTTTTTCTTTATCAGTTCACGCAATCGTAAGTGATTATCACACCCACTGATTATCAATGTTCTTTGAGATTCTCAATATTTTTCACATTACATTATGATGTGGCATATATTTTATATGAAGTAACAACAGCGAATGGCGCAATCCGCAAAACAAAACTTCATGACAGAAATAAGGGAAATAAAAGAAGACAGTAAAAATATTGTGGTTTGCAGCGAAGACTGAATAAAATATAAATGTTAAGAACATTCAGATTTTTTAGAAATTGATATCGTCAAGATTTTATTTTATTTGTACAGATTAGAAGAAATAAACAATGATGCTTCTCTTGCTGCTTAGCAGGGATACAAGGAATTTAATAAAAGTTTACTAATAATCGGATAATTAATTTATTAGCGAATAGAGTTATGACTGAGACAATTAGAATTTGATTCGCAAAGATTGATTGGATACTATTTTTTATCCAATTTCCTACAGTTTATATAAAGAGTGTGCCTACCAATGTTAATCAATCAAATTAAAACACTTCAGATCAAAGGTTGCAGGTATAACAATTGCGGAGTGAATAATTCCTAGCCAATTCTAAGAAAGTGATAAACGAGCAGTAAATTAAATATAAGGCTTAGAATCATTTTCTAGCAAACATTCTTTGAATTGTAAATTGTTACGAAGTCTTTACAAAATAATATTATACGACGAAAATACTTCACAATTACTACAGTATAAATTTACAGTACAAATTAGGCCTATTGGTCTTTCGTGTATAAATACAAAACTGAAACCCTTGAAAATTCTGATTTGTTATTCACAAGTCTCTGATAAAGCGTAAATGTGTAAAAGATAGCGAAATGAACTGAAAAAATAATATTAAATGAAAAAGTAATATTAAATGTGAAAAGTTAAAAGGAAAATAAAGTCTTGAAAAAAGTTCTTGATAAGGCAATCTTTTTATTCGAGAATTCCAACATTTCTGCAATCTTTTTATTCGAGAATTCCAACATTTCTGACTAATAGAACTAACTATCTGTTCTATCGATAGTCTTGACAGTTAAAGTTAAAAGTATTAATTTCTATATTTCTTTCGTTAAATCGATATATAGATAATATCAAATAGAACAGATATATTACATTGCTGCGTGTAGTCTAAACTTAAAGCTAAATTTTTACCATTTACTATAAAATAATGATTGAAATACTTTGGCATATTATCACTAATTATGAATCTCCTACGAGATGCTTCGTTAAATAATTGGTCTGATTGGACTCAAGTCTTAAATATTTCGAAAATATCATGCTTATCCATATGAAGAGACAATTGTACAAGGAATATTCTGACCATTTTAATTAATTATGAATTAAAACTTTAATAAAATTATGAATAGATCAGTACTATGAATAGATCAATTATATGAATTTTAATATACTTTAATAAAATTATAAATAGATTAATCATATGAAAATTAAGGAGTAATTCCATCGATAACAATGAAGATTCAGATTTCCATCTGAATCCAATTACTACAGTTCGAATTATGGATGAAATTGCAAGATGTTATATGCAATAAATTTGGTCATATCTTTCATTAAGTGATACCTTAAATTTAATCGAATATTTTTAGAGTTCACAAAGACTTAAATAATATTTTTGCAAAGAGTTAAAAGTGATACGTGCTATATTAAATAGTTGTAATAACATGCGGCAAAAAAAAATGGAATATGCACGTATTGTAAGCGTGAATGGAAAAAAATAAGTTCACGTTAACGTGATACTACCTGTACGAGCTATGACTTTTCTTTTCAAATAGTATCAAAATTTGAATGTACATAACATCCAGTTAAGATAAAAATAAAGATTACGTGTCAAAAAATGAATTATTCGCACTTGAGACGACGAATTTTCATTCGTGGACTTCTAGACGCAGACGCAAATTTAGAATTGAATGAATGACGGATGATCGATATGAGGAAATTTTTATGAGAGAAGGAGGATGGGGAGTGGTATTAACTAGATTTTAGAGCTGGCGTACGTGAAGTGAACGTGTTATTGCAATGTAATATACGTGGAGAATTTGTAGCACTTAAAGGTTTATATTAGAACAATGTTTACATGTGTCATTTTGAGGTAAGGATAAATAAGAATAGTTGAGAGCGTGTCCTTCAATTAAATGATTGTGACGAGAAAAATATTTTTGTTTCTTTTTTGAGTGTTTTGTGTTAATATTGTAATGGTCAAGTATTGCACGAAAATGGACCTATATTGATGTTTCTTTTCAAAAACTTTTCTTTTATTTAGATATTAATCGTTACCTTTTCTCATATCTTTCCTTCATTACTCTTTTCATTATTAACGTCCAAAGATGTTGCCAGTAATACTCTTAAATAGATACAATTGTTGTTTATATGTTAATTAATTACTGTTTTCTTTAAAATTTAGTTTATATGTAAATTAATTACACAATTTATATGTAAATTAATTACTGCTCTTACATAGATACAATTGTTAAATTAATTACTGGAATTTTATATATTTTCAACTTATATTTGCAGAAATGTTGTTGCCATTCTCTCTTCTAAGAAAATTATTCTCTCAAATGTATGCTGTAGCAAATCCATGTTATATTCTTCAAAGAACTTATAATAGTGCGAAATATGGTTGTAAAGGCTTTCAGTTGAAAGCACTATGGGCAGCTGTATATTTTCGTAGCTGTATATTTTGTACAGGCGAAAGTTAAAATGACTAATTCATTATTTTGCAGCTAAAAATGAGCGATAATGTGCCGAAATATGCACATTCTTCTGCTGGAATTAATGGCCAACCATATATGGGTTCATCAAGTGGTTATGTACCTGCAATGCAATATACTGGAACAACTGAATCACCTGCGGCAGCTCCTCCGCAACAGCAACCACATATGCAATTTGTTCAAGGATCTGTGCAGCATGGAATAACCGCAGAAGAAGTTGCAATTGCCAAACTCGATAATTCGATAACAAGCATGGAAGAACAACAGATGACTGCAGATCCACGTTACGCACAGATGCTATTGTTGAAACAAAAAATTACAGGTCCATTTATCGAATGTGTAACTAAGGCTGACAGAACCTATGTTTTATATTCATTGGAGATAAATATGCTAATAAAACTTAACTTTTTTCTGGAAAAATTTTTTCTTACTTGATAAGAAGTGAATGGAAAATCTTTAATTGAAGAGAATCATTGATTTAATGTTTGGAAATAAATTGAATTTTTTGGGAATGAATTGAATTATTAGTGGGTTCATTCGTTTGAGCGAATAAGATGGAGCTGTAAGTCTAATTGGATATTTGAATAATTTTTGAAATGTTTCACTTTTTAGGAATGCCACCGACCGAAATGAAACATCATCAGCCTTTGGATACAATAGTGAAAGAGCCGCCGGAAAACGCATTTTCATCTGTACAGTTGGAACAATTAAAGGCGCAGGTACGCTTCGGTTATCCATTCAAACTGTAGGTTTCCATGATATCTGTTGCTGACGTATTATTTATAGATAGGCGCTTACAAGCAGTTAGCAGCACAGGAACCGGTTACAGCAGCTCTTATCGCGTCATCCATATCAAAACCTTCTTCTTTGCTTCCTGAACCATATGAATTCCCTGTTGAAACAGAAAATGGCGAGAAGTTGCCATACGACTTGATGAAAATTCTTACACTGCATCAGCAACGTGCTAACCGAAGTACATGTCTTCCTCCTCCTCCCGGAGTCGACCCACAGACAATTCTGAAAGAACGGGAGTACAGGTGCATAGAAATTTAATTTTTCGCAACATTAATGATATTTTGAGTTAGCAGATACATTGGCTTTGTTTCAAAATATAATGACAGAGGTACATTTATCATGAGTTCGACGGCATGTGAATACGAAGTCAATTAGATGTATCCATCGTTTATTATACATCTATCACCGCGTTGACAAGATTAATGCAAAAAATGTTTCCTGTAGTAATTATTAGAATATTTCTATAACTTTAAAGTCGGATGGATTTGAATTTCTGAAAAATTTCGAAAAAAAAAATTTTAGAAAATGCGTATCAATTCGATTTTTCTTGCAGGATTCAAAATAGAATTGGAGCACGAATTCAGTGGCTTAGTAATCTTCCTGCTAATTTAAGCAAACGATTATTATTGAAGGCAGAAATTGAGCTCCGTGCTCTTCGTTTGCTCAATCTCCAAACGCAGGTAAAACTTATAGGCTGTAATTTTTCGGATTTCGTACGTATCTTTTTGAATTTCTATGATTTAGGTGCGGAATGAAGTTTTAAGCCAGCTGAAGAAAGATACAACACTTGAGACTGCGCTTAATCCGTACGCTTATCGTCGGACCAAACGGCAATCTTTGCGCGAAGCACGAGTTACGGAAAAACTAGAGAAGCAACAAAAAGTTGAGCAAGAGCGTCGTCGTCGACAGAAGCATAATGATTTGTTGCAGGCAATTCTGCAACATGGAAAGGAATTTAAGGAATACCACCGCAACAATCAGGTTATTTGGAAAGTTTCCATTATTCATCAGAAATTTCGAAAAAATTCATCAGAGAAAAAAAAGATTTCGTACTGAAGGGTGAGACTAATTTTTTAGGTCAAGCAAAGTAAAATCAAGAAAGCTGTGCTAACTTATCATGCTAATAGCGAAAAAGAACGGAAGAAAGACGAGCTAAAAAATGAGCGAATGCGTATGCAAAAATTAATGCAGGAGGATGAGGAAGGTTACAGGTAGAGTCCATTTCTAGAATTTCGGTTTATGTGAGCCAGATTACTTTTAGCTTCGAAAAAGGTTATATCTGATAGATATAAATTTTAGGCAGTTACTGGATGAAAAAAAAGATAAACGTTTAGTTTTCCTGCTGCAACAAACGGATGAATATGTAGAAAGCTTAACAGGGCTCGTCAAACAACATCAAGCGACGGAGAAACGACGAAAACGTAATGAACGTCGTGAACAGAAAGAGAAAGAAAAGATGCAAGGTCATTTTTATTAATTCTTTTTGTCGTTTTAAATGGCGTGGAAGCTGTGTATTGTTTAACCGATGGATCGATGATTTTGTAGAATGTGGTGAATCTGAAGTACGTATACGTATAAGAGATGCAACAACTGGTGAATTGTTACCTGTGGAAGAAATGCCGAAATCGGACGATATCGATGCTTGGGTTGAAGCGCATCCCGGACATGAAGTAATGTTAACTGTTTTGCAAGGATTCTAAAAAATGTAATATTAAGTTAGGAAGTTAAAATGCTAGAATTCAAATGTTAAGATAATTTGTTACATGAGAACTGTGTCATTGTTTGAGAAAAGAAGTCTTCAGAACCTAATTTCGAGAAAGTTTTGATGTAAGGAAAACTTTTATAAGGTAAAGTATAAAAATATACTAAGTTGTTCACAATGTTTTCGAAGGTGGTTTCGCGTGAGGAGTTCTCAGAGAGCGAAGATTCAGAATCAGATGAACCAATCCCGGAACCTATTGAACAAAAGAAGGATGATGAATTTGAAGGTTTGTTGCTGATTGATTGCTTATATCTGCCATCATAACATCTTGGTTAGTAGTGTAGTACTGATTCTTCCAGAATGAGTAATTATTGATACGTAATCATCCATCTTGGAAAATCTTCAGGTATGGACGAGGAGACACGGAATCGTAAAATAATTGAGAAAGCTCGAAACGAAGAGGATGAATATGATCAGAAAAATAGGCGGCAAATGGAGTCTTACTATGCAACAGCGCATAAAATTAAAGAGAAAATTGTAACGCAGCATTCATCTTTGGGTGCTGGCAATCCGGCTTTGCAACTCAAACCTTATCAGGTTAGATCTCACCAATTTTCCTTTACCTCACAGTTTTATTATTTTCTTCACTATCGTAAATGTTTTTTTTTTCGTTATACACACTGAATTGTTTTTGTAAGTTTTATGTTGATGGAATGGTTTCAGCTAAAAGGTTTGGAATGGATGGTTTCCTTGTACAATAACAATCTTAATGGTATTCTTGCGGATGAAATGGGTTTAGGAAAGACAATTCAGACGATTGCATTGGTTACTTATTTAATGGAAGTCAAAAAATTAAACGGACCTTATTTAATCATCGTTCCTTTATCGTGCGTTTTTACTTATAATTTCTAATGTAAAGTTCTGTTGACGTTTTTAATTCTTATAGTAATGGAATTAGCTTCAGGAAATTACTGATGAAAGTATTTGAAAAATTCCGATTTGTAGGACGATTGCGAACTGGAGTTTGGAACTTGAAAAATGGGCGCCACATGTTGTAAGCATTGTTTACAAAGGGAACAAAGAAGCTCGTAAAAAATTGGAGGCTTCTATTCGTCGTAACGCATTTAATGTGCTGTTGACTACTTACGATTATGTGCTGAAAGAGAAAAGTCTTTTAGGAAAGGTATTCTTTTATCGTTAAAGAAGACATAAACATTTTTACTGAAGTATTGGTGAAATGATTTCAAATTTTATTGGAAATAATATATGCGTATTTTATAGATACGATGGAAGTATATGATTATTGATGAAGGTCATCGGATGAAAAATCACAATTGTAAATTAACTCTAGTTTTGAACGGATACTTCAGTGCTCAACATCGTCTCCTTCTCACCGGGACTCCATTACAAAATAAATTACCAGAGCTTTGGGCACTACTGAATTTTCTGCTCCCATCAATTTTCAGTTCATGCGGGACTTTTGAGCAATGGTTAGAATTCAAATTATTTTCAAAAAGCTGAGAATACTTTAATTTTCTTTAATATTTGATGTTTGGGCTTGTTTTGTTTTTTATTAGTAATTTTTTCTGATTTGATGTTCGAACTTTTATTTTAGCTATGGGTAGATTTATGATATTACGATATAACTTTCAGGTTTAATGCACCATTTGCAACAACCGGTGAAAAGGTGGAGTTGAATCAAGAAGAAACAATGTTGATCATTAGGCGTTTGCACAAGGTATTTATACATTTGGAAACATCTAAATATGTTGATTTTATGAATGTATGACAAATTTTTCAATAATTTATTTCAATAATTTATGTACACTTTTTAAGCGTCTTTCTCTGCCTAATTTTATTTAACTTATTTCAGGACCGTATGGTTTGCTATAAAAAATACAGTGAAAATCATTTTATAGTTAACATAGTGTTTTCTAATAGTTGATTTCAGGTGTTGCGACCATTTTTGTTGCGACGTTTAAAGAAAGAAGTAGAAAGTCAGTTACCGGAAAAAACCGAGTATGTTATTAAATGCGATATGAGTGCGCTGCAAAGAATACTTTATCAGCACATGCAGAAGGGTCTACTTATCGATAGCAAGCATGTTTGTCTTATTATCTTTATTGCGTAAAAAAATTAGATTATTGGAAATATTTGCTGAACACATGCTGAGCACAGTTAATCAGAGACCTAGAATGTCAACCATATATTTCCAGGCTGGTGGGCGAGCGCTGATGAATACAGTCGTTCATCTTCGAAAACTCTGCAATCATCCATTTCTTTTTGAAAATGTTGAAGATGAATGCCGTGAATTTTGGAAAGTACCAGATGTTTCAGGGTTATTTTTCGTCTAATTTTTTAATAAATACTATAGAAGATATAATTTTACAGAGTTTGTTTCAGTTCCGTATAATTTTCACAAAGTTTGTTTCACAGTGATTTTCAGAAAAGACTTATATCGTGTAAGCGGTAAATTTGAACTCTTGGATCGTGTGCTACCAAAACTAAAAGCTTCCGGTCATCGTATTCTCATGTTTTGTCAAATGACATCACTCATGACAATTATGGAAGATTATCTCAATTACAGAGGTGAGAGTTTTCGCTTAAAATTAAGATTTTCGATGAACTTATGTTCTACCAGCTTTCAGAATTCAAATATCTTCGACTTGATGGTAGCACAAAGCCAGATGAGAGAGGACAGCTATTAGAGCTGTATAATGCACCAAACAGCGAGTACTTCATATTTATGTTATCAACACGTGCAGGCGGTCTTGGTCTGAATTTGCAGACCGCAGATACAGTAATCATTTTCGATTCAGATTGGAATCCACATCAAGTGAGAACATTCGTTATTTTGCTAGAACTGATGCTGCCACAGTATGAAACTCTGCTTGTGGAACTCTATGAAACTTTTAGTCTGATTTCAGTCATATAGTAGACCTGCGCTTTTTACTGTAAATTATGCGATTTTTCAAACTTTAGCTTTTTTCTATGGCCACAAAAATTCTTCACGTAAATATAGGATATGCAAGCACAAGATCGAGCTCATCGCATTGGACAGTCTCGTGAAGTGCGTGTATTACGATTGGTTACGGTGAATAGTATCGAAGAAAAAATTCTAGCCGCAGCGCGATATAAGTTGAACGTAGATGAGAAAGTTATTCAGGCAGGCAAATTTGATCAACGTTCCACAGGTGCAGAACGCCGACAAATGCTGGAACAAATTATCAGGTGAAATTTCGACTTTTCTGTTTACTAGATAAACTTAGGCCAAAAAATGTGTTTTTGCATCACATTTTCAGAGCATATAGAATGTGTTTTACATTATCTTTTCAGAGCAGAAAGTGAAGATGACGATGAAGATGAAGTGCCAGATGATGAAACAATCAATCAAATGGTTGCACGATCTGAAGATGAGTTTGATTTGTTTCAGGTGAATTATTTGGATTATGTAATATTAAGGTCGATTTTGTTGTTCAGGTTTCTGTTTACTAATATGATTGTACTTTTCATTAATTTTGTTTAAGAGAATAGATATTGAGCGTCGTCGTCAAGAAGCTGCTGAATATCGTCGCAAGCCTCGACTAATTGAAGATAGTGAGATCCCGGAAGGCATTGTTAAAGCTTCACAGCATTTCATTGACGAAGAGAAGGAACAAAAATCAAAACCGGCATTCGAACCTGTTGGACGCCGACAGCGGAAAGAAGTTGATTATTCACAGGTTATTTTTTAAATGGATTTCAGAAATTGTCCAGAATTACTTAAAATGATTAATTAAAAGTTCCACAACTCTTTGTTCCAGGATTTGATGTCGGATCGTGATTGGCTAAAAAGTATTGATGAGGATGTGGAGGACGATGATGACGATGATGAAGAAGAGAAGAAAAGAAAGAGAGGAAAGAAAGATAGAGGAAGAAAGAGACGTCAAATTGGTAAGCACTATAAATGATTTTCTTTTATTTTCAGTTTGCTAAATATATATTTTTCTTTTTTGCAGATGATGACGATGATGAACCACCGAAGCGCAGAAAAGTTTCACCTGAAATAACTTCATTTCTCACTAAGCTTTATGAGGCTTTAATAAAATATAAAACTAGGTATGGCATATGTTTTTTTTCAATGCAATAAATTTTAATCTCTTTCCGGGGTATTGTTCTCTTAATGAATTCATTTTTTAGCAGTGGAAAGGAATTAGCGGCAGCTTTCGAACAGTTACCTTCGCGAAGAGAACTACCGGATTATTATGAAATTATAGAGAAACCAATGGATCTTAATAGAGTGAAACGGAAAATTAAGGACGGTAAATATCATAGTGTGCAAAATATGGGAAATGATATCAGACTTTTGTGTGCTAATGCAAGAGTAAGTTTCATGCATTATGCAGTAAGTTTTATGCACTTTGATCTTCCTCACTATGTTATGAACTTCCTAGATCTATTTTATGGTAAATTTAATTGAAAAATTATGTGAGCTAACATGCCTTTCAGAAATACAACATAGATGGTTCTGAAATCTTTAACGATTCGGTTTTACTGGAAGTTTTGTGGACTAAAATATCTGGTGACGAGCAACAGGCAGCTACTTCGAAATCTGTTCTCTCAGCAGAACTGAAGGTTGGAAAGACTTCATCAGAACCAAAAGATACAGGAAAAGATCCTAATAGGGATACTGGAAAGGATTCGAAAGAATCGACTGCAACAAGTTCACGAAGTAGTCCCAGTCTTGAAGACGATAAAGTGAGTTTAATCGTGCTGAAAATTCTTATTTAAATTGGAGAAGCATTTTGTCATTAACTTTTTTCATTTGCAGTTGTGCTAGAGAGTTTTTACATCGGAATTTCAGGATAACAGTCGTCGAAAGAAATCCCATCCTATTAAGCGCTCGATTTCACCAGATGACTGAGATCGCTATAATGAACAAGTAAATATTTATAAATACCGTCTACTGTTCCCAGCACCTACGCACTTCGAAATTTGCATTTCTGCCGATCGATTACAGCACTCTCGATGTTTCTGGCATGAGAATTCTAATGTGCTACTGCCTTTAATATATATTCTCGTTTCCCTCGTATTTCGGTCCGAATTTTTTTTTTCCTTAGATTATCCATCAAAGTTTGTATGCACATTTGATCCCCTTTATTTTTCCATAGAAAAATAGAATCTGTTCTTGAATTCGGGACGTTTGGGCATCTCATAATCCACACTATTGTTTGTTGTACCGTTTTAATATATGTGCATATTGTTTATATAGCGTCGTATAAATTTTGAAAGCACAGAAAATGAAATGTTGATAATTCCGCAAAGATTACACTGATCTCACTTTATAGAGTTGAAAACAATTGCTGAGATCTGTACTTCCAACTGAAAAAGTGCGGAAGCGTATCATGCCATGCACTCTGAAGAATATCAATAAACAAATTAGATTGAAGTAGAATATTTAATTCTAATATTTTCCCAATGAATGATGAAAGTTTTGTGAGATAGTTGCAACCAGTTGCTTTAAATACTTATAAATATGCAAAAACAGATATACAAGTAATACTTCAGTATATATATGCAAATGATATATGCAAATTTTTTCAGCACAAATATTTAGCTGTATTCTCGGATATGTATTGTTATGAATAACATACTAACAGTTCTCTGGAAAAAATGATTGTTCAGTCTTTGTTCAATTTTTAAAATTTTTGGGGAGATTCTATTGAATTCTTTTGTCCTGTTTGGTAAATAGTTTCCCATTTCAAGGAAATTGTTGCTTGATGCAATATAAGTATCTTTTTTGGCGCGGAGAGAGTAAATTAATGCATGAAAAGTTCTTCTACTTACAAAGCAATTATAGCTGTTGCAACAATTGTCTACAAATGATATCTTTAGTATGGAAACCAAAAGTCTGACGAGAATTTTTATCACTTATATTGGAATTTTGTCAATATACTACTAGTAGTACAGCAAAAAAGTAATCACTTATAGGTCAGTTAGCATGCTAACATATAACCCGATTGTAAATGAATAAAATTTAATGAGATTTAATGATCTTCAGAAATGGTGGGTAATTAGAAATTAAGCAATGATGAATATCAATAAATAACTATGGTTATCATAATGATCATCAATCAGTAATGATGAAAGTATATAATTCTATATATAGAATAAATTACCACTAAAAGAATGTAATTCTTAGTATCTACTAACTTCCGTAAACAAAGTTTCTTGGAAAAAAACATTACTATTCTTCAAAACATTGCAATTAATTATAGCAAGTAGCCAAATAAAGCACAATATTCCAAGCATCTAACCGTTTCCAAGTTGATGTGCCAAATTTCCATGTAATCGCAACTATGAGATCAATAAATGAATACATTGGTACGTATGCCGGCTTCCGTTATTTAAGTCATCAGATAATCTACTCTCATGATTTAAACTCAGAGTTTAAATCATGTGACTGCAGTAACGTCAATACGTAACATTTTTTAGTGAGTGACTTAAGGACTTGAAAAGATGGCTTTGTTAACACTTGTAAATGAACAAATGCTAAAAGCACTGGAATAGTAGAAATTATACGACACATACAACATAAAGCTACTTGCCTTAATAATTTAAACAATTTGCACAATGGAATCTAACACTAGGAAATCCAAATTCATTATATAAAGCTACCTTTCAAGGGAAACAATTCAAGAATCAGACCATCTAATGTAAGAAAATGCTTTGTCTAATGTACTATTCCATTTTGCACTAAACCATGAACTGTTTTCTACCCACGGTAGTACCTGCAAAAAAGATAACAATAAAAACCACACAAAATAAAATTTCAACAAAAAACAAAGCAACCAAAAAAAAAAAAAAAAACATAGCTACAACATAGGTAGCAATTCAATCTTCTGAACAATAACATAGAAATAATGATAAAATTAGAAAACAATTAATATTAGTAATAAATACAACCTCTTTTGGAAAAACAATGGTTCCTGGAACAACGGTTTCTTTTAAGACTGTAAGTTTCTGAGCTCCTTTATTGGAATCTAAGGACCAAATATCAAGATCATAAGAAACTTTCATCACTGCAACTACAGCACCAACTTTCATTCCAATCCTGAAAATAATTAAAAATAGCAACAATTCAAGAATCAGATTATTATTACTTGACAAAGAAATTTTTTACTTGACAAAAGAGCAAAACTAATAGAAGAATCATAAAATGGAATGGAAATTGCTAAAAAATTATAGGAATTCAATTGATTTTATTTCAAATTCATCTGTGTAAGTTCTAAACATGCATAAAATATAATACAAAAACTGGAAAATTCTAATGTTAAAAACAATATTAAAAAAAGGTTTGAAAAAAAAAAACTATTTTAATATTTAATCCTTCAAAATCTGTGTATGATGGATATCATTCCTCGTTCAAATTTGCTAAGTATGATTGGATGAATTTGTTGAACTGTTTTTTTTTTTTCGGATTGGCCACAGACTATCGGCATGAGATATATAGAGGATGGCCAGATCTGTTGTTATTAAATTTATAGTATCAATTAGTAAAAGTTGTTGCTAATTGGAGTTATATTCGAGATTATCTCATTTAATATTAAAAAGATTCCTCTTTTCACATATAATCATCTACAGTTTTAGCTTTCATCAATACAATTCTATTCTTTTTTAAGTAAAACAGCGATTCTGATTCTCAGTTAAGAACTGATTCTGATTCCCAATTTTTTTCTTAGTTTCAGAAGAGTTGGAAAGATAGAAGAAAGAAGATTTGAAATGATGGAACTTTATGAACAAAATAAGCTTCATTTTTGAATTATTTTTTTAATGTTTGATGTGACAATTATGGAAGAATTGAATTGCAACTACAAATGACAAATGATATTTCAACAACTGTCGTCTCTTTTGAATCATACTTACAGTACTTTCAACAAAAACAAAAATAATTCAAAACATTACATACTGTATTAATCGCCGGAAAATCGCCATTGCTTAGCATCACACGATTCCCGGATATGTTATCCTTAAATGGTTTGAAGTGAGCATGAGAAGTTGTAGGGTACGGTAACAGAGAACGGTTGTTTGGGAGAACAAAACCAAACTGTTCATTACAAGCAAGTTGTAGGGTACAGTAACAGAGAAGGGTTGTTTGGAAGAACAAAACTAAACTGTTCATTACAAGCAAGTTGTAGGGTACGGTAACAGAGAAGGGTTGTTTGGGAGAACAAAACCAAACTGTTCATTACAAGCAAGTTGTAGGGTACGGTAACAGAGAAGGGTTGTTTGGGAGAACAAAACCAAACTGTTCATTACAAGCAAGTTGTAGGGTACGGTAACAGAGAAGGGTTGTTTGGGAGAACAAAACCAAACTGTTCATTACAAGCAAGTTGTAGGGTACGGTAACAGAGAAGGGTTGTTTGGGAGAACAAAACCAAACTTTTCATTACTTGAGATGATAACTTAAAAGTTCCTATATTTCTTATGCTGTGACATAAAGAAATAATTTACCTGTGTGACAAATAATAAAACGTAAAATAGCGAAAAGTTGAAGTTATTACTCTTTGATTTTTCGCAACACGTAACTGAACCAATGTATGTTGAATTGTTAAGAAGTCGAGAGTGATGCATGTGATCGTTAGTTTTGTGGAACTCGTGGTTTATTTAGGTTTAGTTTCAGGTTTAATCTTAATGCTTCTTTCTCTTTTATTAGCTTTTTCAGGATAAGTTAAATTCATTATGCTTCTTCCTAACAAATAATTCGGAAATATTTCAAGATTATTGAGAAAGGGAAAGAACAGAAAGAAGACGCTGGAAGAAAGAAGAAAGCAATAAATGGTTTAGCAAAAACAAAGTTAGTTTTTTAAATGAGATATTAGTAAAGTGAGAAAACTGTTAAGTATCAGCTAAAACTAGAAGTTGAAGTTAGCATTTCCGCTCATTCTTTATCGTTCCGGCCAAATAATCTATTTCACTGCAAGCTAATTTATTTCATTGATTTATTTTCAGTATTGGTTATTTTTTGTAAAATTCACAAAACTTTTTTCCAACTATCTCATATTTTCTCTATCATTGCTTATTAGCGTTTGTTTGTTTGTGCCGTGGAATAATATTTTTAGTTATATAAACTATCGAGTAACTATATTCAATTAACAGGTTCATGGACAAGCATATGTGATCAATAATATTAGCACAAGCGCATATCTTTGGCTTTCTTCATTATTTTAATATTACGAATCATGATGGAAGATATATCTGAAAGCGATCTCATACAATGGCAAAATTCATCCACTGATGATTTCGTCAAAAATCTTAAACGAATTAATGATAATTTTGAAGAATATCATACATTTGCCAATCTTGATATCGATAGTAGGCATAGGATACAGTCTATTTTTGTCGAGCGTTTCCAAGAATCATCAGTAATTCGTCAACAGATTCTTCGCTTTCTGCGGATATTAGCGCGTGACAAGCAAAATTTGGATCAGTTGCTATCTTCCAACTTAATACAGAATGTGCTTGGTGCTGGATTGTTATCTGAACGATCTTTTAAATTTGATTGGGAATTATTCATACAGGCTGAAATGTGTCTCATCAATATACTATTTAATAGTAATCTCGCGAAGGATGAGTTTAATGAAATTGCTTCAGATTTATTGCTTAATCGAATTAGAATGTTCAGCGAAACTTCAAAAAGTTTCTCTAGGGAGAAGGATAGCGAAGGCATCTCGGTTACTGTCCAAGATATTGCTATTTCTTCAAAATCAAGAACTGTTGAATTTCCAGTAGAAATTTTGAATAATGAACAAATAGATTTGGTTGCTTTTTACGATCTTCGTATTGCGTTTGTTGCAAGCGCACAATCTAAACATCTACAGCTGCAGTGGTTAAAAAATGGTTGTGATGTTTTCCTAAAAGTGCTGGAACAAAGTTTATATTTTCCGGAACGATTAAAACAAAATTCCCAATGGAGGACGTTTACAGAACGTACGAATTGGGTGTTAAAAATTTTGTTTAATATATTTTGCTATTCATGGGATGATTCTGCGGAGCCAAATGCAAGACAATGTATGTTATTATGCTCAGAAATTGTCACCTTAGAAAACGTAGACGCATCTCTTGAGCAATCTGCAGTAGATGTAATTGCAGTATTGCCGTTGCCTTTCGAATCGCTGATACCGAAGGTGCAAGTCACACAGCAGAAAGATACAAATGTAATCCACAATGGACGTGATATGACTTTTGCAAAAGCTGTACTTCATGCATTGGAACGACGTTTAGAAGCAGAAAATAATGAAAGAAACGAGATCCTCGATACCTTTTTAACTGTTTTGATACGTCTAAGTTCTCAAGTAAAGGAGGCACGACGTTATTTACGCTTATTAGTTATACCACCACTTCATGCTACTGATGTTGAACGACGACCAGATGATGGTACTGAATTGCGCAATCGTATGATTCGTTTGATGATGAGCATTTCGAATACGCAGAACTTGGTAGCTGAATTCATTTTCATCTTGTGTAAAAAAAATGTTAATCGTTTCGTTAAATATTGTGGTTTCGGGCATGCAGCTGGTCTGTTGGCTAATCGCGGAATTCTAAACTCTCTAAATACTCCGGAGGATCAGTCGAATAGTGAGGGTTCAGAAACAGAAGATTATAAAGCAGTTGAAACACAAGTAAATCCAGTGACTGGTTGCATTGAATCTGCAAGAGAAAATCCATTTACTGAAATGACCGAGGAGCAGAAAGAGTATGAGGTACATCGGTTGATGAATGATATTAATAAGCTAATGAATGAAGGGTTGATAACTCCTGGACAGATTAGAAAAGATGGACAATTAGAACCTGTAAAACATGTTCTGGAACTTGTCAAAGATAATCATGCTGAATCTGATAAAAGTGATAGCGAAGACGGTGTTGATTCGTAATTATTATTGAACTAAAATCCATTTATTATATGCCAGTCTTATAAATTATGGATTATATGAATTATAAATTTCTTGTATTAGCTTACATCAGAAAATCAATGATAGTTACTGTAGACAGTACGAAAAGTTTCGAAGTTTTATCTCAATTTATATGTTTTTAGATTTTGAAATCTGCTTTCAGCAAGCTTTCAGTAATTTTGATCTAAAAGTCTGTTGTGATTTTTGTGTTCTTGAACTTTTATTTGTAATATTTCTATTATGTGATTTGAAAGTTCCTATTTGTTATAAAATTATTTAGGTTGAAAGTTTCTTTATTTAGTGTTTACACTTTCGATGTTGTGATATTGGACAATTTTCCGTATTTTTGTGCTGTTTTTTTCATGTCAGTTTATCCAATTTTCGTTATATATCGTGTGTTTGTTAAATATTCTCATACTCTAATATGTATTACAATAAATAAATGTTTCAGATCGTGGAAAGTGCATTCGTAACATTGCTTTTTTATGTTTAAATTGCGAAGTAAGGAAAGAAGAAAATTGAAGAAGCTGAAGAAGAATATCAACGAGGTATTGTTACTTTCTGGTGATGATCCTACAGCAGTCGACGTAACATCAGCGACGTTCCTTGGGCATTTATTTGATGGTCGGTAATTTTGTCAACTTATGTTGTCTTTTTTAAATTTTTATTTTATTTCGGTTCAGCGGTATCAGCATTCATGTGATAGGAATATCTCTCACTTTACATTGATATTCATATAAAATTTCAGTTCTTTGGTAATATTTCGTACATATGTGTTTTAAAGAAATTTAAAAATATTGTTTTAGATAAAGATATTTCTTCGAAAATCTGTGCAAAACTGTGCACCATGCGGCATATAAAAGATCCTCCAAAAATCAATCTTAGTTTAAACAGGCTGAACGGTGTGAGGCTTGGAAGTCACAGTAAGTCTTCATATTGCATTTGCACCCACTTATATTTTAATGTTCTTATTAAAAATACGTATAGTAGAAAATATATTTATAGATATCGCCGAATTGGTACATTACGTGTCGTTCCAAAATGTCGATAAACCGCTTTGGGTATCATTAAGATCAAGTCGTGGAATATTGCAAGCAATCACTTTTCGAATCGGGTGTAATCTTGAAATGGTGGTAAGTTACTTCCAGAAAATCAAATGTTTTCTGTCCTCTGCAGATTTTTAGGAAACTTTGGACTTTTAATGCTATGAAATAGGAAGTCATGATTCTGATGTACAATGTTTAAAGCATTTCTCAGGAAAGTAATAAGAAAGGTACATATATCAGTGAACTCTTCGGCTCAGAATCTTTTATCAGAATGCAGACGGAAGTTTGGAACAGTATGGAGTTTTGGACGAGTATGCTTAATGTTTCGCTTTCAAAATTTGAACGTTTAAAGAGAATTATTGGCGTAAGTATTGTGAATTTATTTAATGCACGATGGCTTATGTTACTCTTTTTGCGCGTAATTACGCATAATTTTTTACGCGTCTTAAACAAGAAATAATATCTCTTACTCTGACTTCTGATCATTTTCTATGACTGATAAAGGTAAAACATTTTGTTCTGAATTGAATGATAGAAAACTTCTTTCATTTTTTTCTACATTGATTTTTCGCAGTTTAATTTTTTTGGATTATTCATTTTTCCAGAACCGCAGTATTCTTGAAGAACATATTAGATCTGATGTAAAAGGCGCACTACTGGTTACTTTGCGGCAGATGATAGATTTTTGTTATCCTTTTCCCAAAACGAATTGTACGGAAGTCTTGGCCCCTATTGTACCAACAAAAGTAAGATTTGATTGTATACTTCATGCTTTATATTTTATAAATTACAAGTAAATTTATATTCTTTGACTGAATTCCGTAATTTATTTCTCCAGTTCATTTTATTGTATTATCATTTCAGGAAAAATATGGCACAGTAAAGGCTGATTCGCCGTTTTTTGCAGTTGATTGTGAAATGTGTACCACAGAAACGGGAGAAAGTGAACTGACCAGGATATCGATTGTATGTTAAATGAACATAATTTTTTTAATCCTAGCTATGAAAATTTCCAGCTTTCTTGAGCTGAATCTACTGAAGATTTTGTTTCTTTCAGGTCAACGAATATTATGAAGTTTTGTTGGACACACTCGTGAAACCGCGAAATAGAATAGTTGATTATGTAACGAAGTACAGCGGTATTACTGAGGAAATGCTTGAAAATGTAAATGTACGGATTGAAGATGTACAAGTTAGTTTCATTCCTTTTTCTTCACTTGATTAAAGTACAGTTACATTTCTGAAATAACGTCTCTTTTCACTGCTGCACAAATAGTGTATTCCCAAATGATCCTTTTTGACGTAAAGAATTTCGTATGTAGTTCATCATTCTTATAAATTCAGAAATGCATCACTTCGTTTCTTAATTCGACCGTAATTTTTGGTTACTGTATGCTTTCGCTGTGCTAATATAGAACCTGTTTTTTCAAGCTTTCTTAGTTATTGAACGTGGTAGGTTGAGAGAGCCTGTTAACATAAGGCATCATAATAATTAGGCCTACAATTATTTTGTCTTTTCTTATGTTTTTGTAAAAAACGACATCTTATAATCGACTGCATTTTATCTGGGACCAAATGTTCTTATAGTATTTTTCATTCATTTATTAACTTCTTCAAGGTCAAAAATGTATAAGTTCAAAATACAAGACATTTCCAGAGAGCTTTATCACATATTTTACCAAACGATGCAATTTTGGTTGGGCATACTCTTGAATGCGATTTCAGTGCAATGCGCATAACACATCCATATTGTGTTGATATATCTCTCTGTTTAAATTTATCAGGTAAAGAACGGCAGCGATCTTCCCTAAAGGTAATTTCTTATTCTAATTTTATGATTACATTCTTTTGGTATATTTATCATTGTTATGATTCCAGCAAATTTAATTATTGCGATAAGCGCTTCTTATATAAAATTTCTTAGCTTACTTCTATTTTTTATTACATTGATTTCCAAAATGCTTTGGAAGTTGTTTTTGATAGTATATAAAAACTAAACACAATTTTTAGGATTTATTTTATTGTATACTGTTTTATATAATGGTGGAGTGATTTATAGACATTGGCAAGAATATTTCTGAATGAAGAAATTCAAGGGGAAAATGGGCACTGTTCTGTCGATGATGCTGTTGTTACTATGCGGCTACTAAAATACAAGCTTGCTCATGGGTATTATACTATGCATTATTTGATGAAATTCTGTTACGGTATTGAATCAATACCAAGTTATATTTCTTTATACATCATAAAAATCAAAAACATTTAGAGTTCATTTCGGGAATGTTGCTTTGGGATGGAGTTTTGACGAATGGGCTCGTGAAAATGGCTTAACAAATTCTGGAACGCGCATTTATAAAAGCGAAAATTCATGTACGAAAGCTTGCGTTAATGAAGAACCACAACAGAAGAAACAATGTCTAGATGCTGTAAATTTTTTCGAAAATATTATCTTTTGTTTTTTATTAGAAATTAACTGCTTGGAATCCATTTTGGAAAGGCAACTTTTGTCGCTCTTAAATCAACTATATTACTGGAACTATCAATTTAGGCAAAATTAGTCTTTTTTTTTGGTGTTCATTGTATCACATAGTGTTCTTTGTGTAAATGAGCTTAATCTAGTGCTCATTCAAGTTTGCTATTTATAGCAAAGACAAAATAGCTGCTTACAGAAAAGTATAGCACGGAGGTGTAACACATGTGATAGGCCACTGTCTGTGGCTTGCATTGTTCCTTATTGCGCATGCAAGAAGAATGTTGTTAAGTACTGTGTGATTTGCTGTTTAAATTCTGTACCGCCTCAAACATCCTGCGAAGAACCCACCTTGATTTGGAGGTATGTTCATTAAGTTTTACTACTTTAAATTCATTAGCCAATAGGTTAGCACCAATTTTAAAATTAAATTTTTATTCTAAGGGAAATTCTAAATCTTGGTAGTCGGAATTTACTTATTTGCGATTCAAACTTCAGTTTCCGTATATCGAGTGAATTTTTCTGTTTGAAGAATATTCTTTTTTAATATTCATTTCAGTGATGCATTTCAAACATGTGCTAGTGAATGTGAATCTATGTTGAATTTTCTGCGACTAGGTAAAGGCAAAAGTGCTTTTTATGCCATTCCCCGTGGCATCAAAGACAGCGCAAATAATGAACAGTTTGTTTTACATTTTTGAAAACTAATATTTCGAATAAAGCTTTTGGAGAGATGAGTCCTTGAATAAAACTTTCCTTCCACAAAAATAAAAATTTTTCTCGATTAATTGATCTTTCAGTGAAATATTCGTGAACACTAGTGATTGCGATTCGCTGGACGAGTTGGTGCAGCGTGTTAGCGAAGAAATAATTTCACATAATATTGTCATGGTGGATATTGATACAGGAAGATTAAAAATGAACGTAGATGAGAAACCTATCGTAGCCGTCGACAATGCACTTCGAAAAATGATCTCATATGCATCTTGGAATTCATTAATTATTGTTATTTTTTCATCTCCACAAGAATCGTTATGTTACATGACAATGAAAACTCAAAATCATCGAGCTGTAAAACAGTCAAATGCCGAGTGATGCTTGTTTGGCTGCTGTTTATGAATTTTTGAGGTCTATTCACTGTTAAAATCTCTTTGTTTGTCTGTTGTTTTTTACTATTTTGGAATACTTGATTTGAAATATATTTTATTTCGTTTTGAATTCAGTATTTATCATTCTTCATCATTAGCAAGTCGTAAATTCATTGGAGCTATTTTTAAGAGAAAAGTGGTATGGAAAATAGCAGCTAGTATTCTCAAGTCTCTCCTTTATTTAGTTTCGGATAGTGTAACTGTATCTAGAACGATTCTAATAGCATCCACTTAAAGGAATTGTTGTTGTCAAAACTATAATACTTTATATAGTAAGACAGAATAATATTAAACAAATCTAATTTATGGAGCAGAAATAAATGCTAATTTCTTGACATTTGAAATTATACCAATATATAATGGGTGATACGAATTTTCAGTTCATGAACTGGTATCTTGCTGTGCAATTTTACTAGTTAATCATTTTTCAGATCTGCTATCCTGAAGAAGTTTGGTTATTTTTTTTCAATTGCTGTAGGAAGCAATTGCTAAAAATTACGTTTTGAAAAAAGCGAAAAATAATGTAAAGTAATTATTTTCGTTTTCAGTGCTCTAACAATTATCAGCTGATTCCCCTTACTTATGCTGTGCAGAGGTAACGCGGCTTGGACCAGTTTACATGGCAATGTCATGCCTATTACACAATTCTTTCTTCATGAATCTACATTGCCACTGAAAGATGATAAGAAAAAAGTATCTTTAATATATCAATTATATGATCATTTTTTTTGCGAATAATACATGATTTTTTTCTTTGCAAGTTTTTATTTTGGAAGATGAGATTTTTATACTGATTCTTTGGAGTAAATTTCAGTCGGTGATGGAAATACGTGGCAAATTGGAAAGGAAAATGCGTTCATTATTTCGCAGGGATGTTCAACCGAATAATCTCAGTTATCCAAACAAATATATGAGACGTAATTTCGATCCTCAGGCTGAGCTCACGGATATTGTCAAAGAAATGCCTTACTTTTTGTGGAACAATACTGTGGTCAGTTTCGGAATTTGACTCATAGATTCCTCTTTCATTTGATTGTGTGCAAAATGAAATTATAGTAAAATATAGGAAGTCTTATTACTGTAAAATTAGAATTTGCTTTCAGAGTTGCACATGAATTTTAACTATTTTAGTATTAATGCTGATGATTACTTTTAGCAGCTTACGTTCTGTTTCCTTTATCGGTAGAATTGGAATCAACAATTTAGAGTTGAGTAATATAATTTCGTGCCAGATAAACCTGTATTTTCTTAGCATTTGAAATTTAACCAATTTTAAAACTAGTTTTCTTCATTCAGGAGTTAGCTAAAGAGATGAAAAGTAATTTCGGAATTTATAAACCAAAGGCCCTTGAAGATCTGGGTAATCTCCGACATGGTCAGTTCAGAAAAGATATCTGTTTCAAAACACCGCAGGTAGTCATTTCAGTTGTTATTGTTTTAAAATAAATAGTTTAAATTAAGAATTTATATGAAGCGCCACTCTATTACAAATCAAAGCATTAATCATGAGAGTGTTTTTCAGGCATTTAAATTTTGGCGGTGTGGTGCTGATTCAGATAATAATGAAGGATTTTCAAAATGTGAATTTATACCTACCGACCGAAAAACGGCCTTATTCAGAGGTACATTAAGCACAGAGCTAATAAAGGTTACTTGATACATTTTTTGCAATTCATTTATTGCTTAAACGTTCCAAAGTTTCGATATTTCAAGAGAACAATTAAGGTTCCAGTAACATTATTTAAAGGATGGACGAGTTGAACGAGCAGGATGGGCAGCTATCAAATTTGAAAACAGGGGGCCTTTTTTGAAAAAAAGGTATTTTAGTAATTGGTCAAACTATTCTCATTTCCTTATAAAGGTTAGATTATTTTTCAAATCAGCTTTTCAAATTATTTAAATTCTCCGAAAGTTTTTTATTTCAGTATTCCTGATGTTTTTCATGCTTCATGTTATTTTTTCGAACTTTTAAAGAAATGAATTTTTTTTCTTAGTTAATTGTATCACCTGTAATTTTTAAAAAATAATTGTAGATAATTTATGTTTAAGTGTCGTGGTGATGGACGTACCTATAAAATCACGTTGAATTCACCACTTTTGTTTGATGTTACCTGGGGTGATGCTCACAGTTATTATTTGCATACTCATGGAGGACCATACTGGCAGTATGAAGCAATTCCATTCTCAAAGTTTATCCATACTGTATGCAGTCGAATCATGGATAAGCAGTATCCAATAAAAAATTTTAATGTCAGGTATGAAACATAAATTTTTAAAGAAAGAATCAAACTGAGAATTGAAATATATTAAAGTTAGTGTTAAAAAACATTTGTTAGTTGCTATTCTCATCGTCTCCCAGTATTCTTATTTACTTATTTTTTTTTTTTTTTTTGCTGTCGATTCACAGTTTACCTTGTGCTTGACATGTCTGGTTTCTAAAATCTTTTAAACTTTTGTTTTCTTAAGTGTTTCTGTACGAGGGCCGCTTTTTTCCCACATCGATTTTTCCTAATTGAACTTCAAATTTCATTCAAAGTATTTGTTTCTTTACAATTTAAAATTTGAATTGATGTCTCATTCATTTGAAGCCTTTACTGATGAGGTAATTATTAAAAAGTTTTGATGTTTTTAAAACTTAGAATTTTGCAAACTTTCTTTACGAAAGTCCAAATTGTTTTCACATTTGACATATTAATCGGTATATTATTTCAGTTCACTAGTGATAATGTTGATGGATAGAATTGATGGAGATTTCTCGCTTGAAATTGATTACATTGGTGTGGTGCACGATAGAAGTCATCTAGAGAAACATTCTTATGAGGCTTATCAATTGCCGATATTGTTTGCTGAGGGTACATAGGCTTCTCAGTGGTTTTAGTTTGCTCATGTTTTTCATATGTAGTATATTGTTGATTATGTATATTTCTGTCGGCGACATGCATGGCTTAGCCTTTGAGACAAGCATATAACCGCCGACAGAATCAATCGGGGAGATGTGTAAAAAAGAATAAAAACACATTTTAGCATGATATAATGAAAAATAAAAGTACGATAAAAAATTTCGTACTATTATATAATATGTTATTGTATTATCATTCATTCATTGTACATATATTTTTATTGGCAAATTCAAGCTTATGTTCACTTTATTTATAATTTGGGATCGTTTTTTTTCTGTATCAAACCTATATTTATAACAAATTTAGGATTTGAAAATTTATTGAGAAGCGAAAATATAGGCAGGAAAATGTATAGACAGGAAATTCATCATTTTTAACTGATTTTATTATAAACTATGTTCATAAATACTTTTTTCAATTTGTGCAGTAGTTTATTTTTTTTTTTTTTTTTGTGTTTTTCAACTCCATATATCATATTTCACTTTGTGTACAATTAGCATTTCAAAAGGATAGGCAGTGTTAATTATTTTTGATGGGTTATTTTTTTTTTTTTAAAAAAAGTGTACCAATAGTTTTTATGTGTTCTGATTTTTCCCAATTTTTAATACCTATGCATAATAATAGGAATCTGAAATAAATTCGCTGAATACTTGTTGAATGCATGAATGTAGGACGGTGGATTCTAACAAGAATATTTTCAACAGATTTCTCAGCATCGCAGGTTTTAGCTCGTGTCATATTAAAGAATGTCAGTTGGTTCACCAGTGAAAGTTTGTTGCCATGAAATTTATTATTTTTATTCATAGTGAAACATTTTGTAGTTTTAAATTAGCTGTTTTCATGTTTAGTTTTAAAATAAGGTATTGTTTTATTTGTTGTTGAAAAAACGAAATGTTATTTTGATTATTCTTTGATTGTTTATTTATAGAAGACTTGGAATTCTATTTTGGTCGATTTGGAAAGGTGCAACACGTAAAACTGTTATATGTCAGTTTCCGTTTTTTCTTCTGTTCATAACTGATACATTTAAAGACTAAGATGCATGTTTTATCATAATTCAAGGACAAGATTTTCCGTGCCTACCATTACTTAATTTTACAGGATTGGCAAACAGGTTTGCATAGGGGTTTTGCATTTGTTGTCTTTGAGAGCATTGACGACGCAGTAAAGGCTGTACAGCAACGAAATCATTATATTAACGGACGACAGGTCAGCACTTTCTGCTTACCTATTCCAAATATTGTTGTTTTTGGCTAATTTAAGTTCATACAAAGTTTTATGCGAAGGTATTGTTAGATGTTTCCCGAAATATTATTACAGTTTTTCGTCACAATTTCTGTTTCAGGTAATTGCGAAGATTGCGTTACCTAATTCTGGGAAGCAACAAAAGTAGGAATGATTTTATTTAATTTATTGAAATTTAGCTTTTTGATTATTCAGAAGTATTTTTTTACTATCTGAGTGTATGTTTAACTTCTCATTTTTCAAAAATTTTTTAATGGTAGCATTGTTCATTCTGACTAGATTTATTTTTCAGTTATCTGTTTTGTTTTTTGCTACAAATTTAGGTTTGTGTCTATTTATGTATGGAAAAAAAAAAGTAAAAATTAGGTTGATCTTTTTTGTGGAATTTTTTGGCAATGTAGTTTATGCATAAACCGACTTGCAGATAGATGGCAAAGCGTTTAGTTCGAAGAGCTGGTGCGAATCTTAAAATTTTTAAAGAAAGCCAGCACCATAATGCAGAGCTGTTTGTTAAAAAGATCAGCTGGGTTACGGGTGCATGTAAGTTATCACTACAGATTTGTTAATTGTAGTTTTTCTTTTATTTTACATACCTCTCACTGAATATTTTAACTATTTCCAAAAAATTTATTTCAACAGAAAATAATAAGAATTTCAATTGAAAGTGATGAAACAAGATTATGCGGTCAAGAATTAAATGAGATGAAACATGGCAAAGTTTTCAGAATCCTTTAAATTCTTCTGTTTCAGCGGAATTAACAGACCACTTCTCCCAATTTGGTAGAATCAAAAACATAACGCTGCCATTTGTAAGTTCCTCCTTTTTTTAATAGTATGTTTGCTTTTATTTAATTCCGTATTACATAATCTGTTTTTTATTAGTCGGCTGTGATTAAGTAACCTTTAAGTTTTCTTAGAAAATTAAGTTTTCGTAGAATCAAGATGACTGTTAGTCAAACTTGCTTGTTAAATAATTTGATATTGAATTGCATGATGAACATCAAGGTATTCACTTTAAAAAATCGATGTTTATCAGTGGTATAGCTAAACATCTTTCAGGATTTGAGGACAGGCTTGCACAAGGGTTTCGCATTTATTTCATTTCAAAATAATGATTTCTATGAAAATGTTAAGAAATTCGAAAGGAAACACATTATTGATGATGAGGAAGTAATTTGTTCACTAGCGAGTGAAGAAAATTCGATGTTATTGGGTGATGCCGATTCGGCACTATTCGGTACTAAAAATAGTTGTGAAATGAATATTTCGAGGAGGATTTCCAACAGTGAAGTTGTTGATCCGAAAGGGAAATCCGAAAAAAGTAGTCCGTTGCAGAAAGCTGTTAGTACGAAGTTCACGGATTCAGTGGAAGAAAATGAAGGCGGCAACCAAATGCAAAACATTAAGAAACCTTACATCAGTGTGCATACTTTAAATAATTTACGTACGAGCATTACGAAAAGCAGTTTCAGTAATCAGAAAAACTCATCAAGCGGAAGATTTGGAGCTCCAATAATGCAAAAATCTTTGGGAAAAGCACGGGATTCAAGCAATTAAAGACAAGTGTAGAAAGTTCGTTCTTAATTCTTCCAACCAGTCAATATGCTTGAACTTAGATATTAACTCCAGAAAGTAAACGGACATAAATTCAAATAAACCAGGTCATGAGAAATGTTCCAGTAATTGTTGATAATCGTATTTATTATGTTTGATTCTTGAGAAAATCCAAGACATCCAAAATTATTTTTAAACTTTTTCTGTCTTTTTGTACACAGTTTGGACTCTAAAAAACTTTGATAATTTAGACAACTGCAACGGTTTGGCAATGATTGGTAATTACTACGAAATAGATCCGGAATTTTCTGATGAGCAAAGGGTGGGGTTGATCACATAAATTTGGGACGAAAAACGGAAGTTCAAAGTTTTTGTTTTTTTCTTAAATTGAGTTTTTCAAACCGATTCCCTCAGTAGCATCACTTCTGTCATGTCTGGCAAAATTATGTTGATCATTGAGCGCAAGGTCAATACACCTGTAACATATTACATACTATTTTGCATCTTTCACTATAATTTTGGCCATAAACAATAAAGTTGTAGCGGCATCATATAACTCTTTTTTGAACATAGTTTTGGTATGTATCACTTCATAATATGTGTGGGAAAATGAATTTTTCATGTGTTATATTCTCACTGGAAACATTTCTGATGTGGGTTATGAACTTTGATAAATTGCGCTTGCTTTATAACGTCATTTTTTGGAGTTTTGGTATGAGATATATAGAAGCTGTAAATTTAGTTTACATTTCCTGACTTTTAGAATAGAAAATCATTTTGACATGACTATTGTTACAAATATTTTTTGAAATTATTCGAAGCCGATGTTGAAGAATTTAATTTTCACTTCTATATTCCAATCATTTATTAGTATTGTGATTCGCCCATGAATTAAAATATGCTTCATTGTTATAGCATTTTCAGAACAGTAAAAATTGTAAAAGTTTCAGTTAGTTTTTCCAAAGAAATACGAAGACAAAAGTGTAGATCATTCTTATACTCTACACTGCCATATCATATCAGCAAAGCATGTTGAGTATTTTTAAAAGGACACGCTACTCACATTTCTGTAAAAATCCATTTTCGCTCAGACAAAACATTGTACATTATGTATTCGTATATTAAAAGATAGTCGGCCTGATAAATAGAAAATTGGTACGAATATTTCTTTTCTGGTAAGTCAAAAATTTCAATGAAGTCTCACTATAAGGTCGGTCGGACTATCAGATTGATTTTTTTCCAAAATGGTAGAGACTGCAAATTTTGAAGTTTCGGTTATTTTTGTTAATAAAATACAACAAAACTACAGATCATTGTTGCACATAGACATATCATCATATCAACATATTAGGCAAATTTCCAGCCAGTTTCCCGGAGCACAGTAAGAAGTAGCTGTTGGTATGCAAAATATGGCGTAATTAAGTCAGTAATTAACTACCTATTAATTTTAATTTTCTTTATTTCATGTTTCTATGTATGTGGTTACTCGTAAATTTAGCTAAATCCGTCATGAATCCGGAGTGCTACATTTTGAAGTTTTGGTAATCTTTGTAAGTGGTTACATGCCTTCGCTTATTATCATTACATTATGATGTGTCACCGCAATGAAGAATACACTGACTATCGCGATTTTTTCACGACTGAAATTGTTCTATAAATAATGATCCAATGAAAATTCATACGTATGTTAATTTCGAAAGAAAATGAAGCTTTGAAATGATAATTTAACAGATGATACGGTCGTCACGGGAAAGGTACTAAAACGGAACAGCAAATATTTTTCACTGCGCAATACGTGGTAGAAAAAGTGGAATGTGCATCCACTGCATCGTTGAAAATGGCCTTTTACTGAATTCATGATCACTTTTTTTTCTAAATATAAACAAATACCGCGGTCGTCATCATTTTCGTTACTATCGTCACTCTCACCATCACTTTCCAATCCCATTTTGGAATTCTCGGACTCTCGATCCATCATCCGCAATTCAACCTTGATATACTTCCTGTCCAATTTTTCATTTTAACTTTTAGTATATCTTTGGTAAAAGACATTGTTATTTCTTTTATGTTAATAATCCATTGATCTTGCCTTTATTTTTTATGCACATAATTTTTCTCTACCAAATTAATTGTAACCTTGACTGTAGGCTCATTTTTTCCGAGAGCCTAGATTTTTATTTTTGATCTTTTCGTAATGTTCAAATTAAAGTTGTGCAATATCGTGAAAACATTTGTCCAAATTACATTCAATCTTGAAATACTTTTATTATTTTAGAAAACTTTGATGAATTAACAGCAATTTTTTTTTTTAAAGAAAAGTGTGCAAATCGTAGAGGTTTTTCCAAAAAATAAATGTTCCAAAATGATTTATTCCATAAATAAAAAAAGAAACAAAAATTTTTTTATATATATTTACCAAATAATAATCAATCTCTTATCATTAAATTTTGACATTATTGGTTGAATTTTATTATTTGCAAAAAAAAAAAAAAGAGGTTAGAATAAAAATTCTTTTGTACTGCCATATTTCCTTTAATCTTGGCTTTTTTGGCTATTTAATGACAAAAAGTATGATGATGTTAAATAAGCCAATATGATTATTGTGTGCAAATCGATTGATGATATATGCAAATTTTTAAGCTAAAAATTATAAATTGAAGAAATGTTTGAAGTTTATAAAAGCCAAAAAAGCTCAATGGCATAAAAATGTAACAGTAAATTCATCTTTTCGCCGCCTCCTCTTTCCCTCTTCAGTTTGCGTAGGCATCTATCTTCAGCTCTACAAATGAATTTTCTATTTGTGTGTATGTGTGTGTGTGTGTGTGTGTGTGTATGTGTATATGTACGTGTATGTGTATGTATGTGTATGTGCTTATGCTTGTGCTTGGTATTGATGACGACAGTAGTTAAAAGTTAGTTTAGTCAGTAGTTCTTTCCTCTAGCCTCTTATAGCTGCTACTGCTTTTCAATTGCAAAACGGCTGTTATGGCTTGAAAGGAGGAGGCGGAGGAAGTTGAAATTTGAGAAATTTTCAGTTCCACCCACTTTTCTTGCTTTAACCTCTCTTCTTTTGCTGCCTTTTCTCTCTGAACTTGTTAAGCGCTTTTGCCAAGTACGTTATAAGCTAAAAGAAAGTTTTGTGTATATGTAAGATCAGCTCGAACTTTATATATCTTCTATATCTTATATACATACAAATTCTTTAAAATCATTTTTGAATTCTTCAACTATCTGCTAACTACTTGCTATATTATCTTCTATCTTTGCTGTTTTCAGTGCTTCATTCTTAAAAATTTTTTAGTCAACATTTTAATGTTCTATGCTATTGCTGCTATCTTGTCTAAATCTGGATAAAATAGCAAATATTCATTTGTGAAAAAAAATTTTCTGTAAAAAAAAAAAAAAAAAAAATTATTTCTTTCGCTTCACTTTTTCCTATCTTAACAAAATTCTATTTAATCCTTCTTATATTCATCCAAATTCTCTATCTCTTTTCCTTCTCCATCTTCACAACATTCATTTTCAACTTTATTATTATTCTTCAACAAATTCTATATTACAATACTGTTTTTACAAGTTAAACTTTTATCAAAAAAGGTTGATTTGATTTAATATTTTTGATATTTGATTGATTCGCCTGAAAAGATACAATAAATCTATTTTGCTCACTATGAGCATGGTCCCTGGTGAGACGTGTTTCAATTTGAATTTTACTAATCCTGGATCAAATTCTCCATGTCAATCACTACTTTTAACACCAAAAGAAATGGTATGTTTATTTCTTTCTTTTTATCCTATTCTTAAATTTATTTCAATTAATTTTCTCTTTAATTTTGATTATTCTGAAAATATCAATTTTGAGCATAAGAACTAATGGAAATGTCAAAGATTTTATTAATCATCTGATCAAAGAATTAGATTACGAAAAGAAGATGCGATTGTAATAAAGAGCTAAATTAGCCTCAGCGAGCATAAAAAACAATTACTATTATGATCAGTTTCCATCAAAAATAGCGCCAGGAGTTTGTGGTTATCAGATTTCTACCGAAAACAATTCTAAATATCTTCCTAGTTTCTGAGATTACATCAATAACTTAGATTGAGAGAATCATTTTAGTGCATCATTCATAGTTACCATTTGCCAAAACTATATTTTCACTAAATATTTATGTGATTTACTTTTAGTTAAGCACTTTCTATAAATTAGCCTGAATTTTCAAAATTAGTAGAAATGTAGTAGAAAATTTGCTTTGCTTGATTCATTTCCTAAGACTGGTAATTGGTGAAAATAAACGTTTCAAAAATTTTTTCCCTTTCTCAAGATACTACTACGAATTGCAGAAAACTTTCGGAATCTTTGCATCTAAAATGTGTTATTCGTGATTATCTAAATCTAGATTGCATCTCCATAGACTTCTAGTTTTAATTTGAAATTGAACTGAGAAATTCTATAAATATTTTACACGATAACTTTAATTGAAAAAAGTGAAAATTGGATGAAAACAATCACTGAAGATACCTTTATCTTTCCCGGCTGATAAAAGCATACAGAAATATTAATTACTATTTATGGAAAATAATTAATAAATTGGAAATAAGCTAAATTTAATTCTAATATAATTTATAGTGGCAGTAGTGAATTTCGAAGTGTAAAGCAACGGCGTTACCATACATCAGTTTAGATTAAATTCCATTTACGTAAGAAATCACAAACTTCGATGATTCATGAGCGGAGCGAAGAGATGCAAAACAGAAAATTATTTTCTGCTATGCAATCGCTATATGCATGAATGTTGCTCTGAGACTATAATCGAACTTGAAAAATATCTAATCCAGAATGGATTAAAAGTAATTTCTTTAGGTAGGCATCAGATAGAAGTTCGCGATGATACATATTTTTCCTCTTATCTTATTAAGGTTTCCTAATTATTCATACTAAAAATGAAAGAACGAGCACAAAATTGAAATCACTGAATAGTAATCAAAACAAAGCTTTGTAGCTTATTAAAATCTATCAAATTTTATTTTATTTCTAAGTAATCTTTATCCTTCAACCATAATTCATCATTTCTATTTCATTTTTTTTCTCTAATGATTTGCTGCATCTCTGATGATTGATTGAAGTTCGATTCTCCGTTCCATAGTTTCCAGCAAGTCTCCATTGTCAGCAATTTTTTTGTCGGGTTTACCTACAAATGTCCACTATTAAAAGAAGTATTTGATTTTCTAATATAATTCGCAGAGATGATGATTTTCTCGTTCAATTTTTGAAGCGATAGGCAATACAAATTGATTTATATAAAATTATGTTTGATTCCAATATTTCGGCAACAATGTGAATAGTTACTTTTTCTGTTGCTTTAACTGTATACTGTATGACAAGTTTTGTACAATTATAAGGTGCATGAATTTTTATCGTATTTGAGGCTTTTATGGATCTATATATGCTTTAGTAAAATTAGAGTATTACATTTCGCTTAGACATTTATAATACAATTGTTAAATTATATGCTTCAAATTTAATTAATTGCAATTTTTTCTATTTTTAAAAATTATCAGAAAGTTCGAAATTTTTTTTTTTGATGAAGTGAATTCACACTACTGTCAATTCCTATCATTGCCCTTGTTTGCACCATTTTCAGTTCGGTGATTCTGATCATTTATAGCAAATTTGTTGCTGTGTTTGCCTGATATAATTAAAAATTCATAATGTTTCTTATAGTTGCGCTTGTTTTGAAAAAACTGATGCTTAACCCAAAAATTCCTGTCTTAAAATGCGTTGATGAGAGAATTGTCAACATTGAAGAGTTTTTTCTCAATGATAGTTGTCGAATAGTTACTTCCCTCGCATCTAAGCTCGCACATTTTTGGTAATAAAATAAATTTTAGGTCATCCATTGGAAACAAGTTATTTGCATTCAATTGTGATGATGTCAGTTTAAAACAGAAGATAGAGGCAATGGCAACAATATAGATACAGCAAAAACATCCTTTTCAAAAAAATTAATGTTCCCAAAATGTGTGGAAAAGGACTGAACAGAAATGGAGAGGGAAAAGGAGAAGGAGGAAAGGAGGGGAAAAGAAAATGTATAACATTATTTTGGGATATTATTATGGGAAGGAAGAAAATTATATCTGTTTGCTCATTTGGTATATAAAAAAGTTCTAGCCAATCACAATCGCAATTTATTGTTGATTAGTATTGACGATGGTTATGATTTCGATGATGATGATTATGGTGATGATGATGATGATGATGACGATAATGATGATGATGATGATGATGATGATGATGATATGATAGTGATGATAGTGATGATAGTGATGATGATGATAATGATGATGATGATAATGATGATAGTGATGATGATGTTGATAATAAAAATGGCGAAGGAGATAGGAAGAGGAGAGAGAAATACTCTAAGATGAGGTTTTCTATTTGGATAGTGGAACTCGTTTCCAACCATGTGTTTTACTACGCTTTTCCCAAACAAATTATTTTTGGCCTGAATTATTTCACTAATAATCTTTATATATGAGGTTGAATAGGCATTGTATCATGTAGAGTCACTCTTATCAAGATAAGAATAGGACCTCTGTCATTGTTGATATGCACATAATTATTTAATGATTAAATACTAGTATTTAATAGATTAAAGCTAAAGCATTATCAGTGGAGTAAAAGCCATGAAACAATGGTCTCATGGCTTGAGATAACTTGATATTGTTTTCTTGCTTATTTTTACTGCATTTATGAAATAAGTGAGATGAAAGCTTGAAAACTATTCATTTAGCAAATGTCCTTTGAGCATATTGTTCCTAACTTTTTCAAAGTTCTTGTTTCATTGGATCTCACAAGTTCGCAACTGTGAAATACAACGCTTGATTTATGAAATTTTTGGTAAAAGATTTTCTAAACGATGTATCTTAGAATTATTTGATATTTCCATTACTAGACAGCTATCATTAGTCACTAGAAAATTTTTATGGTATCACTGAAAAAAAATTCTCACTAAAACAAAAAATTAAATGAAGATGTGCTCTGCGAAACATTATAATAATAGATCGAAACGCTATAGTAACAGATTTAAAATGATGGTAAATTTTTGCATGATGCTGTCTTATCTATTGTTTATTTGCCTTGTGAAGATACATATCTTGAAGATTCGTTTTTTGGTAGCCTTGATATAAAAATTGAAAGATCTGAAGAAAATTTGATTTGGTAGAATGAGTGAGGAATTAATTTTAAGAATGATGTTATTCCTCAGTATCCAAGTCATATTTTATTTCTTTAACAATGATGATGATATTTTAAACAGAAATACACTAAATTACTCCTTTTATCATTCTAAGGATGAGTTAAATACTGGGAGTTACTTATGTTTACATTTTCTGAATCACAGCAATGATTTACCATTTTTATTGTCATCATATATTTAACATATTCATTGTGTGTATTCATTTGCTATTTTTTTCTATTCATATTTGTTTGTTCCATTCAGGACTTCATATTATACCAGTGCATTGGAGATTCTTTTATTTTTGTCAGTAATCATAACTGTATCGGCTGCACTTGCAAGAAATAGCTATTAAGAACTCCTTTAATTTTGTGCATTTTTGAAACATAATACTCGAAAGTTTTACAAATCGAATAGTGCTCATTGCAAATTTCAACAGTGAAATCAGTAAGATTCTTCCCAATAAACAGCAAGCAATCGGTCAAAAATATGCAAAGCAATTGGCAAAGATAAAGCAGAATAAAATCATTAAAAATCGTTTAAAATACCAATGATAAAAAGGAATGAGAAGTTATAGACAGCAATAAATGAAGGAAAGATGAGTTGTAGTATCTAAGGAGACTGATAGTCATTCTTTTTAAGTCTTTCTAGGAATTACCACGGTATGAGTCAATATCATGAATAAGATTAATTAAATCATATAATATTATGTTATATCATTTTGTCCATAAACTAATGTCCTTCAGTCATCAACAGAAGAAGGTGTGATGGCAGGTGAATGTGAAAGTTCGTCGCCGCAGTTGCAGCATCAGGTGAATGAAGGAACACCGACATTACCGAATGGAAAAAAAACAAAAGGTATGAATTGCAATTGTAAAAAATTTGACTACTAATTGAAATGATGTGAAATATTTAATCGTAGAATGAATTTGGATATAATTAACCGATCACTTGATGTCAGTGATCATATTTTGTCCTATGCATGAGATGCATTTCATAATCAGGATTAAGTTATTCATTCATTTTAAGTTCTTTGTCTTTTTAAAATAATGTTAACTTCAACTTTAGCTGCACACTATTTTCCAATATATATATTTCAATAACTTCATTTGCATTGACAGTTGCTTAGATAAAATTGCTTGTCTAATTAATTATAATTTTATTTAGCCAACAGAATTATGCAAAAAAGCTTACCGCACTCAATCGAAAAGGTTACGTGTCTGTTTGTACGTGCTTGTCTGTATATGTGTGCATGTATTTGTATGTATTGGTTGATTAAATTATGTCGTCTTTGGAGTAATTATTTCAGGTCGAGTAAAGATAAAAATGGAATATATAGGCAATAAACTTCGAAGGTACACAACATTTAGTAAAAGGAAAACTGGAATCATGAAAAAAGTTCGTATTTCACTGCTGTTATTATTAACTTTTTTTGATTCTTCTCAAAAAAAGAAAATTTTTTCTCGCATTTTTTCTCTAAGGTTTCTTCATTTCCGATGCTTGTTAAATTAACAGCATTTCTCTGTTCAGGCCTATGAATTATCAACACTAACAGGAACTCAGGTGATGTTGCTGGTAGCATCGGAAACAGGTCACGTCTATACATTTGCTACAAAGAAGTTGCGGCCGATGATCTCTTCTGAAGCTGGAAAAACATTAATTAGGAATTGTCTTAACACTCCCGATATTGGTTTGTTTTTCCAATTTTTTTGTCATACTGTCGTTTTTTGTTCACTCTCTTTGTAATATTTGCCTAGCAGTTTGAAAGAACAAATTAATTTTAATAGTATTATTTTCTTCGAAGTTCTTTGAAGTGTAACATAAGCCAAAATAATTTAGAAATTTTAGATTTGACATTATTTTACTTTCCAAACTGTTTCAACAATTGAACTATCTCAGAAATTTTTGTGATTATTCTCAAAATTTTGTGATTATAGTCGCAATTCATTTCCAGATGATGCAGTTGATCCAGTTGGAGCACGACAGGAATTTACATTTGAACCACAACCAAACGTTTCGAGAAAGCGAAAATTAAATGAGGTTTGTTCACATGTAATATGAGTTGAAATTGCGTCTAATAAATCACATGACGAACATATACCATCAATTTTTGCGCATTTGTCTATTATTTGCAAAAACTTCTCACATCTGTTGAATCTCATCAATTCAAAAAAATGCATATTTGATTCTTTTGAGCATAATTATCCATGCTTACTTTTTTTTTTTTTTTTTTTTTAAAACCATAATAGTCACTAGATAATTAGATTAGTTGTTTCTAATTAAAAAAAAAATAAACAAGATTATTGACCTCTAACCTTTGATTTTTATGAGTAAATCTTAGCAGTTTAAAAATTCTAGCACAATAATTATGATTATTATGTGAGTAGCTGAGTTTAAGTTAGATGAAACTAATCAAGCAAATGATACCTTAGCTTTTTCTTTCTGCTAACTCTAAGTGATATTTTTTTTTTTTTTTTGTGTGAGCTTTGCCATCTCAAATAACAGCACCATATGAATTCTAGAATTTCGGAGAAAAAATTAAAAACGCAATATTATTTTAAAATTTGTGATACGAACAGCAATGATTGCCCTTGAAAGTACGGTAAAAAGGAGTTATGTTGAAGATGCGAAATTGTTGCTGTCATCATCATCCGCAAACGGCGCGTGTATGCATGTATATATATTTAATATTTGTATGTGATGTATATATGTGTATAAGTATGCATGTGTATATGCATGTGCATATGCGTGTGCATGTGCGTGTACATGTGCGTGTGCGTATACATGTGCATGTGCGTGTATATGTGCATGTGCATATGCGTAATTTCTACATTCTATGTTATGTCAAAATGTTGGCATTGCCATTTCATCAGCAGCCAACCAACAGCAATTCAGGATGTCACATTCCGAGGCGGACACCACCGTATAACTTACACCATATCTCAATGCATCATTATGTCCCACGTCCTTTCATGTATTCATTCCTCGCTTGCAATTCTCCTCCCCTTTCCTTTGCATTTTGAATTTGTTCGACAAATACGGTAGTAATTTAGGTGAAAGCCTAATAGTCTATCCTTATAATCATTTGTTTACTATCCAATTAGGCTTCTCAATAGTGATGTAATCATTGATACTAGATTCTTAAATATTTACTTTATAGATATCATTTTAAAAAAAAATGAAGGAAAAAAGAGGAAAGAAAAGATTTAAATTCTAATCACCAATAAAAACATATTATTCTTTTTTTTTTGTTTTTTTTTTTTTTTTTTTTTTGTTTTATTTGCTGTAATCAGTCATAAGTATAATTCAGCTAAAATTTTTAGTAAATATCAATATTCATTTTTAGTTTGAAATTAAAATCATTCAACATTATGAAATTTAAAAAAAAAAAAAAAAAAATTTTTTTAATTGGACCCTTTAAAAATTTTCTTAACATGAAGATATGACTGACGAATCCCGGAAAATGTGGAGCAAAAGGGAAGGAAACACCAACTGCCTGTTTGCTCAAAATCTATTCCTATCAAGCACTTGTACATCTCTTTCTTCATTACATCCATCATCCAAAACATACACATATACCCCTTCTAGCTAATTCACACCGACGCCAAACAAATACTATTTAAGAATTTTCACTAACTAGCTAACAAATCGTACACACACACATATATATATATATATATTTTGCTTTTAATACGGGAACTTGAGACAGGAAGAGGAAAAGGCTGAAATAGCGTCATCTTCTTGAGCTATCAAAGCCACCTACTATCATCTTTCTCTTATCATTCTAATGCATCCTTCTATCATGCCTCTATCATCCTGAAAGCAAAACTTTTCCTCATTCCATTCTCATTAAATTTCAAGAAACAATATGAATAGAGCAGGATAGAAAGGCTAAATCTCAATAGCATTTTTCATTCCCTGTGTCAAGCAAATATGTGCAATAACAACAATGCAAGCAAAAAGAATCGAATCATCATCAACTAACTCTTACGACAACAACAACACTAACAGGCAATCATAGCATTTGCCTGCATCAGCATCTTGTAATCATTATCAGTAAAATCGTTTGTGTAATAAGATTTTAAAGGCTCCTCAGATGGTTCACAATGAATTGATGTGATTTTATGCATGTTTAGATATATATGTATGTATGTCTGTGTCTGTTATCTGTATCTGTGTATGTGTATGTGTGTGTGTGTGTGTATGTTACGTGTGATAAATATGATAAATAAGATGGAAGAGCCTTACATCCGATTACTAAGTCGCCTATATTTGTTACATCAAAATTGCCACTATTATAATAGTGAAAAGCTAAACAGCTGCAATGAAACGACAATGATAACTGATGAGAAAAAAAAAATGAAAGCTTAAAGATATTTCATTGATAATTGATTGAAAAAAATTTAATACTCTTGCAATTAAGACAGAAAGTTATATGATATATTTGGAAACAAGAAATTAAAAAATTTCATAAATAAAATCAAATATGAAATCATTGATTGAACATTTTTCATATTGTGCTAATTTATCTTATTGAATATGCATGAAGATACACCACATACAGTAATTTTAAATTCATTAAATAAATTGACATAATGAAACTTTAATTTCTAAATTATGCACTCTTCTTTACTCACATTAATTCTCTTCATATATATATATATATATGAAGTATATGTATATATATGAAGTAACGACGAGAATATGATTTTACACAACATTATAACTAATATGACTTTTCTTTTTAAATTCTATTAATTATCTCTTTATTACTTTACTAAAGACTTATAGCTTTTCATCTTTTACTTAAAAGTATTATTACAGATACTTTCCTATTTAATATTGATGATTAAAAAACAAACATTGCTAATTTTTTCTTTTTTTTTTTTTTTTTTTTGCATAATTATCAAAATTTTGATAGAAATTTATTTGCCAAGCAAAAAATGGTATTAATCTTTCAAATGGATGAATCTTTCATTTTATGATGTTTTATTTATAGTTAAAAATGCAGTGCTAAAAATAGGAATGAGTTTGTCCTGCTGGTCTATTTAATGTCATAATTAATGACACTTTTCATATTTTAATGAATTGGTTCATGTTTTTGTGTTCTCATATACACTGTTATTATTATTGACATTTTAACAATGAAATCTGAGAAAATTTTCTCATAAATTTAGAAGCATAGATTTTGATTAATCCATCTAGTCACGCAGGAATTATGTTGAATTATTATTAACTAACAATAGTAAGATGAAAAAAATTTGAAAAATGGAAAAGAATTAATAAACTGCTTGGGCTATTTGAATGCTTATCAATGTCAGCAAATTATATTAAAATAATTTTTAGTTATGAGAATTGCTTAATTACTTACATAGTTCCAAAATTTATAATAGGAAAAATGTTTTCATTTCTTAATTTCAAATATAACTTTAAATCAAAGACATAAATTGAAAGTCATTAAAATTAGTAAGCTATGTATTTCAGATTAACGAGGTTATTCCAAATTCGGTACAGTTAATAAAACTTTTGAATGTCTTTTTGGCATAGTTTGTTTTTCTATTCGGTGTACAAATTTGGAGTTTTAAGCCTGTTGAAAACTAGTCTCGGCAATAGCAGTTGCAGTAGTAGTTGCTCTTCCTGTATAGTTTTATGCAACCGAAAGTGGTGAACTTCACCAACTAACTCTCTTTTCATTGTCTTTCCCAGCTACTGTCATCAATATTACTACTACACTAACGTTACTTCATTCTCATGTTTGTATTTGCAAAATTCTAAAAGGGACCAGCTTTTAAATGCAATGAAATAAATCAGCTAACAATTAAAATTAATTTTCTTAGCTTTCACATTAACAAAACATCCATGTTAGTTTGAAAAATTTTATTCAATGTAAAATTTTAAATATCAATTTTTTTCTGGAAATGCATATTAGGAAAACCTTATTGTTTAATTAGGATAATTTTTTACATTGTGATGAAAATTGATTCGTGTTTGTAGTGTCCCGAATTGCCAACAATGGTACATCCCACAATGATAGCTGCCTCACCGAATTGCAATCCAGAAGAAGCGGAAAATTCGGATGGTGGTGAATCGGAAAGCGTAGATAGTCATGACGCTGTGATGGAGGAAAGCGAAACTGACAAAGAAAAAGGTTATATTCTTTTAGTGTAGAAATAATTAGAAATAATAGATTAATTGAAATACTACTCATGGATCATTATCCTAAAGATTATTCCTTATAATTGTAGACTTTACACTTTCTAATTCCTTGAGCATCTAGTAAATAAATCTTGTATGCTCACAGAGTTGCAAACGCTATGAACATTGAATAGATGAAAGTTTAATTTATGAAGATTTTTCAACTTCGAAACTTATCTTTCATTTATATGAAAACCATAATTAATTGCTTCTGATGTGACATGAGCAATGGAGCAACAAATAACATGTTGGCCCGTTATGGTGGTTCATCAAATGAAGTAACAGCTGTCATTCTATTTTGTTTTACCCTCCTTCTTTTCCTCGTTCAAAAGTTCATCGATGAGATCAACGGCAGTTGTTCCCTTGGATGATTTAGCTGTATGGCATATATAGAAGGGAATTTAACGGCAGTAATGCTGCGCACGATATATACGGAAATTAAAGCTTGCAAATAGAAATGAAGGCGAGTAGGATGACGACGAAGAAGTTTACGAATTACAACATAGATGAAAGAAAAGAAAGCTGAAATTAATTAGCGCTCTAGTAGCCACTGCTGTAACATACCTCTTTCGTTCGTTTTGTGTGATATATATATATAGATATATATATGGTGAAAAAGAGACCGAGAAGGGAAACGATCTTTAAATGGGCTACTAAGACATAAGCAGACATAAACCAAATCTGGACAGCTGCTGTTTGCAGATCAGCAAATACAACGGAAGAATAAATAGATAAATTAAATAGGGAGTGGATAAATTGGATAAACTGATCGGCGATATTATCGCTCATCACAAATACAATTCTTTTTGATATAACAAAAGCTATAAAGAGAAGCGGGAAATCTTATCGATAAAAGTTAATAATGCATCGGTAAATTGGATGGAAGTGTTAGTTCAAACTGCATTTCAAACTGAGCTTAAAATATTAATAAAAGTAAACTGGGTTCAAATTTTTTTTTGAATGAAAATTTCAAGTTCGAATTGGTTTATGAATGGAATTGCATTTAAAAAACTTTTTTCTCTTCAGAATCTATTAATTAATTTATCAAATATTACCGCTAATGATAATTATTTTGTAGAGAAAGCGACTTCGCTGTCATTACAACGGACATTAAAAGAAGCACTTCGTGTAGCTGCTGCTCAACGACAGTTGCAAAGAAGCAAAGCAAAAATTAATAGCAGTAATGATGTCAGAAACTTTTTTAACAAGAATAATAATAATAACAACTGTAATGCTCATAATGGTACTATTGGTAACATTGCTACCAACACCAATGCTCAAGCTACCGCAACATTCCCGCTTCTTGCACCATTTCTGTTACCAGGTTCGTTAGTATGTCGAATTGCATTAGTATAGCAGAACATTATAACTTACTGTTTTTTTCTTTCCATATAGCTATTGATAGCATAAGTTGAATTTAACTCCTACGGTAGTAGAAAAAATAATGAAATTAGTCGAAGTTAAAAATTTTTTAAGAATAATTCGAAATTTTGTCATCCCAATCTGATAAATAGTTTTTTAGGCTTGAATCCGACTTCAACAGCGGGAACCAGCAACGCCATCATGTATCAGATACCTCAAGGCGTGGTTTATACAAATGACGAAGGTTAAATATAATTTGTATTTAATAAGATTGTAAATGAATTACTTTTCTTAAAAGATTCAGAAGTGTCAGAAAGTGAATCGTTCAATACTACGTTGAGAGCTAAATTTACAAGGCAAGTTTAACTTCAGGGGCTGAAAGTAATTCCTTGTTCGTAAATGGTAATGGCAGCAGTAACAATTCCTCAGAAAACCAACAGACTAGTCCACAATTTATGTTTCCTATTAATTCGCTCACTTTGCAACAGGTATGAGTTATCTTCATTTCACATACCTATATAGATTAATATACATGCTTCTCTATTTGCAGAGTCTCTTGCAAATTATGTCGACAGCCGCGCTAAGTGCTGCTCAATTAGAAAATAGCGAACGTTCCAGCTGACCCATCTTAACAGGCAATTTTAACAGGACCGAAAATTGAAAAAGGAGAAAAAATAAATTTTGCTGGAATTATTAAAACATTGCATGGCAGTAGACAGGATAGCTTTTCAACGCAAATATCAATTTCGTTTTTTGTATGTGAATGGAATTAAGAGAAAAATAAGAAATCAGATTTAAAATTTAATTCGGAAATTATAAATGAATCAGCTTCATTAGAAAAAAAAAGTTGAATCAAATTAATCCAAAACAATAACGATGAATGCGTAACAAAATATTCGAAAATGATCGATTCTTCGTAGAAAAGAACCCAAAGATATAAAAAGTAGGAGTATTTGAGCCTTTTGCTGCAACTAGAATCCATGTTTTGTTACTTGTACACTTTTTACTATTTCGAGTTCTTTCACAAACAATCGTGATTTGTATCCAATGTATTATGATTTTGATTCTAAAATTTTTTATAAAGTCATCCATGGTAGTTCCCGGTTTCTTTATTTGTTCGTGTGCGTGTGTCATAAAAAAATGTAGTAAGTGTTAAGGCCTTCGAGTACTGCGTATAATTTATTTAACGTTGAAAATTCTTTTCATGGCAAGGGTAGTTTTGAAAGATGAAAGGGTCTGCTCCAAACTTTGTAGAAATGTAATTTGTGGTATAAATTATAAACAGCTTTCGAATAAGTACTACTTTCTTTATTCGGATGGAGAAGCAAAACTTCCCGAATTTTTTTTAGCAGAGCTCGATGGCAAGCACTAACGGTTAGCTTTTTTTCTGTACTTCGTTTTTTTTTTTTTTTGGCTGATTTTTTTGTGTAATTATTTTTATGCCTTTGTTAACAAAAACATTTTGTTGTGCACGATGTGTAGAACAGCTTGTAATACACTAGTCGAAAAATTTTTATACATTTAGCATATACCATATTAAGGTAAAATGCAACATTTTTAGAAATAATTTATAAAATATGGAAATTTTTGAAATTAAAAAGTATATAATGTTTCCTTGACCTCAAAAAGAATGAAGTCCGCACATTGCATGCCCATCATAAAGCAATGATCCTGGTTCGATATTTCATATTTCCAACCACCGAATCGTCCACGAGAATAAATGTTATGTGCCTGAAAAGCCATTAAAATCAATGAATCTCCCTTGATTTTACAAATTTCGGAATAGAAATTATTTTCATATAGTACAAACAAACTTGCTGGAAAAGAAAATTACTTGAAATGCTTTATGACAGCGTTGTAACTCTTCGTCTCTGTTAACAGTTGGAATAGGATATCCATATGGTAAAATACAGAACCACTTGTCAACAATCTCGTTATTTTCAGCTATGATGCCTTTGAGTTTCAAACCTGGAACAACTGACGACACTCATCAATTAACAAAGATCTAAAAGAAATTCTTTATCCCCCAAAAAACACTCATACATTCTACGGATGATTACGGCAAATATACTCCTGAAGCAAAAAATTAAGCTTGATTTCTAAAATTTAAAAAAATGATAAATATGATCAGACCTTCAATTACTTGAAGTAAAACTTCTTCCTCGACAAAATCTGCATCAGCTTCCAATCCAATCTCACATAAAACTGACCAGAACTGATTGCAATCTGGTGTCAGATTATCACTGAAGTTGGACAAAAAAGTACACCTGGAATATTAAATGAGGAACATGACTTCTCCGAACATATAATTTAGTAACAATTTGGTAATACGCAAAGTAAATTTGAATCTAGACCTGTAAAAAATAGTATCAGGTAATGGAAAATACGCCCACGTTGCAAATTGAGTCCATTCGCATTGTGGATGTTTCAAACCAAGACCAACAAGGATTACCTAAAAAAAACGGATAAGAAATTCATAAAAGTAACATAAAATTGCCAATTTTATCAAAAGCATAACATTCTAAAGCGGAACCTTGGAATATTTTAAGTTGACATCGCTAATTACTGTGGTGATCTTCGATAATTCAGGAATTGGCAAAGTGGACAGTATAGCATTATAATCATACGAATGTGTAGTGCAATTTAAATCTTCAGTAATCACCTGTAAAACTGAAACGATTATAACTACTAATATATTAATCACATATAATTATTATGACTAATTTAAATTATAAGGAATCACATGAATTTCAGAAGACAGTGGAAAATAAAATTAAGAAAAAAAAACACCTTCCTTGCTTCAATATCAATCCTTTGTACTCTTTCTTGAAAATGAAAAATGGACTCCGGATATCGCTGAGCAATGGTTTCCCAAATTTTACCCATACCTTTGTAGTCTCTTGGATACCTGAAAAAAAAAATCCGGCGTAAAAATTACAAAAAACTGTTAAGAAATTGCATGAAAGTTTAATCTGATACCTAAACATTTACCTGAAACATGTTACAGATGATTGAAGATCATCTTCAAGTTCTTGCCGGCTGCGCCCACAGTGCAATTCAATATTAAACAAATCGATAGTTGGTACTCGATTCCATGCCCAAAATGCACTCATTTCTTCCAGCTCCACTGTCCACACCGAAACAAACATAATTCTATTCCCTTTTCTTAATTAACAACCTTTTCCTTCTTGAGATTAGTTACGATTTTCAATTCAGAACTTTCAAAGTTTGCCAAATTTGAAAAAAAAAATGGAAAATCTTTTGTTAAATTTCCTTAACGATATGAACTCATTCATCGAAAGCAAACTTACCTTACGATTGTAAGGTCTAATAAAGATATCTAGTAATGTATTTCCAAATACATTTGCACTATATTCAGCAAAATTTGAGCAGCTAATGGGTAAGCCTTGTAGATTTTTCAATTCACTGATGCATTTTTGTCTAATAGTAGATGGAAAATAAGGAATAGAATGTTGAACAGGATAGGGTACATAATTGCTGCAGGGATTGTCGTTTTTGAATATATGAGCTAAATCAGCCTGAAAATAAGTTATCATTTCACTGTGAGAATTTGAAAAATTATTTCTGCAAGAATTGAGTTTTTCGAAATTTCAATTATGCAACAATCTTCATTAATGATAATTTACCTTGACCGATCGTCTAATTTTATTCCACTTATTCACAGCAGAATTGATAACTTCTTCGAATTCCGGATACTTTGATATACCCAAAATATGCACACCCAAATCCCACGTAAATCCTTTCTCATCAGTTACTGATCTTGCTAAACCACCAACTTCATCTTCTTTCTCCAGAACGATAATCTCAAAAGTGATAAGCATTCGCATGTGATTTACACAAAACTCCGAATGACACAAATGCATTATCAATTGATAATGATCATCTACAAATTGTGATTCGATTTCAGTATTCTTATTTAGTGTTAACAAAGTTATACAAATACAATGAATGATTTTTTTCTAAAAATATACTTTTAAAACATTGATAAGAAATAAAAGAATGGAAAATTAACAGATAAACTGGATAACCTGAATATCTTCTTTTGATATAGTTCCTTCTGTTATCAATGAATAAATACGATGTAGCATACCAATTGCCGTAGGTCCAGCACCAATAATTACCAATCGGAAACCTTTATTGATTTTCAAATTAGGCATCGATCGAAACATAAGATTGATGGAATCTGTTTTGCTAAATATTATTAAAATATTGAAATTGAATTTGAAACAATCAAGAATGATTCTTTACAGTTTTGAAAGCAAAAATAATTGAATTTTAAGCGATTTTTTGAAAATTTAACATCAAAATAAATATTGACTACGTCGTCGTACGTAAAAATTTTTCGTTAAAGAAAAAATTGAAATAAAAAAAAAATTCATAAAAAAATGAAAATTAATGATAAGTACCAGGAAACTTCGTCATCGTCGTTGTTGGAAGAAGCCATGACTTGAATAGTACTTTCTGCTAACAAAATTTATTCTATGTCCATGTGATATTTTAATTCAAACGTGCATATTTCAAAAATTTAAAATAATGAATTAATGATTGAACTCAGCTATAAATATCACAGAATTGAGTAAAATTAGATAGTTATAATTATAATTTTACTTATTAACAATATAGCGAATAATTTCAACATTTGAAAGTCTGAAAAACACGTAAATTTCTCGCAATGAAAAACACGTAAATTTCTCGCAACTTACACCCCAGCCTGTTACGTACAACGTTTAGAAGCATTGGTTTCATGAAAGTATTTGAAGATGATACATATGTGTTTATATTGTTATCAATATTATCATTATCATGCAGATACTTTAATTGATAAAAGTGTTGTTATCAGCAAGTTCACTGCAAAAATCCATCGAAAAGTGAAAGTTTTATTGATAAATCGGCTATGACATTCTGTGAAATAGTTTGTTGAGAAAGGTGACAAATCAGACATGCAAACAAAGAAACCGGTATCAAATAATGAATGCGGAAGTTTGATTTTGATTAATTTGACAGCAAAATTGGTTTCTGGAAAATTAAATTGTTCATAAAAATAAGGCCAATTCTCGTTGACTTTAAAATATTGTTGCTGAACAAATCAGTTATCATTATCATATCAATCCTAAAATTTGTATAAGCATTATATCATTTATTAACATTCATTATTATCTTCATAATTATTATTCACTAACATTATTAATTATCATCATCATTAGCATAATATCATCATTATCATATTATGATTATTGTCATAGAAATGAATATTTTTGCGATAAAAAATATAACCTCATTGTGTTTGTAAAATTAATAGAGAGAATTTCAATGAAAAAAAAAAAAAAAAAAAAAAAAAAAAAGATAAAAACTTATTTGTTTCAAAATATGAAAAGAAAGAGAATTAGTGTATGAAATTAAAAGATGTTGGATAAAGGGGAAAAAAAGATGAATAAGTTTGACAAAATATCACCAATCTTTTGTTTTGTTCCACTGTTTGATATTCACGGAAATTTTCCAGGAAGATGACCTCTCATCGTCCACCCATTTATCCTCAATGGGATGTGTACCACTTTCCATTTGATAGAACTATTTAATGATAAAAAATTTGTTAGTTTTACGAAGTCGAATTTTCAATAAGTGGTTATCTCATCCATCTATAAAGTGTTACATCCTACTCTCTATAATTATCCCAAATGTTTTATCAATGTTTAGCATTGCTATTTATGGTATCAATTAGTGCAAGTAAGTTCTCTGCAAAACTTTCACTATTAACAACAATCAATAATATCCGAATCTTTAACAATCACTATAAATTAAGCTTTCGTTAAAATTCTTTCTTGTTAAATTTATTCAAAAATTTAGCATCATCTTTTTTTTTTCAGTACCACTACCTGAAGAATTAGATTATGCTGGAGAAATTCCAAATTGTCGTGATGGTGAAAAAGCTCTACTAGCAGCAGATACTGGAGTTCATACATGTGATAAAAATTGTCCACAAGGATTTCGATGTGAATACAAAACAACAGATGATACTACAAAGAAAGGTGCAGTGAATATTTCTCTCATATTTAAAAGATATTTAGTCATATTTCCGAAATTTTATTGGAGCATCATGATTTATTATATTTATTGTTATTAAATATAGCTATGAACTTGACCTGAACACATCAGTGATTAGTCTCTCCAAAAAAGACGTAGGTTTTTAAATAGTTTAACCGTTTATTTTATTTTTGTCCACTGAATGTTTAGGCTAAAAAAGTTTCTGTTAGATCATCTGTTTTTTTTTTATAAACTTCGGATAGTGTTGAAAGCTACTAGTAGAATTTTCTAAACTGTCAAATTGGTGAAAACTTGGTTGTTTGTAATTTTGCTAGACACGTTGCAGTGCCGTAATTTACAGGCATATGTTGTCCGGATTTGAAAGAATTAGAACGAATTTACAGCGAGGATGAGAAATTGGACAGAGCAATCACAAAGTTGAATGCTCAAGAACAAAAATTTTCCACAACGATGATGATGATCTTGTAATGTATACAAGAGATTGTAGCTTTAACTTGCAACTTAACTGCTTAACTTTCGCAGTAACAATTTTATGATCGATAAAAAAAAAACTATCTAATGCAGTAATTATTGGACTCAAAAAATTTTTTTATGGAAAACTGCCGAAAAATTTTTAAGCCACAATGCAATTTTCTAATATCAATTGTTTCAAATTAAAAAACTTTTCAAAATTAAAAAACAAACCTTTTATGAAGTAAATGATTTTTGTTAAATCTTTTGTCCAAAATTATACACCATCGTCATATTGTAAGGAACCTTTCGCTTATAGCCAAGTCAATTTATGTCGGAATGTTGTAATTTTTGATCTTTAATACTGCATGTGCTAAAATTTGTTAAGAAAAGTTAAAGGCAATCATCCTGTGCTGCTTAATGCACAAAAGTTGAAAGGCAAATCCACTTATCTCCTCTATAAAAGATAGGATCTACCCAAAAGTTTCATTTCTTTTTTGATCAATCCTTTTACTGATCCTTCGACAGCTTCTTGTTTTTGCTTTTCACTTTGTTCTTTTTCATCATTATTTTGGTTAAAATGCTCTTCCACCGTTTCATTTTTGATTATTGTTATTTTGTATTAGAATAATATCGTTTATTAATACTTGCGCAATAAAAGTTTAATTACCCATTTTAAGTCTAAGATAAGCATCAACAACGAAGTTCTTCCATCGAAAGTGAATAAGCTACAAAAGATTTTATACCCTCATATACGTTCTAAATACAAGACTTTATCAGTAGAAGAAATATTTCACTAACAAAAACACTTTTAATTTCTTTTTTTTTTTTTTTGATTGAATTCTGAATAAATCAATTAATGATGTTTCTTGATGTATACATGATTTAATCCTATTTTTGCTGAACAAAATTCATTTTAACTGACAATTTAGCAATTTAACTTTTTGCTGTAAATAATTGCAAGTGCTATGTAAATTAATTTAAATTAAGATTACATCTTGTTCATGAAAATAGTATTTGATGCTTTTAGCGCATTGCTACTATGTTACTACGAAGCAGTTGTGCTCTAAGATATTTTGTGTCTAGTTCCATTTGCAAATCATCTTTGTTACGTGTGATTTGTGAGTTGGTTAAATAGCAGCTCGATTACGAAAAATTTAAATTAAATTTTGTTAGATGCATCGAGCTGAGTTGTAATAAAAATTGAGTTATTAGATCAATTTTTAACTTAATTTATTTCGAAATTATTAATGTGGACGGCAATCAGGAACCATATATTATTAATAACTCCCTTTTCAAAAATATTATAACTGACTGCCTATCCAAAAAACATCCATTCATATGTGATAATCTGAAATAGATTCGATAATCTGAAATCTTTCCCTCTTCAATTACATCTTGAACTGATGCACCTCCTGTTAGTATAATAAAAAATATTGACTAACAGTCCAATCGTTTCTTCAAAAAAGAATTTATGTGAATCTGAAAATTAGTTTGAGTAATTCCAAATTTTTGCTCCAAAAAAAGTGATAAACTTCATATTATTTCAATAACTATATTTCAAGATTTCGTTTTCTAAAAATATGAATTTGATATAAGCATATTTAACCGAATCGTTTACTTCATGATTTAGGTTTCACAATTGCTGCTACTACCGACGATGCGCTTTATTTGCTTTTGCACAGAATGCATCTCTCCTGAAGGACTACCAACATTTTTTTTGTGATAAATTTCTGAATTCTAATTCTAGCATTTTTCAATAATTTTCAACTACCTATCTTTCAGAGATCCTAGTTTCCAAATTTGTTTTCAGAAATATAAAAAAAGAGGGGAATGAAATAACAGTTTGTCTTTTATTTAATTTCAAAATTGGACCATCAATTACTAAACTTCGAAAATATAAAACGTTTATGTTGCTTACGATTTCTAATTCATTATTCCTATAGAAATAAATTAAAAATATAATTTTTAAAGGAGTAAGCATTGCAGTAAGGTAACAAACCTGGAAAGATGTTCATGTAGTACAACTGTCCAGAATGTGTTTCTGTATCTGAAACAGGAAAACTTTTGAAAAGCAACTATTAGTCAGACAATTTACGGGAAGTTTCATGTTGAATGATTAAGAAATGAAAGATTGCCGCTTTCAATTCATTCAGAAGAAAAGCATGTGTAACCAATTTAGAAGGCATTAGACAATGAAGAACGAATGGATGAATTGAGTAATGGTAAAAGATCGAAGATATCACCGAGATCCAAGTAAATATTTACTTTTCTTCTGAATGGTGTAAATAGTATTCGTAATGCCGATGATTCCTTGTGGCATCGGCAATCAAAAATACAGCACTACGGCAAGCAATAAGGCTGATGTCTGGTCTGGCTTAGTTACACTTCTGAAATTCTCTTTATTTGAAGAATTTACGGTGTTTTTAGCGAATATTTTTCAAAATCAATTTGTTACAAAGCTTTTCTGACCTATAAATTGTAAATTGCATTTGTACCAGAATTGGTAAATAATGTAAGCAATATTTTTTAAAATAAATTTATTGATTTTTTCGCCTCTGAGTTTTGATATATCAGATTACATAATTTGCTTCTACAAATGTACAAGATTTCTTTTCAAAAAATACACTACCTTAATGTTCTGGTAATTTCCATGTGCATTTGTTTAGTGTAAGTATACGACATTTAAAGATTTTTTCAGGAAATAAAAATGTTGTAAAGAAAATGACATCTCATACAAAGTAATAATGCAAAGGTGGAAATTTCAACTTCTTGAACAGAAATATTTTAATTTTTAATAGTTGCTGACACAAATAAAAGCATTTAAAGTACTAATGAAGATCTTGCGTATAATCAAACTAAAATTATAAAATGAGAATAACAATCAGTAAAGCTTTATATTAGTATTATTACACAGCATAAAATGGTAAATTTATATATGATACCATGGTACTAATGTCGCAAATAGCAACTATTGTTAGTACACAGTTTATCGCAGAGCATCTCATATTTGACTTCGTTAATACCATTACATGTATTAGATTCGTTCCAGTATTGAATGTACATATTACTATGTAGATGAAGCCATGTATCGGTGAATAAGTCCTCAATTATGAAAATATACTTTTTAGTAATCAGCTTAAAAGTTCAAAGCAGTAGACAGATGACCAGTAGCAGAAGAAAATTATCATATCTGTTGATCATCACTAACTTATGCATGTTATTTCACTTACAAAATGGCTTCTCGTTTGGAAAGTAGATCTTAAACAACGTCATAGACTTGATTGCTTCTGTAGCAAAATACGATTTATTGCTTCTAAATTTGGCTTCAAATTGGTATGACTAAAACACACTGAAAGCCATATTTTATCTTTAAAGATAAATGAATTAATTTACAATACAATACAAATGGTAAGTGGTACAAAGGCCAATTAATTAGCTGAAATATCAATAGTTCCATCTTTCAATGTCAAGAAAACTCGTATAGCATATGATTCTTACATTAAAGATAGTCTAAATTATCCTTTCTTCTCCTTTCTTTAATAGCTGAAAAGTCCGTGCAAGTAAGACAAATCATAAAGAATGACGGTTTCCTTTATCTCATCCACTGCCACCAGTCTTTTTAAATTGTTAAGCATTTCCGATATTGCTCAATTTTTGTTATTAAACATTTCATGATTTCCCATGCAGTTTTTTTATGTTCCAGCTATCTTTCGTCAACAACTTCCTATTAGAAATCTTGTACGAAAAGTCAAGAATTCATCCGATTTTCCCCATTCATTTTTCTGTGCGTCTGTGAGCTCTGAGAAAAGGCAATTGGGATGATGTTTGTTAGATCGTTGAAATTCATGTGAAAATAAAAACAGTTAATGCAAAAAAAGATTTAGAAATTTTAAATATTATTTTGTATCAAATCTCTCATCTAACTGACTTCAAAAAAGTTCGTTTCACTTCAATCATATCAAAATCTTCCCCTGCAATATGGTTACAAATGATTTGCATATTGATATAGCATAAGTCAATTGAAAAAAACAAAGCAAGTATCTCTGAAGAGAATTTAACTGGTTGCACTTTATTTTTGCTATTCTAGGAAGAAAAATAGACTTTTAGGAAATTTGAATAAAAATGAAAAAAAATGAAAATTTTGAATATCAGGAAATTTTATGTGGTCGTGAAGCAACTGCCATAATGGTATGGTCATTAAAAGATTGAAAAATTGCAAAAATAAGAAATTTTAATAAAGACAGAGATTGAAAAGTAAATATTGGTATCCACACGGGCAACAGCATAATTTTTCACTTATTTTTCATTTTTAGTATTATCCTTGTTGCCCATCAAAATGAAGTTGCTTTAATAAATGGTCCATTTAATTTTTTAAAAAAAGTTCATAGAGTTTCGAACATAACGGCGACAACTATTTGCAGAAAGAAGCAAAATTTTTGTCAAATGATTCCTGAAGAAATTATACTTTAAATTTTACGTTTAAATTTACAATTTAAAGAAAAATTCTCGTTATTAATGAAAATAAAAATTCACAATTAATTCAAAAGAAAATAAAACTTGTTGAAGTAAAGTTAAAATTAGCATAACTTCACGAGATTTTGCCGACATCAATACTGAAATAGCGCCATTGCAATTTTATTTTAGCTGATAAAAAATTTCGTTCGTTGCATTATTTTTCTTCATGTTTCAATAAATCACATTATCTCATCTCTAAATTATTTAAAATTCTGATAATGGGCTTTATTTCGACTTAACTGTTACTGGGATTAAATCAAGCAAATACCATCATAACGAGACTGTGCTAACGATCGTATAATCAGTGAAGATTGGAAGCAAATAGACGATATTTAAAAAGACAAAATGAACTTTTTTTTCGTTGAAAGTATCTCTATATGTAGGAGATATTTCCTTAAGTTTTTGAGATTTGCAGTTTTCAATGCAAATAAATGGGGTTGGAAATCTTTGCATAACACCAGTGGTGCACCTGTGCACTTGGTGCAGTACGATATATATGTGAAGGGAAAAAACATTTACATGATTTTCAACTTTTGCATCTGAAATTTAAATTTTATTTTCGGGTCTCGCGATCATTATTTAAAGAACAATGTCTGAAAGAAAACAGAAGAACCAAGTCAAATAAAAATTCGCATATTTTCAAGATGCAGAACTTTAGATATCAAACATTTGGAATTATTTGTTTGGAATATGGATGGTGATTTAATACACAGATCACTTAAAGTGTTTGTCCAAATCAATAAGAGTTTAGGAAATAACAGTCTTAATATTTTTTGCAATTCAACAAATTACTTTATTTTTATTGCAAATTTCCAGAGAAAAAATATATTGTTGAGAATTTTTGAAAAAAAATCTCCATTTCATTGTTTGCTTTTTATTAGCAAAATGCAGCTCCAAAATTGGAGCTTCAGAACTTCAGAAAACACATACAATTTTGAATTCCTTTCAAGGAATATTAGTTTGAACAACAGCTAAAGGAAAGGCAAAAGAAAAATGTTAAGAAGGAATTAAAAATCGATGAAGTATTTTAGTTGCAAGTTTATTTACAACAAAAGTCTTGGGAAGAATTTTTTGAAGTTTTCTATTTCTTAGTGTATTTTTTTTTTTTTTTTTGACTAGAATGGTAGAAAGTTAATGGAAATAGAATACGTTGGAAATGGGATAACTGACAACATTAAGGACTCACAGAGGCAATCGTTTTGCAATTGAATGCATATTTGATTAGGTATACGACGGAAACCCTAATCACAATCAAAAAATTTGTTTTTTTCTTCAACTGTCATTATTTGCCGTAAACTAGATGGATTTATAGATTTATGTCGTTTAATGTCCATCAAAAAGCTTATAAGTAATCTTAACCTTCTTTTGATTTAACTTACCAAAAAATGACGGAACGAATCACTTTCACCTGAATTGTTCCAGCTCCTACCAATATATGCAGTCGAAATTACATACTCAACAACCATCTCAATCATTCATTCATTATGTGTTTTACAAAACTAACGAATTATTAATAGAAAGAATACAGTTTCCATTCATTCTTTGGAAATACTGTTTTTTGTTTAAAAAAAAAAAAAAAAAAGAAGTTTTGAGAGGTCGTAGGTATTTTCAAATTATCCATGAATTTATCACGTTGACATTTCTTGCGAAATTAATTTTAAAAATTTTAACCATTTTATTGTCATTACTAGTGATTATTGGCAATATCAAATCACATTCTTATTTTGCTGTTGGACTGTTGTAGAAGGATTTTAATGTCACTACAGTTACATTTATTATCTGTAATTGAGCAAGTCGTTACTATTTGAAAAGTGAAGCTGATGAGTGATTAAATAACTATACAACAATCACTTTAATCATTTCCAGAAACCGTATCACAGGTGCACAGAATACTTAGATAATGTTAACTAGCAAGTTTCTCAAATTTTTAATAAATAAAAAGAAAAAAGAAGAAATTTAATGTTTTTGTTTTGTTTTAAAAATGAAATAATTATCACAAATCATAACCGAATTATCGTTTAACTTTATGTGCGATATGAAAGCAGATTGAACTGGATCAGATTATCAGATTGAATTTCGATCATTAATTAAAACTTATACTTGAAAAACAAAGTGGATTTATGTCGCCTTTAGTAGAACCGGTTATTTTTTTTTGAAAAGTAAATATCTAAATGAAGAGCATCTTTGATTTTTTTCTCCTGTTTGTTTTTCCAATCTTTTTAATTGCATAAAGCTTCGACTGAAAATGGACATGAGAAAGTGAAGATGCAGTAAAATTGTTAAAAAAACAAATTTGAAAAATGGAAAATTAAATAGCAATGTGGTTCTTCTCTGGCTTTTCTCAATCCAAAAGACCTTAGTTGAATAAGCAAGCTACTTTTATTTCTTTAACTCCATATCGATTAATTTAATTTTCTAAAAGTTTCAAACGTAGATTACAGCTTTTTTTGATAATCTTAACGGTAATACGGAGCAACAATTAATTCTCCTAAGGTAATGAAAATCTATATGTAATTCTCAACTTTAACTTTACAGTTTCTTCCATGCAAAAATTTATATCATTTCAGCAAACCACTTTCTTTACATGTCAAAGTTAATTTATTTATTTCCCGAAATAGCCTTCTTCAAATATTATACCATCTAATAGTTCAAACATAATCAATTTATTCAGTTCCTTCCAACTGGTCCTCATTTCCTTTATTCTCTCTACGTTATATCGCACTTTTTTAATTAGGATAATTGTGGCAATAATTCTGCTTAATTAGTGTAGTATGGCAATTATTTTGCAAGTGAAAAAAATATGTTTATAATCACTGCATCCAATCACTTAATCATTTTTTCTATCAAGTATTTGTATTTTTGCTAGTTAAATAGGGTATATTTGTTAAACTGGTTCAAACATAATTCAATATATACTGTATATCATATCATATATATTGTATATTATATATAGAAAAACACACCATATATAGTCTGAAAAAATTGTAACTGTCAATGACAATGATGATAGTTACAAGATAATGTAGAAACAAAATTATTTTTTAATTCAAAATAAAATGAGATGTGAAAATTGACAAATTTCCAGCAATTAAAAGAATTTTATGTTTTGTAACTTATTAAACGAGAAAAGAATAATAACTGTAAGGAATTGAATAACGAAATCATTTATAAATCAAAAGCTAATTTCTATACAACGATATGGTTGAGTATAAATAATCTGGCTGATATATAATTAGTCAAATTGGAAGGAATTTTGCAGAATTATCTAAGCCAAGTAATATTTGCTCAAAATGAGATCTGATAAAGTCAACTGAAATGACATAGCCTTTTTGAAGACTAGCTTTAGCAGACTTAATAAGGCAAATAGTGAGTAAAAGTAGAATATTCATTTAAATTTATATTATCGAGCAATAAAAAAATAATCAGAGATGGATGGAGAAGTGTTAATATTAATTAGTTTTAATTAATATCAACTAGTTTATTTTTCGAACATTACTGACTTCAATGGATTTTACGTCACAAATTGACCTGTTGAAATATTAAGCAATTATTTATGAGAAACTTTTAGCAATTTCAGCTATTAGACCGTAATTCAAAATACTTATGAAGTTGTCCTTTTCTATCGTTGCAGTATCTTCAGATTCACCAGATTCATCTCTATCGTTGCAGTACCTTCAGATTCACCAGATTCATTTCTATCGCTACAGTACCTTCAGATTCACCAGATTCATTTCTATCGTTACAGTACCTTCAAGATTCATCTTTCATTCCAAATTTCACTACGCCACACAACTGATTGATGCAGTGGAACAAGTCTACTGGTTTGACAACATCTTCTCAAAGAGAAATGTATTGTGATAATGGTTGGAGATTTGAAAGATGATAAAATTTGTTTATGAATGCGTTAATTTCTCGTTTAGTTACAAATTTTATGCATAAATCTTAACTTTCCACAATATCTTTAATCTCTTTCTAAAACTATCTTCTCAGTCTTCGTTACAATTCCTATCATGTTTTATCACGGGTAGATACAAAGAATTGCTAGATACTATCTGCCAGCTAACACATTTCCTTTTTAGTAGCATATTTCATTGAGGATTATCAGTACTCAGTACTATCAGATTATCAGTATTATCAGTAATCATTATTATCAGATTATCAGTATTATCAGTACTTAGTGCTATCAGATTATCAGTATTATCAGTACTCATTTCAATTCTAATTTTTTTCTAAATTATCATAAAATCCAATGTTTAGCTGAAGCGGATATCATAAAGACAATAGCTTGTGCTCCCTAAATCATCATATATTTTTGTAAGTAACATTAACGTAGTTAATTTTAACAACATATCAAATTTCAATTTAACAATATGTTAATGTTAGTAAAATTTTCATTCTTCTTTGTAAATTTATAAATGCTGAATATTCTTTCTCCTATGCATTTACAAATGATTTAAATCAATTCTTTTACAACTAAGATAATTTCTTTGATTGTAATTGCAGAAGGCAACGTTGCAAACATTTATTTTCATCTTTTGTATTTTTATTTTTGTTTACACTTAAAATGAATTTTGCATGTAATTTTTTTTTTTTTATTATTTCAGATTAAAATAAAAAAATAGAAAAAGGGAACAGTCGTGCTGGTTTATTATTTGTGCAATTAGCGATAATAGTTCTGGTTATCACTGGCCAGAAGCTGTTTCCCAGATTTATTCGCAATTCGATACGCGAAATTGCAAAAGTGGACAGTGAGAGGTTCAGATTATGGAAAATAGCTCAACATCTAATCATAAGCGCAGTTCTGATCGCCATCGTCATAACTCTGTTTGTTTTAACAAAAGTTTTTAAATATTAGTATTTGGCTGGTGAATAGAATATTGTGGAAGAAGTGAGAGCATTCACTTTATATTCTTTCTCTCATGAACCTAAAATCTAAAAGTAAAGAAGTAGTTGTAAACTTCACTTAGATCAATATTGTTTAGTTTTATTTGTATATGTATGTAATATGTTGTATTTTCCTGAAATTAAGACCTAGTAGTCACATTAATTTTTGCTTCAAAAATCATTGAAAACTGATGTCCAATTGTTGTCTTATTTTCTCTTAGAAAACTCTGTACTTATTTATATCAAAAGTTGCAGTTTCAATATTTTATTATACTTAGCTATATTACTTTCTAATTCAGTACGTAACGGCACTTTGTATTGCAACGAATAATTACTGTACCTCTGCTGATTAACTGTATCTCTGTCCGATTAACTGTATCTCTGTCCGATTAACTGTATCTCTGCTAGTTAACTGTATCTCTGCCGATTAACTGGTATCTCTGCCAATTAACTGTATCTAAAAGTCGATCGTACTATGAGGTATATATATATATATATATGTGCTTCCATATAAAAAAGTATATTTATATACATATAGTACATATACATATATATATGTATATGTATATATAAATTGTTAGAACCATTAAAACTTAGTCCCATTTACTCATCAAGAAAGTCAGCTTGCTTTCAACGCATTTAAATGTTTTTGAGATAAAATTCTAGATCGTTAGGATTTTCCATTTTTTTCTATACTTTTTTTTTTCAGAAACATGATTCTGTATCTCGAGAAGACGGACACTCGAAACATCACCATCATAAAACTCACAAAAAAAGACGTCGGCGCTCACGCAGCCATTCATTCTCAGGTTCTTTGTCACCGACTGGAAGGAGGAATCCAGTTGTATATATGAACCCTGCTTTTCAGTAAGTTATTTTTGATAGTCAGAGATCTAATAGTCATGATGTAAAAGATAGACTTCTAGTGTACTAAAAAACTAATGGTTTTATAGCTGTGAAATCTAGGAGATCAAAACAGGAAGTTCTGATTTAATGTGTCACAGGTCTACATACAGCGGTTCGGGTGGTTCGACACAGTCAGATTTTGAGTTGCGTACCACTTTGATTAGTCAGCTGTCAGCAGGTGAGCAACGAATCAGATCCTTGGAAGCAGAGCTGAGAGCTGCGCAGTTAGCTCGTGGGCGAGCTGAGCAAACTGTATTCGATGTCAACGCAGAGAAATTACGTTTGGAAGCGCAAAATTCTGAGATTTTACAGGTTAATATTAACATGGAATTTTTTACTGCAAATTTTATTTGGTTTAGATAAATAACTAATGTATACCTATAATAGAATAACAATGATTGTAAAAATGATTTTAAACGGGATTTTATGTTTTCGTGACTTTCAAATCTTTTATAAGACACAGGTGCCTTTTCTATTATTGCATGTGTGGCATGTCTGAAAACATTTTTAGATCTTTTCTCTTGTCACTATTTTGGAAAAAAAAAAGTTATTGCTGTGAATTTGATGCCGAAACGATGTAGTTATGTGTCGCTCGTGACAAATCTCATTAATGTTCAAAAAGTTAGGCATATTTTTCAGAGCTATAAAACTTCGTCATCTAAATTGTTACCGGTTTATTTAGCAGTCAAGTGTAAAGGACGGATTTAACGTTGGTGTCGCTAATATCTCTTATCAGGGCGATGTTGGGCAGTTAACCCTGTTTCTTTCTCTCAAGTAGTTCTGTTTCTGTCATAAGCTTAATTTATTATTTCCAGGTGATGAAGACACTTGAACGTGCAGTGGAAGATTTGCAAAAAACTTGCGGCGGTTTGAGAGTAGAATGCGATCGGCGCCGACGGGATGCAGAAAATAGTGAGAAAGCCATCGTGTCATGTAAGGAGCAGAATAAATTTTTAAATGAAAGAAATATGAAACTTGTAAAGAAATGCGAGGAACTATGTGAAGAAAATAAGGCTTTCCTTAACAGGTGTGTCTTTATCATCTTTAAAACATTTTCAATCACATTTGTAGAGGACTTTATCATATGTGATAATTAATAGTCTTTTATTTTGTATGCTAGGATACAGTGACGAAGCTGTATATCAAGCACAGATATTACATAAGGTCTGAAATTTAAACGAACACTTCTTTAGATCTGCAGAAATGAGATTCTGAATCATCTTTATGTTGTATTATTTCGTTTTTTTATTAGAAAATGAAACTAAAATAATTCGCGGCAAAAACTGTTGTCATTTCTTAGGCGTGATGAGTCTACAAAAGAACTAGCTGAAATGCGACCACGTTTCGAAGGATTGCAGGATGAGCTGAGGCAAAGGATTGAAGAGGGCAGGTAATTTTCATTGATTAAGCCTACCATCTACCAAGAGACTGTTACCTTTAAAAAGTGAGATGGTTAATATAGTTTTTCTATCACTAGTTTCGCTGTAGAAGTCATCATTTCCGTAGCAGTGTTCATCTTTTAGAAAAATGGTGGCACAGCTGAGAAGTTATGAAGAAAAGGAACGAATATGGAAGAAGGTATGATGTGTGCAGTTTTTTCTTTTGTTGCAGAAATTATGTATTGAGTTGGGATAGTTAATACTAATAGTTAAGATTAATGCTAGTGGCTAAGAATTCCATTTCATGCTTCATTTATGTGTTTTCTTTTGTGATCTCAATGTAGGAGAAAGCAGATCTGGAGAAACGGATTGAGATTAAGGATGCAATGGCGGCAGCAGAAAGGAAGAACAATGATGAATGGAAAAAACGGCATCTTTTGGAAAAAGCTGAACTGGAAAGGAAAGTAAAACTTGCTGAACCTGAAATACGCCGTGCACTCGATGCCGTGAGCATTTTAATTCAAATAGGATTTTTAGAAGAGAATTATTTATATGTGGATTCCAAACTCTTCGAAACTGGAGTAGTTGTCTGCTTTCAATTACCAAATTTAGTACTAGAAATACTCACATTATTTATTGATGTTCTTTACTATATCTTTTGAGTCTTTAACCGGATGTAAGTTTTTGTGATGATCCTGGTTTCAGTCTATTTTCGTGGTCCATTTTGCAAAATTAATGAAAGTTATATGCAGAAACGATATGTTATCTCCATTTCAAGATGTACACATACAAATTTATTATTTTGCATTGTTGGCTTTCTTCCGTTAAAAAATACTTACATGCACTTTCCATATTTTAAAATTTTTCTGTTTATGATAATAATTCAAATTAATTATGCTTTTCATAGAAATTCTCTTTTCCATCATTTTTTGTTTCTAATTAAAGTATTAGAAATGTTACATTTATCTTAGAAATATTTTTCCAAATTGAACAACTATGGTGCATGTAAGCGAAATTTTTTAATGTATTCACTCGTATTTCTGCAACAACAGTGAGGTTATAATTGTTGTGGAAACAACATAGTCTATTACTTTCTTCAGCTATTAGAGAATGAATTAGTATTTTGTCTAGTCTGGTCAAGTGGTCTTAGTGGGCTTATATGTAATCGTTTAAAAACACTATGGATCATTTTTGTGCTTTACCAAGCTGTTTATTTTCTACCATTCGTCGTAAGGAGAAAAACTAATCAGTTCCAGGAAACAATAAAGAACGCAATAGAAGACATTCGGGCATTTTACGAGCAGAAATTGGAGCTAACATTGAATGAACTAAATACATTCAAAAAGAAGCTTACAAAAAGTGCAGCAGTATCATCTTCTTCTTCATCCGTTAACCTCCAAAAATGTCGTTCGATGTCGGCACCCCCGGTGTATTGTTTATCATCATCCTCCAGAGACCATCTTTCGAATGGTTGTCACTCTATTTCATCTGATTTCATGATAAAAATACCTTCTCCATCATCTAATTCACTCATTGATAATGATACGATCGATGAGGACGACAGGAATCAATTTTAGTTTCCCATAATTTTTGCTGCTTCTAATTCTTGATGCTGTTAATTGTTGTTGTTATTGTTATATATACATGCTTTGATATTTCTCAGTTTGTTTGCATTTTTCCAAGGAAATGTAAATTTTCATACGTTGTAATTAATTAATTGCCTTGTGGGTCTCGCTTTCTCTTCTACACTTTCTTTTCAAACATTGAGTTTTTGGATTCTTTCAAGTTTAATTTGTTTTAGAAAAACCTTTAAAAAAGTTGATTAATATTGTTTAATGCTTGAACCTATGTATTTGATAGAAGCATTACTCAAATTTCGTACATTTTCTGGAGTTGACTTTAACTTTTATGTAATGTTAGAAGGAGTTGGAGAGAGAATAATAATCAAATCTGGAAGGATCTGCTACAATTATTTTTGTCCAGTCCTTGTTGTTGGTTTTTTCAACAAGCATTAGATGATAGTTAGAGATATTATTGCTGGACCTTTAAAATTCATAACACAAAACTGTTTCATGAAGCGGGGCGCTTATTCACTATTTTGTCAATACAGAAATGACATATAACCTCAGCATTTAGCATTTTTAATGTAAATGATTTTTTGTGATTTTATGAATTCATGCTGGTGATATTTCATTTTAGGAATAGTACTATTCTTGCAAAAACATCCCCAGTTTGTCTTTTTTTTTTATAAATATTTTGAAGAATCTGACTACCTAGTGGGAAGTCATGGTTTTGTGGATATGACATCAGGTAACAACAAAATAATCTTTGGATCTTAAAACTACCAATAATATGAGCAGTTTAAAATTTGCTGAGTGATTATGTTTTTCAGATGCTCTGGCATTATTTCCGCCATTAGCCAGTATTTGTCTTGAGGTTACACATTGTTCTTGTTTTTGTAAGTTTAAATTACTTGCTGGTTATTTCGCTGTCGTCACGCACTACGGGTCATTTGATTCACCACATTTAGATTTTTACACTTTTACCTTTGTAAATTTGAAACTCAAACCGGTGAACTGTTTGTTTTCTTCGTGATGTGTTTTTAACACTTAACACTGTTATTTGCATATTTGTGATTATTAGTTCTAAATTTTTGTGACATGGTATTTTGTCAGCTTTGAAAACTATTAATATTTGAAAATTTCTAAAAGTACAGAAAATACTTTCACTTCATATGGGATCATGAATATTGAAATTTTAGAATTGCTTTCATCTCATGTTCCGATATGTATTAATTATTGTTTCTTGAATGGATTAAATTTTCAATAAATATGACCCAGTTATATCTATATGATCTAAGATAAGTAAATTCTTATATTTCATTCGAACAGCAAAAAAATCCTAGTTGAAGCGTTTGTGAACTATCAGAAAGTAAAACAAAAATTCATTGTTCCGTAAGAAATTGTGATGCTATTATCATGTACAAGCAATTAAATATGAACTACCAGAAAGTTATAATTTTATAAAAGTAAAACTAGAAAACAACTAAGATATTTCATGATGGTCAAATATAGATGAATAATCTAACAACAAAAAGCGGTGTTTTACGAATATGAAAGTGATGCGACATGCTGTTACTGCTATAAAATGTGCAACTCGTTACAAGTAATGAAATAAGCCTTCAAGACTGACGGAGAAATCTCAAAATAACAGAGCGGAAATTTGACACAAACATCTATCAATTTTCCGATAAAAGGCCGGGAACAAACTTCAATAGCTTTTTACAACGGTTCTCATAGTAATATGTATTACATTTAATCAGCCAAGGCTAAAATTTCAAACGCATCAATATAACACCGGAAAATTTGTTCTAAAAACTATTGCACGAACCGTATGATCGCTTTAATTCCATCTATTTGCTCTTCATGCTTTGCAGTAATATCGTTATTGTCTTTGCTAATAATAGCTGAAAGACATTAATAAATTTGAATAGACAATTAAACTGCAACAAGACGGAAAATAAGCAGTGAAATGAGATAAACGAAACTGAAAACAGTAAATTATAAAAGTGACTCCCACAAATATAGATAAATAAGCAAAAATAAGTAGTATATGTAAAAATCTTTGGTTCGGACCTAAACAGATTTCAACGATAAGTTTGAAGACATCAATATAAGACATCACAAAAAGACACAAAATCAATCCAGACTTTCACAAAACACGGCTATCGAAATTTAATGAAACAGCACAAATAACCCAACACATATATAATACGGATACAATCAGACTATTTTTTAATTACAAGATAGCAATCACATAAGGCGACTATCACTTTTTGATGGAGGTGCTGTTCGTTCCAGAAACTGACCTGGAATTCCGTAAAGCAGTAGACCAAATTGATGTAACGACAATTATTTGAGCAGTATAAGTTTATAAATTTATATGTGATCATTTCAAATCCATTTCTCCTTCTTGTATAATTACTACTATTGATATATGTTGAAAGAAAAATTTTTTAAAACTTTCCCTTCGCTCTTTGTTGAAAAAAAATCATCATTTGAATAAAATAGCTATGAATCGAAATTTCGTGACGAAACTATGCGAGAGAATGGAAAAAGTATCATTAATACTACTAAGACGATTAAGATTAGTGTTTCGACTATGAAATCGTTATTACCAAGGCCTTAAATCAAAATAAAGTCTACATGTAAATCATCGATATGCAGTATTAAAGTGGAACACTAAGAAGTGTGGCACCAATTATGTCATGTAGAACAAAAACATCAATTCCAACCATGAAAGTTTATCCACCTTTTATTAAGATTTGGCGATTTGTCTCCAAAGGAATTTGCTGGGGCAATCAGTCCAAGTCCAGCAGGTAATTCTCTTTTAGAAGTGAAATCTGTTAGCGGTGTTTTGCTTAGTACATGTGGATCTTTATCCTTGGGAGGATTAAGTTCAACTGCTGCTAAACGTTTCCACAAGTCTTCACGTTCCTTTTCTTTTCTCTTCTCCCTAAAATTGTAAATAATGAAAGCATTATTGGATTTAAAGGATAACATTTATCCTAGAATCTTAAAATGAAACAACTGTCAGATATTCATTACATAACATTACACAAAATAATATCAAAAATAATTTACTTCTGTCTTTCGAGTTTATAATTCGCGGTCAGATCATCAAAAAGTTTCCCATTCATTTCCATGAATGTTTTCAGAACATTATAAACAAGAGCCACAATTGTTTGATTCCAGTGTTCTTTGCTTATCAGATATAATGCAGGAAACATTATCGGCATCACCTGTACTTTCATGAGAAATAAACGACTAAGAGATGTATCTCGATGGCAAATTATCCCTGATAATAAAGACAATCTCCTTTGAGCAAGAATGTGTGATATAACAAATATGCGATGCTTCCAAAAGTTTTGGAATGGAACAGTGAATTACCATTAAAAAAAACTTAAGCAAGAACGACTTTGAGTCACTGCCAAACGTAGTAATGAACGAAAGGAAGATCATGAGGTGGCATTGCTCAGCAGATGAGAAATGTATTTAACTTAAACAGTTACCATAAAAGGATAATCAAAAGTAGGCTCACCTTACTGCTGTTTTCTTCGATAAGGGATAGAATATACTCATTATTCCAGAAATATAGTGCTCTTTCTGCTACCTAGAATTATAATTCCGAATTCGACCACACATATTATTAAACAAAAGTGATGAGAAGCATAATTATACGAACGACGATATTACTTGGAAATGAGGGCTAGAAACACATTTCGCGAGTTGCTTGAACAATGGTTCGATAATTTTTTTGAATTGTTCCGGCTCAATAATGTCGAGAATTTCTTCGACTTCACCTAAGAACATCACCTAAAAATACAACACTTTTTCCCAAGCAAATAACTTTAGCTCATATGATTACACGAACAAAACTTTTTAAGTCAATCCTACGAGCTATTTCGAGAGGGAACATACTTCCTTCGCGCTACATGTCCTCGGCCAAAATTTGAGCAGAGCATCAAAAACCTGTGGTGTCAATGTTGAATCTTTTTCAATGAACTGTACGACGCAATAAGCGAGCTGAAAATTTCGCTACGTTATGTAGCCAACTGAAGTGAAAATTTTTGCAATAATTCTTTATAAATCAATAAATTTTCAACAACTGCAATACTTCTGAACACGTAGAAATCACTAAGTACAACAGAAATGAAATATATAATATATATGATGCATTTACAAAAGAAAATGTTTCAATCTTAGAAACAGAAACCGGGACCAACCTGAGCATGATAAAGACTCAAACAGCGTGGTTTGTGAAGAGGAAGAAGCACCTTCACAAGAAACACCTTATGTTCCTGTTTTAATGGTAAAGCAAACCCATTTATAATGCTGCAACAGTAAACGTCATACAAGTCAAAATTTGGAAAGTTAAGCAATCGTAAAGTAAAGAAAATGATCAAGATTTCGAAAACAAAAACAATAATTCTGAAAGCAAATGCAGTTTATCATAATGTCCTTGGTAAGAGATATAATAAACGAATGAAATTTTACCTTCCTAGAATTTCTAATAATTCACCAACACCGTTAAATGAATCGGTTTCGAAAACAAAACTGCAATATGGAACGATATATGTAATCTAAGTTGAAATTGGGAAAATTATAATCAATTCAAGCAGTCTTTACATTTAACAAAATAGTGAAAATCTCTTAATATATTCTTTGTTATTCAGATTCAAAATACAACAATATTGCAATATTCGAATAATTGAACAGATCTGGATACAGATAAAAAAAAACTTGCATATGACTTACGACAAAAACATATTGTTAATTTGCTTTCTTATAAAAGCGCGCAAGCCAAGAAACTTCCCATAAATACGATGTAACACAGTCTTCAAGAAATCCCTTTCCCGCGGATCTTCCGAATCAAACAGATCTAACAGCTAAAAATTTATTTACTTAACTATTTCGCTTCTCCTATTTCTACCAAAAAAAAAAAAAAAAAAAAAAAAAAAAACACTTTACAGCTTATTACTTTGTGCCGCTATTTCATAGTAATATGAGTATAACTTTATGTTAAATCTATAAATCACACAATATTCATTAAAAAAAAAAGGAAAAAAACACAGAAAAAAGCCCGCAAGAATTATATAAATAAAGCAATTATATTAATAAAGCTTATTACTAGGAGAAATTTTTGAAAAAAAATTCCCAAAAAAATTTTCTTAGCTTAAAGAACAGATTTCTGAGAAAATATAATAAGTGGAAAAACTAACGCTGAGTACAAATCGTTGGTCGATATATTTTTTACCAACTGTAGCTTGAAAATCTGGCGACTCAAGAAATCGTAAAAAAAGTTCATAAACTAGCTGAAATAATGAACTTTTTAAATACTGAAGAAATGATGAAAAACCAGCCACAATTTTTTCAAAAAGCGATAAATGGCATAAGTTAATATTTGTTCAGTAAATTTATTAATACAATTAGGAGTTTAGTGACATGGGAATTCCGACCTTATTTCTTCATTAACCGAGACGAGACTCTTAGACCTCTCCTCGCCCTCTCTCCCCGAGACGAAACTATTCATAGTTTGAATCCTGACAAAAAAATATATTTTGCTTTGAAAAGGATAGAAACTGCCTTGCAGAAAAGTCAAATAATCCTGACGATGAAATCTATCTTATTTTGTACTTTAAAAGAATAAAGAAATCCGAAACTTATTCATCGTCACCCAAATTTCTAAACATTTTAAAGTTAATGAAATATAAGATTTGAATTAGTCAATACAAGCCTGTAAATGAGGCCAGGAAACTTCCAGAGTTGGCTCGTCCTCTTCCGGATCAAATTCCGAATTGTCTGATGGCGGTAATACGCGAAATATGTTTTTCGAAACCATTTTAATTACTTCTGGATATATCAGTTCCGTTATAGCACCTTTCACTGTTGTGATATGATCGATCAGCTCATTTAGAGCTGCACGCTTTATCTGAAAATGGACAACCTCTAACAAAAGAAAAGTTTACTGCACAATCATTTCTGAAAATCTGTTTTATCTAATATTATAACAATAGCAGATTGTAGTTTATAAGAGTTCTAGAAGAATCTTACTAAATTCTAAAACATTCATTCTTCATAAAGTTAAGCACAGCAGCATATTCACTTTTCACACTCATTGACGCTTGCCGAAGAATCTATCCATCACAAATTCAGAAAATGCATACCTCTTTACTTTTCAGTTGAGCGACCGGATCATAAAAATCAAATATTTTCTGACACTGCTGTACCTTCTGGATAACCAGTGCTGACTGTTCTGCTGCCGGTGCATCTGCAACGAATGCTCTTTTTGTAATAAGATTAGACTGTGCTAATTATTATTCTCGAGCTTACTTATTTTGATATTCTCTTAGTTCGTTTTATTCCGATTTCCGAAATCACTTTCCAGAAAGTTAATATTTGAAAAAACATAAACAGCACTAAACCGAGATCATTCATTACGCTTTGGAAAAATACATTTACGCTCTTCTATTGCCACTTTTTAGCGCACTATTTTTAAAAAGTTTTAAAAAAGTTCGAAAAATTGGGAGGTTCCAAATTAATCTTCCTGGCTCAACTAATCGACTTAATCAAGTATTCGACTTGATTTATTGCTAAAGCATGATCTTTCTGCTCATTTTACACCATACTAGCAAAAGGTAACTGATATGAAGAACGAAACATGAAGTTGAGACCAAAACAAAAGCCTGCCTTTTAACATTTGAAAATTTTATCAACACTCTGTTCCGTATTTTTTCTCTTTTAAATAAAATTGAAATGTTACACTTTTTCCTCACCAGAAAAAAAATTAAATTCATCTTCCTTTTCTTCTCTTCTCTCCCTCTCTCTCTTTTTCCTTTCCTTCTTCATACACAGAGATGAGCACACAACTATCAGATAACCAAACTTTTATGCTCGAGGACACCAACAAAGAATAGCTTCCCAAAAGACATCATTATTCTTATTCAGGTAGTGCTAATATCTGCTTATTTTACTCATTAATGAATAAATGCTATTCTATGTTAATATAACATATATTTTCAGTATAATGAAAAGATTTAGTTTTAATACTGCAATTTAGATGTTGCACATATCTGAGCTAAGCTAACTGCATTTTCATTAATACTGATTTTTACGGTAATATGAATCCATTCTTTTTACTCCATTTTCCCTGTATTGCATAAAAAAAGCTGTTCTCTAACATATTCTTAACAAAACGCTCCTTTTTAGACCACTCTTACATAAAATATAATAAAATCTTCAAGCCGCAATGCCATATATTTCATTTTAATAAGAAAGCAGATAGCAGTGTCGAGCGCCAGTCACACCTTCTCAGTTTACTAGCAATACAGAACACAAATGCCAATAATAAATACTACTTAAATGCAATCCAAATCATCGATCGTCACGAAGAGAAAATATATGCTTAAGAAAGTTCTTGGAGAAGTCGTAGAATTCGACATGTGCATTGTTACAAGTTAAATATAATTATACCTACAATAAAAGCTATCTCAAAATGTTATAATAAAGAATTCAGAAACCATTATAGTACAGACCACCTCGTATAAAGCGTTAATTCTGCTTAATATGATGACTAACTCGTCTATTGTTCAAAATCTTATAGCATATAAACTTTAATCATAAAATGAAAAGAGTCAAATGGCATGAATGCGCAAAACCCCACAATGATGCAGTGTTTCATGTTCAGTTCACTAAAGGGAATATTAAGTAACATAAAGATATGGAAAAGCAATGAGTGTTTCTGTTTCAAAGATTCTATGAACTTACTGAGCTAAACTTCATACTAAATCACCACTCCATTAGTTCTGATAAATGGATAAACATTCTGATCCACTATGATCATGTTATACGGTATTTATTCTGTCTCGGCGAATCCATACAACTCATTTTTGGAAACCTGCGAGCTGAACTTTCACTCGATAATACCTATGAATACTGTTCTAAGGTCACATAAAAATGATTTGAAATTCACATCGAAAAACTCATCCATTTTCGTCAAGACTGCAAATAAATAGCCAACATGACATGTAAAAGAAGAAATTAACAAACAAAAAACTAAATAAAACAACTGTAAGCTTCTGTTCTAAGTGGACAATGGACAATAGTGATTCCAGAAAAATTTAATAAACAATATACCCTTAATCAGCGGTAATTGAGTGAGTTCAGGTTCACTGTCCGGATGATATCTACTGCTATTGACCAGTCTCCTTCGACGTTTGCTTGTTCCCCTGCAAAGCACTATTTCAGCAAAATCTGTTCTGTATACGAAATATAAAAACTATCTGCAACATATTTTCATTCACAAGGTTTAATTCATCTTTAAATGATTTGAATTGTTTATCTCGAAATAGATCAAGTAGTTCACAACACCAAATAAACTAAACCAATATTCAAAAATATTTGCCTTTTTGAAAATGGATCAATTTTATCCACAAACTGCGTGGCAGTTGCAGAAAGTTGCTGTCCCCCAGTGGCAGCACCTTGAGTTTTCGGTGGTGGTATATGATATTGCTGAGCACCAATGCCACCTTTATCTGTCATTCCTTTTACCTTAAAAAGTTTGTTGAAAATGAATAATTCAACAATCTCAAAGCAATTCACAGTTATGCGGTCACTATCATCAATTGTAATTCTATTTTAATTAGATGTAGAAATGGAAAGAAAAAAAAAAAAACGATATTTCAATGAAAAAGCAATTATTTCATAAATATCATAAAATTGGAAAAAAGTACAAGGTAGCGCTCTAGAATTAAAAATCAACACTGCAATTAATAAAGTGAACAACCACCTAGCAAATCGAAGATGTTGAAAAATAAAGTGCTGAAAACGCACCTAATCATTTGATAACCGACTATTATTATTAAAAGTTTGAAATTAATTCTGGTTATTGATTCAGAAGAGAGCATAGTTGGCTATCAATTTATGCAAATTAAGTAGAATGCTCGAAAAACAAACTGAAAATACAAATCACACCTATTGAAAATAAACAGGACTATATCACATCTACTGAAAATAAACAGGACTATATCACATCTATTCCTTCACTTCTCAAATTCATTTAAGCTTTGAGACTTCTATTTTATAAATTAAAATGTTAACCTTAATCTATATGGGATATAAAATGAAAATGACCTAAGATGTAATGTGGGCTATGGGCAGAAATAATCCAACACTTCTTTTCTCACAAATCTCGATATGAACAAATAGACTCACGATAGCTCATGCGTATCTGCTTTTCTAAAAGTTATTCTATCTGACGGCGCTTTCTGAACAGGCAAATGCCTATTACCTACCTACCAAGCGACATAGACGGGCCTACGCAATCTTCCCGTTCTCAATTAAAAAAATAGGGGCGAATGACGCCAACAGTAACGGTGCTGTAAAAATTGCACTGTACAGTGACCATATCTTCACCTCCGAAACTAAACTCAACTATTGCAACTTAATATCTTTTATTTATATCAATTCGATTATCTTTTTTCAATTTTGAAGAAAAATGAATAAATGTAGCCTTATCCTTGCATCACATAAAATAAGATCTATATGTTACAGTTACACTTAGATTTGACCTTTGAACTTAGGCTTATAAAGTTCAATTAAAGTAACTAACAATTATAACTGCAATTATTTAATAGCAACAATTAAAATTAACAACTAACAATGAATAAAAATGCATGTTCATTTATGAAAAGAATAGCAAAAAATTAGAAGGAACCAAAACTTTGGTTTATTTTTCATTTATTCTCGAAATCTTTAAATATTTATTGTTCTATGAACTTAATTGAATTGAGATTCAATAATAAGTAGAATCTCTAAAATGGACTGATACTTGATAGTAATAATTGAAACCTATTGCAAATCTGTATTCCGCATTTCATTTCTCATTCTCATATTGCTCACAGATGAAATGTCATGAAGTAATTCATTAATAAGTTTAATTACGCTGACTTCTATTCTAGATAGATAAAGTTATTGGAAGAGAATTCTTATGATTATTATGACTTTTAGTTTTTTTAAAATTATAAAAATGAATATTGTTTTGTACAATTAATGGAAAACATTAACTTTCATGTCAAGATTTATTTACTGATCGTTCTGTGCAATAGAGAAATAAAATGTGATTTTGCAATGATTTTGAATGATTAAACTGTAAAATCTATTTGTGTTTCGAAAAAGATTTGAAAAAAAACTTGTTTGATTGCATTACATTGTAAAATATTTTCAGAATTGTTAAAAGTTAAATTTATGAATAAACAGTCATACATTGTTCTTGTACATTTTTTTTTTTGCTATTATATAGAAAGTAAATAAAAAATAAATTTTCCGCAATTGCTTCAGAATTGCTCATTAGAAAGCGCTTCTCTTGATACTTTCACTTTCTGTCATATTTGGAAACTCAGTTCTTAAAATTATGGAAATCTTTTTTTTGTTTACTTTCTACATTGTAGCAAAAAATTTTCAAAAAAATTTTTTTTCAAGAAAACTTTTTGTTATCATTTAGAAAGTGAGTAAAATGATTTTTATAAACTGAAAATTTTTTTCACAAATTCACAATTTCATTAAATATTGAAAATAATTGAGTTGAAGATAAGAATTTAAGAATTAGTAAAATGAAATTACAGAAGCTCAATTGTCTAGTTTTTTCAAGCAGCAGTTATAAAGTAAGATATGCTTATTTCGCTGAAATTTAGTAGATTTCTGATTCACGATTGATTTTTGATTGACGGTTCATCTTATATTCTCAAGAATTTTCAACGAAACAAACCGGGTCTATACACTAAGCATAATATCATCAGTGCGAAATTTGGATTCTGTCATGAGCATTACTTACTTTTTCATAATTTGAAAGGCCCTTTTGCTTAAAAGCGTCTATTTAATATAGCTATTGAAAGCCTTTGTCATAAGTCTTCTTTTCTTAAATTCACTTTTACACTTATACAAAATTTTTATGTTACTTCTTCGTCCTTTTTTCTTAAAGTCTTTTTGCAAAATCCCATTTAATAATTAATCAATTACTTCCGAAAATTAAATGCTGTTTCAATCGATCCAAATTACCAGAAATAATCATTAGTTTGGCATAATTATATTAATTAGTTTTTACAGCACTTTAGTAATATTAATAATCGATATTCTCACGCCATTCTTAATAATTTTAACAGATTACATTGAATTGTTCCAAAGTCGAAAATAAAAATGTTGCCAGGAAATCCAATTACATTGTCCGTCGTTGGAAGAAGAGTTTTTGTGTAATAAAGTAGTCGGAAGTAATGATGACATATTGCTATGGCAAATGACAAACACATTCCATTAAGTTTCAATGCAAAAAAGCATTGTGCAATAGAAACAGAAAAACATTTGCTCGGTCAGGTGAGCAATTCCAATAAGCCTGCCTTGTCCTTTCATTCGTCATTGTTGTCGATTTCGACTGTTTAATTTTGTTTCATCTCAATTCCCTCCCTTTCAAAATTTTTCGCTTTTCTAACCGTCAGTATTTTATTGATTTAGTTTAATTTTATAACGAATGAAATTGTTTTTTTTCGCAAATAATTTTGCTTTAATTTTCATTCTTTTTTGTGAATTTTTTATAAAATATTCTGTGAAGTTCTTCGCTTTTCTATGCTTTCCTTAGAATTTATCTATTTGAATGGTATAGTTTCCTGAAACGAATATCCCGGTTATTTTAAGTTGCAATTTAGATTTCTTAACCCATTCATTTTTTGTCATTAAAGTTTTTATAATTTATGTAAGTCATTAATTCCTCGAAAGTGTAGTTGATATATTTTTTTAATGTGTAATTTCTTAAAATCATTGACCGAAAATCATTCTGAAAGACAAAAATCAGACTTTCTGCTTAGTTAAATTTCTGATTTCTTTATGAAGCGTTGTGCTATCCATTAAAGCGAAACAGCATGAAAAGTCAGAAATTCTTCTATTTATAAATTAGAAAAAGAAGGAAGTAATTAGCAACGAAGAATGATGAAAATGTAATTCAGTGATAGCAAGCGACAACACCTTATTGTATTATACATTGTCCCATAGAGTTGCTTTCTTAAATTTATGTAGCCTTTTCCTAGATTTATAAAAAAGAGAATATTTTCATTATCAATAGCGTCACTGCCTATTTATTAATTAATTTCTTTCAGTATCTCATTTATTCTGAAATTAAAACAACTAATCCTATATGATCACAGATATGCTGTTGCCAAAATTTAAGCTATACAATTATAATGATCAGCGAAATGGTAAATTAGCAAAGCTCATGTTCAAAATCGCAAATGTCCCATATGAAGACATCATCATTAATCGGGAAGATCAGTGGGATGTCATTAGAAATGGTGCAGAAGTTTTGGAAATTTTCAGATTTTGAAAATGATTCAAAAGTTTTGCAACGGAAATAATATTTTAATTTAAGAATAAAAAATCAATATGGTTTTTAAGATAAGGAAGCAAGTATTATGAGATCAAGAAGGTGGAAGGGGGATAAGATACGATAAAATTTTATCAAATGTCTTTTAATTCATTCAAAGATTTCTGAATTTAAATGAATTTATTCAAGAAATATTGAAAATACAGAAGAGAAAAATTCTTCAAATAAAAAATTTACAGAGACTCCGCTTGGAATATTACCAATACTAGAAATAGATGATGTTAAGCTGAGTGGACAGAGTGCCATCTGTCGTCACTTAGCTTGGAGATTCGGTTAGTTTTCCTAATACCATAAATTATATTGTACAATTATACAAATTCTTCATATCGTTTTCTTTTCTGTTATTTATGCATAGATAGGAAAAAAAAAACATGTTGTTCGAAAAAGTACTTATTTTGATGATTTATCCATTACTGATTGATAGGGTCCTCTTTTATCATAGATTTTTTGCTGATGTTTGTTATGATTGAAAGAAATACTAAAGCTATTTCAAACCACTTAACTGTTACTTCATTTTTACCTTGACAGGGCTCTCTGGACAAAATGCAGCATCGGATGCATTGCTTGACATGTTCATTGATTTGCTTCATGAGGCTCAAATTTCAGTTTATGGATCAATGTACGATGATAATGATAGCGGCTCTGATGTTAGTTGCTCATTTAGATGACAAAAACTTGACATGTATTGAAAATTTTGAATTGATTTAAATTCAGATTAGATTTTATGAGAGGAACTGTAAGTTTATAAAATTATAAATTATCAGTTTTCCAGCAGAAATTTGTTAGAACTAAAATTGAATACACGACGCTCCAAATTTTTGAGCTTCAAAAGCAAAATAAATTGTTGGAAGTAATTTTCCCATTTCTTGGCTAATTTAACACAACCTGAAACTTCATTACGAATGTTCTCTTGTCATATAATGCTTGCGACAATTCTAGATTATAATAGTTGATGATATAAAACTTGGAAAGGTTTGCAATCATGTTGCATCCATTGTCGAGAAACAATTAACCAACAATAACACTTCTTGTCTGATCGGAGAAAAGGTATTAAATTCCATTAGATTCAGTTAATTAATTAGTTCCATTCAATTCCATTTTCCATTCCATGGAATTTATTTGTTGTACCATTATTGTCTGAGATATATTTCAGATTACATGGGCTGATTTGATGACATATACATTCTTCAATTCATTAATGGATCATGGAAAGAATATAAATCTCGACAGATATCCATTAATGAAACAAATGCATGAGAGGATCTCACAGATGACTAAGTTGGGAAACGATTCTTAACCAAAGTTAGCTACAAATAGTAATGCTGTCCGTGTAATAAATTGTGCATTAGGAAAAAAGAAAAATATGATATTAAGAGAAGTAAAAAATTTTTTTGGCCTTGTCTGAAATTTTTTTTGATACTTTAATACTGGGGAAAGTGTTAAGGAACTTTTCTTAAGCTCTAAGTTATAAAAGAAGAAAATTTTTTCTATCAAAAGAAGGAAAATGTTATATTGATTTTCTTGACTTCCGATATTTATTCATTTATCATTGTAATTCAACTGGTATCACAATTTAAAAAGATACACTTCAAACTCCAAATATGATGGTATGGAATTGCATAAGTAAAAGTGATAATCAAAGTGATACTAGATTATATTTATGAAGTTTAAATATTGATTCCTTGAAAGTTTCTTGAAATTTGCGATATATATATATATATATAAATCAGATCTCAGTTCATTACTGAACATTTAATTTCAATTTTATGATTCCAGAACGATTCTTCTACAGTCTATTTTACTTGCAATTAGCTTGATGAAATATCTTTCTTTACTCTTATTGCTTGCTATCAAAACTTTGAATGTCCAGGACGTTATTAATATTCACTGAATTACTGAAATACTATTATACATAAAAAGTTCGAAATATTGCAATTTGTTATCATTAAGCGATAAAAATGGATGTAGATGTTAAGATTAAAAAGCTTAGATGAAATAACAACTGCCGCTATTGAATTCTTGTGATAATTCAGAATCTTCTCACTTCTAGCATTCTTGCACAATGACAAAAGATTGGCTTAGAAGAAAAAATTTTCTGCTTTACATTTCAATGTCTTTTTGCAAAAATTCTCGACAGAAAATGTTTAAAATGGCAATATTCCTTAGAAGATAATGTAAAATAAGAGGCATAAAATATTTAAAAAATAGTGGATATGTAACCTCACCAACTTTCAAATTCTATTCAGTTACGTGTGCGCAAATTCTTCATGATTTCAAAGTCAGTTGTTTGGAAGTTGTCTTTTTTCCGTGTCTCTAACAAATCTTTTGTCAACAATTTCTTCTGTAAGAGATGTATTCATAAGGAAAGATTTTATTGCACTTCACTTATGAGATTTAATGGTACGTGCATAACAAAGTGGAATCATACCGACAAAGCTTCTGTCACACAGTTTCTAACGTGAACTATAATACTGAACTTATCGTAGATACGACATGTAAACAAAATCGCTTTTTACTTTCCATAGATGAGTTAATTCTCACGTAATATCAGTTCATTAGTTACATTTCACGGTGTAGCATCAAAATAAAGCAACATAATTTTATCTTCTTCTTTCAAATTAAAATGCTTCTATTATGATTCCGACTGTCAATTTCACGAGATGATTTTGAGAAAATGGCAAGTTTCTCGATTTGGTCACCTTAACGAGCAACGAAACAATACTCAGAATATTTGTGAGCATTAGAATAGTTCAAAATGACTAGCTATAATACATTGTGCATTAATTCTTATCAGCATGCTGTTTTAAAAAATTTCACTTAAATTCTGCCTTTTTTTCTCACGGAGAACTACATGCAGTTATGGTTACTTCATAGCAACTCCGATTTCAGATGTTCAAGTTGGATCAATAAATGCAGTGTAAAAAACTTCATACTTCGCGGCTATATACAAGTTTATGACTATAATAATGACCCGTCTAGTTGAAGTGCATCAATAAATCGCCAAACTTCTATTTCAGAATTTATAACGAATGCATAAAAGCGGAATATTTTATTGAAATACTTGATTATAATGGAACCGGCACATAACTAAAGTGTTCAAAGGTTCCAAAAATAATTTTGAATATTATTGTAATAATTGAAAAATTTTTTCCAACATAAGAAATTTATAATAAATCACAGATATTTTTTAAGCAAGAAACTGAATTTCAAGATAGAACAAATAAGACAAAAAGACATCATTTATGAAATTATTGAGACCTAAGTATCAAACCATTTCGCGATATAAACAATTTTCCTGATTTATTCACTATCACATTTAAAAAAGATTACGGTTTAATGCTACTAAAACTCGAAATCCCATAAATGATACGAAATGAACATATGAGCAACAGATGCCAGATAATAAAAGTGACTACATTACAAAACAATAATTAAGAACATTTGAGCATATCAGAAAAAGGAAATCGCGGCATTGGACAAATCCTCCTCCTGCAAATATTTCATTTAAACTTTTGACAACTTTTACTTCTGTATAGCTTTAGATTAAATGGATTATGAAAATGAATCATTAAAATGCGTTTTAATCATTTGATGGTCACAAAAGGTTTAATTAGTTTGAACCTTATTCTGTTCAACCGAATTTGTTGAATGGCTGTCGATCGCTTTAGATCAATCATTTCATGTGACCGAAAATTTATTTTTTTACTTCATGACCTAATATATAAGGTGTGCAATTTCACAAAAAACTCACAAAATATGCAGACGAGCTTTACTAAGTTCCATATTTGCTTTGACGAGAGAGGGTGACAAAGAATTTTGATCGTGTAGATGGCCAAAATCATGTAACTCTGGCACAACATCACTGTTACCAAGTCCTGTCGCTTCCTTCTGCGGACGAAGAGCGAAAATTTTCATCTATAATACCAGAGATTCCAAATATCAAAAAGCATTTTCCAATCAATATATTAATTTTGAGAATTTTCTTTCCTTTTTATTTAGAGACAGAATACTATTGAAACTGTAGGCACTGCAAAACTGCATCACATGGATCATTTGAAATTAGGCACTCTCTCAAACGAGGAGAAATTATGAACTGAATCTTAAGTCTACTTTTTATTGCTACATATATAACTACTTTTTTGCACCTAAATTACTAAAAAAATAGCATTCTGCTGCTTCTTAGAATAGAAATAACTATGAAGGCATATTATAAAATGCAATAGAAAAAAATCAATACGGGAATATTACTCACCTCTAGATCATCATTATATTGGCTGAGAATATTGCTCTTTTCTTGCTTCAGATCAACAACAACACAACGTCCTTCGTTGCAACCACGTATGTGATCCAAAATGTCTCGTTCAATACATGATGCACGTTTACAACGACCACAAACAACTAATGATGGCAATAACCTAGCTCTAAAATAAAGAACTGATGACTGCCTGAAAATTAACAATTTCCTCATCACTGCTATCTCCACTAGGGAATCTTTCCAGATTCTATCTTTAAAAATTCAGGAAAAAACAAAACAAAACAAAAAAAAAACTTCAAGAAATCAGAAAAAATAAAAGTATTATTTATTTTGTAATTTATATAGTTAGCGAAATTTATTAAATATAAAAAATGCAAGAAAGAAAATTATGAAAGGAATGTTTAAAATAAGCAAAACTCGAATTATTTCATTCAACGTACGTTATTCGACACGTATCGCACAAGTACTGAATGAACAGGATAGTTCAAACAACAATAATAATAATGCATATATTTGTCACACCTTACTTATAAATACTTATAAATACTCTTTATTAGAACAGCGATAAAGCTTAAATTTGCCTCGTAATCCCTCCTCGTTCCTTTTTGCAATCGATAAATTTATGTCGCTGTGATGCAATGTGACAATTTGTACGATAACCGCAATCAGAACAATCATACATTTGCTTGAAATGTTGGTATATATTATTTAGAGCTTCATTACATTCTGTACACTTCCACTTCTTTTTTTTTAACCATAACTTGCGGCCCTAAAAAAATTAGCAGTATTCCTGATCGATAATCTAAAAAAAGATTCGCTAAAGTATAACTATCTAGTCGAGAACTTCGTCCCACAAAACTTGGGTAAGCAGCTACTTTTCTTCAGGAAAAGGATAAAATCGCTTCATCAATTAAGCCGCTTAAATTAGGATGGTTAATCAATGCGCAGCTCCAAGTCATTCTTTGAAAAATTCGCTACATATTCAGTTTTTTTTTATTCTAAATACACTTTTTTAAACAGACAAACTTTTATCATACATACCAACCATATTTTTGGTGTTCTTAACTGCTGTAGTTTTTCAACCCCTTAGAACCAAAAAGGAATCAACTGAATATAAAGCACAAATATGTTAATTTATTATCCTACCTTTCGTCTTGCATGTAACTGGACACTTTTCGAAATCCATTTAAGATTTAGTTGTGTATGCTCTCTCCGATGAGCAATTTTATCAGCACGTCGTACGAATTTCAATGAGCACTGATCACAACCAAAGTTTTCTGGAATAGAAAAATGATCACTCATTTCCTAGCAATAATTTCATCCAAAGAAAAATCCATTTTAAAAAATTATTTGTTTGCATTCTTGAAATAAAAAAAATTATTTGTTCACATTCTCTCACCTTCCTGATGTAACAAAAAATGTTTAACATAGTCGCGCTGGTTTATTACAGATGACTTATTTTGTCTTGGTATGACATAACAGTAAAGACAGAAGGGACACAGCAAAGTACGTGTATTTGAATGGAATCGAACAAAATGATCTATATAATGAGTTCTCACTGAGGTCCTGTATCGACACTTCCTGCAATGAAATGGGACATCGAAATCGCCGTGAATTTGTCGATGTTTGCTCTGAAATCACAATAATTATAAATTTTGGTACTTTAAAACAGATTGAACAAAGGAATGCACCAATGTTGAAAACTTGTATAGTTCTTCTACTTGACTCAAATACTGATCTTTCAAATCATATAAAATTTGCATACTCCTACTTTTATTACGAAGTGGAATAACTAAATATATCACACATTTCAATACATCATACAGACCTGAATTTTGCACGAAGCTTAGGATTTATCTTGTATGCTAAGTCTTGCAAATTATCTTTGAAGTAACTATATTTCTAAACAAAAAGCATGATATGATATAAGGAACGTAAGTTTTTGCATTCCATATATGCAAATGACAAAATGAAAGTTACAAAAATACCTCATCTACAGTGATTTCACATATTTTACATGTGGACGAGGATGGCGTCGCACTATGAACATTATCATAATGGATCTGCAGACGATATGCAGTAGGGAATAAATGCAGGCATTGCGGACAACGGCAGAATCGATGCATTTCTCGAGGGCAATTAAGACCACTGCCGTAAGTGAATTCAGTCAAATGTGCCCACAAATGGAACATAAAACTTACATTATTTGAAAGCAGCATTCGGCAATTTCCAACGGAACACTGAAAATATTTAAATAATCAAATCCAGAATTCAGATAACGAAGAGAAAGTGACATAATGCACTGAATGTTGGACACAGTGATGAAAAAGGATTTGATAGAAATGGATCTTTTAGCTAATCATGCAATTTTTTTTTCGCCATTTCTCTCAGTAGTTCAGTAATTCTGTGCAATGCATTAACTTATTGCAGTAACATAGTGAGTCATAAATAAATTTCCAGGTTTTATTCGCTACGCAATCTATGGATAAAGATACATGAAATAGAGCTATGTGTTTCTACTTTTGATAAAATTATAGATTAAAAGTGAAGGAAAAAATAAAAAAAATGAATCTACTCGGAATTTAGCATTGAACTGCTGCGCTTCAAAAGGTGGTGCTTTTGGATCGTAACTTTCATAGCAGTATGAATCCAAGCTATTTTCTCGACGTGACGATGACAAAGTTATATAACTAGTATTATTTTCCGCGTTCGATGTGGTTCCGTTTCGGAGTTCTAAAATTGACTGTTTGCTCTGTGAAACCAAAGAAAAAGTTTTCTCATGCATCAGTGTTGCGGGAGCTTCCGAAACATTAACTCCGCAAAATTGTGTCGGACGGGAAGCTGTAGAAGATGGTGATATTTTGCTGACTGCAGATCGTTGTACCTGAAAACTCCCTCACTGGTACTTCAAATGAAACCTTCTATTTTATTATTAAATGAATTGATAAACTTCATTTCGAAAACGGCCAATGAGCTATGCAAATTATTGTTACCAACTCGATTAATGACTATTTTACTTTCAACTATGCAATTCTTTCAGCAAACCTTCCTTGTAATCTATCTGACCGCAAAGTTTTCAAAGTCATTAATTTATATATCATTAATTTACATATACAACAGAAAGTTAAAACATGCAATAAGATCAATCGTCTAGCGCTACTTTTGAAAAGCCAATATTTGTAGAAAATGTCATTCGGATAGATCTTTTCTAATTCTTCAAATATTATTTATTTCAATCCATGATAAAACGGAAGTTTAAGTGTTAACGAAGATCCAAAACCCAACCCTTGGTTGCAGTGCTGAGAAACTGAGAGGTTTGGCATAAATAACGGAAGCAGTTGCTCCAACACTTCGTCTTATTGAACAATGCCTATCGGTATCGTCGTCATCGCTATTATCAAGGGTTATTACTTCTGGACATTTCATCATCTGCAAATTATCAAATCAAATACTGCAGTATCAGTATGCAGAGTGAGCTAACGTAACGCTTGGCAAGAAAATAGAAATGAAAAATTACCAATAGCAACAAGGAAATGCTCAAAAACGTTCAAATCATGATACCATCATATTTTACTATTTACTAAATTTATTTAACGGTTCATTCAGTACACTGTTAGATCGGATCCAAACTACTAAACTATCCGAATACTGCCAATTCTACAAAGCAGTGAAATGCTAAGAAATTCTTTTAATTTAACTGAGCAAATTCACGAGAAAAAAAAAGTGTGCGTCATTATACAGTTCCATACATTAATTGGTGCGTCATTACACCATAAATGGTTCGTAACACTGAGAACCTATTTTCAGATTATCATTCAATTTAACTGCTTGCTCACATTATATCATGACACTAAAATAATCGAGTCTGATCGGTTCTCAAAATATATCCGGTGCCTTATATGTTTCATTTCAACTGATCATGATAGTATCATTGTGATAAGTACTAAACATGATCTTGCATTGTTCTACAGCTTCAATCAGCACTCAAAATGTATCTTTCTTTTCATTCATAGGCTCATCTTTTACCTTAAATATAGAAATCTAAAAAAAAAGCCATCATTAATCTCTCTATTGCTGCACTTACTTTTCGGCATAGGCATTCCGAATATCTTAGCAAGTATCCACTCTATTCGATGTTTAATACTTATCACGATGATACTGTCATGATCAGCTGAAATGAAATAAATAAAGCACAGGATATATTTTGAAGCTTTTTTTTCTAGAATTTCTATATCAACACAGAAAGGCGGTGACTTTCTTATCTATTAAATCATCAATCAGTACGATCAACAACTAAATCGATTAGGAATCCAAGTTTACCAGTGTTTACACTTTTCACTTCTTCCTCTGTTAATCAGCAAATAAAATGATCTCCTCTGATGAAATTTTGTTTGATTCAGTAATTCACAAATAATTTTACTTATCAAAGCTGCAAATGTTTTTAAGCAATAACATTGCAAGAAAATTGCAGTCCATAACAAATCCACTATTAAGTTAGTTGACAAAAAAAAAACCTGAAAAAAATGATTCATGATCATAATTAAGCTCAAATATTTTACTATTTTATATCTGCCCTATTTTATTTGCAATAAATCAAAATTAAATTACAACAAGAGAAATGAAACTAACTCAAGCAATTGTTTGATAATTCAATGAGACAAGAATGATGATGATTCCAACAACGATTCCAATGGATCAATCGGACTGCTGTCACATTTCCAATTATACAAGTCTTCATATCAAATTGCTCATCGTTATGGAATAGTTTGTTTGCAGATAAAATAAAATTACTGAAAAATATGCAAAATTAAATTATTTCTCCTATGTAATTCATTTTTCTCATAACAATCGTGATCAATTAACAATAAAATACCAAAGTTATTCCAATTCACCAATAGTACTTCGAAGAATTATCACAGAATTGTCTTTTGATCCAACGATAGAATAGAAATAAGCTTGAAAAAAATAATAAATATGAAGCACGTTGATGCAATTAAGCTCAGCGTATATTCGAGCTTTACGTAAAATCTCTTTAGAAGGAATTATTGAAATGACGTATATTCGAGCTTTACGTAAAATCTCTTTGAAAGGAATTATTGAAATGATACATTATAAAAAATTACGTTCTTCGATTGGTCTTAATTTCATTCTAAACTTTTTCAATAGATTATTTCTACTTCTTTTAATTACAGTAAGGAAAAATTCAAATTAACATTTTGTCTATACAAATGTGCTTTTCACTAAGCATTATTAATTGGATTCTCTTCAAATATGATTCGATAAGTTTTGTCCTTAAACACTCGTATAGTGAATACATTGCGCTATTATCCTCATTATTAACCATTATTTCTGTTCTCAAATAAGACATACCTAATCAAATCACCGTACCAGCAATGACCTCCTATCCACATATATCATTATTTCCTCACCGTGACCTCCCAATGACCTCTCACCATATCCACATATATCATTTTTTCTTTGTAGTACCCATCCATTTGTCCAGAATGTGGTCAAGATGATCAAACTTTATTCCGACCATAATGTCAAAGTGATGATATGAAACAACCTGGACTGTAAATGGTCATTTGGTCATTTTGATGTTATGCTGATGAATTGATGATGGAAGTTGTATTCCATCTGAAATGACCAATTGGCTTGTTACACTTTAGTTATTTGACACTTTTCACATTTACATGGCCATCAAATTTTGATTAATTATAGTGTTATGATGAGAAATTGTTTTCAGGATAAGATTGTTTTTACAAATAGGATGATGAATAGCACGTTCCAGGTTATTCATTTTATTTTGTGATGCTCGAAAACACAATAGATATGTTTATTATATTATCTCTAATCTTACATGATAACAGCAAGGCACTATTATATCCTACAAGTTACATGAAACAGTAACTCTTTACTTTATTCTTATAAAAATTAATTTATTCAAAAAAACTTTTCAATTATTTTGACATTTAAACTTTCTAGCAATTAACTCTATGTTCAGTCGTAACGTAATAGCTTGGCTGTTTTTCATATCCTTAGTAAAACAGTGAAACATATGAATAACAACACCATACTGTAATTTGAATTGCTAGTAGTATCCGATGAACCATTACATTTATCTCCATAACAACTACACAATTGTACATCACCAAATACCGGATGAAGTTGTCTAGGATCCAAATTATATAAATGAGCACGAGGCAAACTTCGACATTGGCTTACCTAAACAGAAAACAGTTATTTCAGCATTTTTCTTCCTAACTTTGTAAAAAAAATTTGCTCATAAATTTCTCATAATGATTAAAATGCAGATATTACCGTTTGGAAGCGATACGTCCTTATTGCGGTTTCATTGAAACCATTCCTTAACACTCGATCCATGCAACCACGGATATATTTAAAACCGATGAATACACCTATAAATAGTACTGATACTTGGAAAGCAAAGTAACGTGAAAAGCTGCTAAAGTAAGTATTTATTTCTGGTCTCCACCAATATTACATGATTTCTAACCATGTATTCAAAATGGATCATGATCTTTTAACAAAATTTAGATCATTTTTTTTGTAATAAATAACGAAAAAGAAACAAATTATGTTTGATATTTCTTTCTGATTGATTTCTATATAAAAGTTCATAATTGTATAATAATTAACATATGCATGCTTGATATGCAATACTCAACATATCAACAATGTCACTTGTCGAAATATCTGAGTTAAGTTTACTTATATTTGGTTACGCTTGGTTAATCTCTCTCTACATTAGCTTAGATATCAGCATAATCTAAGTTGAACTGTGAATTTGTTATAATCAATTCAGTGATCAACAATTAATTGCAACAAACCAGCTTCAACATCAGGTTCGAGTAAATTAACACACATTGTTGAACAAATTACAGTAGGGATGTAGTTTGAAAGTTGTGGCTCATTACATCGATTTGTAAACATCTGAATATATTGCTTATTTCAAGTTAAGATATGGAAGAAAAATTAATATGAAAATAAAATTTTTTAAATTTCTTCACATTTAAGTATTCTATAAATTCCGTTCATTATTTTAAGTACCGTCTTTTTTCCCATAATTTAAAAAAAAATTTAGAAAAAGAGCCTTTGACGGACAAATCCATTTTTTGCTGCCTGCAATAGATCATGCTTAATATATTTATTGTTACATGAACAGGCATTAGTTTTAAGACTAGTTGAACCTTTAATTAACACTCAATTAAATAAAGACGCTAAAATAAGATATTTTAATTTAGAATTCATATTTGGGAGTATTCACTTCTAAGTTTAAGAACACAAATTTGCTCGAAAAGTTTTAATCTAGCATATCAAAACTTTTAAAATTTTTATAGCATTATCAATCAAAAACCTTAGGTGCCGTATAAATGTGTTGTAAATGTTCCCAGCGTTCTTGATAGCTCAGTGACATACAGGAAAAGCATTCGAATCGACGGGGTATAGTATCTGAAAATAGATACGGATAAGATTTTTTATCACTGTGACAGCAATTCAATTATTAAAATTACTGATTGACATCATTTCTGATTTCAGCGATAAAATGAAATAATGTCCCAAAATATTCATCCCATTGAACTAAATTAACTTACAAGTTTACACTAAAAGTTGCAAATTATACTCAAATATACTTGATTTTTGCATGAATCTCTCGAATTTTTGCAATAAGGCATTTTAACGCATGAAAAACTATTTCTTTTCTGTTTGAAAAGCAGTAAAATTCTTCAGTCCCTTTCAAAATATCTCTGTGTTTATTGATGGACAATGAAAAGAGATTTGCAAATAGACTAATGAAGTACACAAGTGTAAATGTTGTACATGAAGTGAAGGAAACGAAAATACCGATTTCCGTCAGTTCGGCGAATTCTTCAGTAGCGCGCAAGTATGAAACATAGATAAAAATAACCACTGTCAGTGTCATCAAACTACCTACAGTTTTCATTCCGACATTGTCGTTCACTTAGTTCATCAATTGCTTTTTTCTCATTTATTTCCCGAGTTTCAGCAGAGTTTTATATCTGTGATGATACACGATTTGTTCCTTCATATTCATAAATATTGACGAAAAGTATTATGTAATAAACTCATAGCTCCAAAAAAGAAAAGCTGTGATTTGATTTTTTTTGCAGAAAATGAATTTGGCAAGTTGACAATAATAAATGATAATAAATGAAATGAATGACAGAAGTTACTTGTGATTTAGTCCTTTTAAATCCGACCGCTTTACCGCGGCTCAGCAATACTTCAAAACAAATATAAAAGCATTTCAAATACTTAATGCACTTCGATATGTAACATAGAATTTAACAATCAACATTATTCGTTTTCAAAAGACTGTTGACATTAATGGCGATTAAAAGGCATAACTTATTAAGAGAAAATACATAATTAATTAAAATATAGGTGTGCGCTTCGCAACAATGTTGAATTCTATAAAATAGTGGAAGTTATACGAACTGCCGATTGCAAGCAATTGATTGAGGGGGTATTAGGACTAATATCGAAATTTATTGCTGAAATATACAATTGTGAATATATCAAAATACTGTCCTATTTGAATTTGAGTATTGAGCCAGTAGTAGTTGACTAAAAAAGTCATGCACGTAACAATAATGGGTTGATTGTCTATTTTAGCTTATTAAAAAATTCCGGACATTCACTTACATCTATTTTTATGTTTATTTCCTTCACCCGTTTTATATGATTTAGAGAAATAAGTGGCTTTCTAAGTATTACTAACAAAAAAAAATCATCGTCCTTCAAAATTAACACTTAATTATCCGGCAAGAATACAACAACATCTTGTATATCTAGATTTTCAAGCTATGAAAAATCGCAAAGTAGAACACATTCACAATGGACAAGCAAATGTAAGGCAAGCAAATGAACTGACTGGAAAATTCTGTGAGAAATGGAAAACATAGCTGTCGTAATTTTACCACATGTGTTATAAACCAGACCAGTAAATTAAAAGATATAGTTGCTAAACAGCACAAATTTGAGAACTGAATATATGCTTGCAAGCAAAAATTTAAAAAATACTTTTTTAAGAGTTATCGATATGCCAATAATTATAATTTGTTGTTGTAAGAAAATGTCATACTCCCATGAGTGCATTGTATTATTTTCTCTGAAAAGTTAGATGCAAAATTCTATTATTTTCGAGATCTCCCTAAATCGAAATTGTTTAAATGTAATGGGCGGCATCCAAACTTTTCGGAATAAGCTGGCGAATTTCATTTTACATTACACTTGTTGTATTGAATTACGCAAAATTTGTGCAATTATAAAAATAGAAAAAAATTTGCTTCTTAATGTTCATTTTGATGTGACACGCTACTGAACAACTTTGTTTTCAGCCTTTTTGTTTATTGACTTCGCAGGGAAAAGTTTGATTGCTTGCAAAATTTTGCTTTTAATTTTACTTCTCAAACATTTCTTTTTTTGAAAATTTTTTTCAAAATGCTAAACAACAAATAGGCATTATTCATTTTCACTCAGAAATAATCATACTGAGAACGTATAATTAAAAAAAGAGCAGTTCAATTTCAAAATAGCCTAATTCATCGAATACGTCAAAAAGAAGTTCTTGTTTGTCATCTCTTATTCATAATAACAGAAGGGTTCACTGTTGTACTGCTTCGGAAAATCTATTTTCCATCTCATCACATCACCGCATTTAAACTTAATCAGTCAAACAAATTGCCAAATAATCAACACTTAAAAGTCCAAAATGACTCCATTTCTGACGAATTGTTATAATTGATTTTAAGCATTTTAATGCTTCTTACAAAATTTTAAACCAGATGAAATTAATAGATGTGCAAAAGACTTCCCAAAACATAATTTCTGGCTGCAAAATTAATTTCAAACAGGTGAAATACTTTTTCGTTTATCTTGAGCAAAGACAAGTAAATAGCAAGCAGAGAATTGTCTGAAAAATCAAATTTGAGCAGGCTACTGTTAGCTAATTTTTCATCAATTATTGAACAGGAGTGTTTCACCTGCTCCTTTCAATAAAACTGAATTTGGAATAAGGGAGACGTCCTGAGCAAATGTCTTTTCAACTTATATAAAACTATTGAATCATAATTCATTGCTTTATATATCTTGCGCGCATAGACATAAGACTCAAATATTTAATTCACTGCAACATTTGTTAAATTGCAATTGTTTACTGACAACAAAAAAATCTTTCAAGCATCAAAAAGATTGACATTTCTATAATTTTTTTTAAAAACGCAAGTCAGCTAACCATCACTTTACTACCAAACCTTATTCTAGAATTTTCAGAACTATCGTCTTTTTGAAGGAGAAAGGAGAGGAACGATAGAGGAGATTGTCATATCTGTTAGCTTTCTCTATACATATATCAGCTATCATATTTGACGGACTTTACACAAAATTTTGTTAAAACTTCCGCCTCTAAAAAATTTGAAAAATTACGACACGTTTAACTCATCACTTTCTCCACTTTTTAACCAACTTACTTTTGTCTTATTAAGTACCCATTCTTATCCTATTGAGATTTAGAACTTTCCAAATTCAAGATCAATTCTGAATTCATTAAGTTTGCTGAGATCCCATGTCTTGCAAAAGAAATGAAGGGAACAATGCTCTATTTGTAGTAGAAAATGTTTCATAACTGTTGCAATCTTATCATAACAAATTTCACTCTTGACATCAAAGTTGTTTAGGTAAATCTGTTGCGGTTTATCACACGCTTGAAAAGACATTTGCTCAGGACATCTCCCCTATTCCAAATTCAGTTTTATTGAAAGGAGGAGGTGAAACACTCCTGTTCAATAATTCATGAAAAATTAGCTAACAGTAGCCTGCTCAAATTTGATTTTTCAGACAATTCTCTGCTTGCTATTTACTTGTCTTTGCTCAAGATGAACTAACGAAAAAGTATTTCACCTGTTTGAAATTAATTTTGCAGCCAGAAATTATGTTTTGGGAAGTCTTTTGCACATCTATTAACTTCATCTGGTTTAAAATTTTATAAGAAGCATTAAAATGCTTAAAATCAATTATAACAATTCGTCAGAAATGGAGTCATTTTGGACTCTTAAGTGTTGATTATTTGGCAATTTGTTTGACTGATTAAGTTTAAATGCGGTGATGTGATGAGATGGAAAATAGATTTTCCGAAGCAGTACAACAGTGAAACCTTCTGTTATTATGAATAAGAGATGACAAACAAGAACTTCTTTTTGACGTATTCGATGAATTTAAGCTATTTTGAAATTGAACTGCTCTTTTTTTAATTATACTCAGTATGATTATTTCTGAGTGAAAATGAATAATGTCTATTTGTTGTTTAGCATTTTGAAAAAAATTTTCAAAGAAAGAAATGTTTGAGAAGTAAAATTAAAAGCAAAATTTTACAAGCAATCAAACTTTTCCCTGCGAAGTCAATAAACAAAAAGGCTGAAAACAAAGTTGTTCAGTAGCGTGTCACATCAAAATGAACATTAAGAAGCAAATTTTTTTCCATTTTTATAATTGCACAAATTTTGCGTAATTCAATGCAACAAGTGTAATGTAAAATGAAATTCGCCAGCTTATTCCGAAAAGTTTGGATGCCGTCCATTACATTTAAACAATTTCGATTTAGGGAGATCTCGAAAATAATAGAATTTTGCATCTAACTTTTCAGAGAAAATAATACAATGCACTCATGGGAGTATGATGTTTTCTTACAACAGCGAATTCTAATTATTGGCATATCGATAACTCTTAAAAAGTATTTTTTAGATTTTTGCTTGCAAGCATATATTCAGTTCTCAAATTTGTGCCGTTTAACAACTATATCTTTTAATTCACTAATCTGGTTTTAACACATCTAGTAAAATTACGACAGCTATGTTTTCCATTTCTCACAAAATTTTCCAGTCAGTTCATTTGTTTGTCTTGTACCTTATTAATGAAACTGTTTATCTACAGTAAGTTTACAAAATTTCTAGACGAATATAGATAATACAAATTTAGGCTTTTCGAAACTGAAATATAGCGAACAGATATGGTCAAGAATACTGGATAGATTTTTAGTCATTCCAAAAAACAACTAGTTAGACTTGGAATCACTGGAAAGTAAATAGCCACTAAACATAATATAGCTTTACTATATGTATATGTTCGAATGAATGGATTAAAACTTCAAAACTGTCAATTGCTTAAATCATTCTGGACCATTAAAATTATAATTATTGCTTGGTGTAGTAAGCTAGGTTTTCTGAACGAATAATTTAAACTTAAAAGAAGGACGATACAATACAATGAGAAAAGGAAATTGGCATTTTAAATCAGATCAGTGACAAAATATCGAAATATGAAATTGTTAAAAAGTATGTACAGTTCAATTTTCTTCGCATTATGTTTTTTCTCATCTTTTTAAAGTACTGAAATAATTCAGTGTCATGATACTCAATTATTTGAATTCAGTCAAAAAATGACATAACAAAGTGATCTTGAGAAAAACGGCCAGTAAAATTTCATTGGAGAAGTGAAAACAAGTTTGAAATGAATGGATTTTGCACTGAGTACAAATCAAAGTGCAAATGAAATTGTATATTGAGACGGTCAGGCTAGCAATAGTTGTAAATTGTAGTAAAAAAATTATTAGAAAAATGGAGAAAATTGTTAGCTTTAATTAAATTTCTTACTAAAACATCAGAAAAGGAAAAGAAAAAAAGGTGATTCTTTAATTCATCAGATATGAAAGAGAAAGTATCATTTAATCATTTAAGGTAATGAACAAACATCATGTCACTTGAAACATTCAATAATAGCATTTCAAATTTCACGAATTTTAAGGAAGTGCACTATACAAATTAACTTTTTGCAATAATAACAAGAAACATAGAGATGGAATAACAAAAGTTGTGAACAAAGCTACTTCTGAGTCACTTAAATATGTCATTGCAGGACGAGTTTCCAACACTTTCAGTAAGAAGTAACATATTTTCAGAACTTTCGCTGATTTTTCATCAAGTGAGATATTCAAAGGATATCCTATATAAACAACAAAGAGTTCTTAGAGTTACACTGGAAAACAAAATTGTTCAATAGTTAAGTTTTCTGGACGTTCGTTACCATTTAATTTAAAAAACTCATTGTGCAGCTCCGATAACATCTTTTCTCGATAGCATTTTGTATGATAAGCTTTTGTCACAAAATTTATAATTAAGAGATGTTCTAAAAGACTAAAGGACTTACTGTAAATTCTGAATTTCGAATAAGTTGCAGCGCTCCATGCTGTGCGTACAAATTCTGTTCTTTGGATGCTGTTCTCAGCGAATCCATCGAAAATTTGCATTTTATTTGGTGGTTGTGCCTGTTGTGCACTACTCGAATTGTAGGAGGTGCACCACACCAGTGTTACTGATAAGGTGACACTTGACGACCGCATTTCATTGCATTTCACTTATTTTATTTCTATTCATTTTTGTCTATAATTAAAATTGACAAACAATATTGTGTGGGATTCCAGTGATAAATAACAACGAACGAATGAAAAATTCAGTTCAAATTTTGGAAATGTTTTAAAATATTCAAACATCCAGGAGGAGTCAGCTTCGGTGGGTTTTTTTTTTGTTTTTTCAGTAAATGGTAAATGACTGATAATGTTTAAATTCTTGAAATAAAGCAACTAATGGATTCAATCGTTACTGTTTAACATGACGTAAACGTGCTAAAATTTAGCAAGCACAAGACCTTTGAAAAATTTCACTGTGATTTTGATGAAATATAAGTTTCAAATTTTAAATCGCAAATCCGGTAATGATTTCCGATTATTGGTCGTAAGTTATTCTCAACTGATGTAATTAAGCATTAGAATAAATTTAAGCTCAGACAATAAATATAATTTGTTTAACTAAATTAGTTGCTATTGCATATTATTTTCCTTTATATAAGAGCTATGTATTTAAAAGTTATTTTTCTGTTATTTATGACTCTTCCAATTTGCAATTTGTAATGCAAATAAATTTCTTCCTTTGGGTTTTTTAGCATTTTAAAAAAAAAGAGAAAATCTCATCTGGAACTTATCTCTTTTCATAATCTGACATTTCTCAAAAATTTAATGGCAATTCGTTCCTCAATAGTACATTAAATATAGAGCATCGATATATTTGCTATTATCTAATTCAATTAGATGTTTCTTGATTATTTTGAAGCCAAATTTGATTAAATCATTTCCAGTTTTTACGCTAATATCGAACATAATAAAAATTAAAAGATCTTAAAGGAGAATTTAGCCCGTCCATAATCATGATTAAAAATAAAAATTTGAATTCGCTTGTCTTACTATTAAAAAAGTATGATAAAACAATTACACAATTTAATTTAAAATGTCTTCACATCCTCAAAATATTGCAAAAGTACAATCAAATTTTAGTTAGAGAGGATAAATAAGGCTAAACTTATTTTAGTAAAGCACATCGAAATTAATCTAAAATTCGAAACTGCTGAAGATCAATACTTTGAAATGATGTGCTTGTGAGGACAAGCATATACTTACAGTAGACGAAGGAATAATGAGCTTAAACAGCGATATGAAATGAGTAACTAACAAGTAAAATTCAAAATATATCTTTTTGCTCAATCGTGCCAATTAGTCTAAATAATCAATCATTAGCTAAATATTTGATTAAAATGAAGTAATGCAAGCAATTTACAGACAATAATTAGAATTTTTTTTGCCGCTGTATTCATTGATGAACATGTACTTCACAAATTTTGTTAAAATTTCTTTTTTTCTTTTTTTTTTTAAATTTTATAAGCATTCATCGAAGTGAAAAAATTTATCATTTATTTAAAATTTATCGACGCACTTATCGATGAATACAATACGATCATAGTTGAAAATATTAGATATTCATTGTGCAAAGTTGAATTTATAAAAACGAAATATTACTAATCATCATCTTTCTCAGCTTGTATAACTCTAAGCTATACTAACTGTTTTTTTTTTTTTTTTTTTTTTTTTTTTAATGAGAACAAATAGCAATATTTGAGGTAAAAAACGAAGAGAATTTTTCAATCCACGGATTAAAGAAAAGACCTACAGTTGAATTTAATTAATAAGCTAAACGAAAGCACATCGTAGAAGATGTCGAATGCAGAACTTTCCAGTTTTTAAGCATCTACGTCTATTAATTTCTTTTATTATTCAGATAACAAAATTTTCATTGCTAAGGTTCATGATGTCCCATATTGTTTTTTAATGGCGGATGAAATTACGAAAATGAAAATGAATTGAAAAGTAATTATATAAGAAGGTGAAATTACGCAAATCAACTATCAACTGTGAATCGACAATATTTATTTATTTTTGGAGTAATTATTTAATAGGCATTTTTGGTCAGTGATGATTTAAGAGAAATGTTAAGTACTGAAGTTTACTTTAAGAGAAAGCCAAAGAGTTTATTGAAAAATAATGTTGATTTTGAGGGGAAAAACAATTATTTTTTCTTTCTGAAAACTTTGGGAGAATAAGAGCAGACGAGAATAACAGCATGTTCAAAATGATTTTCTATCATAAATAAAGTGCCTAATCTTAGCAAAGATTAAAAACTATGGCTCTCTCATTTCCAAAGTTGGGACAAGCGCAAATCTACTACGCATATGAATAGCAGCATTTTAATAAAACCGCCCTTTTCAATAAATTTGTTGTGAAAAAGAAACACGCCTAGTGGGACAATTATACAGATCATCATTATAAGGCTCAGATAAGGCACACATAAACGTACACTTGAAGAGAATCTACAATTTTCATCTGCTAATTTATTCATTTCAAACTGTATGATGAAAATGAGACTGATTAAATTAATTCACGGTCAACAGATTTTATATTAATAAATTTATTTTTTATATTAAGTTGATCTTTTAGAAATTTTTTTAATAACATCATATAAATTAGAGTAAGTTAGTTGAGACTTTTAGCTGTAAATATTTTTTTATTAAAGAGAACAAATGATTATAAAACTGAAAATAACTTGAAAACACGTTGTTCTTTCAAGCTATTATGAAGAAGCTTAAAATGATTAAAGAAAATGTACTTTAAAAAACGGTTTTTTAAGTTAGGGTTGGGGTAGCTGCCAAAAATTCGCTAAGTTTTCTAAAAAAAAATAAGTTAACATGTAATTTCAGCGAAAAAATAAATCCTCGAAATTACCACAGTAATTTGATTGCTTTTCAAGCTTCTTCTGGAAATTTCCAAATAATAAATAAAACCAGTAGAGTTAATTAGCATCAGTTACTATCGGCTTTTATTCAGTTGCAGCCCAAATCCAAAACAATTAATTCTTCTAGAATTTGCTTCAACCTTTAAATTTCTCGAATCATTCACATAATAATTATTTTAGCGGTTTTTTGAAAAAAATTTTATAAATTTGCCTCATTTTAGTGGCTTATTTGGCACAAGTAAAGTTGAGAATCCCATAAATTTGAATTACTAATTATCAAATAAAATAAAAGTTGAAAATTGAGCCAATAATTGCAAATTGCTTCCAGAATAATCATATCTTTATGTTAAAATCGTTGATTTTGCAAAATAAATAGAATATGACAGAATTTCAGAAAGAAGCCTCGCATACAATTAATATTCCATTAACATTTAAAAAATAGTTATGGAAATTGTAACAGATAGTAGTGGATAAATTGTTGCAATAGTTTCCTATAAGTAGTATATGTCGAATAATTGCTATCATTTATATTTCAAATTATTTTCATTATAAAATTGAAGTGCAAATGTACGAGAGATAAGTTGCAGAGGTAAGATGGCATGTTGATAAAAGGACAGGATGTAATTTAAAAAATGAAATTTTATAAAATCGTTCTGGATAATGCAAAGTAAATTAAAGAGCTGCTGTTATTTAATAATGGCTAGGTCAAAACTCTTAGAAGAATAGATCAATGATGCTGAATTTGACGAAGAATCGATAACTGAAAATGAAGTTTAACAGATAGCTTTTATTTAATCTTCCATCTGAATTCCGCATTTTAAAAAATTAACTAATTAATCATCAATCTTTTATGCAATCAATTTATGTTATAAACTAATTAATCATCTATATGCATTTACGGAGCGTTTTTTTGCAGAGCAAAAATAAACTCAACTGATTAGAATTTGCTAAACTGCCAGAAAATAGAAATATGCAGCAGATTTGACTAGATTAGAAAGAAGAAAACTTATTCTTCAAATATTATATATTGAAATGCTTCAAATACAGTACTTTTATTCTCTTGTCTTTTACATAATAAGCTTCTAAAAAGTCGACGAAATGTCAAAATAAATGATGTGAGCAGTATTTTGACAGTGCTGAAAATTCAGCGCAGTAACATTAACATTTTATCTGTTGTCGTTGTCGAATGCGATGCATATAAGCTGGAAGGTTCTTTTTAGAAGATTTATTGTATTCTTTTATATGAGTACTCAACTGGATTTAGTTGGCATTAAATAAATGGTTTCTTTCCTCGAGAAAAAAGAAATCTTCCCATTTTTCGGGAGGATCTCTGGATAGCTCATTATATGATCTAAGTTGGTCTCATTACATGATTATATGATTATATTATATTATATTATATGATCTCATTATATGATCAAATATTTTTTTGAATCAAAATAAAAAGCCTTAAATTAACTAAAAAAAGTGCTGTGCTCCACGAGATAACGTGGCTTATAAAATGTTGATCGAAAGAAACTCTGCATAATCTTGTGAAATTCTATTCTATTCTCTGAAACTTCTTGATGATTTGCAAACACTCATCAGACGATTTTTAGCTTCGGAAGCTGAGATTGGCCGATGTTTGCAGCATATTTATTTAATAATAAACCAAACTGAAACAAATACGAACGGTTTTCTTCGCTTCTGTGAGTCATATTTTAAAAATTAAGAATGAAAAAACAGAAATCGAAAACTTTCTAAAAAACTTTTCATTTTTTGTCATTTTATTAATAAGAATTCATAGCCGAATGCATCTGCCTTTGATAAAATGATTGAGCTTATCATTGATATTTCGTAGCACTGAAATGGAAAACACAAGGAAGGATAAAGCCGAAAGATCAGTTGAATTCAAAATGCGTTGTAGGAGAAAATAGATTTTGACATAAATATTTTTTAGTTGTTAAAAATTGGACTGCAATTTGACTAATTTCTTTGAATGCTTCAAGTTTTGAAAATATTAAGAAAAAATTTGTGATGCGTTTGAGATAGATTACATATAGGATGATAGGCTGTGATAAACTAGTCCTGATAGGCAAGTTCTAAAATAATATTTAGAGGAACTTAATTTTCTAACGAAATCTAAGAGCAATATGGTAATTTTGATTGGTTTATTGATTGTTGCAAGATAGCTTACATGCTAACAATTTCCACCAAATACTGCGATTGAAGAACAAAAATTATGGAGAAATATTATTAATATTTTTGAATTGCTTTAGAAAAAGAGCCTGGATGTTTATTAGACTGCGTAATAAGTTTGCCAAGATATTGCAAAAAATGAATAGTGAGAAGCTAACCACTTTTTCAGTTCAATGGATAATTTCAGAATAACAAGCGAACATAGAGTTTTGGTTGTGTAAATATTTATGCAGTTTATATGAAAAGTTCAAAAGAAATATTTCCGTTGGCGATGATAATATAGCTTATAATAGCATGAAAGAAAATTACATCGTAAGTGTTGAAAATAGTTTGAATACTTTTTTTTTTCAGATCATTTCCCTAAGGTTTTTTTTTTTTTTGTTAAATCTGTATCAAAATTTGGCAAATTGATCAGTGAGCTAACCCACTATAAAAACTTTAATTTATATACTTGGCTTAGCTGTTAATACTTTTTGGTAAGTGAAGTCGAATAGTTTAACATTATATTTCGTCAACATTAATATTCATTTGCGTATATAAACATATTTAGATAATGACCGTTATTATTGTTGATATTTTTAGTGAAATGTTGAAGATATTCTTTTGGTAAGTGCATGTTTAATTTGGTTGGCTATCATGATAATCTGTTAATGATGGATGTAGTGTCACATTAGATATCACTTATTGCTTAGGACACCATCGTCAAATATAACATCTAAAATTCATATGAGGCAATGTATGATATTCTAAGTATAAACAATAACTATTTTTCAATGTTTAATCAAATAAATTTTTTCTGTTATTATAGAAGTTTGTTTTTAATACATAGGGGATTGTAGTTATTCCTCCAATAATTTCTTCTGTGAAATTTGGTGTTAAAACTTTGCATATATTGTATTGATATTAAATTTATGTACTGATATTAAATTTATGATAAATTAAATCTGAAAATAATGCACATAGACACCTTCAAACGTTAATCAATAAATTTTTCCGACAAATGATTTTTGAAAAGGAAGTAAGTTATCCATAAAAGTGTGTTTTTTTTTTTTTTCTATTTTGAAGATATTCGCGGCCTGATCTATGTTTCTGCCAAATAAAAAAGGACAAGTCCATCATTCGAAAATAATATTGAAAAGAGATTTAATGGGAAGTAATCAATTCTGTTCCCATCGGACATATGGCGATATTTTGCACAAAAATTTTTGAAGTGAAATAGTAAATTATGAGTGAATTTGCTGTTATGATGTCTTTGTGTGAATTTTTTTTGAATGTTTGAATGATTTAAATAAAAAGTAAATAATTACTATAGGCGCATAACTAAAAAATATGTGTAGAATAACTACAGATAAAATCAATATCTTCAATAACAAATTCAGAAATATGTAAGATCGTCATTTCAGTCATTAAGTTGTCAATTAAAAAAATTTATTAATCACTAATAAAACAATTTTCAAGTTGACATTGTTGTATGTTTTTCAAAAATTGCATTCGATTTTTTGTTTCTATTAATTACAATTGAGAAAAATCACTTTATTTGTTTCAGCTATGAATGTTATGATATTTGTTAAGAAATAATTTAATTAAAAGTACTGAATTGCATATCAGGCTTAATGCGAATGTTGAGAGAATAAAGCTTTAAGTGCATGAAAGCGTTGTCACTTGTATTTCAAGGCAATTTAAAAATAGACTGACATAAAGGCATTGAAAATGATAAGTGCGTTGTTAAATTTTCTGCTATTACCGTTAAAACTATGAATGAATGAATGAGTACAAAGTAGTTTCGAAATTTTAGATAGACAGAATTTGCTAAATGCCAAATGGAGTGAAAATTCCACAGGGATTATTAAGATTCAAAGAAAAAAGAGAAAGCTATAGCTAATTATGCTTTTCAGCTTAAAATTGACTGAAACCAAGTTGGGACCATTATATTAAATAAACTTTGATAAACAATTCCACTATTTAAAAGTCAAGCTTTCAAATACCCTATTTGTCACCGTAAAAACACAAAAATAACTGTCATTGTAAGTTTTTGTGTGAAGCAAAAACATTTCGATCTCCATCATTGGAACAATACCGCCTCCAGCCAATTAAAAATGATTTTTTTCTTCCTTAGCATTCATTATACATAAGGTTACATAAGCCGCATAAACGATTTCAGATACGTGGTAACAGCGGGGGACAGATTATTTTTAGCTTCAGCTGAGGAATATTGTTTCGTCAGCGTAAATCGGCAAAGAATTCCAGAATTGAAATGTCTACGAAATTTTGTAGCACTGCAGTTATGACATTTATAATCGACTTTTGAAAATGATTTGTGGCATTAATTGAAAATATTTGGTCGAATTAAAATAATTTCATAAGTGAAATTTATTTTTAGAAATTTTTGCCTTGTGAATCTAAATCGCATTACAAACAATCTTTAGAAATGATCAACCAACGAAATAATTTTCTAGCAAATAGCAGAAATTCTGATCTTTGCTGGATATGTCCATTAATCTTCTAAATAAATGCTATTTGATGATTTTTTAGCTCACTGAGTTCCGCGGTGAAAGGACAGTTATTATGGAAAAGGTATGCACATACAACCTGTTGATGAATATTGCTTGTAAAGGGCAATCGTCTTTCAAATATTTAGCGTACTTGCATTTCTGATGTTACCAGTGTAAATATGCTCGAATAAATCAAACTGTATGAATTGCTTGACGAGCGGTTATCAATACCAAATTGCAATTCAGGTTATCAGCTTTTCTGGTTTAGACTGATCCATTTTTTTAGACTAGACCTATTCTCGCAGTAAATTGAGTTTAGAATTGTTCAGGAATCTGATTGGCTAGGGTTTCCTGGTGCAGTAGTCCTGATTCTTAAAGGAGGTACGTTCGGATGCATAATAATGAATATATTTATCTGGAAAACACTTCACAACTGGTGTTTTCAATGACTGTAATTGAATAATTGCAGAATTAGCTAAAAAAGAAATTTGTTGCATAAAGTACATATGATTCATTAAAAAAAATTACATTCCAGAAGTCAATTCATTTATTACCGTTTTCTAGAAAACTTTTTGTTCCGCTCATTTACGACAACGAATGCAGTATTAATTAAATGAACACCCCATTTGAAAAATAACTGAATTTAAATAAGTGGGTATTAAAGAACATTTAGGATGAAACCTTTTAGACTTTTACGTGTCTGATTTCAGTTTAAATAATTTTTCATCTCTAACCAGTTTTTTAGAATTTTAAATTTATCTTGCAAATTTCAAATATTACTTTCATTAATTGGTGGCTTTTTATCGCTTTTTCTACTTCATCTTTTTAAAAATGAAACGAATCGTTTTAACAGAATTCTGCTCAGTGGTTGCTTTCTTGGCACTAAAGTAGAGGTTTCCAACCGGTGATCCACGACAATCGGTTATCTTCAAAAACGACAACGCGGTCTACTAGGCGGAACGTGGTAGGTAGAAAGTAGGCGGGATCTTTGTTTTTTAAAACACTTACTTCATTGATTTGTTTTTAAAGGATGCAGTGGCATTGATTCAAGTGACACTGATGAAAACCCGACTGAATTTTCCATTAAAAATGTTCTTTTCTATCACGATGTTACTTCTAAGTTTAGATAGTGCTTGAAAAGTTTTAATTAAAGTTTATTCTCAAATTAACAGAATTTTCCTGTAATTTCTGAAGTTGTCATAAACAGCGAAAATGGTCCCTAGTTAAGATAAAGGTTGGGAACTATTGCTCTGAAGGGTGCATTATTGAGATCAATAGTGCTGAAAAATATGAAGCAGCTAGATTATACGCACAAAGAAAAACTATAAATTAATGTGAGATCAAAAATTAAATCTTATGCTTAATTCAAAACATAAAATCTGACATTTTATCTGCTTTTAAATGAAGGAATAAGTTCTTACAAATTGGCAAATCATTTTCCTTCTATTTCATATATTTTGTAAGTGAGACATATTCTTGACGACAAGAATTATCTGTTGAAAAGCATTCATTCGCTAACTGAATTCCGTCTTAATTCTTTTGAGACTTGTTTAGCGCTAACCTTATCTCTACAAATTTGAATTGATTCAGTAAAGATAAAAGGATTCAAAACTGCATTTAATACAATTTGAAATGATGAAATAGAGAAAAGAATGAAATAATGAAAATTTTGTCAAATTTTCCTCACTGACTATGAATCAACTGGATCAATTGGAAGCTCTAATATCTTAACTTCCTTTGATAACTCTATAGTTCGATTGAATTGTTACTGAATATGAGCGATTTCTACATAGCTCAAAAGCAGTCTGGGAAATATTCTATCCTCTGCTTGTAAAGCAGAAAAACGACGACATTAGGCATTTAACGAGTTACTTCGAATATAGAAAGTTGTTCCTTGAAGTTGGATTTTTGACAAATATAACTTTTGTCAAGCAGTACTAACAAAGAATGAAACATATTAATAACTTGATTTCAGCGGTCCACCTACATACAGCATCTCTTAACATTTCGATTATTTTTGAATGAAATGTGATGCATGATACAAATACAAACATTAGCCTAGCTGCTAAAACTTTTTTGGTACAATTTTGAGGAATTCAGGTGCCCGTATAAGCCATTCCGGCCAGGAACCAAAGTAAATACTCGAATTGTAGCCACACTTCCTTAGTGCAAACCAAGTTAAGCTTGAACGAATAGCTGATGATGAGTACACGATCACCGGTCGATTCTCGTTCAGTTTTCTTAAACGAAGTTGAGCTTTCAGGTCCAATTCATCGTGCCATTTCTGATCATGCCAGTCATAAATATCTTTTGTCGGGATATTAATTGCTGATCGGATATGACCATATACTGCCTCCGAAGAAATGCCTTCGTATTGCTGAAAGAGAATAGCAGAAATAGTGAAGCAATAAATTGTTGAAGAGATTGAAGTAATATCGACGAAATATTAACGTCATACATTCATTCAATAAATAATCAACAAAATACTTACTTCACGATCCTGGCCATCTACCAGATCATGCGTCCTCAATTCTGTGTTTGTAAGAACGTCATCAAAAGTACTAATTACCTGTTGTAAACAATCATTTAATAAAAAGAATTAAATTTTATCAAAATGTATAAGATATTTTAACTTCTATGCGTGCTTATTTCATAACTTTCTGGTTATGTATCGAATAAACTCATTTGTTTCTCATAGCAAACTAATGGCATCACGCTGGTCACTCATAATGCTTACAGCAGTATTCCATTCAGCTCGAAAATGACCACTGCGCTGTGGGTACGTGCCATCACCACTTTCCGTCCTGTATTGCGCTGAATTTTTCTTCAGCTTTTTCCATTCGTTAATGCCACCAGAATACAATGAAACTTTCTGGTGTCCAAAGAGCTGAAGTTGAGAAAGCGAAAATAAAGGATTTAGAGTGATGATTTCTTATGTGATGAAATTATCACTGCTGTGTCATAGCAAATTGTTAATCGCATCTAGAAAAGAAACTATTATTGTTAGTTCGTATATTTTAGTAAAATATAATTCCGATTACGGAAGGTTAATACCGTAAAGATCCAGAAAGCGTGTGTAGCCCAGACAACTTCTCCACGGTCGTAAATAATTACATAGCAATCTGCATCCACACCTAAACTTCGGGTATATCGTTGAAATTGGAGCGGATGGATGGGTGCACCGTTTACACTCAGATTTGCAAACTGCAGGAGACGTGCCGATTCAATATGTTCCTCGCGATATTCTCTTCTTAAGTACGATTATACATGTCATGTCAAATGTGAAAAGGTCGAAATCAATGCATAATCCGAAGAGTTTAAAAGTGAAACACAGTGAGAAACTAACTTTGATTCCTCATTTCGATCAGTGCCTGCTTCAAATAAGCATACTTTTCGCTTTGTAATTAGCAATGTAAGAAGGAAAGTTGCCATAACGTCGATTTCTATTTTCGATTTTATTATATTCGAGTCGGAACTAGTGGGTATAAATCCAGTGAAACGATTCTCCTGAGTCTCTACGATTTATTAACTTTTCATGCTCAAACAAGGTAAAAAACTAGTCTAATTTTTCACTTAGCGTACAAAAAATTAAAAGATCATTTAGAAAGCGTTCCGCTCATAGAAATATCTTTATATGATCCATGTTAATGCAAATAATATAAAATAGCAGGAAGATAAGCGCAGCTACCAATTAAATAAAATTAGATTTAATTTAATGAAATTTAAATGAAACATTGATTTAATATTATACCGATTTTTTATGTCATTTCATCAATTTCATAATTACATACTTCAGAAATAATGGACTGTGGTTTATTTCGGAAATTAGTGTTTTTTTTTGAGTCCCAAGTTAAAAAATAAGTCAGCGATATGATGAATAATACAATCACTGTAGCCAGCAAGCATCCCATCGACATCAATTTTGAATCGCAATTACTTCTCTGGAATTCTTGAATTATTCATTTTATCATTTCATTAATTTTCTATGGTTGTTGATCTAATGCTAATCAAATTTTATTACCGACGGCTTTTCCTAGTATCAATGACATGCCAGTCGGTGTGATTGTCCATGTTCTAAAAATTCAAGGCTACAGCCACTATATTTGTTCACTTTCAATCATTATTTGTAAGTATTTCAATATGTTTGAATTCAATTCAATACTAGACATTTTTTTCCATGTAGAAATAAGCTCTTGCCGGTGGGAAGATAGCAGATGGAAGTTTATGTGAAGGCAGAAAAATCCGAATTTGTAAAGTTTTAATCAAGCTTTAAGCAAGTCAGAACCTGTTTGTGCTCTATGACAAGACGTGTCGGAATAATTTTTTGCAACGAATTCATCGGCGGTAGTGGTGGTGGAGTTTGTTTCTTAAATTGAAACTAAATTAAACTGAAAAAAGTTTACCAATTTAAAAATGAACTTCACACTTCAAGTTTTTTAAATTTAATGATTTCTAGTTCGAATTAAGAAACTATTGGGATAAAAAACATTAACTTCACTGATGAAAAGCAATTCTTCTGCATTCTTTTTATATAGAAGATTGTATTTTAAAAATTTATTGAACTTAAGTCATGCCAAATTCGATTTCAAACCGACGAAAAATGAAGACCTGAGAGGAATCAGGTGGTCTTGAATAATAATATTCAGGATCCTCGTAATCCTTCTCTAAGATACCGCTGTTACGATTATTTTGACTGGGTAATCCATTCCGAGTTTTATGGGAGGTCTGAGATTTAGCAAAGCACGGATCACTCGCCATTTTCTTTCACCACTACGTTTAGTATCCCCACATCTGGTACTCCTTTTGTAACTTTTACGATGATATTTGCAAAAAACCATGAAACATTCCAATTAAAGAGTGAAACTAATCATTTGATTCTGAAAAGTGAAATAAGTCGTAAATTTCCACTTTTGTATGAATGTTTCAAGATAAAAGGAATAGAATCACATTGTTTAGAAATTTGTCGCATGGTGATGAACAAATGAGAGACGAAAAATTTAATGATACTTTTCAACTACTTGGAATACAGCAACAGCAACAACATAAATAGGAAAGGGGACAAAGAGCTGCATCAGTTTATCTGATAAATGCATTGATATTTTGAACAACAAAAACAACAAAAAGATTTTAAGATAACAGTGTTTTGATAGAAAAATAAAACTTCGAAATCTTTTGACTGACATTCACGCAAAACTTTTCATTAATCAAGGTAGAAATTGTGTGTTGATTTTTCGTAATTATCTCGCATTTTCAGCAAATGTGCCGGTTTCATTTGTGTAAGAAAATTTTATTTATTTTATTGAATGAAACAAAGATAGAGAATTCATTAAAGATGTTGGAGGAGGATTTCCAGGAAGATGCAATAGTGGCAACAAGGACCTTATAGTTTGATTATAACGAATTCATTTCTCTTTCGATCCGAAATTCCTTATCCCTTGGTTAAATGCAACTCTTGATATTTTGACCATCTTCAGAAGACACAGCGTATCAGTCATAAAACGTCTTAAAAGGCAGCTAACTAGTTGTTAAAACACTGATGGAAATAAACTTTTGAAATTTTGCTAAGTGCATTTTTTTTTTAATAAAGTTCTCTGCGCACAAGGCTTGTATATTTTGGGACATTGGAGCATGTTCAAAAAGGTTACTGTAATAACATTTAAATTATTAGGAGGTTTTGATGGTTAATTTGTACGGGATTTCGTGGTTTTGTAGTTTTTTAACAATGTTTTTCGCAGAGAAATAGCAACAGAAACTTTTACACAGCAATACCAAAAGTCGAGATTTTAAGTTAAAAATTAATCAGAACTCCGCCAGTCAAATCCGTATACAATTAATACAATTTTATGTGATTAAAAAACAACATGGATGAAAAAAAAACAACGCTAAATCCAAAAAAGCATTCAAACTCTCCTGCTTACTGTGAAAAATCAAGCTCAAGCATTTGGAACTTCTATTGAACAAACCTTTGCATCAGAAAAATATCGGAAGAGTAAAAATCAAGTGAAAATATTTGTGAACTGATGATAAATAATGAAGAAAAAGCAGAAGAGGGAGAAGAAAAAGTAATAGTATTAAACACGACGAGAAAAAAGTGAAGACTGAATGTTATGATTACAACCAGTTGGTAATTGTGACATTTTTTTGTATAGTTGTTAGTTAATGAATTTAATTTAGATTTGCATTAAAATACACTCTTTGCGAAGAACGCATAAGGGTTGATTAAGAAATTTAAATGAATTCGATTTCTCCATACATATGACACTTCCAATAATGGTCAATTATTTCCAGTGTGCCACTCTTCATTAATTTGATAACACATTATTTGTACGACGATCATGACAAATTAGGCTGTAACTACATGAAAGTATCGATAAGAGAATAGAAATATTTCATATTCCCATATCAAATCAATGAAATAGAAATTTATTAAAATTATTTTTTAAATCTTAAAACAGAATATTTCAACTTTTCGAATAAAAGAAAGATAACAACAGCTCTTTTATTTGGCTATTTCATTGAATAAAAAATGTGAAAAGAATAAAGACGAAGAAAGTGGTGAAGCATATTGAACGCTTTTGAAGGTCACAACTTGTCTAACCTCTCGAAACGAAAAGGGGAATGAGGAATGATAGATTTTGAAAATTTCAGAAATATTTTATGTCACAAAAAAAATTGCAATAATGACTTAGTGTGCTTTTTCCGGTTTGGTAAATTACTGCATATATGAAAAATGCACAATAACTGGACAATTATCATATTATTTTGCATATTCTGCAACCTGCATGCGCAATCACATACCATGGACTTTTGATACGATTGTTTCGCCATATTTATTGGGGATCCCAGGAATTCTAAAAACAGAAAAACAGAATGTGAAAGATAGGAAAATGGAAAGCTCGATATGTTTCACAACCTTCTTTTCATTTTTCATTTTCTTATCCTTCACAAAAAAAATATCTTCTAATTACTATTATTAAGCAGTCCAGTGTACAATCAGTAAATTAAGAATTTATATCTAATTTCGTTTTAATTTCACTTCGAGAACTATAGAATTCAGCTATAATTGAAGTATTTATAGACTTGGAACTGTCGAAATTTAACATTTAAAAAATTTTTGCAGTTTTTGCTACATCTCCGTCTTTCCTAATCTTTATATTACTGTTCATTTGACTGTCTAGTTATCATCTGATAAACTGATTGGCAACAACAAACGGTTTTTCATCTTCAAAGTTTCAGTAATAAGCATACTATACCTTTTTGCAAATCATCCATGCAAATCATTTCATGCAAATGCACATTAGGTCCATTACTGAAGCTTGAAATTTGATGGTGCAATAGGCTGACCCTCCGCGTATTTCTAACAAAGGGATTTGCCCAATAGAGCAAGTCAAAATCAATGAATCAGAAAAGTTTGCTGAAAAAGCGGTTAATTAGAGATATCTTGTCTTTAAATCTTCTAATCCTTTTCATTCTCCTTTTCAAATTTTCTGTTAATTTCATTTTTGCAGCAAATGGCATACTATGTTTTGAAAAAGTTTTGACCCAACCGAAAACGGCGATGCCAAATAGAATTTTAATGACAATAAGATCAGATTATTATTGCATCGAACAAAATTTGAAATTATCCGCAACATTCTGAAAACCTAAAATCATCCAAGTTATAAATCTGCTTTAACTGGTTGCAAATATTGACTTAAATGAAATATTGGCTTAAATTTAATATGCCACACATTTAGGTTAATTCCAAATTCTGAAACTACATTTGGAATTATCGGAGAGATATATCCTGTATGGATTCAATATATTATTACTTAAGCAGTGATGTAGAGATGAGCATTTCGAGTTTTATTACTTTGAGATATTTTCCACAAGAGTTGCAGAAACGAAGTTTGGAATAATTATATCCAGCCAATAACAAAAATGACTGAGAACTATATCTATAAACATAAGGGGAAAAACTTTAATAAAAACTTCTAAGACATCAGCGACAACAATTTTAAAAAAATTGCGATATTTTTATTGTGACTTACAAACTTGAATTAATTAATGTTCCAACTACAACTGCAATATATCGCATAACTTTGATAGTTTAAAGATAGTCTAATTTGATCTACAATAAATTTGCATTATGTAAATAAAAATCTATATTTGAAATAAAATGCCACGAAAAATTTCTTCACTAGTAATGACAATGAAGTCATTAACTAATTAAGATCTATTACTTTAAAGAAATAAGCAAATACAAAGAGCTTTCTAGGTTTAATTGCTTAAGTTTAATAATTTCTCAAACAAATTTGCTACACTTAACTTTGCAACACATAAGATAAAAATAGCAGATTGTTTATTAAAATGAATAAGGACAAACTTATTTTCGACAAGAAAATGATCTATTTTTCTGCAGAAGCTCAGGCATGCTTAACATACTTTAAAACAAGCCAACTTTCTTCAAATTCTTTTCAATCAATATAGCGATGAGATTATCCAAAATCAGTTGAACCTGATTCGTATCGGTGGCACAGGTTTGATGGACATAAATCACCTTTTGCGGATTAACATTCAACGTTTCAAAACTTTCCCTTATATAAGTTATCGAAGCCTCATATGTTTGAGGCCCTAAAAGTAGTTTGAGCTTGGATAATTTTTTTTCAAATACCAGAACTCAAATGTTAAAATTTTTAAGAAATAATGGATATGCCTTGCAAAAAAGTGATATTTTTCAATTAACCTTATATTTTTGCAATTTCGCAACTGTTCGCAAAAACTTTTCGAGAAATTAATTTATTTTGAAATTCAAAAATTTATCTTTAATGTGACAAATTTAAATTAATGTGACAAATTTAATGTGATCTTTAATGTGACAAATTTAATGTGATCTTTAATGTGACAAATTAAAATAATAATAACATTATTTTAATTTGTCACAGAAAATTTTGAAATTGAAAAAATATTTAAAAAATTAAACAGCAGTAATGCTGTGCCATTTATATAGGGAGAGTAATTTCGGATAAACGGGTAATAACTTGGGATCCTTCAAACAGATAAAAATACGTTTTGTATATCCAATAGCTAGTGCAACTAACCGTTATACTGAGGAAAGGCGATCTTTATCGATTTCGATTTAATTTTTTCAATAAACAAATCTTTTTTATTCAAGAATAAAATAATGGAAGTATCAAAGAACCATCGACTATTACATATTGATTCAAATAAACGCATACTTTCCACCATGCGATTCTGAAGTGAGACAAGATATTTAATGCAGATAAGACCACAAATAGTTAAGGCAATTGATTTCTTTTAGGAGCAAAGTTGCGTTAAACTTAGCAGGAACTAACAGTAATATTATCTTCGAATAAAACTTCGTCATATTCGCTAACAGCCACAATATATAAGACAGCGTTGACATTTTCAAAACAATGAATCCATTTCTTCCGCTCCGATCGTTGTCCACCCACATCAAATATCCTGTTGCAACAAAGTATATTTTAAAAAAAATATGCGTTAAGTTTTTGATAAATCATTCATTTGAGATACCAATAACTGCAAAAAAATTTGAAGTCCTCTTTATCTCCAGTAGATGCTGATTCATTACTTCGATATCCAATTTAAATTTTATCAGGAATGCAAAAAATTGTGCATAAAGTTGAAATCTGCAAAGCAAGGTGCCCTCCGAATACAAACCTGAATTGAACATTTTTAATAACAAAATGAGCTTCTACAATCCCAGTTGTTCTTATTCTCGTTAACAATATATCCTGCTCACTTGGTTCATAATCCGGCGCCGCTATCCGATCGATATTATCCAAGAAACTGCAAAAACGATCACCATGATTCAAATATTTCATTAAGACAATTCAATAGAGTGATTTTTCAAATTGTTACTGAATGCATTTGTTAATTAGTTTTTTTAGATTTGTAAAGTTTAAAACTATATCTAAAAGGCACTTGGAATAGGCACACATTTAAGTTTAACTAATTCAATATTTGCTTTTCAGCCATAATTTCAATTTTTTATGTTTCTTATTTATTGGCGTCATTCACGTTTTATTAGTCGCTTGCCTATTTTACTGGCCAATTTGTTGGAATAATTATCATATAAATTATTCAATTTTGAGCAAATGAAATGATGCATATTAATATATGACTGTTAGTTTAAACTACTGCCAATAACTCCACTGTTTCGCACACAATTTATTTTGCGGTTTTATTCTTAATCTTTTTTTTTGTAGCTATCATAGAGTTAACAGTGTATCCATTTGCAAAATGAAACATGTTAGACAGAAACATGAAATCCTGAGAATGATTGCAGTGATTTAAAGATCGTTTTATGAGCCAAAGATTGAAGAAATTATAACAGTTCTGTTTAACGTTAATAAATCTTGCAATTCAAACATTTATTATTAACAAATTAAAATTTTTTATTTGAATTTAAATAGCTAGAATTGCAAGAACTAAACCGAACTATTTGGCAGACTCATGTAGATGAAAGTCATGTCTCCCTTCATAAATATCCTGAATGGTAGGATCTTGCAACAGATTCTTAATTGCAGTTGCAATTGCACAAGTTATTGACTTCGATTCTGTTTTAATCACTTCAGCAATGACAGCTGAATGAGCCTGCAGAAAATTCACTGATTATTTCTAAATAAACTATGTATTGAGGTAATTAAAGTGACCAAGCTTCCTTCTACGAAAATTGTTAAATTAAATGCAAAATAAACGATTTCTTGAATGACTGAAAGTTTCTGATGCTTTGCAAGAGGAATCTGGAGAAAAGATCAAGCAGAAAAAAAACTACGAGATTAAAGTAAACTTTTGATGACGAAACTTTCAAATAACTAAAATTAGATAGAAAATGCTAATCAATCATTTAATATCTAAGAAACGAAGAGTGAGCAGCACAATGCCAAAAAACCTCTCTGGCAGGATCATTGAATTTAATTTGATAATGTTTCATAGCTTGTAGGATTACATCCATTGCGTCAATTGTATTTTGAAATACAATCGAACGTTGCTTTATCAGTTCATCCTTCGCAAATCCACTACTATATAAAATCCTAAAAAGGCACTTAAGTGTTAAACAGATTACAGTTTATTGTGCTATAATCTGTCTAAATGATTAGTGTAATGCAACCCCATATTCATAAGCGAGTTTGAATGATTGATAGTTACGATGGATCAGCAGCATGTCTCCAGAATGATTATTAAACGTCGAAAATTAATAGAAATTAAAAAATCGAATCAAATCTCATTGCAAACCTTATCTGCTTTAACAATGTGCTCTTGCCAGAATCACCAGTACCTAAAAACTCATTTGCGATAAATTTATTCCTATATTAATGATATTAATATCTAATAAAAGTTCATCAAAGTTTTACCAACTGATCTCTTTCATTCCTTATTCTAGTTCAGAGATGCACTCTTTATGATTATAGACTATTTGCAGTGCTAAATCTTCCATTTTCAGGTGTGAAACTGAATAATAAGACAATCCTTCATGAATTTCATTAGAATTAATAAGTTCAATTAGAAATATTTGAAAGATTTGGCAAAACGACTGATAAACTATTTTATTTTATCAGAAAATTTCATGTATTATTCATATTTGTAGCAAAAATGAGCTCACCTAATAACAGTAGTTTAATAGCTTGAGCATTTTGCATCGCACTTTCTTTGATTTCACGATCAATCTTTCTGCTTCGTTTATGTAATCTCCTTTCCTCTTTACTTTGATGAAGTCCCATAACATTAATGTTTCTTGTTTCCTCGTAAGCTTAAATAATTTAGGAATGTTGTAAAATTTTGAAATTGTTCTTTTTCATTAATAAAAAAAAAGTAAATACATTGAAACAATAATGTTAACATTGAATTGTGAAAAAAAATAATGTTTTAGTTGAGAAGAATTTTGTATATTTTCTTCATAAATCTGAAAAAACTCTAAAAGTCGCTAGCGTCAAATATTTCAGGATGAGATATTTTTTCTTTAATGGCTTTGAGATTGGCGCTATTGTCGCTTGAAATAATTTTTATTTGATAAGCAGAAGAAAAGATATTATTTGAGCAAAACGGAAGTTTTTATAACAAAATTGGCTGTCAATAGTTGATTGTTGCGTATTTGTATTTGTGTTTGTGAAATTTGTGTGACTTAATGAGCAATTTTGTCACTAATTTATACATATGTAGTAGCTCTCTCTTTTCCACTTATGTATAAATAACAAGTGTAACTGAATAATATTATTTATAAATTATTATAAAAAAGTACGGGATTTCATAAGTTGAATTGATTATACTAATAAAGATTCGCACTGTATGCTAAAGCAAAACTAAAAATTTTCACTTCTCAGAAAGTCATTTTAATTTCATGCCTTACTGCTACTATAAATGATATTCTGGAGACATTTAGATCGGATAAAGAAATAAATAAATGAAAGATTTTAATTGTAAATTTTAAATAATTGCTATTTATAATTTTAGTTGTTAATCACTAATTATAGAAACTTCAAAAGTTCAGAAATGGCTTAGTTTTAATTTGAAAGTATATATCGATTCGATTTTATTTCCTAAAAAAAAAATCAATACTGAAATATTCGAAAGAAGCTGTCTTAACGATACTGACATATAGTAAAGGAGTTAATTAATTAAATGTTTTGCTTTGCAGAATGATCATTGTTAATTAACAATAAAACTGGAAGTAAAATTTCAAGATTTGCTGGTGGTTCTCTCATTTTAAAATAAATTTAATGGTCAAATTGATAAAATCTTTTAGTGACAGAAGGTCACTTTCCAATCTTATTCACTCTAATGATAGCATAATATTTAATTTAAAATTGCTATTTCAAAGAAAAATTATCAGCATTCCTTCCTTCCATTAAAATTCTCCAAAATATTTGTGTTCAATATTTGTTGTTATCATTGATCAGTGAGATGTCACATTTTCATATTTGATACAATCAGGCTAAACAATGAAAATGGGACATTTGTGAGTTCTTATTCATTAGTTTTTTTTTTAAAATTTTGTTTTTTTTTTTTTAGAAAAAAAGATGTCAAGTAAAACTGCACGTGACAATATTATGCAAAAATTGTTGACAAAAACAATTACTAACAAAATTTGTTGTATATTACTGCTTGAAAAATAGATTATATCCAAGAGGACCTACATTTTATCAGGTTCATCCTGTCGAGATTTCAGGAATAAAAGATAATCAGGATTATCATGAAAATGGCGAAATCGCTGTTTGCAATGAATTGATCACGAATGATGAAAGTATTCCCTGTTTTTCAAACAGTGTGTAAATTTAGTGTGGGTCAACGAACTAAATTAGGACTCACGAAAAGTTTGGATGATGGAACAACTAATGTCATATCATTGAATGTTGAAACGGGCTCAAAAAGTATTGTACAGCTAAAGGATGTTGATGGTAAAGAGATTGTTTGTTTCATTTATAAATTCTGAACGTTTGTGATAAATTGTATTGATTGATGAGTTGAAAAAGTTAAAAAATGAAATAGGTCTTATAAGAATTTCATGAGATTTTTTAATTCCTTTCTTGTTGAAAAAAATGATTTTTTCGAAAAGTGTGAAAATTTTGTGAATTCATATCTAATACTTTCTTATGAGAAATAAGCAGCATAGTACTATCGAAGTTCAGCGATCCATAAGTATATAGAGGCGCCTGTTTAATTATTGTAATGTTTGTCGAATTAAAAACTAACTTTCTTCATTATTGGAACAATATAAGAACGTTTTTGGGATGCGTAATAGGAAGCTAAGGATTATCGATAAGCTATTGATTTTTTGTGAATTTCAGTAGAATAATATTGAAATTATTTCCTTTTATGCTCTACAACAGAAAGCACGGAAATTTCTGAAAAAAGTAAATGGCACCAGTATTAATTTAAAAGTTTTTTTTTAGCAAAAGAAGTACGATGGAAATATAGCGGAATTTTGCCACAAAAAGCACTTGTTGGCTTCTGGAATGCACTCACATCATGTTCTAAAAATCCAAAGATTCTACAATTTCAAGCTGATCAGGTGCGAATAATTTTTTGTAATTTTCCAAATATTTAAACGGATTTTTGTCAACAATTTGCGAACCTAAGTTATTAATGTGAGTTTCTGTAACAGAACTTCTGAATTTTTGGATCTTCTTTTAATATCTAGTGATTTTTTTGTCGTTTCAAAAAAAAAATTCGTGAATGGTTTAAATGTTGTTGTTTAATTAAAGTCTTTCAAAGTTGCAAGTTCCATTTCTGTTACTAATACTTCATATAGATCAGTTCATATGGATTCTTTATCCCTTTTATCATCATTAGTCATCTTTTCTAGCTTTTACATTACAAATTAATATGTTTTATTTTACGTGAAGATGCACAAAGTACTAAGTAGTTTTGTTAACTGCAAATGTTCGTGTTGTTAGTTTTCTTCTAAATTGCAGCCATTCATCTTGCATTTGGTAAAGTGAAAAATTCCATAGTTTTGTCGTTAATTTTGTCGATTTTTAGTTATTTAACCTTTCTAGTTAAAAGAAAAGCTAAATCGACGTCAGTTTCCAGCATCATCAAAAGAAGTACAAGAAGCACGCCAAGAAATTAAGGAAATATTGGAAGCAGAAAAGGAATTTCCAGATCGTGATTCCGTCAGCCAGAAAGTTGTTAGTTACAAATTTGTGGTTTTTTAAAAATCCGGTTTGGAAAAACCAAACTGAATTTATGAAAAGTCTTCACCCTTTTTGGTACTTTTGCTTAGTGCAGTGCATCATATCAACAGGAAATTTTTGAAATTTAGAGTTTAGACAGGATTGTTCATCATCTTTAATTTAGGTAGAAGCATTCGATTTGGAAATAAGAAAGAAAGTGAGTAAATTGCTGCGCTATACGGGGTATAATTGGAAGCCATTGGACTTTAAAACTCGTGAACACGCCGCAACATATGCTTTAGCCAGGTACATTTTCGGTTTTTTTCTATTTTAAAAAAAAAAAGTTAAATCACGGTTTAATTTTGTATATGGAATGCTCTCTATTTTATTTGATATCAATTAGTTTATTTCTATCGTTTCTGAAATATCGTCCGCATTTTTGCTGTTGAAGTTTCCTAAATTAGGTAGTTTAGCTAGTGAAAATTATTGTTCTGTTCAGTCGATGTTGTTGAATGCTTTCTGATGTAAAACGATGTGATGTGATATGATTGGAATTTATAGCTTCCCATTTTATTAAGGCTTCATTTGACTAATTTTTTCCAAGCATTCATTACAGGAAAACCGATAATTAAAAAGCAGCCAAGATATATTTAATACATATTAGGTGAATTTAATACACAGTTTTCAGGCTTGCGCCTAATTATGCAGAAGTTCATTTTGTATTACAAGAATTCATGAATAATGGATACATCCCGGAAACAGTTTTGGACTACGGAAGTGGTTCTGGCGCTGCATTTTGGGCTGCATTCGAGCAGTGGGGAGAAAGAGTTAAAAGTTATCAGCTAATTGATATAAATGAAGAAATGAATCAGTTTTGCATGGATGTTTTAAGGGTATGTTTGTCATTTTTTGTTACTTTTGTAATTGTGGTTTCATTCGTTGGATTTCTCTCCATCCAGTTAGACAGTAACTATCAGTTTATAATTGATTATATCCCATACAAAGTTTCTTATCGTTGAATTCAAAAAACTGTCATACACATACATCGTGGAGAGACTGTTCAATTATTTTTAGGGCAGTGGCGAAAACAATGGACATCCGTTTGTGCACCCAAATGTTAGCTTCCGGAAATTTTTGGCGCCATCTTTAAACAACACTTTCGATGTAATAATCGTGCATCGTCTTCTTGCTGAATTGGCTTCTGACGAATCACGTACTGAGTTATTAATAGATTTATGGAAGCGAACGAACAAGTGAGTCATCAATCCTTGAATTCTTTGTTTTTTTTTTCTGAGTAATTTTAGTAATAATAATTGTTTTTTTTTTTCTGAGTAATTTTAGTAATAATAATAAGGATCTGGAAATAGTTAAAAAGAATTGTGGAAGCTAGTGAAAGTCAAAATCTTTTGAAAAGTCTTCTGAACAACTGCTGTTAAGGTATTTGGTACTAATCGATGAAAGCTCTAAAGGTGGCTACAAAGCTTTGATGGAAGCTAGAGATTATATCCTTATGGGCGGCTGTGAACTGCATCGAGAACAAACTCGGCATATCCTGATGGAAGCAGGAGCACTGAATAAAGAAGCAGAACTTATCTTGATTGATAAACAGTTATCCAACTACATGCGTTATAATATTATTAAAAATATGGTATGCTTGTAATGTTATAGACCCTGTGGAACAGTGTAGTACTTCAGTGCTTTAGGATTCTGGTAACTTATGCACGGTTTCCAACACATTTTCTAGTACGTCAGAAGTTCACTTGAATTTTATCGATTTAGGTGACAGATCGATTATAATACTAATCCGTTTTGTTTCGCTTACCAAATTATTGTCTTCATACTTTCGTAATTTCAGCTTCCGCCAAACACAGTTCTGCCAACCAGATTAGATCCTGGTTATGTGTTTGCTCCGTGCCCACATGACCAGGGATGCCCGAAAAATGTGCAGAAAGAAAAGTTAGTCCTACATTAAGTGCATAATAATTTTTTGGTTTTTGTTGTTCACTTCAATTTAGTTAACAGTTTTCTGCTTATTCTTTGTTTTCACTTTGCTTCAGAAGTCTGATATTGTTCTCAACTAATATATTTAGTTGAAAAAAATAAAATATTCCGTATTCCAGAGACATATGCAGTTTCTCAACTCAGTGGAATGTTTTGCGAGCTGATGGGCGGAAGCAAATTTTTAATACCCAGACAGGGTCATTCACATATGTTATTATGGCCAAAGGAGCAAGATCTAATCATATAACTGGAAATAGACTTCTAACGGTTTGTTTTTCCAAATAAAGGCAGAAAGTTATGTGAGTTAAATCATTTTCCAATTCTGACTTCGGAAACTGATCGAAGTAAACACACAATTTTTCGGAAATATATTTGCCTTGATGACATCGAAATTGATAGGCACATAACCTGTTTATTTATAGAACACTTTCTCTTCTTTTCAACTTAATCTTTTCAAAATTTAGCTGAAGCATGGCAGAGAACATGCGTGCTGTACCGTTTGTACACCATTTTGCGGAATACAGCGTTTTACAGTATCCAAAAGTATGGGCAAAATTTATAAATCGGTCAAAAATGTTCAGACAGGTCGCGTACTGCCAGTTGAGGTTACTCTTTACACAGCTTTTATCCTGTACTGCTTAAGGAAGATATATCGTGGGTTAACGAAAGGAAAAAACATCTGTTTTTAGAGTTCATGCATGCATAACGTTCCATAAGGTTTTTGTAAGTGGGTTAAATGAATTATTTGCAAAATTATTAGATATGAATGAAAATCTACAGTTCTTTGTGCTTTTAATTCGAGTGTTCTGTTTAGGTGAGAACTGTAGGATCCGATTCGGAGTTCGATGTTTATGAAGAAGCAGTGAAGGAATTTAAAGAGGAAAAGGGTACCAGGAATATGATGGAGAAAAAATTCTCCTGCAGCTAATTCTTTTTTTCACGTTGTTTTTATTACTCTACTGCGGATATTTTTTAGTTTTATCGTTGAAGTTTTCCTGTATCTTTAAGTTTCTGCTGTAAATATATATTTATATAACTAGACATGAAAATATATAACTAAACATGTAGTCTTTAAGGCTAATCAAGTTGGTTCTCAGGGCAGTTTTTTGAAAGAGAATTAAATAAGAATGATAGTGTAGGGCAGAAGTAATGAAATATCGCTAAAAAATTGAATTAGGGGAGACTATGCTGAAAAAGTAGATATTTAATATCAAGTTCCTGGTGACGATATAGCATGATCTAAAGTAAAAGGTCAAAGCGGATGCAATAAGTAAATATTTGAATTACTTATAGAGGTGAGGTGAAATTATCATTTCCGATGTTTGTCATATCAGCTTTCTTATCGATTCAAATTTCAAATTTCCAAATTTCAAAATGCCATTAAACTAAGTGAAGATTTGCGCGATAACACTTAACTGCTTATTGTAATAGTAACATACAGAACAAAATTAAATGCTTACAGAAATATCATTCATAAAGTGTAAGGTTCATGAAAATTTATAAATTATCAGATTCTCGGCTACTTTTTGGAAAATTTTGGGTAATGCATAAATAACCATTGAAAGGAAGTAAGTAGATGAAAAGAAATTGGTAAACGGAAGCGGAAGTAGAACTGAATAGCGAATAAACAAGGAGACTTTCGTTGTGTTTATGCCCATATCTAAAAAGGAAATGAAGTTTAAATCAAGTGATTTAAATCATATAATGGATATGAAAGGCGCAGCTGGTATTATAGGCATTACAGATTTTTTTCTATGGGGCTAACCGATTAATCTTGCGCTGCAATTGAGATCAAGATCTATCTTACTAAGGACGGAAAAGATTTTCTAAATATAAAATAAAATATTAAAAACAAAGACTTGCACGAATGGTGCAGTCCCAACTGGCGGTGCATATTGCAGTTCCATCTGGACTTGTTCGCAGACATGAAATCCTATTTTCATGACCGTATAGAACTGAATGACGTACACATTTTAGTGAATCCCATACACCAATGCGATAATCACCGTAACCAGCAAAAAGTATACGACCTAAAAATTTGTTATGATTCGAAACTCATGAGCAAGTTTAGCGTCCAGCTCACTATAAGGAAATAAGGTAAATTTTTTTTTTTTTTTTTTTTTTAGGATCTTTGTGGATATGAAATTTTTTGATTGTAATTCCTATATCCATTTGTTTTAGAAATAATAATTACTAAGAGAATTTACTCACCGCTCAAACTAAAATCGACACCATTCACTGGGAACAAAACAGATTCTTTTTCGTAAACGCACACCTGTCGATCAGCGCGTAAATCAAACAACCGGCACTAAAACGTAAAAAATCTTTAAGAAGATTAATAATATAAAATTTTGAAGTATATGATGCAACAAATGTATTATGAAATTGCATAATGAAGAAAAGAATTGATATGATATGAAAATGAATAAGGAACTAACTGAGGCATCATCTGAACCAGTAGCAAATGCATCACAATTTGGATGAAATCGAACTGTATTGATGTCTGCTTCATGTCCTTCAAAACTTTGCACACATTGCCCGGTTCTTATATCCCAAACTAATGCATGCTTATCTGCTCCCTTAAAACCATGATTTTAACTCGAAATTTCTAGAAAATATGCAATATCAGCAATGAGAGAAGGAAAACTACCAGTTGGATTAATTTATTCCAAATAACGACTTTGCTAAAAGTTTCAAATTCTTCTCAGAACTTCTTTTAAATATGAACGAAATGAATAGCACAACAGAAATAATGAAATTTACCCCAGAAATAAAAATATTTCCTGTATCACTTTTTGGAACATCAACTGCAAAAACATCACCAATGTGACCGTGAAAATTTTGAATCATTTGACCGCTTTCCACATCCCATATGGCACATGTTGAATCACCGCTACCCGTCAGAAGCTGTAAATAAGTAATCTTAATATTATATTCCTTTATTTTAAAAAACATTTGCCTTTCAAACTGCTTGTTAGAGAAAAACGAATGTGAAGCCTAGCACAGAAAAACTAGTTTTTGGTTTAAAGTGTACAAAATAAAAAAGTACTCACTAAATTATCAGATCTAAGGAAGGTACAGCATGACATATAGCTCGTATGAGTTGCAATAGATCGCTTTTTTTGTAAAATATCATCCTCGAAACTTAGAGGCACCACCGAACATTTATTATCCAAACCTCTAAAATTATACGAACTCATCATTTTAAAGAATCTTTTAGAATGATAGTAATGGCAGTGAATTGCTATTTTGAAATCATTTCTAAATTATTGCAATCCTATATCAAAGTTCTCGATTTTGGTTTCTCCAAAATTTTGATGACATTATAAATATTTGAAAAATTTTAAGTACCCGCAAGCAATCATTTGCGCACTAGGAGAATAAGCACAGGCCATTACCCATGTTGTTGGCATAGTCAACGCATGTTCTTTGTTGGTTGTAAAACCATCCCAAACGATTACTTTTCCATCCTGAACAATCAAAAAAATTTTAATGTTAATGGTTCAATGCATAGATAAACTTACTGTTTAGAAACAATTCTGATCAGAAGTTTTGGTGTGGAATTACACGTTAGTATTTTGATTTGATCAGATAATAAAAAGATAATTTTTCTTTAACAAGTGGAATAAACAATAACAGTATTTGAATTTTTGAGTTAAAAATTGAAGCAAAAGGAAAATGAAACATGATAGTTTAGAAAACTGTTCTAACTTCAATAACTACTTGTCATTTGTTATTATATCTACACAAGAATTAGTTCTTCACAAAAATTTATTTTGATGAAGAACTAATTGGATCCAACAAAAATATAGAATGAATTGGAAGATTTGCCATCCAATGCCATAGAAATTGTTAAAAACTATAAATTTTTTTATTAATAAAAATTCGAAATGATTTGAGTGATATAGACTTTATGTTTTGGTACTAACAACTAATACATGCTTTATATACGTATATTCAGATCTGAAATGAACATCATAGAGTGTTCAAAAAAATAAAACTCGACAGTTATACAGCTTTCTTCATTAAATTCTAATAACAACATTATTGAATAGACTCAGGGAGAGGAAACAGCAAAAAAATGCCGATAGTTCATGCCATAATAAGAGATAAAAATTAATAGTTTGGAATCATGAAAATTAAAGTGAAATGGTAACTTATTTCAACTAAAAGTAATTATTATTCTGGAAACAAAAACCTGCGAAGAGGAAACGATATGTCGTTTATCTAACGACCAATCCATGCACAGCACTTTTCCAGCATGTCCTTTCAGTATACGACGTTGTTTAATGCCCAGCTGTGTTAATGGTTCAAGACTTTCGGCTGCTTGTTCAACTAAAGTAAATACATTTCGGAACTTTAATTTCAAACTACTAAAGTAAATATATAATTTTAATTTATTCAAGAGAAAATCACAAACCAAAACAATTGCTGGTACTATTAATCGTTAAATTTTCGCATTTAATGGATGTATTAAAGAATGAAATGGAAGTTGAAGTAATTCCCTACCACATATCAAAGTTTCTTGATGGTGATGATGATGTCTCAAAAGAATTAGCTGAACAATAATGCATGAAAGTAATCTGAAGTGAATTTAAGACTTACTCGAAACATCATTCAGTTTCTTTCGCTCCTCTTCCAATTTTTTACGGAGTTCTTCTGCCTCACGAGCCAATTGATCGACGATGTCTGAACTTCTAAACTGACAAAAAGTGAAACGCTCTTTGAGCTACTAATTAATGCATCAATAAAAAAGTTCAGTGCAAAAAGAGCCGAGAAATAACAATGCAAATATTCCAACCTTGTTCCCGTTTCAACAGCAATGGCTTGCACAGATGCAGTGAGTTTTGCAGTAGATTGCTCATCTACAACTGGCTTTTCCTTCACTTCCACTAAAAGAAAGCTAATTAGACATTTAATTTTAAAATTTAAAAAAAAACAAAAGAACATTTAATTTCACTCATTTAAAAGATTCTTATGATCTCATATCAAGCTAATAGATTCAGTAACTGTTTTGTAATGAATAATTCAGATATTTTTTTTATTGATGCAAAAATTTCAAGATATATTTCTTTCAAGTAAAGTTTTATCTCTTCTTTATCTATTTTTCTTATTTATTTCATAACTATTTAAAAGAATAAGAAAGAACCTGGAATGCTGCTCATTTCGATAGAATAGAACTGAAGCGTAAGAGTATATAATCACATATTCAACACTTTCCTTCACTGGAAAATTAAACAACATGCGGAACTGATCCCAAATAAACACATTTTCACGACCTTTTTATTATATAATTTGCCAAAGCGATGCTCGAAATCAATAAAAATGATGAGCGAGAATCAGACTCTCGCAATGTGAGACATCTAAGCTAAGCGCGTACAAAGTCATTCATTCTTCTAGGCTATAGCTAAAAATTTATTAAGCCAGTTCTAGTAGCACACAATCACTACGCTGCTAATTTTGAAAAAGAAAAAATCGCTCGCCCTAATAATTTCGTACTACTTATTACATATTCCAATCTAATCCTTCGTTCACCGTTTGAACTTTTTCAAAGAATCGAAAGAAAATTTTCTTCATTCATTCATCCATTTTTCATTTTTTATAGTATTTTTTAAAATAGAAATAAATGTTGTGCATTCGTCACTGTTTTTTTTTTTTTTTTTTTTTTATTACACTATTGTTTACATTACAGCAAATGAACAAACTTCAATTTATAAAATTGATCTAGCAGACATTGATATACATATCTGTTGAGTTATATTTACACCTATTAATCTCAATATAAGTCTATGTTTATAAATTTGTCAACTAAATTTGTCAAATAAATTTCTCAACTTAACATAAGTAAATTTGTCAACTATGACAAAATATCCTCATCTTTAAAACGGAGTTGAGAATCATGATGTTTGTTCAATGATATTGTATAGCTAGTCAATTTGTTACTGTGTATTATTGTATTCTGTATTTTGTATTTTAACGAAAAAACTTCGTTTTAAAATTACAATTTATTTCACTAGTCCATTGTACACAAATTCAAGCTAAAAAAAAAATAGACTAGAAAAAAACCTCTTCTTTAGGTTAAAGTTGAAATTTCTAAGATAAATGTTAACCATCAACTGAAATTCCTCTATATTTATTTTTCTAAACTCGCAACGTAGCCAACCCTTAAAAGGATTGTTTCCTAAGAGAAAAAAACTCTGGAAGAACGAAATGAATCACCAGGAGGACATCTTATCACTTTTGAAGAAAATCTCCGTACTTTCCTTACAGTACAGCCCACCTCGTCAGTATGAGTATTCTCGTAAATAAACTTTGTACTCTTGAGCTATCTTAATCTACAATAACGCTACTGATAACAATAGTAGAAATAATGATTCAATTCATTATATCGAGGGAAGAGAAATTATCGTAGTACAATCTAATGACGCGGTCATCTATTTGTTGATTTGACATCCATGCCACATTTAGCACTGCTACGCAAAACTGCGGTTGATGATTCCGATAGCGGAACTCCGGCAAGTCTGAAATGATTTTTGTTGAGCTGTTGAGATGTGCATTAACATTCCGTGAACTGTACTATAGTCGTTATCATAGACTAGGGAAAACTGGATTCTACTAGGTACTTTTTCTTTTACATGATAGTGCCAAATCCAATTAATAAATTATAAAATAATGCAATTATGGAAAACCTGAGTTACACGAAGAGCAAACCTTATTTTTAATCCGGAAAACTTTGCCACTCCCTTTTTGACAATCCAATCATTCCTATTTTGGAGGCATTCTCCAACTTTTCATAAAAAATAGAGAACTACTTAAACTGAACATAAACAAACACTAGACAGTAACTACACTAATGTCTATTTTAGCTTCCTAAAAACATCCTATAAGAATGATATAATCAAATTCTGATAAAAATACCGGAAAGCCTATATTATACAAGCTCTATTCTATCGGTCTTTTTATCGTGGAAAATTGCTCAATGTTGACCTTGAACTGCCATCCTTTTTTCAGAAACTTACTCTTACACCAGTAATTCGATTGCCAACCAGCTCTTATGTGAAACTCATCTGAACTCTTTATAAATCCCAAATTAAAAATATCACAGTACCAAAGAAAACTTTATAAATGTTTTTAGAACATGTAACAAGTAAATGATTTGGTTAGGATTCATATGAAGAATTAGAATTCTTCACAAATATAAATATTTTTTACAATAAAAGTTCCATAATATCATTGCTACAAGCAGTGAAAAGTAATGCAAAAGTAGAAGTGACTACCAAAAAAGGATTTTTTCAACATTATACATAAAAGCAAAAATCTTGAGCAATAAATTTGCCAATAAAGTGCGCTTTTTGAAGTAGCATTAAAAATTTAAAAAAAAAATGACCTATATTAAATGCTATAATACAATTCAGAACGCAACAAAACAAACTGATCTTGGGAACAACAAATCGATTTTAGAAATCAAAAGAGAACAAAAACATACGATTTATTTCAATATGGATATTTAAAAAGTAGCAAACAAAACGTGAAAACTATGAACAATAAATTTCATGCAGTGATCCGTTGCGAGACATTCTGTTCAGTGTTTTTCGACAGAGGTTGCGTTGATACTGGTTGCAGAGGTGGTCGAATTGGTGCTACACGATAAAGAGGCGAATTTTCCAGTTTCTGACGCAAAATACCCGTCAAAATTATTTCCACATTGTGCACGGCTGTAAAAAGTTTTCATTTTCTTATAAAAAACACAAAAAATTTCTCGAAATTAAAAGCACTGAAATTTCAAACAAGTGATTTGTAAATTATAAAAAATTAAGTGAAACATACGCATTCCACAATCCGTTAAATATTGTAACAGATGTACATCGCTATCATTGCCAATGAGTAACAGCAATGACTCGGTCTATAAAACTATGAATTATAAGCAGAAACTGGAAAGATCGAAATTTGATAAACACGGTAATTAAGTGTAGATCTGACAATAAATGTTTCGTCCAATATTAATATTTAAGCAATGATAATAGCTAAATAGCATTACCTCAATGCAATGTATAACATACTGTGGTTGGGGTCTTTCCCTTAGTACGGTACCCCCTGCAAGTTCAACCAAAGCCAGTAATTCCTCATAAGACGGTTCAACACTCGGAGTCAAGTAAAACGTTACATCCTGAAATAGAGAGTGCGATGAAACCAATATGAATGAGCATGATCAAGCAAAAAAAAAAAAAAAAAAAAAAATTCAAATTTGAGTAGAAAAAAATGCTTAAACTGCATGGCATACCTGGAAAAGCTTCCGATGTCGAGCTTTCAAAACGCTATATTTCAAATTATAACCAAATATTTTTTCATTTTCATCATCGCGTGCAAAGTAATCGAATGAATCTGTGTTTTAAATTAATTAAATAATAGAATTCCAAATTTATTCACATTCTTTTGAACACAGTTAATTTTTGAGCAAATCATGAACAGCTTCTTGGCAATGTCAGAAAGTTACCTGGAATGACACGGCACCGGTAACCATCAGTAACCCAATTCGGTCCAACAACATTTTTGCCCAATGCTATTGCTTCCAGAAGTTTAAGTGTACGCCATAAATTAAGCACCACTAAATGTGTGCATTCCTGCACCTTTTCAGTAGTCGCACCACCAAGAAAACGTACTTTCTGAAGAAAAATTCTACCGTTCAACATTAATCAGCCAAACTCGCAAAAAATTTCGAAAAGGTGTGAAATGAATATTACGCTCTTTAGTTACTTGAAGGAATTTATAATTTTTTTTTTGTCACAAATAATAATTCTGCAATAATTTCCAACTGATTTGCTTTAAAATGGTGGATTGACCAATTCAGACCAGGAACTCGATTCGAAGCCAAAAGTTAGTCAGAAAAAGCCTATTTTAATTACAGAGAATGAAAACATACCCTTCCTAATGCGTCCTTTTCTTCAGGAGTGAAACCGCTAAAGCAGACAACAGGAAATTCTTTGAGAGCATCAATTTCAGATCTTCTTGTTTCAATTTCTTCATCGGTAGGCGGTGGAGTTGTCATGCTATAATAAGTTTGGTAAACTAAAAGATTTCTATGTACCTTAAATTCCAAACTTATTCTTGTAATAAAAACTTACCGGAGCCGTTTATTTGGAAAAATATTTTTGTCATTTTCTACGTTCCGTTTAACTTCTAGGGCTCGTTGCCATTGCTCATTTGTAAATAAAATTGGTATTTTCCACGGAACTAAAATAATCTTTTTGTCGCGAAAAACAATAACAGTCAATATATAACAAAAAAAATTTTTTTATATAGTTCGTTTTATCGAACCAACACTCTAGACTTGAGAAACTACTAGGCATCATTCATTTATCACTCATTTTCTAAGGAATCCAACTTCAATGTTATAATCCGTTTTTTAAAGGGAATGTTAATTCCTCCTATTGACTCTCTCATTACTTGGATCAGAATTTAGGCTTATTTCGTTTGAATTTCTAGACTTATTTAAACTTCTCTGTAAACTTTTACACCAGAAATTCGTACTATTAACAATAAAACTTGAGATTCAAATTTTAGAAATGAATTGAGAAGCTTCCTGAAAACTCCATTTGCATCCAAAAAATTCACATCAGATTAGGAGTAGAAATCTACGACAACAACAAATTAATTCACTCGCAGACTAACATCCTCAGAGATTTTTTTAAAAAAAAAACGCATTTTTAAGCAAAGAACAAACATAGGAATTGTTTGCATGCTTCCGAATAGTGTTCCATATTATAAGGTGTTGCATCCGTATCCGAGACCATTCCAGGAATGGGACTGCAATTTTCATTTTCATTCACCGCATTCTTGATACCCAAATAAATCTCAACCAGCCATTGATATGTTACAACTGAGATACCCATTTCGTGACATCGTTCTACTTTCTCGCCCTCAACTCTAAATTTCTGATTAATGTACTTCTACAATGTCGTGAAATAGCTTTTGCAATTGGTAACACATTATTCATATTTCCGTCCTCAAAATTTCTTGTTAAATAAAAAAAATACAAAATAAAACAATTAAAATTAAAGCTATAAAGCAGCAAAATTGAAAATTTCATACGTTTTTGTAACCAAATAGTGGTTATGACTAGTAAGATGGGGAGTATAGCGGCCTCCTATGGCAGCAATCATCATTCGTACACCACATCGTTCATTTTCATTGAAGCCATTTATTGCTATTATCTAGAAAATATTTTTACTGCATAAAGAATATTAAACTTACGAAAAAACTTCAACTAGAACAAAAAAATGTTCATAAATGTAGTGAAGTCCCTCTAAAAATTTTGAGAGCATTTCAATATCCAAAATATATCATCTTGTACTACGATTTCTTTGAATTTTTCTTGATTTTTTCGGTTCTTTCTTATATTTAATCAGCGCTGTTAGCATTCTTTCAATTTCGAGATTTTATTACAAAATTCAACAAATTCATTTTAATTCATACTTTGCCAGTAGCTGGTCTATGATTATCGGTCCAAAAGGTTGGCAAATGAAAAACACGCCACGGTGCTTCAAGATGTTTCTTGGTGAGAACATCATTTAACCAGTGCAGTGTTACACACCGCTTACCTCTCTTCAATGCCTGTAAAGTTCAAACTAACATTATGTAATATATACCATTCCTATTGAAATAGGAAATATATACACTATCTTTCAATATTTGAAAGAAGTTCAAGTTGATATAACGCTAAAAGCTTGCATTCAAAATAATTTCATATAAACTTAGATGAACTTCAAAGTTTCTATATAAAATTTTAATTTCATCCTCAAAACGTAAAGACCAGCAAATTACTTCACGAAAATAAGATTGTACATTTAAATGGTACGAATTTACAAACGACTAAGTGATCAAATTGAACTGACACTAAATCTCATCACCTGTTGAACTAACGGATGTCGCATAGATTCGCAGATGACATGAGTTACCCGATCGTTGTTCACATTATTGTAAGCACGGACACCGAACTCAATTTCACCACCATGTAACCGAACAACTGCACCAATTTCCTGTACATCCAAACGATCCACCAACACTTTCTCATGTTCAATGACTACGAAGAAGCAACCGATAAGGCACATGTCCGACTGCACTGAAATTTTTTACAATTGAAGTAATTATATTCATATGCCTATTACAAAAAAGGAATCTTCAGAACTTCTGTTTCATCTAAAATCAATCAGATCACATTTGAAAGTAGTACCACTTCCAGCAACATTTGGGTCATGTCCATAGAAATGTGTTGTTTGCTGCACCATACGAATAAGAGGAGAACTCACAGCTGGACTACCACTTGATTGCATATCCACTAAAAAGGTCATATATTAAAGTCCATTAAAAACAAGATAGATCAATTTTAGAAAAGTCAAAACTCAAAGAAAATAAGTTCTCAATGATTCAGAGAGATTTCGAAAGCATTAGGTACTCCGAAAATTTAAAGAACCAAGTTATTCCGAAAAAAATTTAAAGTAAAACAAGATTCTGAAAAAAGCGGAAGAATTCAAACAGCATAAAACTTTAAAAAAAAAAAAAAAAAAAAAAAAAAAAAAATGATTACACAGTTAATAACGCCGTCCACTGAGACTGGAAAAAAGAAATGAAAAATAAAATTCGTCGAGCATTAACTTACTGTTTGAAATACTCCGCTGCAGTGCGGCGTTATTAACTACAGGAGGTGTTAAACCACTGCCAGTAGCTTGCAGGACAACACCTGGAACCGAGGCTTGAGTTGGAGACATTAGTTGGGGTGAACGCATATTGTGACCAGATGGTGGCTGGTAACATGAATTTATTGGAGCAGCAGGTGCTTGACTTTGTACTGCTCTCGGTGTTGAATATCTTGCTGCAAAATAAGTCTCTTGATACATAACTTTTTAGTATATTGTATATCAACTTTCTGAACAAATTCAAACGAAATTTTCTTGATGAGTGAAGACACAAATTAAACAAACTTTTTTTGACGATTGCAAACCTGTTTTCATGGTTTCATTTACGTATAAAACTCGAAATCCTTTCATATGATGAAAATATTATGACTTTCAAAAAAAAATTTTTAGGGGCAATTATGAACCGCTGAACTTTACCGTTTTACTATTGCATTAAATATACTTGCCCGATTTTGACAATTTTGATTCTCTTTTAAGGTACAGGAAAATAAAACAAATTATTTCTATGGCATTTTCCCATACACTTTTCCCTCGAGCATGTATCAACATCTTATTTTCCTTTTTATAAATACAAGATATTCAGCAGTGATAATGAAAAGGATTCTTTCGCCATTGTCTGCAGAGAGCAGACGAAGTAATTTAAGTCTTATTATCGACTGCAAAAATTTCTCTATTGATGCTGCAATTCCTCAAGTGCAACGAGTATGGCAATAATTGTATCTACATCTATACATTTAAACTTTGGGGAATTTTTTAATTTACAAACTGCTAGATGATCCTTCGTCTTCGAATAGTACAATTTGAGTTTATCTATTTTTCTTAAAGATAAAAGTTGTATTTGCTCATTGAACTTCTCGATGAACTTGCTTTCTTTATCTTAACAATAAAATATTAATTAAAGAGTCTTTTTGTAAACCCAAAAATTGTATCCAAACTTTGATAATAAAAGAAACAAAATAGCGTACCAATAGAAGAATACTGTTGAGGTTGCAAATTTGATTGCTGATTAGCTGGCGTTGAATTTGGAGTCGGATACACTGCAAACAAATGAATTGTTGAATTAAAAATAAAAATTTATCACAATAATAACTGATTTCATCAAACTCATCAAAGCATTATTTCTATAGCAACAAATTCCTCCTAATTTGGCTTGAAATCAGTAATTTCGATTAGCAAACTTCGTTCACTGATCATTTGATTAGTGAAAATTTCCCTGGACAAATAAAATAATCATTTACTTAAACAAAATTGCTATACGAATGATTTTTTTTTTTAAGCTAGATGAAAGATTTCAAGATTGAAAAACTATTCAGTAAATCAGCCAATATACTATGATTATCATATTCAATCACTTTAATTAATAGCTATAAAAATTAAAATATATCTACTACATTCTATCTTATTAAATAGTAATAAATATACAATCATATAAAAATATTTCGTTGAAATAATAACATACGTTATATCATTTTAATTTATTTCATAAACAAAAGAAGAAAAGAGAAATGATGCCTTCTTTTATAAAGTTACTGACGAGAAGGAATTCAAGTTTGAACAAATTTATTTGCATGGAACAAGCATGTTGTTCCATGTACTTAAAAGAAAGTACAAATACTTAAAGAAAGTACAACTAAAAATTGAAATAAACAAGTAGAACACATTATAGATGAAAACAGGTTAAAAATAAAGGAAGATTACTAAAGATTTACGATATTTATTATAAGTAAACAGTAAATTAATAAGGCATTGTTAGAAATGCTCCAATAACAAACACATCCTATCCTTTCTTCATCCATTGGACAATAATAAATTGTCTTCTGATTATTTCTCATGCATTACATGACTATAAATGAAGACGTAAAATGTCTTCCATTCAATTCATTACAATCAAATAATGCATGAAAACTGACTAAATCATCCAGAACTCTGTAAATGTTCAATTTATCACACAAATACTGTATGGGAATAGAAAGATAAAAGAAATATAATTACTGATTGGTAAAAATTTTAAAAAAATGACCAATGAATGTGATCTTACATATTCAAATATTCTTACTAGCGGCTTTAAAATGAATGATCTACTACTATTCAAATATTCTATCTTCAAATTATTTCGAAGAAAAAAACTTTTTTTAGATATCATCCAAATTATTTTATTGTTTTTTTTTTTTGCTTTTAATTAAAATTTCTATAATGTATATATAGTGTCTGTATATTAATTTGTTTTTAAAATCACTATTTAACGTATATCATTTCCTATTTTCAAAAGCCTATTTTTCAAAACTTAATACTTCTTTCAGCATTGTCAGTTATTTTCTATAAAACACATTTAAAATCATTTCAAAAATATGTCAATACAATAAACAAAAACCCTTTGTGTCTGATATTAAGGACATCTCTATGAATATCTTCACAATCAAATCAATTTATCTTTCCTGTTTTTATAAGATTATTTGTCTTTTCTACATTTATGAATGAAAAAAATTTCAAAGAAGTGTGCTAATCGGTGGTTTAAAGAAAGTAGGAAGAGAAGTAATGAATGAAATACATACGATAAATAAGGAAGGATAGATTCGAGTTAGGATATAAAATATGTACTCAATGAACTAAAATAGCATCATAATAAAGAAATGTCTATTGTGAAAATGAAGGATGTTAAGAGGAAGAGGTCGTATTCATAACAGCAGATGGTAGCAGGGATTTTAATGAAGAGGGAAAATGTTATTCATAAGTCAATACTGGCATAGCAATACTTCTACTCTTAATAATTTTTATTTTTATCATTTAGTATCATTATTATTATTATTATTATTATTATTATTATTATTATTATTATTATTATTATTATTAATTATTATTATTAATTATTATTATTATTGAGGACATATGTATGTAGCATTTGCTAAACTATTTCGCTTGATCTTTTAATAAAAAATGATCTATGTTAAAAAAAAAAATTTGAATATCAAGAAATTTAAAAAATTGCGTGTAAAATTTTCGAAAAATTTATTTCCTACAGTGGTTTATAGATCTTATCGTGCACAAATTTCTAGCTATAGTAAGTAGTGAACAAAGGACTTTTGTTAAATAAAAAATCATTTCAGTTACTTAGAAGCGACAAACGTGAAAACGGGATTGGAGAGGAATACAATCAATCAAAGGATAGAACTGTGTGGGAAATATAAAAACATTAAAGTTTTTAGTGATGAAATAAAAATGATGCAATCCGGGAGGGAAAATGAAGTGACGGTGGGGAGAGGAAAATGGAGAGTTGAAGAATTGACACTACAAGGAATTTGGATGCGCTCCCTCATCGTACAGCTACCACAGAATAGCAAAATAGCGTCGGTTGAAACATTCAAATTGATTGAAAATAAATTTGAAAATTTTAAAAAATAAAACCATACAGAATTGTCACATTGTCTCATTATCGCACAGCAAAAAATAGTACAAAGCTCCTCTACATAACTGCTACATGAGGTTAAATTATAAGATACGTTTTATGCATATTTTAGACAAAAATCTATCTTTGATTGACATGTAAATTTGCAATCATTTCAAAAAGCTCTATAGAGTTCTACCAGAATCTCCATCAAATCATCAATTTTATTAACATCATCTTGATAGCAGTTTCTCTGTAACGACACCTACACCTTCAAGCATGCTATTTTATGGAAACGTGTTGTGCAGTGAATCGATAGAATTGTGTCGTTGTAACTGAAAGGACGTTTACGACGAAAATTTAGGAAGTTGAGGATAAAATGTTTGAAAGTTTACTGAAATCTTATCTTACGTACGGATTCCCATGCAAATTCTGATTATTATCAGATATAAGATTTAATTATATTCCATTCAAATACCTTGATAATAAGATAAACAACTAGATTCACGTAAGATGAATAAAATGAGTGAACTGAAATAAGATAATGAAGAGTCGAAAGCAAAAAATCAGTCTAGACAATATCTGGAATCTAGAAAAGGGAAGTAGCGATGGCAATCATTGGTGGAACAGAGCAAGAAGAAAGTTATGGAGCTGTTGAACAGCTTAAAAGCATTTCATGGAACAATTTTATTGCATTAAAACACACACTACTCTGGCGACAAACAAGCTTTTTAATTGGCATATTGGATTAGAGTAGTGAAGAATAAGAAAGTGAAAAAAGATGGGAAGTTATCAAATGGATTCCATTCTTGATATCCTGAATCATACAACGGATAATCAACCATTTTTTTTAATTCTTATTTACTTACTCTTTAATGAGTTCATGTTTCGGAAAAAAGATTCCGAAATTTTATTCAACGATTACTGCTTTCCTACATTGAATGTACTATAATGTCATTATATTTACATTTGTAAGAAGTGTATATTTTTAGAAAAAACAGTAGTAAGCTAATTTCAGTTTGTCAAAATAGGAGTATAAGATTTTACTAATACCAATTTCTTATTGGAATGTGAAAAAAAATATTATCAGAATATTACCCGATTCCTTGCAATAGAATACGTTTTGACGATTACTGATTATCTTATGCTTAATTTCTGAATCACTAAACAAACTAAATGATAAAGTATTCTTAATGAATAATAAGCAATCAATTTCGATCGTTTAATAACTTTAACAAACGGTTTCATTCCACTACAACAAAATGTTCATAACCTTTCCGTTATATTATATGAATACTATAAATACCTCTGATCAAATGAATGGAATGTAAAGGTTCTTTTTTGTCAAACTATCAAGCTTGAAAAGTAACCACAACGATCCTCTATTCTCTCCAATATCCAAATTTTTTTTTTTTTTTTTGCCCGTAAATGAAGCCTTTTATAAGAATTGACACCTATTGAACATAAAAAAAAAACTTCCAATACTATACAATTAAATAACACATACTTTAAAAAAATTCAATAGTTCTGCAGCAATATAATTTCGCTAATAATAAGCGGATTTACTAACCGACTATAATTAACAAAGCTGACTACTAAATATATCCAAAAATTACTGTAACTATAACGAAGGTCGTAAATTACTACAACTAAAATGAGTAGCTAATTAGTTTTCATAACTTTAATGGCGCATTCTCTTTCCCGTTTTTCATTTATTTGCACACTTCATCTTTCTTTTCATCTCTTAATTTTTCATTGTATCAACAACAGACATCGGGCATGAGGTAATATATTTAAAAATAGTTGGAAATAAAAAAGACTAACAACTTGACATGACATTATACAGTTCTTATTTGAGTAATATCTAACAGTTTACAGAAAAACAAAATCAGAGGTGATAAGAAAGGTCCGACAATTTGCAAGATAAATGATTAGTTTTGCCTACCATATCTATATTTTTCTGTCCAAAGGCAATTGTGATGCAATAATTGTAAAAATTTTTAAATGATACAAAAAAAAGCGTACGAATTAAAACGATTAATGAAAACTTGAAAATTTTTGATGATATATCTGAAAAATCAAAAGCAAGATGTTGAAAAACGATCAAAAAGGCTGATGAAGACGGCTGTCGAGTTGTCAAATGAAAAAGTGTTGCTAGGAAGGTTAGGATGAATGAAAGATACATATTTCTTGATCAGTGACAGAGTGTACAAATCAGTTTGACAACAGGCAGTTTATCATATCGGCGCATCCTGAAATGCAGTATCTTCGTATACTGTATAACAAGACATATAATGACGGTTCCTTCGTTCCTTCACTTTTTCAATCATTTCCCTTCATTTCATTTATTCTATTGTTTGAAGTGCAAATTTCTTCAAAGTAAACATGGCGCCTCTTCTAATCACATATTGTTGTTCAGATCGTTTTCTTTTTTGATCCAATTCTACTCTTGCCTAATCCTCAAGTAATCACATACTTATTAAAGTGACAATGATCATAGAACAACTACCTGTGATTCAATATACTTTTTTCACAATTGAAAGCAAGGAATAAAGAAAAGTCTTTAGTTATTTGCCTAAAAAGCTTCTACATTATTCAATAGCGAAAATAATTCAATCTTTTATTCATTTTGTTTGTTTAATTGAGAAAACGGTTCCCATATCTGATTGTATACTTATGGCCCAAATCATTGTTGCACAAAAAAAAAACCATGTAATTTGTCCTTTTCAACATTGTGCAGTCATGCGATTATTGCCATCTAGATTACTTCAACTTGCTTTCTTCTCTTCGTTTCCTCTCAGTAGGGAACTAACTATTTCAGATTCATTTCATATATGCATGTACTGTATATTTCAGATTGCTTAGAAAGCAATCATTTGTTATGTAGTAGCACATGCTACTACGATTTTTTCCATTGTCTCCAATTAGCTTTTTTGCATTTTTTTATGAAATGCTTTATAATTCATTAGAAATAAAAACTACTTAATTTTTATGTCATTATATAATTAATCCACTAGAACTATAAGTATATACTAACATTGTAAGTAGCAGCTTTGAAAAATTAGTGAAAAATAAATTACTGAGAATGGATTGAAATTTGATATTTTTCATCCTCTTTTCCCCTCAACGCTCCTCTATCACTGCTGGAAAAAGAGCATACATCCTGCAACACATTGTTTAATGAAAAAGAAGTTTCGAACCATAAATTGTCATTACTTCCAACTCAACTGCAATTCAATCTCAAACTTGCTGCTTCATATTCAGATATGATATAATCTTTTGAAATTACTTTTTTTTTTTTTTTTTTTTGAAACAGATTCGAAGGGTTCATTATATCAGAAATGAAAACAATACTGACTATAGTTTAATAGCAAGAAATGAGCAAAGTGATAAGATCAAGTTAAGTTGAGATCAGAGAAATTTAAAGTAACATTTATTTGAATATAATTTTTTAGGGGCAATAATGAAAACTACTATTATAATTTAAAATTTCACACTGTCATTTTAGGAAGAAACAAATGTGATAAAACAAGCCAACAGGATATAATTTGGATTTATTTCAGCAGTAGTGTAAATTATTTTAACATCTTTATATTATGGGATGAATTAGAAAAAAAAAGTGAACGATGAAAAAGCGAAGGATGCACACGTTCAACTCTAATCGTTTTAAGGAGCAGATGTGACTCGGTGTCATATTCATTTTCACTATAAAAGAGGGCAACAACATACTGACCTTTCTCCAACTGCACACAAACACCTACCTCTGAAGTACTGCATCGCCGTAAGTGCTGTTCCCTACCTCAACAAATCTATGTGACAATTGTTTTCCATCTAGCGAAATGTAGAATACAGCCCTCCTCTCCTCCTTTCTCCCCAGCACTTCAGCAAATGGTATCCAATCACTAAAATTGCTTGTGCAAAATTTCAAATATTCCAAAGATATTTCGACCATTTCCACCGCGATATTTGAGTTTCCTTAAAATTTTAGTCGCAAAAATGGGAGAGACTGGTACGAAATCAACAGATTTTAATAATTTCAGAAAATATTAGAATAAGTGTGGGAAAATATCTGGATGATATATGAAAGTGAAAATAGAATACAACAAGAGTAGGGAGAGTTGGCTGAAAAGAAAAAATTGTAGGATGTGACGAAATATTAACATCACCAGGTGATACGAACTAGTCGACATGCGACATGCGACATCATAAGCGGTGGCTATTAGTGATATCAAATAGATGATGAGATAGCACTTGAAACGCGGAAAGAAAAGAAAAGAAATGAGATTGTGCTTCTTCCTTAATTATTCAATTAATTGAATAATGTGTAATAAATCGATGATAAAAAATAAAACTGGCAGCAGACTTTGGAAACACCATATGGACTGAGAAGAAAATTCAATTTGGTGCAGTATAATGTCCACAATGGGCAATGTAACAGCTGCTGCATCATTGCCTATTTTAATAATGTTATGTAGGAGAAGTCCAAAGATAGGCAGTTTTCAAAAACGATCATTCCAAAAAAAAAAAAAAAAATGAAGCAGCACTGCTTGCAGACTGTTCACTTCCTTTATTCTTTTCCTTTTACAATAGATATTAATGTTATCAGTTTGTCATCACCAAAAACAGCATCAAAAAATTTCGCCCACCTCTGGAAAAAAAGTACAATATATTTGGACTTTATCTTTTAACTATCAGTGTCAGTAAAATGTGTTATTTGTTGTTGAATGAACCCATCTTACATTTAGGCTAACAATTTTTAGATATAAATGAAAAAGCAACAAAAGTTCTTTGTTCATAAGATCTTTTGTTAAAATCGGTTCGAATGTTCAAATTAACAAAGCTAAAGAATGTTTAAAGAAAAACATGCTTTTGATATCTACCCACAACTTTCCTCGTAGAATTAGCAAAAACAACCGATATAACTTGTCACCGCCTAGAATAAAGCAACAAAGGCTATGAAAAACAAATTTCGGTGTTATGAGCAAAAGATAATATATTGAAGTGTCTGACATCAAAAGATTTTTCAACATACGACAAATTTAAATTTAACAATAAAAGTAGAACATTTGGGAAAGACTTTTGCAAAAAAAAAAGACTAACTAATCAAAATTAAAAAAGCTCGAAAGCTTAGAACTTTAACTTACTTTGAATTTTTGACATCATATCATTCAGTGTATTCGGACTTGGCAGTGCCAAAACTTCTTCTTCTTCTTTCAACATTAGCGACAAATTTGATTTTGCTTTTACCTCAGCTGATTGTGAAATTTCGAAATTATCAGAATTATGGACAATTTTGGCTTTCATCGAAACAGTCATGTTAATCCAAATTAAAATCGATTTCTTCGCTCGGTTGATCCAAACCGATCATACATGCACCTCTCCCTTGATTGCAAATAGCATCCGATAGCAATTCTTACAGCTGATACAAGCGCCTTGCCTTGTTGATCTTTTACAACTCGAACTGTATCTATCAGTATTTAATAACGGTAAAAAAAATCAGGAATAAGTAAGGATGTGAACCTTCTTCCTTATAAATACTCCTTAAAAATATTCGTAGACGGTGAACCAAAAATCGCTGCTGTATTGTTGATGAAATGTATTGATAACGGATGGTCCGAAAGAGAAGCATGCCAATTTTCGGAGAAAAATAATTTTTAGGCCTCAATTCTGGATGAATATTGCTACTCATTTTGCTCAGATCCAGTACAAACATTTGAAAAAATAATAAAAATCTATGAGAAAAAAAATTTTGATCAGTTACAAAGAACATTACACAGTATAATCCTAGCGAAAGAATTTAGAAGTGAATATGATTGGCCTTTTGGGAAGAGGAGGAGGTGAACAGGAATAAATGAAGGAAAGCATAATCTTCATATGTAAAGGAAAGACAACTTATTGCTTTTTTTGAATGAGAAGAGAAGCTTTATTTAGTATGCCGAAGCAGAAAGATTTGAACATCATAATATTTTCAAAAATGAAAGCTTTTTTAAAAGCAATAAGTTCTGCCTGAAATTCATGATTGAAAAGGTGCATGCGATAAGTAAAGCTATTGCAAGTATATGCTTCTGCATATGCTTCTATTAGCGTATGAAAAATGGGAAAAAAAATTGGATTTATTTCTTTCAGAGTAATGAGACCGAAAACGTCGTCAATAGGCAACAAAGTTTGGCAAATCGAAAATAGTAGATGGAAGAGGTAAACAATGAGCCTAAAATTCCACCGTTATATTAACAGTGCCTATCTTCGGAATTTTCATAGGAAAAGATATAAAGTGTGGTAAAAATGCAGCAATGAATTTGAATAAATTAAAAATAATGTGAAAAAAAAAAAGTGATGAACAAGAAATTAAAGAGGATTAGTGGTAAGAGCAAGAAAAATGAACGAATGCAGTTGAAATACTAAGTATGGTTCCATGAGTTATCGACTGCCCAAAACAGAGAGATTAAATCTGATGAACGAATAATAATAAGTTATAGCATAATCCGATAGCTTTCTAGCAAAAAATCATTTTTAGTATTCTAATAATGAATCTAATGGAGGATATAAAGCTGAATTTTATGTTTAAATTGGAGACTTGTCGCATTCAATGCAGGTGCTTAATAATCTTTCCATGCATGAACACTATGGGTAGGATAGATGAGATATCTATGAAGAGAAGCACTAATGATTTTTTACAATACAATCCCAATCGTTCTTCTATCAATCATTCTATCATCGAATATCTAAAAAATTAAATAAGGAAAATTCTAAATGTCTGTTTTATAAATATCTTAACAGTGATGAAAAAATTGATAGCAATCCTTCTATTTGACAGATAAAAATATTTTTGAAAATAACAATTATTAAAGGAAATAAAAATTTAGATATGATGGAAACTAATACAAGTTTTAAGATCTCTAATTTTCTAGTTTAAATATAGAAATGATTAGAATAAGCAAGTATGAGATCATAGAGCGGTATTTATGTATTTCAACTCAGTGCAGTTATTGCCTTATTGGTATCCTTATTTATTTACAAATAATGTTAGAATCAGAATCAATATGAAATGAAAATCCCTTCGATATTTCCATTTCATTACATACTGCAATAATTTGAACAATGACGCAACTTCTAGCAAAACAGTTGTCGTAAATAAGCTATAAGCTATTATGATGATTTCTTAAATGCACTGAGCAACATTTTGATACTTGAGATGTTTCAACACCAACTTCAAAAATTTGCTAGCAGTCAGAAATATTAAAAATGTGTATAAAGTCAACCTCGGTGAATATCATATCCCTACCTCAAATTACTTGATATGTTAGAAAAAGAAGTTAAGTTCACGCCATTCTTCTAAATAAGCCATTATGAATAGCTGATAAGTTTAGCCTGCTATTTTGTAAAAATAAGATGAAATAACTCGAGAAGCCTTTCCGATCCCAAATGTATCAATCCTTTCAGCGCCTGTATTATAAAAAAAAAACTAGTAAAATTTTATCTGAAAAACTGGATAAAAATATCACAATTATAATAAAAGCTGTGCTGCTTTTTTTGACAGCTCTCCTTCATTCTAAAATTAATGTTAAGAAGAAATAATCATACATTCCATCATCTTAGACAATCTCATGAATAAACAAACTGCTGAAAAATCATCTCTAACAATATTGTTACACAACCTCGAAATTATTAGTAAAAGAAAAAAAGCAAAAACGAAGGGAAATTGGGAGATATGAATGCCAAAAAAAAGTTTTTATAAGATAATAAACTAATGGAACTAGATTTATCGAAGCACACTGTTTACTATTTTATATCTTAATAACGATCCAAGAAACACGGTATATTATAGCAATTTATCTCTAAGGGGAAGCAACACTACAACTATAAACAAAATGAGAAGGAAATACAAAGTGCTTTTATTTACATTATTAAAATTTATTTTAATATTACTGCATGATGTCCAAACTACCTGAATAATCAAGAAAACAAAATTCTTATTCTTATTCGGTAAAAGAAATGACCAGCAAATAAACAAGTGTTCAGAAACAAGGAATATTCATCGATCATTAGTCAACTATTGGATATGTTTCAAGATGGATATAAATAGTAAATTTAATCTATGATTTTGTAGCTGAAGAATGAAAATAAACAATTATCAGAAATTATATATTATATATCCATCCATATATTTATATAACCATCTTAATAAAAATAAAAATAACGAAATTAACCAAAATCAGATTATTTTCAAGCCAAAGATATCTACTTCTTTATATAACCCTGAAAATATTCACATATCATTTTGTATGCTTTTTTTTATGAAATATGAAGAATACAATTGTGATTTATACAAAAATAAATTTGAATTATAATGATAATAAATGAAATAGAATGTAATGAAACGAAAGATGCTAAGTAATAAAAGATTTGTTCAACTTATCTGCTCATGTGAAACCGTTTAAATATCGCATTCCTGAAATATCTTCACGAAATGACAGAAAAGAAATAAAATAATTTCAATGTTTTATTTCAAATGAAATAAATTTCATTGACTAATGAATATTTAAGCTAACAATTGGCAGAGATGAATTAGCTTCAGATTTTGCTAACCAATCTTCCTATCGTTGACTGACAGCTCTAATAATAAATGTAAGTCTATGTCCCATGTGTATGCATTTCTTGAATATATGCTATTTTATATTGAGAATAGAGCAATAAAAGAGGTTCATACCTTCTAAATTCAATTATGAATACATTAATGAGTTTTCAGCAAATGCATTTAGTGTTGTTAATTGCCAACTATTTGTTGTCTGAAGCGCGACAAATTACTAATGATTTTGTAGGATAAAGTGGAACGAACACAAGTGGTGTAAAAGTGAAGGCATGAATAATTCCTTAACAACATCTTATCAAATCTTAATAAAAAAAAAGAAAAACAGTAACAAAGAGAGAGAGAGAGATTAAGAAAAATGCAATAATTTATTTGATATGAATTAATTATATAAGCAAATTCAGCAAATCTTATATCTTCCTTAATCTTATTTCCTTCTCAATTTGTTCATAAAATAATTTTTTCTCTTATCAACTCTCACTTTTAATACATTTCACTTTGAAACTTTATGATTTTTCAGGCATAAAAATTTACTAATTGGAATTGCTATTCTCTGTTGATTATTTATTGCAATATTTGACATAGATAAATATCTTAATAAGCAAAAATACACAAAATCTATAAACGAGCATGTTCAATATCAAATTTAATGTTCAATGATGCAAAAATATCAAATATCACACACTATGCATACATTAAATGATCAGTCTATGAAATAGAATTAGACAAACGGTAGAATATTTCTACTCTAACTGTAAAAAATCAGCAACTATTTTTTAAAAACAAATTAATGACATGTCAAAGTAAAACTATATGAGACTGATTACATAGTTATCGAAAAGTTTTTTATTAGTCAACTAATACTTTGCTCTTGTAAGCTGGAACCATATTTCTTTCGAGATTTTTGCCATTAACTAAGTAGAACCATCTTTATGAGCTTTCAGAGCTTTAATTTTTAAGAGTTAGTTTTAACCAGATACTAAACTGCATATATCTTCATTGCTACCATGCAATCTTTTGGTGGAGGAAAAAGTAATCACACAGCTTTTACAGCGATGAACTATCCTAAACTTTATTCCCTTTTCTGAAAAGTTGAATAACGAATAATTCAAAACAAAAAAAAAAAAAAAACTGCCAAATGTATATCTACGCGTGAAACAGAAACAACCACTCTTTTTTTGTGCATTTTAAACGAATTATGCTTTTGTATATTATTAAAGAAAGTGGATTCTAAACACAATTAAACATAAAAGAGAGAGAGGTAAAAAAGGATGAACTATGCAACCAGTAAGATGAATTTGTTTAATAATTGCTTAAAAACCCTACCAACTCCTCTAACAAAGCTTTTGTGGTTAATTCATTAATATTTAGATTTCAAATTTATTACAATACTGAAATATCCAAACGTTTAAAACATCTGCGAATCACATAAGCGATCATAAGAAAAATTCCACAACTTTTCAAAAAAAACACAGGACTCATTACTTTAATATGCTGCCTTTCGATAAAATGAAATCTACAATCCAACGGTCAATCTTATTAGCTTAGAAAAAAATTCGCATTAAAGCATTAAAGTATAACAAAAAATTAATGCAGTTGTCCCGGGCAACTGTTTCTATACTCATATGCTTTGCTAAAACTTCAAAGCACCCGTTACTAGCTGACAAAGTTAAAAAATGAATAATTTTACATTTTTTAAAATTCTATCCCCGTTTCCTAACAATCGCTTTGTTTAGTTACTGCTAAACCTGCATGCCATTTTATCAATCTCGCTTATCAAACCATCAAAACGCTAAGTTTTCATTAAAATCGTTCCCTCCAAATTAAAACTTGAACCAATGGTAAATTTTGACTGAATACTTTAGCCTATTAATTTGTCCAAGACAGAACAGATCTAATATTTATGATAAAATCTGTCAATCTAAATAACGCGATTACCACATTTGTCAATGAGATAACAATACGAAAATGATCTTAAACCCTATGTTTCATATCCTGAAAGAATATCTTGTGCTAACCAATTTCGTTAATGTCAGTTTAAATCATCTATGAAATATCTATTTTCAATTGTCTAATATTTTTATTCGCATGATAGGAATATCCAAAAAGTACAAGCCTGGTAAGAAAATAAAATGCATCTATCTTAATTTATGATGCAAGTACTGAAACATAGCTAAACAAAAAATAACTATTGAAGAAAAAATAGGAACTAAGGAAACTAACATTGATAAGTAGGCGAGGCAGACAATGATGGAGGTGGTTGATTTCCAAGGTAAGTTCTCACGGATACCGATTGTGGCTGCTGTAATCGTTCACAGTAACATGAAAATGATGCTATTATTGATAATATAAATTAACCAATTATTACCAACATAATAAACCCTTAAAACAGTTTAACTTTTGAAACAACAATTCCTCAAATCACCAACAGAATAAAAAACGATCGCTCTAATTTTTCTTATCTTTCCCTTCCGATTCCTTATTTTAATTGCACCCAAAAAAAAAAAAAAAAAAAAAAAACAATAACTTGTATCTAATGTGCAAATAAAGAACAATAAGGAATATTACTCCATAAGAGACATAATTTGTTTAATAAATCTATGCTCGAATATTTACTGTTTATTTGATATTTTGCAATTCTGACGGTCAATTACATTGCGGACCAAATAGGTTTTGATAATATTTGATCTTTGCTAATAATAATACTACCAGGTGAACCTCAATACAAGCTAAGCACACTCATTGCATTTCTCTCATACTATTTCTTCTCTTCTCTTCCACCATTTTATCCCATTTATAATTAATTAATTCCACCTGCGAGATCTGTCCTTTACAGCTCATCAGACATCTTTCAATAATATCGTAAGATTTTATTAGAAAATTTAAAATTTAAAAATTCTTTGTCAATATTTTGCAAAATAATAGCGATTAGCAAAAAAATAATAAAACAACCTGTTGGCGATAAGCTGGAGATTGAACAGAATATTTTGATTGTTGCTGTCCTTTAGATTGATAACAAGACTGTAACGGATACTGCGCAGATTGTGGCCCAGAAGACTGTTGAGAAGCGACTACAGACGGTGGCGGATACACGGTTCCTCGCGATGCTAGTGTTACTGGTGCTCCCGAGGCACCAGCAGAAAAAACATTAGAAGATGAAGGATGTTGACTGTTTTGTGACTGTAGCTGTGACATACTCGGCGGATATCCTTTAAAAAAATAAACTCAAAGTATCTGTTTAGTTAAAAAAGAAATATTTCAAAGGATGGTTACAGAACATATGAGGATGATGTTATTTAAAACAGTACATGTAGAATTGAAACATCTTACTTGGAATACCCTCATTGATATAAATATTTCCAATAGATATGAAATAGCTAAAAAGTTCAGGTCAATAAATTTGATGCAAAAAAGCATTAAACGTATGGCTCTAAAAATATTCAGAGAAGGATTTCCTAGAGCTGGTTTCTAGTGCAGTCTATACCTATAGCGAATAAGAGCGAATTATACCACGTTGCTAGATTCTAATATGATAAAACATGCTAAAAAGTGATTTAAGTAAATCGTCAAATCGCCCAAAAGCAATTATCTTTTGTTATAAATATTTCATAAATTTCTATATTTTATAGTTAAAAAAAAGAAATATCTAGAAAGAGAGGAAAAAAAGTTGAATGCCTACGAAATGAAGCACAATCTGTGTAATTTACTAGATGCATGTATAATGTTGATAGCTGTAGCTTGATTGACCTTTCAAGTGCAATTAGAATCTAAATAGCTTTATTGACCTCTCAAGTGCAATTAGAATCAAAACAGTCTTTTTAGGAAAAAAAGTAGTGCTCAGAATGAACTGAGTGATTTTTCCTTTAAAAGAAGCAAAAAAAAAAGGAAAAAAAAAACTACTTTAGTTTATAATTGAACCTTAAATTAAATGTATAAATAAATGGAAAAAAGGTATTAAGAGAAATCAAATGTGCTGATGAAAATAATGGCTGTTAGAATCGCATTGAAAGAACGACTCAGCAAAAAGTGATGATAATTAATGATAATTTCTATAACCCAGTTTAAGTAATAGTTTTATCTGAATAATACTGTTATACCAGAACATCGTGTTTCTGCATAAATGTGATAAAAGATAAGTAGCTGCTTGATGTGAATATTTCAGAAATAAAAAAAAAATCCCTACCTTTTCAAGGAATGACAAAATAAATTATTGGAGAAAAAGCAAAATTTTAAAAAAGCTGAGATGAATAGATCTTGATGTCAGGCTTTAGTTAATAAACAGCATATTAAAAATCAGACGACTCATTCATGTTGGAAATAGAATATAATCTTTACATAAAATGCCACGAAGTTAGCTCTCAAAATCGGAACAGGCAAATCAAACAAATGAAAGCTCTTGGGACATTCTTTTGGAGCATCATCAATTTGTAAGATTTTGCTAAACTAAGAGAGATTATTGAAAGATAAGACACTGAATATCACAAACTCTTTCGTAATTTACAGATCTAAAAAAAAGCCATTAAATTCGACTGTCATATTCATGATGTGAAAAAGATGTTTAAATTAGGATACTACCTATTACGACTAGGATATTATCTAGTCGCTCTCGTACAAATCAAAGGAATCATCTTTTCTACCTGAATGAATTTCACAGACATGTCAGTTTTGTAAGATTTTGCTAAACTAAGTGAGATTATTGAAAAGTAAGATAATAAATACCAACCTAACAAATTTCATTAAAGCAATCAAACAAATTTTCGAAATCCTAAAATACTTACACAAGTAAAGCGCAAAATTCGATTAAGATAAATTTTCAATGAAATTATTAAAAAACATTGCAGTAGCTGCAATGTATTTTGAATAGAGTACTGATTCCTGCAATTGCAGAAATGCTAACTATTAATTTGCGTGTATTTTTTGTACAAATTCGTGCACAAATTTATGACTTGCAAGTGATCAGTTAATTATATATAGAAGTAAAAAAAAAAGCAAAGATTGAATCTTTCGATGGTCAACTGAGAACAATAAGGAAATCTTGTTTTCAAAAAAAAAAAAAGTTTAATTTATGATGAAAAAATGCAACGCCTGAAAAGAGTATAAAAAAAAGAAACAGTTTATGCGCTCTCATTGACCACAAAGATCGTGAATGTTTACGAAAGAAAAAGGGCAATGTGTACTATCACGATAGAATAACGGTGGCAATTTTTTCCACAAATTTTCACGAATTCGTATTTTTCATCCAAAATTGCTTTTGTTCAACAATGTGGAATATATATGTATATTTGAAAAATAACAGTACAATTCCTCTTCTTTTTAGTTTTCAATCGATAGATCAATTACTTCGGCTAATTTCAGTTTTGTTAAGTTTTGATATCGAATTTAGATTGCTTTTAAGTGGAAATAACAAAAAAAATCATTAAAATTATTTAAACTGGAAAATAATTTGGAGTTTATCACTGATTATAGCCGCATAAATGGCAACATTTACAAAATTTTAGTAATGTAAAAAACTTCAGAAGAGAGGAGTTACAGAGCTCAGAAAATAAATTGTGAAGCATTAGCTCGTAAAGATTCTTATGTCGATGATACAATCCGGAGAAAAAATTCTAAGTAACATTAATGTATGTTTCCATCTATACGGATTGTAAAATTTAAAATACTTATCCTTTTTACAGTAAGTAATCCATTTTCGAAAAAGTATAGTTGATGAAAAACTTTCTATTACCATCATCATACAATTTTTAAAACTGTTATGATGGAGTTTATGAACCCATTACCTTCAGATTTGGAGCAAATAAGCACACATAAAAGCTTGTTTATTAGATGAAGATTTGATGTATAACTTCTTTAGTAATATGAAAGAAAAGACGAAGTATTTTTGGTCTATTTTGTTTAAGCAATATAGTTCAAATAAATTAATTCACAAGCTATCTAATCAATAAACTACAGAAAATGTAACTAATAAAGCTAATACTTAAATAATAAATAAATGAGAATTTGGATGTGGTATTTGCAGAGAAAAAATAGAACTGAAAAAATGCATATCAAATAGACATTAGTCAATACCATATTTTCATAGATGGATTTGAACTTTTATAAATCGATTAAAGCTCTTCGTAAACTGCTAAACCAGTGAGAATCAAGATTTAATGTTTTCCTTTGTGAAGTCAATCAACCGAAAAGAAGGTTGTTAAGGTTGTTTTGCTCTTTAGCTAAACAATGGTGTTAGTTCTAAATTCGAAATTTGAAATTACAAGTTATTATACAAGTTATCGCCGCTGTGCAATTTTAATTTTAATGTACCAAAAGCTTTGGCGAAAGCATAAGAATAAAAAACTAAATGTGTATTAAAAGTCCTTTATCAAAATATCGGGAAAGTTAAAAAAGATAAATTGAAGATGAGACAAATAAATTCTTTCGAAAATTTTTCAACGAATTACTAACCTGAGTAAGGGAATCGTTGTACCATAACGCGATGTACTGGTCCAGAACCAAAATGCTATAAATAATCAAAAGTGCATTGGAGATGCAGATAAGCTTGACAGAATTACGGAAGTTAATATAAGAAAAACTTCAAAAATCTATTTTAATAATTTAGTAATTTAGATAACGTGAATTTCAGTATTACCTGTTGAGTTTGTTGATTTGCCCACTGAGACTGCTGCAAATGTGTATGACAGGAAAACTGTTGCTGTGGAGGATATGAACCACAAGGAGACGAAGGGGGTACATGACTTGGTGGTACCATTCCTATTTTGAAAAAAAAAACTAGTTTTTTTTTTTAATGATCCAGAAAATTTACTACTCTAACAATAATAAATCACGATCAAAAATTTATAATAACAAAATGCTTTTCATTAAACTGTTCAGCCTCGTCTGAAATGGCATGGAAATGCTGTACAAACTCCATAATGTTCGAAAGCTTTTTGCTTTATAACTGTGAAAAAAAAATGAATCACTGAAGGTAAAAGTTACCATTGAAAAAAATTTAGATCCAACTACATTAGTTTCTTGGAAAAACAATTTTCTGCATATTTTTTGTTTTCGCTTGTTATCAACATAAATTTAAATCAAAATGAACCCCAATTTAAAAAAAAAAAAAAGCATTTAACCTGCTGGACTTTGCAAATTTGCTTGATAATGGATGGGAGTTTGTGGTGGTTGCATGTACGGAGAAGGAGAAGCATTGGAGGAAGGCCGACTTATGAACGGCGAAAGCGGTGGATGCATACCGCTTGGACTTCCCAATGGGCTACGCACTGCAATAAAAATTTCAACATCTATACATGTAACTGGATTTCTAAACGACAGGCAATTTGTAATGCTAAAATAAAAGCAGAATTTTTCAAGAGATAACCCGGTAAACACATCCCCATCGATTGCTGTTGTACTGAAGTGCGTGTAACATTCGGAGATAACAAAGCTGAATCTCTCACTGCACCTGAAAAGACAGAAGAAAAGGAATGATGGACTATCTCGTTTGCTTAATAACTTTAATATGCGTTTAAATATTAGCTTTTATTCATTCCGCAACAAGCACATTTTTTATAACTACTAAAACAAAAAAAAAAATCCTAATTTCACTGCTCGAAACATGTTGCAGAGCGCATAGCTAATATTGTTTAAATTTTTTAAAACTTTACCTGGTAATCTGGGTGGCTGCATAATTGGTGCTATTGGAGAATTTGAACTGGCTGGTGTTGTACGAATATTTGATGATGGTGACTGCGAAGGATCAGCAGGCGAAGGCGTCCAATACTGCAATATTCAAAAAATAACAAGAAACTAAAAGAAACTGAATCATAAAAAGAAACAGTGAAAAGGCCATAAGTTGCATAAGTTGCAAGAATGTGAGTAATAGCATCTGTCTTTCTATGAAACTTTGATTAGCGTGAATAGAATCTAGGTTTATTCATTTAACATTAGCTCATAAAGAAGACATACAGATTGCTTATATGGAGATTCCACTTGCGTTTGGCATGCTGTTTGCTTATCGACCACCATATCCCTCAATCTAAAAACATTGATTATTATTAAATGCAATAAAATTCATGCATTACAGAACTGATTAAGAAACTATGAAATATTATAAAAGAAATAAAAGAATTTTAACATTCAATCATAAACTCTTTTAACATTCAAATTTTAACTCTCAGAGAAGAGATTTGGCAAATAAGCTTAAGATAGCTTAACATGCTTGTCTACCATGCATTTATACATTTATGTGTATAACAAAAACAAATGCAATTTAATCAAGAAAATAAAATAAAATTTTGAATTGAAATGAATATTTTCGATGCAATACCTGTGTGGATCCAGATATCCCAAAGGACTTGGAGCTTCATTTACAAATGATGAATTGTTGTTAATTGAAGCTGGTGTCGTTACATTACGCATTTCAATCATCTGCATTTGAATACTATCAATAGAAGCTTGTTTAAATTTTCATATAATTTATGCTGCCTTATTTTTGCAATACTGGCGCATATTGTTAGATAAAAAATCATCTCAGAAAGATGGAATATTTTAAAGATCAATACTAAAAATACCAAAAATTTATACCAAAAGTTAACATCTGAAAAAAAAAAAAAAAAAAAAAAAAGAAAAACATACAGTTTCTGATTCTCTTGAAGTATTTGTAACATCATTGTCGGAAGTACAAGACGTTGAACCTTCCATTACTTAATCTAAAATATATAATACTTATAATGCGATAACTCTATCTATATTAATATTACTACTGCATATTGATTAATGCTTTATTAAGCAAATTTAACATTTCAATCAATCAATCAATCACTAACTAATTTCTTCTCAATAAAATCCTTCAGAGATTAAGAAGAAAGCAATTTTATATATATATATATATATTAATAAATTATTTAATATTTATAAATATATTTTTCATAATTTTTTAAACTGACAATCATATCTAAATTAATAGATATAGAAATACTAATAGATATAGAAATAACTAAGAGATATAGAAATAAATGATGAAAGAGAAAAATTGCACGATATATTCTAAACTGTTATAACTTAAAAAATCTCAATTATTAAGAAACATCTTAAAATTACATCTTACTCAATATTAAGATAATACATCTTAAAATTTGACTCAATATTAAAATTCCGAATGATTATTAAGAAACAGCTCATATGCCAATATTTTTGGGAAAAATGCGAGAAGTATCATACATAAAACTTGAAATCTAACTTAATATTAAGATTTCAAATGATTATTAATTAAAACAGGTTCATATGTTAACATGAACTTTAATAATTGCTCCTTTTTTTTTTTTGTCTAAATTATCAGTTTTATTTCAACAATTCATACAATTCAGTAAACAAAGAAAATATTCAAATAAAAAATTCACATACTTTCTCATACTCTCAATAGCTTCATACAATATATTTTCCTACGCATAACTCGATAAAAAAATTATTTCAATTTTTGATATTATTTAATTTTTCCATGTTAAAAGATAATTATTAAAAGACTACTGTACTTGAATAGATTAATTATTTCAAATTAAAAATTTAAACCGACAAAATTTCAAGTTATATCAATAGACCTAGAAATGATATGAACAGAGTTCAAAGTTCAGAGAGTAACACTTAATAGCCCTAGAAATGACATGAACAGAGTTCAAAGTTCAGAGAGTAACACTTAATCTTGAACATCTCAAAATTAGATTCACATTGCCACTATTTATTTTCACAACATACCAATCAATGCATTCTTATAGTTGCATAGGTAGCAATCGTTGTAGAATTATCTTATAGTGTTGCAGCCTTTGAGAAACTTGATACAAATGTGTTGTAGAAAATGTTTGTTGGGTCAGTAGATCAAAGGTCAAAGTTTTTGTACATTTTGTCAAATTTATAGGAAACGTAAAATATTGCGGAATTTAAACTTATAAAATTTGTCAAATTTAATTTTCATCATTTCAATTTTTTATACTTCTTTAAAAAGTTTGAAGCAATGAATTTAATATTGTGTGTTCAATTAAAAAGACAGATTGGTTGAATGCATTTGGATCAACAAAACATTTGCAGAGTGCTATTTCGATGAGTCGTTTTATAGAGTTTGTGAATTTTATAGTCGTTTATAGAGTTTTTGATTTACAGAATTCGATTATAGAGTTTATAGAGTTTTTGATTTATAGAATTCGATTATAGAATTTATAGAGTTTTTGATTTATAGAATTCGTTTATAGAATTTTTTTCTCATTCAAATTCATACTTTCTTGATGGAATAAACTAATACAATTGTGATATTAATAATAATGCAATGAAAAATTAATTTTTTGTGCATACATTTTAAATTCTAAGGTCTAACTTCTTTCTCGTTCATTTATGCACAAGTTAAAGATTTGGAAATTTTTCATTTATAATTTTTATCATCTTTCAGAAAAAGAAAGAAAAAAGTTTAAATTATATGAATGTACATTTACTACTTTATAATTTTATATTTAGCAATAGTATTTAGTCTCTTTTTTTTTTGTCCTGTGAAGATTTTGACAATTTGACTTTTTATTTCTGCTTACTATCATAAAATTCAATATAGATATATCATACTAACATAATGATTTGTTATAGATGTATTTGTTTTTTTGGTGATTATCGTACGCTAAACTTTTGAAAGGCTTTATCAAAATTTTATTTTATTGAATTTTTTGCAAAGTAATTAATTTTGCTATTTTGTAGATAGCAGTATTTTATTACCAGTAATTTTGTTATATTGTCAAGTATTAAATATATGGCAATCTCTCAATTTAAATGATTTTTTTGCATTACTGATGTGATGATATTTGCAAATTTGTGTTATTCATTATGCTTTTATTATTGTATTTTAATTTCTATTTCAAATAAACGCGCTTATAATTTTATACGAAAAGTAAAATGTCTCGCCTCAATTTTATGGTACATTCAATATCTTTGCCATCTATAACAGTAACAACAGGATTATGTCCAGTTTTACTAGTTTGAACGGACTAAAATTCATGATTAAAATTTTTTTTTATTTCAAGTTGTTTCAGGATCATATTTGGTAAAAAAATACATCGAAAGTGTCAAAGCTGTGCTATTCTACCAATTTGGTACTTGTCATTTTACCTTTGTACCAATTAAAGAAATAATGAAACTGAGCGACAGACATATTGTTTGACACTAATTTTGAAGTTATACAGCTTTGATGTAAGCCATTTATGTTTGTTTTAAATTAGCGAAGAGAGATTTGACAAAGTTTTTTGAGAACAAAAAAAATATGATAGAAAGTTACTGCTTTAAAAATAAAGAAAGAGGGAAAATATTAGCAGGTTAGAAGAGCTTGAAATTATAAGTGAAAGTTCTGACAGCTATATAAATTGTTTGTAGTATCAGGGAGTTTTTATTCATTCAGTATGGCAGGAATTACCGGTGTAGGATTTCCCAAAAATGCTCATAATAGTTGTTCCTTTAATTAGCATACCGGTTAAATTATCGTTGCTTTGCTTTACTATTTCAAAATGACGAATGAATTCTATAAAATTTACCGCAATATAATTTGACGATTTATTGCAGTATCCTATCGCATAGATATGGAATTAATGCATTCTAAAGTTAATTTGTTGAAGCAAACAATTTAGACAAGGTTGTTTATCCAGGTGTATGCTGTCATTCTTCTTTATACTTATTTCATTTTAATATTTTTCCAGAATTTGCTGCTTCAGATTTTTGGGATACTAAAGCTTACGATCGTAATGGCTTTCACATTTGTTGCATTTTGTTATCTTTTTGCTCTGTTTGCTGTGGCATTTTGCATTTTCTTCGCCATATTTACAGTAAGTTTAACCATAATGCTTTTAAGAATATCAGAATTCATGCGAATTCAGATGCTTATCATGAAGGATGCAAAAAAGCGGATATATCATATTATGTCTGCTTTGGTTTTCTTTTCTTTCTGAATTGCCTTAATTTGATCTGTGAGTAGTTTTCAAACATATGTTATAACTATCACAGGGAATACTTTTGCAGAAGTGCATCAGAATTGTTTTCAGTACTAATGAAAATCCATTTAAAATTTGATTACGTGCATTCTATCTTTTTACTTAAACTTGGTTGGCAAATAAGAAAGACATAGAGTTATTTCATTGGTGATTTTGTCTATCTAGAAGCAATTAATATAGTATGAAAGTATCAAGAATGCAGCACTGCAAATACAGTAAGAACATTTTCTCGAGTTAAAAACTTTGCATTTTATTCTTATTTAAGGTTATTTGCATTGATGAATTGAAAACAGATTACAAAAATCCAATAGAGCAGTGCAACAGTTTAAACCAGGTCTGCTTTGTCTTCTTGGTCATTAAAAATTATTGTAATATTATCACTGTTGAAAAATTGAATTAGACTGAGCTAGTATTCATAGTAAGTTCTTGGAACTCTTAATCATAATTAAGGAATGTCGTTCAAGTTGTTAGCATCATTTTTCCAAAATTATTTGTGCGTTAATATTTTGCTTCTCCATAAAAACATTATTATATTCTGTTGATTTTTTTTTGAAATGCATCTGCCGCAATTCCTAATGAGTTCTTACAGTTGGTTTTACCAGAATATTTGCTTCATATCATCCTTACATTTCTTTTCGGCTTGTCTTTTCAACTTGGAGGGCTTTGTTGGAACATACCACTTATTGCATATCATGCTCATAGGTATGTAATTTTTTAATTCTTCTGTTGATTTATGATCTTTTTTTGTTGTAGGTAGTAATTGTTGGAATACTGAATCATTAAAGAAAGAGAAAACTGTGTCTTCGTATAAACTATTTATTTTTTCCAGATATATTCAACGTCCTGTGATGAGTGGACCAGGAATATATGACCCCACAACGATTCTTAACAAAAACGAACTTCAAAAAGCACTTAGAGAAGGCTGGATTAAGCTTGGATTCTATCTCATATCTTTTTTTTATTATTTGTACGCTATGATATACACGATGGTTACTGCATCTTAAGGAAAAATAACTTATGGTTATTAACAAGTGAAAGTGTAGCTGTATGTATTCCAGTTTTCAAAATTATAAAATATTTGTGAATGTTTTGTTTCGCGCTTGCATACTTTTACGATTGTAAAATCTGTTGAATTGTGAAACATATTTCACAGTTGCAATAAAATTTCTGGAAACATTACCGCTGGTTATCCTTAAATTTTGTTCATGAAATTTGCTAGAACACGATGGGAAAATTATTAACTGATAGCAAGAATTCATTAAGCGATCTCTGCGTTAATTTTGGTTGAATCATTGTTATTTGTTAAGTTTAAACAAATAAATTCCTAAATATTCATTCCTCTAGGCATAATAAAATTAATTATACACCTTCATATTATGAATAAGACAGGATCGATCGATATTACATATTACATTACAGCATGTAATTCATCTTCATATTCCGAGAATTGATCGAGTTGTGCAGTCCGGATAATGAAACATGCGTGATTACTGCATTATGATTGGGTTCATTCTAACAATTTATAAATTTCCTTCTAGAAAATGAATTGAATTAATGTTTAACATCTTACTAGAATAGTAATCAAAGAAATTGAAAAAGATTACTGGACGCTAGACGATTTTTTTAACGGCGAAGCAGTTATTTTCATCGTTTATTTTCGTAGTAGTTTGATTGGACGGTTGGTAACAACAGTGATATGGCAATGAAAATGTTAGAGATGATAGAATGTTCTGTAGGGAGTGCGACATTTGTCATTACGTCCATAAACGATAGCGGTGATGGGGAAAAACTTGTTAAAAAGACGAAATTTCACTTCATTTACAGCTGTATGCCCATTTCTGATCTTCTTTAGACATATTAATGGCTTCTATTTCCCATCAATTGTTTTTCTATCACTTCTCATCTATTCCTATTTATTTCATCCTTCTTCAAAAAGTATAAGATTGAAATTTTGAATTTTAAATAAATGAAGCATTTTTATCACAATTGTAGTTAAAGAAAACTAGAGACCGTCCTCAATCATTCAAAAATTTGGTCTATGATTTGATTTAATTCAACTCAGTTTGCTTCAATGATTCATATTGGTTTGCTGTAGTAGTTGAAGGAAAAAACGATTTCGACAGGAATGAAGAAAGATATCATATATAGGCAGATCAATATAACTTTATTGCTATAGCCTTATGCTACTAATTAATCTTATCAGTTATTTTTAGATACGGAAGATAAGTGAATAAAAAATAACAAGATTAACTCACATAAGAATAACAAAGAATTGATAATTCGTGCTAATTATATGCAATGGAATTCATGAATCCTTTAAAGTTACGTCGATTTACCTATTGCAACAATTGTCCTGCTTTTCAACTAACTCGTATACGTAAAGGGATATGAACATGAAATGAAAATTCAAAACTTTTGTTTCCGATAACATATAACAATCAATTCTTTCATCAAAAATTCATATATCCTGTATTACTAGAAGTTAATTATTATAATCAATGTTTAAAGATAATATAATGGATGTCCTTGTCAATTTTCCAGTATTGTTTTGTTTGCAAGGTGACGCAAAAGCATAATGCGATGATTATTGGCTCACTATTTTGCTCATTGGTCAGACAAATTAACTTCTCTTCAAAATGAGATGGAAAGAACTGGTTTTTACGAAACTGATATTGTTTTATCCTAAAAATTTAATTTAAATATAATACCTTATTGCGAGATTATTTCAGATATTACATTTTCCTGAATAGTGCTCTTTGTTTATCTCAATTAACAATATTTGTATGATATTAAAAGAGAATAAATGAAGAGTATCACTCCTGTGGGTAATATTATCAATGATAGCTGTAGAAAGTGTCTTTGGCATCATTCATGTCTTCTCACTGCCATCCATACTTCATGCTTTATCTGCTTTTGATTGTTTCCTTATATTTAATGCTGATGAACACCACAATAGCAACTGTATTCTCTGATTCGCTGGATCTATGTCAAATTCAGTGTGTTGATCGAAATTTGGTAAGAATTCTACATCATTTTCTTATCAAAGATCATAAGTAATACTGGAAAACACATCCACGTGCGAAAGATCTTACGTAAATGTCACAGCATCATGCAATAGGCGACAAAATTTCCAGGTGGTTGCACTCGCTCGTGGAGCAGTTGATTGGGATAATTCGCTGCTCGAAATCAATTTAAATCAACGAATTGATGCGGCAAGTTTTATTTCAATCAATGTAAAATATTGTAATATTCCATTATACAATGAGCATGAAAGATCGTAAATAATAGCAAAACAAGCGTACCAGAAAGATCTCAGTTTCTTGTCGTTGCTTATCCGTACGTTATGCAATGAAAAGCTATACAATTCATTCAATTTAATTCAAGTGAACCTTTTCTTAACTAAACCAAATTAAATTTTGCAAAGAAAAATGAATCTTAGATAAAGTTACATAGCTAACTTCAAGTAAAAACAACAGGTAAACGATGAATGATATAGAGGTGAATTGAATTTTTACAGTGTCACAATGGCTGTCAAGATTTGGAATCAACAAATTCGACTTGTTTAGAGCGTTGTGCTCAATCGATTCCAACAAACAGTTGCTTACAAGGCTGCCGGGCTGTTACCGACATTTTCCTTCATCACTTACAAGGTCAGTGAGGTTAGTTTTCTTATTTGAAGTTCGTTGGGGTTGCTTGAAAGATTCCTTGCACCATTCATTAAACATTATTGTTCAGTTTCAGAGACCGTTAATATGTTATTAATTGAAGGTTTGCTGAGTGGTGCGCAAGTTTTAATCGAAGATGCTTCACCACTGGGCCTAAATACAGTTTGGAGTTTAAGTAATGATGATGGTTCAATTATCAGTGACATATTGCTGGATGATATACGGTGGGCTGTTCAGAGTCGTCCAGCTAATGCTTCTGTTCCATGGGATATAACAGTTTTTGAAAAGGTTTTAAATTTCGGAAAAATATAAGAAATGTGTCATTTTGCAAGCTATGTAATACATAGAAATAATATCCGACTGTTTGCCGCAAAATTTAGACAAACTGTAAAAATAACGTTGTATGAAAAGCATCTGTTTGACATATTTTATACTTTAATTAGGTGCCTCTTTATCCACATTTTAATACCATAACTAATCTCTGAAATTAAACTTGATCTTATTTTTATTTCTGATTCTCCAAATCTCGGAAACACTTTCCTTCAGATGTTCAAGATGGAGGCTCTGGAAGCAGTTGTAACTGTACCTTCGGTTTTCGCTGAAGAAATAGAGGTAATTTTTTCTCAACATCGATAATTATCAGTTACAGATTAATGGCCTCGATTTGACTGATATTGTGATCAAAGAAGCTTTGGATGTTAATCATTTTTCGTTTATTTAATAAACTGGTCTACAGCTTCGATTGTGTTTATCTTGGCGGACTTACATCATTGTCTCTTCCACACATCGTTTTCTTCTGAACGACACTGGTAATATCAAGCCATTGCCTCCAACAATCATTTCACACATGCAGATATCAGCGAACAGTTTTGTAGTTTGCTGGAAAAGCGCATTGAAACGTTTATATAAAGTATGCTTTCATTTGATATTTGGTGTTTATCTCAAACGGACTCGATATGGGTTTAAAATATCGAACATCTTGTCTTGCAGATTTCACTGTACTCGCTTAATGAAAGAGAAATCTCAACAGCACTGGTGGAAAATACCTGCTATTTGTTCCAAGGATTACTTACCGATAATTGTTGCCGTGTTGAAATTGGCTATGCAGGCACTGATACTGCAACTGTATCTCTACAAATTGATCTTATTAACACAGGTGACAAAAAAATTGTTGGCATCAGATCTAAAGATCACATTGAACTTGTTGATATTGATAGGAAACATAATTAATGGAAGTTATAATTAATTTATGGCACATTTTTTCTGTAGAAGAAAAACCAAAACCAGCAGCGCAGTTAGTTTTCACTAATGGTACTTCATTGATGAAACTTTACGATATTGACGATTATGCTGTGCTTAACAATCCAAAATTAATTCCGTTCGACCTAAAGCCAAGCAGATCTATAACTGGTAACTGATTTACAGAAATATTTTATTGAAAGATCAGGCTAGTTACTTTCATTTACAATAAATGACAACTGTCGTTATTGTTTTTTTTTTTTTTTTTTTAACGTATAATGCCTGATTGCATTTATATCATCATTGAAAAGATTAATTCAGTGATATGATTTAATGACTCTAATCAGATTCCTGAAAAATTGTGTTAAAATTTGTCAGTAACTCTTGCAATAGTTTGACGAAGAATAGAAGTAAAAAGAAAAGTCCACCTGTTTTACTGTACATATCTTTATAGCGTTATGCTCTGTATCAGCTGAACGATTATTGATTGCGTTGGATGACGGTAGTATTTATTGGTTAATTATTGGTGATGAGATGTCAAGCGGAATGTTGCGGTCACCTGATGGTACCGCAATTGTGCATATGGATGTTGACCATATGCAAGGCGCGGTATATGCCGTTCTGTTTAAGAAAGGAATCCTGAGGTGATTCATTCCTTGGCCATCTTCTTAGTGGTAGACCTTACACTGTTCAGCACCAGAAGAATGAAACTTTGATTTACTTGATGACTTCTGTTCAACAAAATGATCCCAGAGTTTATCATTACTATCTACAAATAGTTTTTGAAGACGTATCTTTAAGTTGAGCTCGTAGAGAATCTTTCAGTTTATAAAATGTATTTAAAATTTCTCATAATCAGATGTGGCTTGGTAGAATGTCAGAATTCGACAATTTTGACTACAAATACAATTAATTATATTGAATATATTTCGATTGATTCATGGAATGGGTGAGAAGCTTTTTTACTAATTAACTTATAATTATTATAAGTTATCCAGATCAGATAAGTACAGTTGCAATATTAAAATTATTTTACTCAAAAAGAACGGATATTCTTACAGGCATATATATTGCATACTAAATGGTGGCGAAGTATTCTCAATACCCTTATTTCCACTAGATGCTCCACACATTCTTCCATTTTCCTCAACAGAAAAATTGCCCACTCTTGCATTTGCAATCGAAGCGGAGCCTGAAAATTCAAGATTGATTTCGCTCACACAAACTGGCTCTGTTCTGGCAATAAATATCGTAAATCAATCCGTAACTGATCTTCGACTGAATATTGAAGTAGATAATTCATACGGCAGCATCAAAAAAGCTCATCTTTTTGAAGGACAGTTATTCTGGATATCAACTAACTGTGGTGATACACATTCTTGGGATAGTTGTTTGTACGGCGAAGAATATGATGCCGAAAAAAGGGTTTATATGTGTTTTTTTTTTTTTTTTTTTTAATGTATGACACTTATTAAATGAGCTATTAAATTAGTAGAAGTTAATACTTTCATTATTGAATTTCAAATCATTTTGTTCGTCGAAGTTGGAGTCTTTCGTATTTAGACAATACATTTGAATCGCTATTTGTATGCGGGTAGAGTTGTTGATTTTGCATTCTTACGGGATAGTCCGGTGCCAATAACAATACCTTCGCCAAACAAAATAAGCCTTATAACAGCTGATAGCACTGCACGAGTCATATGGGAATCACCAATGTTACTACCATTCCAAGGTAATTCTTTTAGACTTGGTAGTCTACTTTTTTCAGTTTAATTTTGTAATAGGCATCAAAAAATTTATCCTTACAATAAAGAATCTATCAGTTCTGAAAAATTCCAATAAAAGCTTTTATTCTATTGACATATCGTCGAAAGCTCAAAGTAGTGGATGATTTTCAAAGTGAATTTGAATAAATTTTGAAAAAAGTGCCTTTTAGCACAAGATGAATGGCGTAACTTGCATTATGAATGTCGCATAATTGGTGACGAAGAGAGCGGCAGCACAACGGCGGAATTTACACAACTTTCTGAAACTAGTCTGCTGATACCGATTTCTCCTGGACTGCAATACCATGCATCTGTTCGAGCTTGCATCAGTACCATATGTTCTTCTTACGTTACTGCCATCAATAATGCATTTGCCTCACTCACTGGTACCATATTAGCATTTTTTAAGGACTTCAATAAAGACTGAAGATATTGACTGATTATCCGTTTTTTAAATAATGAATGTCTTCTTCTTAATCATGAAGATTGCAATATTTTTAAATCTTCTTTTCTTTTGTTTATCACATTTTTTAGAGCCGTTATTTATTGCATTCAATCAAACGGCTAATAACAATATCAGTTATTATGGTATGCTCGGTGACCCAATTGGAAACTACACACTGCGTAAGCTTCTTTTTCAACAACAAATATGACAAACGATTGCGAAGTATTAGCGACACATTAGTTGAAGTGAGCGAATATTGACGATTAGACTCGAAATTGATTGGGATCTATGGAAAGGAAGATCTATGGAAACTTACTGCTTTCATTTCAGCTGGTCCAGTACTGGTTAATGGTGCAACGATATTTGCTTATGATATGTTGGTGAAATCATTGTATGTTGTTAAAACGGAAAAGGTTGTCGAATTTACTTCGATTTCTTTCTTCAGCTAGTTCTGAGTTTTTGAATGCACTTGACAGATTAAAAGGAATTGCAGAATGAAATAATTCGAATACGTAATGATGGTTCCCAAAAACATTTCTTGGATTCAGTAAACATAAAATTTATGACAGTGATGTCCCGTAATGCACTGGTTATTGTAGCATCTGATTATTTAATAATATCTTATCGTTTAACATCTACATTCGACCAGGAGTGAGTTTTTTAATCATTTCAAGAAATACCAATAATCTTTTTTATCTGGAATCAATTATACCATGTTAAGATGATGTTACTTATCTCGTAATGTGTAGTGTTGTATATTCGAAAGGAACGGTTACTTTGCTATATTAGCTGTTACAAAAGAAAATACATGTAATCCTTTTTTCGTGCGGAATGAAAGAGTCGTTCTCATTAAATAAAGGTATTTTCAGGATTTATTCCTGCGGATCTTTTGGAAAATGTGGTGAAGTGGGGGGTTTAGCTGGTGATGATGAAACGGGTGATATCTTCTATTTGATTCGTTTTTCAAATGGGACAACAAGTTTTTATGGTCTTAATCAGAATGTTCGCACATCATATTTCATCGCTTCCTCACAGGATTTTCCCATGTTAGTTATTCGTGATTGATTTAAATAACGAAATTAGGTATTTTATTCAACAAAAATGAAATAAGCGATAATTTTGAAATTACATGAAGTTCAACCAGTACATTTTAAAAGGAAAAAAACTATTTCTTCATACTTTGGTAACCATCTCATCAAGTCTGAAAGCATTTTTTGTTCGATACAGGAGCGCAATATGGTAGATATGTACGTGCTGGCGAGATAGCAGGAAGTTTTATTAATTTGAAGAAAATAGTTTTTTCCAAAAAATTTTCGATTAATTATGCTTGAGAAGTGAAGAGGACTCGTTTTAGATTGCGGCAGTTAATTGTTGTTAAAGAGAAACTGGTATTTATCACTGAAATGGGGGAAATGGGTGTCTGTGATAAGAAGCTCAATTCACTCAATATTCATCCAACTCTAAAGAATGTGGCTCTTGTACCATTATTTAATGGAGATCCTATAAAACCAATCAATTTCATACGACATTTAACGACGGATGATAACAGTGCCAGAAGCACACTCACGTGGGACACTGAACCGATGTTTTTAACAGGAAAGATTATTTTTAAGGTTTCTTGGCTTTTTTGTAATTTTGCTAATTTTTAATAATATAAGCAAACAATTCTACGGATTTGATTTTGAAATTAAGAAGAAATATATACAAAAAATAATAGATTAGTGTCACTTGAGAGTTAAACATGTTATTAAAAATATTGCATGACAATGCATCACTTTTAGATTAATACAAACAACAAACAATCCTTCCTATTACCTTTTATTTTCCATTCGATTCATTGTTGTAAAAGAATGAAAGTTTCAGATTACATTGTACAAAGAACAGAGTCGATTTGTGGATTATTCGTTAACACATAGCTATACGCTAAGTAAAATACTTCTTCATCAATGGCCTTCAAAACAAGAGTATAACGCTGAAGTGGAGGCGATAACTGCTTGGGATTCGATATCAACGAACCAAACTGGCCTGATAGCACCAACCAAACCACCAACCCCTCCAACAAATCTAACAATTTATGCCACACAACAAGTCCTTTTACATTCTCATCATAAATTTTATCAATTTTCAGTTCCTATAGACATTATATAATTGAATCACTCACATTTTTTTTTCTTTGATTTTCTTCATCCTTTATTTTTTGTTTATCTAACGTTCAGAAATTTTGCTTTTTAATAATTTAAGTTTTTTTTTGTAGTGTAAATTTTACTTCTGTGACTGTAGATAAGTTACAGAAAACCGTAGATGGTGCTCGGGCATTAATGGATTTATTTTGGGAAGAACCAATGGAGTGGAACGGGGAAGCATTGGGTTATTTGATCAATTGTACAGTGGATGGCTTCAATGAACTGATCGCAGAAGTACCAGCCATGACACGTTTTTATTCTTTTAGTGTCAAATCCGGAAGTGTCAGTTGTGCTGTGGCAGCACATAATGAACCCAAAGTTGAAACATTTTCGGAATTTGTTACTATTGATAGTAGTGGTTAGTATATTCTTAGTACACATTAGAAAAATTATCTTTTACTTGTGCAATATGCATATGTAGAATAATTTGAATTCTTCTCGCGATATCTTTTGCCTGTTGACTTGCCGCGTGCTTTCTCTCTTATAGCTATTCAATATTTTTGCTCTTGAATTACTTCAACAGATAGATATTCTCAGAATTACGTCCACTGGTTCGTTTATTTGCTGTCGATTCTAACAACAATGTATTTTCTATCTCAAACTGGTCGCATTCTTCGTCTCAAGTATCAACTCGTGCCAAAAGACAGACTTCATCATTACTAACAGTATGGCTTTTGAACGCCTTGCAAGAAATAAGTCAAGAAATAGCTGTGGTAAATTTTGAAAAAATTTTATTTTCAGATCACAGAGCAGTCAATAGCTTATATTGGCAATGATTTGTATTCGATAAGAAAAGATTTCGACTCTGTGCAATCTTTTCTGCTTCGCCTTGATCCTAATAATGTGGAGAATATTCTGCATAAGGTAGGTTGCAAATGTATTGGGATTGAAGAACTATGAATTTATGAACAATTTCAGGTTTCAATAGGCGGTGAGCTCGGTAAAGTAGACGCAATAACGTCTGACTGGGTAGCTAATCGTTTGTTACTCGTTTCAGCAGCACGTGTTTTGCAGTTACCGCTTGATGCTATTCAAGTACTTAATCTATTTATACTTTTTTATATGTTAGATCATAAATTAATAGTTGTATGAGTAATCCTACATTAATGCTTATTATGTTATCATTAGGTATAACGGGATTTGTGATTCTTTAATTGCGAACGTAATACATTTAACATTATTAAGAAATTAATTTCAGAGTCTTTCGGTGATAACACCGCGCCGCATAATGAATCTTTCATCAGGTTCTGGCGATGCGAAGCAACTACTTTTCGACCCATTTTCCAAGTTCGCTTTACCTTTTAATTTTCTTAATGAGAATTTTTTATTAAAATCGTTGCCAATGATGTTCTTAATTTCATAAATTTATCTTTTTTAATGAATTTCAGCACTGGTTTTTTGCTTACCAAAAATGGTTCACTTTTCGCATTGGATTTCAATACGGGTGTGGAAGAAAATATGGCTCTTAGGTTTCCTTTCTTTTTTCAATAAAGATGTAATTTACACTATATTTTATTATTCAATTGGAAAAGAAGAAAAAGACAGAGTGAAATTTCAAGTACTAAGAAGTACGAAGTACAAATTATTAGGTTGGAATGTCTGAAATCAGAAACGGTATCATGGATGATGGCTGATTTCTCCTGGAATCTGGCATCCTTACCAGCTATTTACGTACTCACTTGGAATGGTATGGTACGCGTCGATTTGACATCTCTGAAATGTGAAGAAATAAAATTTGCATGGGAAAAATTTGGAGGTATGTCCTCTTTTATTCTTCATTAAAAATTCAAGATAAGTGTACGTTATCACAATTTTATAATTTTTTAAAAAAATTGAATAATTTCATTTTTCAGAAAAAGGACTTAAATCAATACTATCCTTCGCAATCGCCGATAAGTTGTACATCTTTGTCACTTCTTCCGCACTAGTTGTTTACGAATTAGGCTCTTCAACAGCAACACCAATCTCTATCAATGGCTCTCCCCTCAAACAAATTCTTGTTGCTACACAATCTACTCAGCCATTTCCCGGTTTGTGTGCATTTCCGAAATTTCCAATTTCCGGTTCAAATTATTTGGTAGCTCAATACAGTTGAATTAGAATAAACGTTGGTGTTCAAAAATTATTGAATTCGAAAAAAAGAAGGATTGTCTTAATTTTTCGATCAGAAAGCTAATCATTTGCATTGGGAATCGTTTTCAGAATATCGGTGTTTATGATTAGTAGTACCGACATATACTGCTTTGAAAGTTCATTTAGAATGATTTAAATGACATAAGAAGATCTCGAAATCATCCATTTTTAAACGCGTCAATTTCAGAACGATCTTGTTTTATCTTACCACCAGCATCTGAAATTAAGTTCACTGTACAGAACGAAGAGCGAAGTGGAGCATTTATCTCGATCAACGAACCTCAATTGCCTAATGTTTGTCCGGTATGTTTTGCCTATCGCAATCAATCGTTTTTTATGTAAATACCGTGCTTTATCATCATTTTGTTTTATGCGTTAATTTACTGCAGGGTATCTCATTGCCTTCGACGCAGTATGAAATCCATTTCCAGCGAAGAGGGTCTGATAAAATTCGCAATATTCACAGTATTAGCAATGTTCTTCATGTAGAGAATGGTGTTCTGGATAAAGAAGCTGAGTAAGCCGTTTGGAATCAAATTAGAAGTTAGGAAAGCACTTCATTGTTAATGTCTGGAAAGTTTTAGTCCGTCTGCATCGTTTGTCAGTCATAAATGTTATTTGTAATACTGTACTCATATAATATTATTAGGTCCAAACAGTAAGAAAGAAAAAGTATGAAGAACGCAATGAATTAATACGGAGTAAAAAGAATGAGCTATATAATAATTTAAACTAACAAATTCTTATTGTTTCTTTCGGTGATAACTAATTGCCGCTTTGTTGATATTTTCATAATGGAGGTGTCCTTCGTCCAGTTGGAGCAATGCTGAAGTAAAGATTGAGGAAAGAAAGAGCATGATTTAACATCAAATAATAGTGGGTAACCATAGAGGGTAATCCGATACGTTTGACAAAAAAAACTGATTGTAGAACTTTTTTCCATATCTATATATCCAGGGTGGAAGAGAGCTTGGTAAGCTTCCTGTGATCATCTTGGAGGTTAAGCTGGTTAAACTTGTTTAAGACTATTAAGTTTTTCTTATAGCTGTGCACAAATATCGAACCTCTTTGCGACATCACCACCTTTTTAACTTATATCCATTGGCTTAATTTTGCACGCAAAATTTCATCCTTCTTTCTGATAATTTTGATTTCGGTAATCCGACAGTTAAATCGAAAAAATTTGATGAAGTGGCAAGGTAATTTCATATTGCTGCTATTTGACACGTCGTTATTGATCATATTGATATCGTCATTTCATATTTCAGCTATGATGTATCGGTATCATGGTTTAATCGATATACACCGGTATCAGAACCTAGTGCAACGCAAATGCTTCGTACCGGTTACGGTTTTCCATCACCACCACAGGATCCAGCCGCTTTTGCGCTGACTCCAGATATTGTATTGCTTTACTGGAAACTACCTGCAAAACCCAATGCACCAATTCCTGAAATCAAATATATGGTTCGTTGGTGTTTTTCGTCTTCATATGTTAATAAACTTGGATAACGGCACCGATAATTGTGCTAATAAATGATCATTTCTTTATTTACATGTTTGTTTGGCATTTATATTAATTGCCACCTCATCTTTTCTATTTTGTTTAGTCATATTATTACTACTGTTATTATTATTATTATCATTATTATTATTATTATCATTATTATTATTATTAATATTATTATTATTGTTATTAATTATTACTAATTATTACTATTATTATTGCTGCTATTTATTATTATTGTTACTGTTATTTATTATTATTATTTATTGGTGCTAGAGTAGTAGTAGTAGTAAATTCATAAGAATCATTAATAAATGAATGATATTGAAATTTATTTTCAAGCACTGTTCCAGATAAGTCAACTTAGTGCGACGCAACTTTCACCCTCCGCAATTGGTGCGCAGCAGTTTGAAGGAACGGATTACGCTACCATGCCAACAGATGTTGTTTCCTGCCTGAATGATCCTTGTTCTGCAAAGATTTCCAACCTACGACCCTCCACCGATTACAAATTTTGGGTAATTTTTATTCTCTAATAAAAAAGTACTGATATGATAAATATATGATTATCTTCCATATTTCTAAAACGCTATTTGTGCTTTGCTTATGGTGGAATAAAGTTTTATTTGGTTTTCTTACTTATTGACATTTTATGTCTGGCAATAAAAAAGTACTATTAATTTGAGTTAACCATTGCCAGGTAAAAATAATTCATACCTCTTTCTAATATATCATTAATCAAAGAGCGGGCTATGAGTTCAGGTACGTGCGATCCACGAAAGTCATCTAAATATGCAGTTTGTGGATCATGCAGAAGGAAGTTCCGTAGAAGCATCAATTCGTACGAAGGATATAACTGGAACATTGCGTCTTGACAATATTACTGGTACCACTGTTGTGCTTCGATGGAATTCCCTGGACCCTGAATCTTATCCGAAGCGTATATCCATTCAGTATCGAGTTGTACGTTTTCTTTCATTTGTTTTTAGAGTTTTGCTGAAAAAAACGCCCATGATAATTTCCAAGTCACATGAAATTTTAAATTTTCTCATATCGAAAAACTTTTTGAAGGAAATATTTAACAGAAAAGTCTATTGCAAATTAAAAAACCAAAATAATCAGTTACAAAACTGATATTTCTCGATAATTTTGTTTCATTTATTTTCTCAATGCTTAAGGTGAAAACAAATGCCGTTTGGAAGTCACCGTATAATGCCTCCTTCGACGGTTCTATAAAATCGGTGACTATAGTTGTACGCGCATTACATTCAGCGACCATTTATGATTATCGTTTTGCAGCGGAATATGTGGATAGTTATCATTATGCAAATCATGATTATTTCTACAATGAAACTTTTCTGCAAGTTCCACAACAGTTTCGAACAAAACGTAACGTTTTCTTACTATCCTGCGACAAAAATGCTAGCAAGAAAATAGAATTAAATACAGAGGAGGAGTTTTTTAGCCATCCAAAACTCTGTATCTTTCAGCAGGAACCCCGTCAGCTCCAGCAAGCATACGTCTTGTTCAAGAATACAACGAATGGATAGTGCGTTGGGAGAAGCCATTGAACGATGGTGGTTCGCCAGTTACTTCATACGCTCTCGAATTCAGGTTCAGAAAATTTCTGCATAAAATTTGCAAGACAATTAGCACTGTCAAACGAAATACAAATTCCGATCAAAGATTTCTTTAAATTTATTGAATTTTTCTTGAAGACCAAATGAAGATGCTGAATGGGAAATAGCCGAACGAGGATTAGAGGGTGATTGCTTGTGGTGGAAACCGTTGAGGATAAATTTCTTAGTTGAATGTGCTGAATTTCGCATTCGAGCGGCAAATTCAGAAGGTTTCGGTGCATATGCATATTCGAAGCATCAAAGTGGTAATAGCGTTTTGAAAATTTATCCTTCATTTCAATTTTTAAAACTTTTTGAATGTACGGAACATTTTCAACTGATTTATGTTGTCTTAATAAAATTCCACTATATTCGGATAATTCTCATTGCCATTTTAAATTTGTTGTTAAAAATTTTCCTGACCTTTTAGGAGAATCGCACACCCACTCGTTATGGATTATAATCATCACACTTCTCATCGCTATTCTTTTACTAACTACTGTCATTGCTGTATTGTTTAGTATGTGTTATTTTTACAATTAAATTTCATTATTAGTTAAATTTAAGAATGAATTTCTAATTACAAAAAATTTCTTTACCCTGAAATGTTACTGGAAAAAATTGATCAGTAATAGTGATAATAAATAAAAGATCTATTCTTCTTTTTTTAGTATATTATCAACGAAATGACAGAAGAAGCAGTAAGATCCGATTGCAAGATATAAGCTTGCACGGTTATACGAATTCAATCAAAAGAAATATTTTTCCTTCGCATGTTCTTAATGATTTAAAAAGTAAGTGATAATTTAGGTGTTGAATGCTAAATAAGTAGTATTTTTAGTAGTTTCTTTCTTAATGGTTTAAATTAAATGAATTTTATTTCTAGCCGTTTTTCGGATACCGAGAAATAATATCAGTCTTTCGCGCATAATTGGGAAAGGAACTTTTGGAGAAATATACGAAGGAGTTGCAGGTGGATTACCACAGTCAGCTGCAAAATCGGTTAAGGTTGCTGTTAAAGTTAGTTTCAGATTGTTGATCTTTGCCTCAGTTTCTGTGATTTTAATTAATATTTTTAACTGTTTCTTAATGAAAAACTTAAATTATTTTGTCTTGTATTCATTGAATTTGAGGAAAACAATTCGAAATTTAGACTCTGAGAAGCGGATTTTCCGAGTCAGATCGGATGAAATTCTTCCAGGAAGCTATTTTATTGAAGTAAGCTCTGCAATTCTTTTTATATAATTAAGCCGGAACTGTAGTTTTAACTTCCTAACTTGAATTATATTATTTTTAAGCAGTTTCGATCATCCCAATATCGTAAAATTATTGGGTGTATCACTCGAAACAGAGCCGTATTTTCTGATTATTGAACTGATGGAAGGCGGCGACCTTCTCGGGTTTCTTCGTTCCAGGTTTCTATGCTATTTCTGTATGATCCGTTTCGTCATTTATGAGATGAATAATATTTGAATATCTTAATTCTGCAAATTTTTCTCTTCTAATGCTTTACTGATTCGTTTAGCCGTCCATCTGACTGTCTCCCATCACAGCTTTCGTTATACGAACTAATAGGAGTGATGGTGGACATAGGACGTGGTGCTGCATATCTAGAAGTTAAGAAACGAGTACATCGCGATCTAGCAGCTAGAAATTGCCTCATTTCTTCAAGGAATTCGAATACACGAATTACAAAAATAAGTAAATCACTTTTTCATGCAATATGAAATATTCACTTAGGATTTAAAATCTTTGCTATATAAAATTTTTGCAATAAATAATCTTGATTGGAAAATTTTTATAATAGCACATAAAATATTTACGACATTCTAACAAGCAAAAGCAAAAGTCAATCAAACTTTAGCTACCAATTTTCTTCCTAAATATTAATCTTTATTACAGCCAATTTTGGTCATACACGTGATATTTATACCAACGATTACTATCGTGTACATGGAGATGATTATTTACCGTTACGATGGTTATCACCAGAATCAATTAACGACGGTATCTTCACATTAAAAAGTGATGTATGGTCATTCGGTATATTACTGTGGGAAATTTTGACTCTTGGGCAGCAACCTTTCTCAGGCAAAGATAATGTTCAGGTACGGTTCTGTGATGATTTAGCTCAACTGAAAAGGAGCAAGATTTCAAAACAAAGAGTAGATCTAGATTTGTTTCCACTGGAAGCTTTTGATCAAAAATTGAATTAAATTTTTTTTAGATTAAATTGAAACTTCTTTTCTTAGATTAGAGTTTCCAGTGAAATAAAATTGGTTTGCTATAAGATGTGACAGAAGCTGAAACTTTTTCTGAAACTTTATAATTTATAGAAATCTCAAAGCTAATGAAATCAATATAAAAATTCAATTTTCTGAAAAAATTATTTTCATAAAAAATACTTGTCTGCTGTAGGTGATGTCCTTCATAAAGAACGGCGGGAAGCCAGAAAAGCCACAGTGTTGTCCAGATGAAATGTAAGCTCACTTTCTTGATGTACTATTTTATCTTATTTGTCATTTACAAGAAATTGGTTGTAGTTTCGCTATTGTGGAACGTACTTGGATTTACGAACCAGAAGAACGTCCACGATTTGCTGATCTCCTGCCAGAACTGGAAGCTTTACGCGGTTGCCCATTGTATCAGGTATTTCAACTCACATTGATGATTTCTTTAATCACTGTTCTTTTTTTTGTAAGATTTACACTGTCTGCTGCAAATCTAAATATATCGCTGTCAAATTTAACTCTTTACTTTTCAAGCTAAATGTTCTAATATAGGAAGATACTCCGTATCCAACGAACTTTCCACTGAAAACTGATTCAAATTTCGAACTTTCATTCAATTCTAACATAAGTCGTGGAGAAAGTGGACGTAGTGGAAGTGTAAGGTTTGATAAGAGTGGTAAGTTTCATGAAAGTAATAATCACACTTTTTATATCTTCCTGCAAATTACAAAACTTTTTATTATTAGAATGAAGTTACATCTGCTTTTTTAACTTGATTCATTTTTGATATCAACGATTGTTTTACTGCGTTTCAGACAATCCTTCAACGAAGAAGCAAGGCCGCCCATCAATTTTACGCTCACTTCGTCGAGAGCGCCCTAGACCGCCTGTATGCTACTTTCTTATTTATAATTTCATATCGATATCTGCAGCAAGCACTGGAAAATTTGAATCTCTAAAATAAAAATTTGCATCTTTTGATTTTTGTTAACATTTATTTGGAGCTATATAGTTCGAAATTATTGAGGCTGATTGAAAGTTATTAATACCAAATATCCTTTTTTATATTATATGCTTATCACATGCAGCCCAGTCTCGCTAATTTGGAAGTCTGTAATCGAAGGTCGAGGTCAGTGAATAGCGTTACAAGTGATATCGATTCATTCATACGGGGCAAGTTGTTTTTCACCTTGCTTCTTATCAGATTATATGGATGTTTGGTTATCGCACATAAGCTAAACGAATTTCTTTAAGATTGCGATAAGGGATTTGATAATGGCGCTTTCATATCAAATGGCTGTTATGGTGGGTTACTTTTCTCGAATGTTGCATCTTTGGCTTACTTCATACAAAGATACCATTAAAATTTCAAGTTTATAAAATTTGCAAATTTCAGAGATACCGAAAAAGTCGCATCACAAAAAACCAATGATAAATCGACCAAAGCAAAGAGCACCTGAACTATCAAACCGTTCTTCTGTATCGTCATCATCGGCAAGTCCTCACTCCTCTCCTAGAACTCCGTCGTCCGGTGATAGTGACATTCCATCGGTTTATATTCGGCCAGCACGAGTTAGCCGAGTTTAAAACAAGATATATTAATTGTTGTATTTCATGGTCCATTCTTTATTTCAATTCTCCATCTCTTTAATTCTCTATTCTCCATTCTTCAGCACTTCATTACTCATTTTATTTTTCATCTCTCATTTTTGATTCCGAGAGTGAGAAATCACAGCACTTAGTGTGGATAAAATTTAGAAATATAAATAGCAAATTAGAAATATAAATACCTGAAAGAATAAATTACAGTAATTATTCTCTTCTTTTCTGCATGTATGTTTAGGTTTTTCCAAATTTTGTTTAGGAGATATAGGGGCATAAGCAGTCAGGTATCTGCCTAATTTCAGGCGCTCAATTTATATTTTTTCGTTGCTTTGTAATATTTTTAAAATCCATTCAAATTAATTTGTTCTTGGAGCTAAAGTTTTCCGAATTTTATTGGCAAAATGGCGACTGAATTCTAACCATTTCAAAATGAACTGGGAAAAAATAGGCTACTGATTAAAACAAAGAAAAATAGATCGAAATTAAGATTGAAATTACCGGAAATCCTGATGCTCGATCAATAGCATCCATCACTAGCATTTACTACTGCTGACAAATTTTTTGCTTTTGAAAGCGATAGCTATGGCTCAAGGAAAAACCTGATTCTTCATTGAGAAATCGCGGAAGTTCCGGGAATAGCTGTTGTGAAATATATCCTGCTGACGAAGTCCTGTAGTTGAACTGTGTGTGAAGGCACAAATCTTTTGTGGTTTATTCACTTTCGATGGGAGGATTTTGTGTTGATGCTTGTCTTAACCTCGAAACGGACTTGGGTTGATAAAATTTTATTGCGCAAGTACTAATACAATGGCACTATCTAACAAAAAATAACAATAACGAAAAATGAGTGAAACGGTTTGTTTATGGCTTCCTTTGTTCCATTTGCTGACAATATGATATTATTCACACATAAATTCCTCCTGATTTCTGGTGCTGTTTCGTTTCCAATCCTCTCTAGATGACGACTGAGTGTTGCTATTAATAAAAATAGTTTCGATATCACTCCAAAAGGAACTCTTCTAAAATGATAACATTTCAGGTTTTTCTCTGTAACCACATATTTAATATCTTCTACCCAGAGGAATCTGGTACAATTCCTGTCGGATTGATGCAGTTCCAATTGTAAAAACAACCTTTTCGATGTCGGCTATGATTGCATTTTTCATCAGTAGGAAGCGCAATAATCTCTACTAAGTCCAAAAGCATTATAGATCCGCGGTATAGAATTTCGTTTAAACTTCTTGTTCCCTTTAGATATGCAAAGCATCATGGACTATTCTGAATTTTGTTATAGGTTTGTGTGAAGGTATTATCTCGTGATGAGGTAGATAGTGAATTATACTCTCTTGATCCATGTCAGACTGAATTTCCTCAATTATGCCCGACTGTAGTTGATCTTGAATCGTTTCGTTGTACCGTCGAAGTATCTTTGAAGTCTTCTGATCAAGATTTGCAAACGTCCGAAACAAAGTGAGATATTTCAGGCTGCTTCTAGTAATCGTCTACTCCTTCTAAGTTTTTCCTTTCCTTTATAGAACTAATACTTTCGTCGTTGATTGCGATCACTTCCAGTTTATTACTCGCAAGTTATGATTCCCATCTTTCCGATTCTCACACCAACCTCCTTTTTAGCTGAGTTATACTTCTTTGGTAATTTGTTTTCGAATGAAGCAATACTTAATCTCTTTTCGGTCTTTTTCCGTTTCTTGAATGTGCAATCTTTTTGCCAGACCAATTGAAATGAAAATAACTGGGAGCCCAATCCAATAGCGCCAACGCTTTCGTTTGGAATTTCAGAGCTTCTGGATTTATGACGCTAATCTTCTTACACAAGAGTATGATCCTTTTACCTTCTGGTCGTTCTTGCTCAGCTACTGTGCTGTACGTCACAGTTGATTTCAACTTTTCTTCTCAAACTTCTTTCTTCTCATTTTAGAAATTTAACAGACAAAAAATATTAAGCAAATGTATTGCAATTGAATTCAAAATGGCCAATTGCACTAATGCCATCATAAAGTCATAAGAAGGCTTTTTATGATAAATTTTATCACAGAAAGCTATACTAAAGTGTAATTACTTCCACGTATATTTTAATTCATTTTATTAGTGTGATTTTTAATTTAATTGTTGATTTGATTTTTCGCTACATGCTTCTATTTTATATTATATAATAAAATTTTTTTGGACTGTTTACATCCATTAATAGAATTTCCAATTCGATTTCGTTGCATCTATTTATTTGATTAATTGATTACTATGTTCCTCGCTGTACACTTCGTCGTTTTATAATTATGTTGGAAAAAAAAGATGGATGCTATTTTTGACTTCACTGTAGTTTCATATAATGCCTTTCTTTGTTTAAATTCATTTCATTAAATAAATTTTTGAACTTTTTTTAAATGCGTTAAATCCGATATTTTTCTTGCCCGTTATTTTATTGATCGACCTATTCCCTTACTGTTTTGGTCACTTACACATTATTTTCCTTTTTAACATTACACTTTTGTACTTTTCAACTATGCTTATATTGTTTTAATCGTTTTTTTAATATTATTTTTTGCTAATTTAAATGAACAAAATTTTTGGAAGCAAAAAATTATTTTGTTATTTGTAAAATTTATTTGTAAAATGGTCAAAATTTTCTAAAAAGTTAGCCTCAATATTTCATTTTTATGTCTTTTTTAAAACAAAATTTGCTTTTGGAAATTAAGAAATTCCTCGCAAATATAATATGCAATACATCAATTTCAAAGACCTGGACAAATTGAAGCGAAATGATATAAAACTGTAGAAAAAATATTACGATTATTCTGCATAAATTATTTTATGGGAATACTGCATTGTACATTGATAGCATTGTTGCATTGACGAAAATGTATTGATATATTAATAAAAATGCAATAAAGCAATCGAAACTAAATGATTCAGCACAAAGGTCGAAAATTAATCCTTATTATAAAATTGTGAAATGTGGACATAGATCACTTCTATTTGATGTGTATTTATAGACACAATCCTTAATATACTAACAGAAGTAATCCAGTAGTTCTGTAAAACTTTGTTCGCGAATTCCATTCAGTAAGTTTTATTTAATTCATTTCTACAGAAAATGTCAGTTGTCAAAATTTTGGATTTCATTATAAACCTGCAAATAAGCGCTCTTTTTTCAACAAAATTATCGTTCTATCAAATTTCTTAGTTATGCAAATTGCACAAACTTTGCTTACCGATAAGTAAGAGTTGATCATATTATATCAGCAATGAATGTGCGACCGTTCTCATTTTACAGGGAGAAAATTCTCCATCTTTCAGAATTGGCAAAGGAATTGTCTCATCGATATGTATTTCATTTATTTCCTTTTCTTCGTCTTCCAACTTGGCAGCATTCAAACTACCGTAAGTTCATTTGATAAAAAAGATATTATTAAATACAACACAGCACTGCGATGTTTCGAAATTTTGAAATTTCGATTAAGTGCGAGATTGACAATTTCTATCATTTGAGAAAGCACATCCGGGACAAACAGAGCTGTTGGATTTATCAGTGCCAAAAGAACGGATTGGACCGCTGAGCTCAGCAGTACAATCGCCGGAACAGATAAACAAAAATGCGATGGGGATGAACGAATTAAGTTGCCAAAAGGAAGTAACTAATATGAACACCCATGAGAGAATTCATACTGCGGAGAAGCTCTATCCTTGTTTGACATGCAACAGAAATTTCTCTCAATTAAACCATTTGAAAATCCATGACAGAATTCATGCCAGGGAGAAGCCGTTCAGTTGCAACATATGCAATAGAAATTTTTCTGCTTCATTGAATCTGGGAACACATAGAAAAACTCATACTGGTGAGAAGCTCTATCCTTGTTTGACATGCGACAGAAGTTTTTCTTCGCCAAGCTATTTAAAAATCCATGAGAGAATTCATACCGGGGAGAAGCCGTTCAATTGCGACATATGCAATAGAAATTTTTCTGTTTCATGCGATCTGATTCTACATAGGAGAACTCATACCAATGCGGAGCCTTACTATTGTCTGACATGCAAGAGAAATTTCTTGATAAAACAAAATTTACAGCAGCACATGTTAAATCACTGAAAAAAAAGTCCTCTCTTCCGCTGTTCTGTATACCATAAAGGTTTCCTATTTAATCCAACTTTGAAATCGCACAAGAAGATACATGAAATAACTGAAAGGCACATTTCAAACTGAAATACGTTGCCATTTCTGGTGTTGTTGATTTTTTGTTTTTCTATCAGTTCAATTTTCATTTACTTATTTTATTTTTAACAGTCCATTCTTGTTATTATTCTTGTAACTTGTTTATCTCCTATCCATACTTTGTATATTGTCACGTATCCATATTGGTGTCGTTCTTCTTGTTTCTTTCATTTTATTTTAAATAAATTTCCTGGAGATTTGCAAGTGTTAAATAAATGCATTTATGCAAACATGATAATCTGCATGCATTACAAAAGGAAATTGCAAAATCAATATTTCGATGAGAATTCAAAGTGAAAAACATTCAAATGGATATCGTATCAATTTTCATTCAAAAAATTACTGGAAAATGTTTATCAAACTGGAATAACAATTACTTCTACAAACAACTTTGCTAAAAATCTAATGATACTATCATTCACGAACCTTGTAATTCGTCACGCATAAATCGAAATGGAAGTTTAAATATTAGTTGTATATTTTAGTTTAAATATTAGTTTTTTTGTGGTTTTTTCATATTTTTCCATAATTATAAAAATTTTTACATAATCATTTTTGTGAATATTGCTATTGTCTGAATTTTACTTTTCGGATTCAAGTTTTGATTTCCTCGTCTACGACAATAAATACTGAAAACAAGGAATAATAACAAATTTTGCCACATCTGAACTAATAGCGACTTCGACATACTCTGAAATGAATTATGCCGTAGTTTTTATCGAATGTTAACATCTATAAGTCTTTCTAGCGAATATTAGTATTTATCAATCTATTTTTGAAATGGTGGCATTTAAGAATTCCTCTTTGATGATAAAATCATCGGAATTGAAAGAATAAAGTTGGTTCAGAAGATGACTTCTTATGCCTACTGCTATTTCTCATACCTTTTGTTACTGTAACATCGCCGAAATCAGCGAAACATTCCAAGTATTTTTCAATAAAAAAAAGAACGGCGGAACTATTAATGGTACATGACAAAATAAATTGCTTTTATATACTTTGATTACGAAGCAGTAAATATAATTTGTCTGGTATTGTGTAGGCGTTAAACATATTGTACGCATTAATTCCGTTTTTAGGCAATTTTCTTTTTCCGCTTTTGTTTATCGAGTGGTAGAATAATGAATCAATGCGTAGAAAGCAATGATTAATTTGTAGAAAGGAATGATGCAAATGATTGGATAAAATTACGTCTCAGATACCAGTCATTTTATCTTTCATGATAACAAATTATCAGCAATTTTTAACGAAATAGGGAGAAAGAAGTTTTATTTAATATAATTTACGTTCTAAATCATCTGCGCATTGTTTTTTGAAAGGAAGTTTTCCTTCAAATTCTCTTTCATTATTCTGTTCATTTAGAATTTTAAATTCAAACTTTTTTCTTCATCATAGAAATTTTATGGATAAACGGAAGTATTGGTGCATTTGATTAGTGTGCTTTATTGCATTATTTGTTACAGAACAGTGGAAGATAGGATTATTTACTTAATTACCATGTGTGATCGCAAATTTTCTTTTTGACTGGAAATTCCTCTTATATATGTTGCAAGGATACAGCTTCTCACCGATATAAGTTTTCTCACGGATTTTCAAATGGTTTGATGAAGAAAAATTTTTGTTTCTTTTACTATAGAAGAAAAAGTGAATGATGTAAAACTTACAGAATGAAATTTGCTGACATAGTTGACAGACACCACTGAATTAATTCTGTTAAGTATGTTAAGGATCCTTTTTTTTTAATTTTTGAAAGCCTAAATTAAATTACTTTTTGTTAGCTAGAAAAACACATTTTTTTCTGTAATTTCTGTATCCTGAAAAATTTTTAGCATTTTCGACCATTAAAAAATTTGATTAAATAATTTTAATGACTTTCTGATAATTAATAGTTTCATGAAAATTTGATATGCTTTGAATATCTTAAAAGTTTTCTTCATATGTCGTTTTTAAAACAAAATTTGCTTTTGGAAATTAAGAAATTCCTCGCAAATATAATATGCAATACATCAATCTCAAAGACTTGGACAAATTGAAGCGAAGTGGTATAAAACTGTAGAAAAAATGTTACGATTATTCTGCATAAATTATTTTATGGGAATACTGCATTATAGATTGATAGCATTGTTGCATTGACGACAGTGTATTGATGTATTGATAAAAATGCAATAAACTAAATGATTCAGCACAAAGGTCGAAAATTAATCCTTATTATAACATTGTGAAATGTGGACATAGATCACTCCTATTTGGATGTGTATTTATAGACACAATCCTTAACATACCTAACAGAAGTGATCCAATAGTGTCTGTAAAACTTTGTCCTCCTTCAGTTCATTCAGTAAGCTTCATTTCATTCAATTCAGTAAGTTTCATTTCATTCAAAGCCTGCAAATAAGCACTCTTTTTCCCAACAAAATTATCGTTCTATCAAATTCCTTAATTATGAAAATTGAGCAAATTTTGCTTACCAAGATGTTAGGGATGATCACACTGTATCAGCATGAATATGCGACCGTTCTCATTTTACTGGGAGAAAATTCTCCATCTTTCAGAATTGGTAAAGGAATTGTCTCATCGATATGTATTTCATTTATTTCCTTTTCTTTGTTCTCCAACTTGGCAACATTCAAACTACCGTAAGTTCATTTGATGAAAAAAAATATACATTAAATACAAATGGCACTGCGATGTTTCGAAATTTTGAAATTTCGATTAAGTGTGAGATTGATAATTTCTATCATTTGAGAAAGCACATCCGGGACAAACAGAGCCATTGGATTTATCAGTGCCAAAAGAACAAACGGAGCCGTTGGATTTATCAGTGTCAAAAGAACACGTTGGATCGCTGAGCTCACCAGTACAATCATCGGAACTGATAAATAAAAATGCGATGGGGATGAACGAATTAAGTCGCCAAAAGGAAGTAGCTAATATAAACATCCATGAGAAAATTCATACCAGGAAGAAGCTCTACCCTTGTTCGACATGCAACAAAAATTTTTCTCGTTCACACGCTTTAAAAATCCATGAAAGAACTCATACCGGGGAGAAACCGTTCCACTGCAACATATGCAGCAGAAATTTTTCTGATGCATCGAATTTATTTGCACATAGGAGAACTCATACCGGGAAGAAACCCCACCCTTGTTTGACATGCAACAAAACTTTCCGTGCGCCAAGCCATTTAAAAATCCATGAGAGAACTCATACCGGGGAGAAACTTTACCCTTGTTTGACATGCAACAAAACTTTCCTTGCGCCAAGCCATTTAAAAATCCATGAGAGAACTCATACCGGGGAGAAACCGTTCCATTGCAACATATGCAGCAGAAATTTTTCTGCTCCATCAAATCTGGTTGCACATAGGAGAACTCATACCGATGCGAAGCCTCACCACTGTCTGACATGCAAGAGAAATTTCCGGAGAAAACAAAGTTTACAGCTGCACATATTAAGTCACTTAAAAAAAAAGTCCTCTCTTCCAACGTTCTGTATACCATAAAGGTTTCCTTTTTAACCCAACTTTGAAATCGCGCAAGAAGAAATATGAAATAACTGAAAGGCACATTTCAAACTGAAATACCTTGTCATTTCTGGTGTCGTTGATTTTTTGTTTTTCTTTCAGTTCAATTTTCATTTACTTATTTTATTTTTAACAGTCCATTCTTGTTATTATTCTTGTAACTTGTTTATCTTCTATCCATACTTTGTATTTTGTCACATATCCATACTGGTGTCGTTCTTCTTGTTTCTTAAAAAAATTCCCTGGAGATTTGCAAGTGTTAAATAAATGCATTTATGCAAACATGATAATCTGCATGCGTTACAAAAGGAAATTGCAAAATCAATATTTCGATGAGAATTCAAAGTGAAAAACATTCAAATAGTTATCGTATCAATTTTCATTCAAAAAATTATTGGAGAATATTTATCAAACTGGAATAACAATTATAATTTTTGCAAGATTGAGGAAGTATATGAGACAAGTAAAAATAAAAATCAGGCAGAGAGAAAAAAGTTTCCTATTGTAAAGAAAAAGTTACTTCTGAAAGATGAACACAAATAAAAAATTTAGACAAGATTAAAAAATAAAGAACGAAGGAAAAACAAATAAGTCAAGAAAAAGTTTTCAACATCTTGAAATAATTTTTTCTGCAAAACCAATTGAATTCTAGTAACGTGATAAGAGAGTGATAATGGATCCTTGGAAGAATCATTTGCACTAATACATAACATAACTGCTAATGTTGTGGTCAAAACCAGAAAATTATGAAGAGAAGAAGGGAGATTTTCTGTTTTATTCTGAAATCAATTGCTTCTTTCTAATTTTAATCGTCCCAATGCAGGCCAATAACACTTTTTAAAAATTTATGGATCAATTAATTTTTGTTTCAATTTTTTTCACTAAAAAATCGAAGTCGAGTTTGATGTTATTTCAGCCCTACTGTATTTTTCAATTACATCTTTCATAGATGAAACATCAATATGTGATGGCAGATTTAATTTTATAATGCTTTATTTTTAATGCCGCTTGCTCATGATTTATTAATATTTTTACTGTGAAAAAAAATGAATTCAAAGAGTGGGAGTGATTTTAACAGCTTTCATTATTTCACATTTCAGCAAATTTTTAAAGAAATTGATGAAACATTAAAGAACGAAAAAATCAAAAACGAAAAAGAGAAAAAGAAAAATGCGTAAAACCATAAATAAGAATAAAAAACAAAAAGGGAATAGGAAACGAAATAAAAAAGGGTGAAAAATAAAGAAAATTGAGAAAAATGAGTCAAAAAAAAAACAGAAAAAATTAAAAAGTGTTCAATTTTTTACTGTTTACTCCACACATATGATGGCTGATTTGTTGTATGTCCAATGTCAATTGCAATTTAATCAAGTTAAGTACACCTTTTGTACAAATGATTATGATTCCAGTTTTAATTTTGACCTCTTCTGAATGTAATTTGAAAACTTGCAAAAGTTTCCATCAACTAATATTTAAACTTTCATTTTGATTTATGCGCGACGAATTGCAAGATTCGTGAATAATATTATCATTAGATTTTCAGAAAGTTGTTTGTAGAAGTAATTGTTACTCCAGTTTGATAAACATTCTCCAATAATTTTTTGAATGAAAATTGATACGATATCCATTTGAATGTTTTTCACTTTGAATTCTCATCGAAATATTGATTTTGCAATTTCCTTTTGTAACGCATGCAGATTATCATGTTTGCATAAATGCATTTATTTAACACTTACAAATCTCCAGGAAATTTTTTTAAGAAAGAAACAAGAAGAACAACACCAGTATGGATATGTGACAAAATACAAAGTATGGATAGGAGATAAACAAGTTACAAGAATAATAACAAAAATGGACTGTTAAAAATAAAATAAGTAAATGAAAATTGAACTGATAGAAAAACAAAAAATCAACAACACCAGAAATGGCAACGTATTTCAGTTTGAAATGTGCCTTTCAGTTATTTCATATTTCTTCTTGTGCGATTTCAAAGTTGGGTTAAAAAGGAAACCTTTATGGTATACAGGACGGTGGAAGAGAGGACTTTTTTTTTAAGTGACTTAATATGTGCTGCTGCAAATTTTGTTTTGTCCGGAAGTTTCTCTTGCATGTCAGACAGTGGTGAGGCTTCGCATCGGTATGAGTTCTCCTATGTGCAACCAGATTCGATGCAGCAGAAAAATTTCTGCTGCATATGTTGCAATGGAACGGTTTCTCCCCGGTATGAGTTCTCTCATGGATTTTTAAAAGGCTTGGCGAAGGAAAATTTTTGTTGCATGAGAAACAAGGGTAGGGCTTTGCATCGGTATTAATTCTCTTATGGATGTTTATATTAGCTACTTCCTTTTGGCGACTTAATTCGTTCATTCCCATCGCATTTTTATTTATCTGTACCGCTGATTGAACTGGTGAGCTCAGCGATCCAACTTGTTCTTTTGACACTGATAAATCCAACGGCTCCGTTTGTTCTTTTGGCACTGATAAATCCAACGGCTCTGTTTGTCCCGGATGTGCTTCCTCAAATGATGGAAATTATCAATCTCGCACTTAATCGAAATTTCAAAATTTCGAAACATCGCAGTGCTATGTTGTATTTAATATATATTTTTTTCGTGAAATGAACTTACGGTAGTTTGAATGTTGCCAAATTGGAGAACGAAGAAAAGGAAATAAATGAAATACATATCGATGAGACAATTCCTTTGCCAATTCTGAAAGATGGAGAATTTTCTCCCTGTAAAATGATCACACATTCATTGCTGATATAATATGATCAACTCTTACTTATCGGTAAGCAAAGTTTGTGCAATTTGCATAACTAAGAAATTTGATAGAACGATAATTTTGTTGAAAAAAGAGCGCTTATTTGCAGGTTTATAATGAAATCCCAAAATTTTGACAACTGACATTTTCTGTAGAAATGAATTAAATGAAACTTACTGAATGGAATTCGTAAGTTTAACTTTTGTTAAAAGTTTTACAGAACTACTGAATCACTTCTGTTAGGTATGTTAAGGATTGTGTCTATAAATGCGCATCCAAATAGGAGTGATCTATGTCCACATTTCACAACTTTATAATAAGGATTAATTTTCGAACTTTGTGCTGAATCATTTAGTTTCGATTGGTTTATTGCATTTTATCAATACATTGCCGTCAATGCAACAATGCTATCAATCCACAATGTAATATTCCCATACTACAGTTTTACACCATTTCGCTTCAATTTGTCCAAGACTTTGAGATTGATGTATTGCGTATTGTATTTGCGAGGGATTTCTTAATTTCCAAAAGCAAATTTTGTTTTAAAAAAGACATAAAAATGAAATATTGAGGCTAATTTTTTAGAAAATTTTGACTATTTTACAAATAACAAAATAATTTTTTGCTTCCAAAAATTTTGTTCATTTAAATTAGCAAAAAATAATATTAAAAAAACGATTAAAACAATATAAGCATAGTTGAAAAGTACAAAAGTGTAATGTTAAAAAGGAAAATAATGTGTAAGTGACCAAAACAGTAAGGGAATAGGTCGATCAATAAAATAACGGGCAAGAAAAATATCGGATTTGAACGTTTTTAAAAAAAGTTCAAAAATTTATTTAATGAAGTGAATTTGAACAAAGAAAGGCATTATATGAAATTACAGTGAAGTGAAAAATAGCATCCGAAAAAAACATCTTTTTTTTCCAACATAATTATAAAACGACGAAGTGTACAGCGAGGAACATAGTAATCAATTAATCAAATAAATAGATGCAACGAAATCGAATTGGAAATTCTATTAATGGATGTAAACAGTCCAAAAAAATTTTATTATATAATATAAAATAGAAGCATGTAGCGAAAAATCAAATCAACAATTAAATTAAAAACCACACTAATAAAATGAATTAAAATATACGTGGAAGTTAATTACACTTTAGTATAGCTTTCTCGTGATAAAATTTATCATAAAAAGCCTTCTTATGACTTTATGATGGCATTAGTGCAATTGGCCATTTTGAATTCAATTGCAATACATTTGCTTAATATTTTTTGTCTGTTAAATTTCTAAAATGAGAAGAAAGAAGTTTGAGAAGAAAAGTTGAAATCAACTGTGACGTACAGCACAGTAGCTGAGCAAGAACGACCAGAAGGTAAAAGGATCATACTCTTGTGTAAGAAGATTAGCGTCATAAATCCAGAAGCTCTGAAATTCCAAACGAAAGCGTTGGCGCTATTGGATTGGGCTCCCAGTTATTATTCATTTCAACTGGTCTGGCAAAAAGGTTGCACATTCAAGAAACGGAAAAAGACCGAAAAGAGATTAAGTATTGCTTCATTCGACAACAAATTACCAAAGAAGTATAACTCAGCTAAAAAGGAGGTTGGTGTGAGAATCGGAAAGATGGGAATCATAACTTGCGAGTAATAAACTGGAAGTGATCGCAATCAACGACGAAAGTATTAGTTCTATAAAGGAAAGAAAAACTTAGAAGGAGTAGACGATTACTAGAAGCAGCCTGAAATATCTCACTTTGTTTCGGACGTTTGCAAATCTTGATCAGAAGACTTCAAAGATACTTCGACGGTACAACGAAACGATTCAAGATCAACTACAGTCGGGCATAATTGAGGAAATTCAGTCTGACATGCATCAAGAGAGTATAATTCACTATCTACCTCATCACGAAATGATACCTTCACACAAACCTATAACAAAATTCAGAATAGTCCATGATGCTTTGGCATATCTAAAGGGAACAAAAAGTTTAAACGAAATTCTATACCGCAGATCTATAATGCTTTTGGACTTAGTAGAGATTATTGCGCTTCCTACTGATGAAAAATGTAATCATAGCCGACATCGAAAAGGTTGTTTTTACAATTGGAACTGCATCAATCCAACAGGAATTGTACCAGATTTCTCTGGGTAGAAGATATTAAATATGTGGTTACAGAGAAAAACCTGAAATGTTATCATTTTAGAAGAGTTCCTTTTGGAGTAATATCGAAACTATTTTTATTAATAGCAACACTCAGTCGTCATCTAGAGAGGATCGGAAACAAAACAGCACCAGAAATCAGGAGGAATTTATGTGTGAATAATGTCATATTGTCATCAAATGGAACAAAGGAAGCCATAAACAAACCGTTCCACTCATTTTTCGTTATTGTTATTTTTTGTTAGATAGTACCATTGTATTAGTACTTGCGCAATAAAATTTTATCAACCCAAGTCCATTGATAATTGAATCATTCTTTCATAAAAACGCTTGATGCGACAATTTCAAATGATATTTTCAGTGCTAAAATTTGACGACTAGAATTTCCGAATGACACTGCATCTTAGTTAATGTGCTATTCGAACGAAATCAAAAACAAAAAAGCTAATCTAAAGCTGATGTCTAACTTCAGTAGAATTAAGACGATATAAATGTACATTCACATCAGCTGCTAATATCCATAATTTTGCATATTACTTTATATAAACCTCATATATTGCATAATTGAAATCAGTTTCTGGAAAGCAATATTAGTAAAATTTTAATATGTAAAAAGTCAGCAAATTTCAAGTATTTCCGTAAGAAAATGCGATTCTTTGTTCTGCAACAATCTGCATAGTGAAGCTAACTCGGATGTGAAAGTATTTTTCGATAAATATTTGATGTTATGGCACTTGTCAGAAAAGTTTTTTTTTTAATTCATTGGTATAAGAAATCTTTATTTGTTTACTATTATACTCTATACTCTACTTAATTAATTTGGATGTACATTTGATATTTCATTTGATAATCAAATGTATCAAATTTATCTTTTATGAAAACGTTTTTGGACTTTTGAGTATTTAAATTAAGAGTAAAGAAGTTGAAATTTCAAGCAAAATGTAATGAAAAGAGATGGAACCGAAGAAATTCTCTGCTTATCAGCTAAGGAAAATCAAATGTATCGAGCTATAATTAAGGATCATTGAGTGTATGTTTATCTGACCGGCTCAGATGATTAACTGATATTGACGAAAAATTTCATAACTAAATAAAGGCGACTCATCTCCTTCATTTGGTCAACAAATTTTTTCATTAGCACTGCTTTGTAATGAGATTGTAGTACCATCGTTGAGGAAATAAACGCAGGGTCTACTGGCTAATGCCGGAAAATTCCCAAGTCACAACACAATTTTCTAGTATCAATTGTTTCAAATTAAAATGTTTATGAAACAAATAATTTCATAAGTCCTTTTTCCAAAATCCATATCAGAATTCGTATTTATTGCTATCAAACTATCTAGCCTTCTTTACCGACAGACAAAACTGGCAACGATTTGAACAACTGAACTTTAGTCGATCAAGCAGTGATACCCTTGGTTGTTTTAGTAGTATGCATGCGATAGCTACAACAGGCCAACTGCTTCACTCTTACAAAACACCTGGATCAAATGACTGGAAAACAGTTTCCTCTAATCAAGTAATATGATGTAATCACAAACTATCACCTCAAAAGGATTAAAATTCAGGTAGATAGAGCCAGGACGCAGCAAACGATCAATATGTTGCTTTGATGTTCATATCGAATCTTTGCTTAGAAATATGAATAAAATAAGAAGACAAATAACATTTTCACAGTCGTTCAACACTATATTACTGATTCTATAACAGTAAAAAAAATGAAATTCCCTCTTGCAAGTTTCTGTGCCTTAGCAAAGTTCTGCAAACGATAGATAACATATGCAAGAAATCAAAAATTTATACCAAATTGCTTTAATTCCTCTTTACAAACGTTGAATTCAGTTGCTAAATTTTTAAAATATAATAAACAAATACAAATTTTGCAACACAAAGTACATTGATCAAATGCATCAATATTTCTGCTTGTCTACAAAATTTCCATAATGAAGGAAACGCTTTGAAATTGAAATTCAGGTTAAGAAAAATGATTTCGACAGAAAATTCCATTCAAAAAAAACAATGCATTGATGTTTAGAAGTAAATTATATTGAGTAAAAATTTTTCTTTTGCCGTATTTTGTTATAGAAAATTGCTGATAATTTGTTATCGTTGAAAGATAACAAATTATAATTTTTTTTTTTTTGGCAGTTGCGACCTAATTTTATCGTATTATATACATCACTTCTTTTCGATTTGTCCATCCTAATTTATTCTTTTGCCGTTCGATAAACAAATGCGGAAAAAAAACAGGTGCTGAAAAACGGGATTGGTTTTACGGTTACACAATACAGATAACTTATATTCACTACTTCCGTTATCGAAGTATATAAAGCGCAATTTATTTTGATATGAACCATCCGCCAATTTTTTTTATTGGGAAATACTTAGGATATTTCGGTGATTTCAGATTTGTTACACAGCAAAAGGTATGAGAAGTAGTAGTACGTATTAGAATAATCTCCTGAACCAACTTTATTCTTTCAGTTCTGATAATTTTATCATCAAAGAGGAATTCCTAAATGACACAATTTTAAAAATAGATTCATAAATGCTAACATTCGCTAGAAAGATTTACAAATGTTAATATTCGATAAAAACTACGGCATAATTCATTTCAGAGTATGTCGAAGTCGTTATTAGTTCAGATGTGGCAAAATTTGTTATTATTCTTTATTTTCATTATTTATTGTATGAGAGAGAATTGACACAAATACCGGGTAAGTGAATGAATGGTAAAATTCAGACAATAGTAAAATTCACAAAAACGATATTGAAAATATGAAAACGATACTAACCTATTGTCATTTTTGATAAATTTAAATGATAGCCAAGCCGAATCACAAGGTTGTTCTTTCTTATGCGATGTTATAGAGTTAAGCCTTGGCATCTAATTCAGAAACGTCAATTATAACCATTGTTTTTTGTTTCGAGTTAGAATTGCCCAGTATTTTTGAGGATTTTTTTGAAAATTTTTTATTTAAATTAGATTTAATGAAGCGATATCTTATTTTCTTCAAAAATCTTATTTCTTTTATTTATTGTTGTGCAGGTAATAGAGCAGTTGGTAACTCTTGAAAAAATTAACAAAAAGAATTTTAAATTATGAAAAACGATACCTAACCTAATATTTATGGTCTGATAAATTTAAACGGTGGTGTCTTTCTGTTTCGTAATGCTATAGTGAAGATTGAAACTCTTTTCATTACTATTCCAGTATCGTTTACTCGGCTAAATGTTTTACATTAAATTTAATGAACAAATCAGGCACCAAAATATTTTGCTTTATATTGTTTAACTTGGAAGAGGTTAATTATATTGGATTATGTTTGTGAATATTATACCATGTTTTAGGATAAGGACCCTGATTGATTTTGGCTATTAGACAATTCACATCGCTGTTTCATCGTTCAACGTTTTACTGTGATATGCGACAGGACAACTATCTTCATCAACATCGCTTATAATTTTCAGTCAAGAATCCTCAATTTCAATGGATATTTCATTAATATTTACTATCTTAGTTCATGTTTGATTATATTGGATTATATTGGGTTATGTTTAATTATATTGGATTTCTACTGGGTTATCTTTAATTGTACTGGTTTTGTTTTGGATTAGTATAGTATCAACAAGCATATACGTAGGTACAGATTGCGCTTAGATAAGAATAAAAACCGCAACGGTCGCTGAATAGCAAATAGCATATAAATGATGGAATTTCCATGACCATTACTTAGGAAAGGATTAATTATTAAATGCTAGGAAAGTGACTGTCGAAGTTAGGCTAACGAAGAAAATAAAAAGTATCAAATGCAATAAAACATGATTCAAAAGAGCAATCGATAATAATTCCAGGAAAACATACATTCATTACTAATCTTTGAACTATAAAAGTTTTTTTCAATTTAGAATACATTGATCTCTTCTACCTATCCAACTTATAAAATTACTGATTAGTTTTAAAAGCTACATAATATCAGTAGATTTATTTCTCATCGTAAAATAATTTCTTTGCAGATATTTTTCTTTATTATTATTAGTATTCTTACTATTATAATTATTATTAATATCTAGTATGCATCTTTGTTTAATATAAATCGAACATTTAAACTGCATACAGTAACATTCACTGACAATTCATATTTCACAAATGATATTGCTTTTTACTAAATGACAAAATAAATCGGGAAGAATGGAGTAAATTTCACATTCTTTTCACTTAACATATTATTTTATTAAGAAAATGTTCAGAATAAATAATCGAAAGACGTACACAAAGTATTTCCACTGTGAATATAACCTTATTGGGATTTTGTAAGAGAAAAACAAAAACTTTATGAATTGATGATCGAAAGGCTGCCCATTTAGAGGCATTGAAAAAAACAGCTCTCCTGTATTTAGAAATTGAAACAATGTAAGATAAGTCAAAAACTTCAATTTATTAAAGTTAATAGATTTCACATATTTCTTGAAATATGAAAAAAAAATAAGCAGAAATTGTCGCGAAAGTCGCGAAATTTAAAATAAAATCATGAGGAATATATTCCGTGATGTTAATTTGAATATTTGTCACATACTTCTCACATATTATAATTGTATCTGTTCTAAAACCTTTATGACATTATCTATGATTTATCGCCAAGATCCCGTGTCTTCCTCTTGCTATTTCTCATCTTAGTACACTATGATCTGGTCTATTAAGTTATCAATCGGCTTATATGAAAGGATTTCTGGTCATCAAATTACTAGATCCACCCCTTCCTCTCGACTACATAAACTGTACTCAACTTCCAATCTTCATTCTAAACATTCCAAACATTTCAAGATATTCTAAGGACTCCAGTCTTCACAACGAGAATCGCTTTATTCGCTTTATTTGCTACTCATCTTATTTACTGCATCTGAAATAAAGGGTTCTATTACCCAATTCAACTGTTCTTACACTACAAAGAACACATTCCAGTCGTACACGGTTGCGCTACAGCATTTTTTCCCGACAGATTTGGTGCCACGAACCGGGAACGGACGGAATGTCCACATCAGTCGTTCAGTCAGCGCAACCAGCAATCGGCAATTCCGGAGAGAGGGGGATTGCTGGGTTTGATGAATGTATAACTGGATTATATGATAAAGGAATGTAATCATTACAGGGATTTTTATTGTTGTATTCATTTATGGGAACTTGGACTATTCTCATAGGAATGTATTCCGTGGGCTTTCTAATTTTGATACATAGATAATGAAAAATAAAGTTAATTAATTTAAATTTCAATTCTACTACAATTATCAAAAATAGAAATAAAAGACTACATACACCGATAACGATGAGTTTCCAGTGAGCTATTATAAGTGTCAATTCTTCTTCTATGGTTTTTGTCGTTTTCTCGAATTGTATCGTTATCTGCTCGATTAGTTCTTCTCCTTGCTGTTCTACTTCGGTCCAAAGTAACTTTGACTTCGGTAGATCGGTTCTTAAATTGATGATTTCATGGTTTTGTGCCAATATTTCTAACTCCGCGTCGATTCGTTCGACTTCAAATCTACTGACGATGCCTGCCTTGAACTCGACCCTTTTCCATTCGGAGTTATTATTATTGCAGGGTGCTATATATAATCTGTCATTAACCCTGTTAGCTATAATATCACTTCTCTGGAGTAATAATTTAGCTGCTAACGTCGGGTCACTGGTTGATAGCCATTCTATTAGGAGTAATAAATTATTTCTATTTTCACAACTTCGTCGTTGTGTCTCAATTAATTGTTGTCGAAGTTGTAAATTTGTAATATCAAAAATATACTGAAACTTAATATTTTCAGGATCAAATTTACTTGTTTTGATTTCCTCCTCCCTGCTTAGTTCTTTCATGATGAGCTGATCCTTGGAGTCCGAATTCACCGTATTTGTTGATTGTCCTTGATCGACTCCTTCATCGATGATTAAGTCTCCGTTCATAAGATGAGGTTTAGAAAACTTACAAGTTGTATCTTGTAGCTTCTCGTTCCTCTCGAAGGTGAGTGATGTTTGCAGATCCTCTATCATTACGTGATTTTCATATATTTGGGCGTTGTATCTCCCAATTCTTTCGTAGAGGCATTTAGTGGTTGCCTGTGTGTTGTTCCATATTATGATGCTGGTCTGCAACACGCACTTACCACTTTGTGTCGAGCAGTGGTTTGTGTCATCGAGATCTGATAGTAGTCCTTTACCGTCGTAAAGGAGGAGCGATCCTTCTTCTACCACGTAATTAGTGGTAGCTTGGCATCTGGTTCCGAGCCAACCGTAGGAATACTGGACATTGTTGTTCGTTGTCCATTTATTCGGCTTGACTCTCTTTAACGGTGATTCGGATGATTCCCTTTGGTCATATAGATTTGTGCATTGATGGTAAGGTATGGGAGAAGTGGTAGTTTCGTCTGAAACTACCGACAAGGATAATCTCAAGAAGGCCTTGGTGCATACCGTCCTCGTAATGTTGCTACACTTGATTGCAGGTATCCGAGTGTGAGTCCGCGTGTAGACTGTGACTTGTGTTAAGGTGATGTTTTGGTGGGTGATTTCGTCACAGTTCCACCTTTGTGGCATGTTGAAAGGGGTACCTGTAATCCATTTGCAGTTCTGTTTAGCGTTTGAATCGACTGCAGTGATGAGGATGAGCGCCATAGTATAAAGACAGTTCATTATTGTCTTGGAAATCGGTTGTGGTTCGTTCCGTTTCCGAATGGCTGCTCTGGTTCTTGTAGCAATTGGCTCCTCTGGTTCGACGGTTTGGATTGGGTCCTGAGGAGCTGATTCTTGGTTAGTTTCGTTATCCTCAACTTCTAGAGGATACAAAACATTTATTGGTCTGGCGAGGACCTTTCCTTGTGCCGTTTCGATGATGGCACTTCTCGCCTTCCCATCCTTGCCTGCCTTGATTTCTTTGATCCTTGCGAGTTTCCACATACCACGGGGGACATTAGGTTCGTTGACTAATACAATCTCCCGTTCGCGTGGTATCCTGGTTTCTACATTTCTGGGGGATGTATGAAACCTTTGTGTTCGTTCTCTGAGACTGGTTAAATACTCGCGTCTCCAGATCTCCCAGAATAGATCCAAGACTTTGAGTGTATTTAACCAGTATCGGATAAGTATCTGCTTGTTGTTGGGTTTATGAGGAACAAATTCCTCTTGGTCGTCCATGTTGGTGAGGGGAGTTACTAGCGAGGCATCAGGGGAGAGGAAATCGATTGGACGTATAATTGCGTAGTTATCGCAATTTACGTATGTCAGAGGTCGAGTATTGAGTATTCCCTCGACCTCTGTTATGAGAGTTACTAACTCTCTCTCCCACAGTAGCCTTCTGCCAATAGCTCTCCTCATGGCCCTTTTTGTTAGGCCAATGAGTCTTTCGTAGACTCCTCCGTTCCAAGGAGCCTTTGGTATGATGTTTCTCCATGTCATTCCCCTTTTCACGAGGAAGTTTGTTAGTTCGGAGTCCTGTTCCTTCATTGCTTTGAAGACGAGTTGGAACTGGCTTGCATTGTCGCTTAGGACCGATTCTAGACATCCTTGTCGAGCGATGAATCTTCTAAAGATGTCCAAGAAACATTCGGCTGATAAATTATCAGCTAATTCTAGATGAATAGCTCTGGTAGTGAAGCACGTAAACAGAGCTACCCATCGCTTTGTTATACCCGTCTTCGTTTTGACAGAGAGGGGGCCAAAATAGTCTAGACCTATGTGTGCGAAGGTTCTAGACCGAGTGACCCTTTCTTCTCGGGGCAGGTTCCGATCTGGCTGCGTTAGATCGAGTTCATTGATTTCCTCCAGAAGTTCGGCAATCCTGCCGATTGCTGGTTGCGCTGACTGAACGACTGATGTGGACATTCCGTCCGTTCCCGGTTCGTGGCACCAAATCTGTCGGGAAAAAATGCTGTAGCGCAACCGTGTACGACTGGAATGTGTTCTTTGTAGTGTAAGAACAGTTGAATTGGGTAATAGAACCCTTTATTTCAGATGCAGTAAATAAGATGAGTAGCAAATAAAGCGAATAAAGCGATTCTCGTTGTGAAGACTGGAGTCCTTAGAATATCTTGAAATGTTTGGAATGTTTAGAATGAAGATTGGAAGTTGAGTACAGTTTATGTAGTCGAGAGGAAGGGGTGGATCTAGTAATTTGATGACCAGAAATCCTTTCATATAAGCCGATTAATGGCTTAATAGAACAGATCATGGTGTGATAAGATAAGAAATAGTAAGGGGAGGACACGGGATCTGGCGATGAAAGGTAATTAAAGTAAAATAAATTATAGATAATGACATAAAAGTTTAAGAACAGATGTAATTATACAATTATAGTATGTGAGAATAATTATAATATGTGAGAAAAAATTCAAAAGGTGAAATCACGGAATATATTCCTTATGATCCTATTTTAAATTTCGCGATTTTTGCGACAGAAATCATGTAATGCAAAGCCAATACACTTGCAATACAACAAATACTCCGTTACTATCGTTTGGTAATCTACAATTGTAATTGTATCGCATATAGCAAAATTAATTTGCTTATGGCCTAAAATTTAAATTAAATTGCCTAATATTTTTAAGAATTTCAATAAAAATATGTTACTATTCTAATGTCATTTTTCACATTAAATTTATTGAACAAATCGGGCACCAGCATATTTTATTTCATCTAATTTGTAAAAAATTATTCTGCAGTTATGTTATGGAAGAAATTGAAACAACGTCAAATAAGAAACATCAATTTACTAATTAATAAATTTATCATATTCTTTGAAAATGCAGAAAAGAAGCAGAAATCATAACAGCGTCTTGCTTGTTTTCTATGTTCCATCAAAATCCGAAATGCTTTATTTTGGAAACATTCCTTCACTCCAGAACTCATTTTCGTCATCACAACAGAATACTACAGATCCATAAAAAATTTAAAACTAAAACAATAAATCAGCAGTATAATGCTGAAATTACAGGTGAAATTCCAAAAAAAAAATATGGGAAAATCCTGTGAGGAAGCGATGAAATATGATGTGCGAACATTCTGATTAAAACCATAAAAACTTGTTGTCCCATTTGAAAAACGAATCAAATAGAAGATATCACCCGTTTCATCATCACCAGCTAAACCCCCACTTCACCACATTTTCCAAAAGATCCGCAGGAATAAATCCTGAAAATATCTTTATTAAATGAGAACGACTCTTTCATTCCGCACGGAAAAAGGATTACATGTATTTTTTTTTGTAACAGCTAATATAGCAAAGTACCCGTTCCTTTCGAACATACAACACTACACATCATGAGATGAGTAACATCACTTTAGCATGGTATAATTTTCTAAAAATTAGCCTCAATATTTCATTTTTATGTCTTTTTTAAAACAAAATTTGCTTTTGGAAATTAAGAAATTCCTCGCAAATATAATATGCAATACATCAATCTCAAAGACTTGGACAAATTGAAGCGAAATGGTACAAAACTGTAGAAAAAATGTTAAGATTGCTCTGCATGAATTATTTTATGGGAATTATGCATTTTGGATTGATAGCATTGTTGCATTGACAACAATGTATTGATGTATTGATAAAAATGCAATAAAGCAATCGAAACTAAATGATTCAGCACAAAGGTCGAAAATTAATCCTTATTATAAAATTGTGAAATGTGGACATAGATCACTTCTATTTGATGTGTATTTATAGACACAATCCTTAACATACTAACAGAAGTGATCCAGTAGTTCTGTAAAACTTTGTTCGCAAATTCCATTCAGTAAGTTTCATTTAATTCATTTCTACAGAAAATGTCAGTTGTCAAAATTTTGGATTTCATTATAAACCTGCAAATAAGCTCTCTTTTTTCAACAAAATTATCTTTCTATCAAATTTCTTAGTTTTGCAAATTGCACAAACTTTGCTTACCGATAAGTTAGAGATGATCATATTATATCAGCAGTGAATGTGCGACCGTTCTCATTTTATAGGGAGAAAATTCTCCATCTTTCAGAATTGGCAAAGGAATTGTCTCATCGATATGTATTTCATTTATTTCCTTTTCTTCGTTCTCCAATTTGGCAACATTCAAACTACCGTAAGTTCATTTGATGAAAAAAATATATATTAAATGCAACATAGCACTGCGATGTTTCGAAATTTTGAAATTTCGATTATGGAGATGAACGAATTAAGTCGCCAAAAGGAAGTAGCTAATATAAACATCCATGAGAGAATTCATACTGGGGAGAAGCTCTATCCTTGTTCGACATGCAACAAAAATTTTCATTCGCCAAGCCATTTAAAAATCCATGACAGAACTCATACCGGGGAGAAACGGTTCCATTGCAACATATGCAACAGAAGTTTCTCTGTTTCATGGAATCTGGAAACACATAATTTAACTCATACCGATGCGGAGCCTTACTATTGTCTGACATGCAAGAGAAATTTCTTGATAAAACAAAATTTACAGCAGCACATGTTAAATCACTGAAAAAAAAGTCCTCTCTTCCGCTGTTCTGTATACCATAAAGGTTTCCTATTTAATCCAACTTTGAAATCGCACAAGAAGATACATGAAATAACTGAAAGGCACATTTCAAACTGAAATACGTTGCCATTTCTGGTGTTATTGATTTTTGTTTTTCTATCAGTTCAATTTTCATTTACTTATTTTATTTTTAATAGTCCATTCTTGTTATTATTCTTGTAACTTGTTTATCTCTTATCCATACTTTGTATATTGTCACGTATCCATATTGGTGTCGTTCTTCTTGTTTCTTTCATTTTACTTAACTGGAGAATTTGCAAGTTTAAATAAATGCATTTATGCAAACATGATAATCTGCATGCATTACACTAGGAAACTGCAAAATCAATATTTCGATGAGAATTCAAAGCGAAAAACATTCAAATGGCTATCGTATCAATTTTCATTCAAAAAATTACTGGAGAATGTTTATCAAACTGGAATCAAAATTATAATTTTTGCAAGATTGAGAAAGCATATGAGACAAGTAAGAATAAAAATCAGGCAGAGAGAAAAAAGTTTCCTACTGTAAAGAAAAAGTTACTTCTGAAAGATGAACACAAATAAAAAATTTAGACAAGATTAAAAAATAAAGAACGAAGGAAAAGCAAATAAGTCAAGAAAAAGTTTTCAACATCTTGAAATAATTTTTTCTGCAAAACCAATTGAATTCTAGTAACGTGATAAGAGAGTGATTAATGGATCCTTGGAAGAATCATTTGCACTAATACATAACATAACTGCTAATGTTGTGGTCAAAACCAGAAAATTATGAAGAGAAGAAGGGAGATTTTCTGTTTTATTCTGAAATCAATTGCTTCTTTCTAATTTTAATCGTCCCAATGCAGGCCAATAACACTTGTTAAAAATTTATGGATCAATTAATTTTTGTTTCAATTTTTTTCACTAAAAAATCGAAGTCGAGTTTGATGTTATTTCAGCCCTACTGTATTTTTCAATTACATCTTTCATAGATGAAACATCAATATGTGATGGCAGATTTAATTTTATAATGCTTTATTTTTAATGCCGCTTGCTCATGATTTATTAATATTTTTACTGTGAAAAAAAATGAATTCAAAGAGTGGGAGTGATTTTAACAGCTTTCATTATTTCACATTTCAGCAAATTTTTAAAGAAATTGATGAAACATTAAAGAACGAAAAAACGAAAAACGAAAAAGAGAAAAAGAAAAATGCGTAAAACCATAAATAAGAATAAAAAACAAAAAGGGAATAGGAAACGAAATAAAAAAGGGTGAAAAATAAAGAAAACTGAGAAAAATGAGTCAAAAAAAAAACAGAAAAAATTAAAAAGTGTTCAATTTTTTACTGTTTACTCCACACATATGATGGCTGACTTATTGTATGTCCAATGTCAATTGCAATTTAATCAAGTTAAGTACACCTTTTGTACAAATGATTATGATTCCAGTTTTAATTTTGACCTCTTCTGAATGTAATTTGAAAACTTGTAAAAGTTTCCATCAACTAATATTTAAACTTTCATTTGATTTATGCGCGACGAATTACAAAGTTCGTGAATGATAGTATCATTAGATTTTCAGCAAAGTTGTTTGTAGAAGTAATTGTTATTCCAGTTTGATAAACATTCTCCAATAATTTTTTGAATGAAAATTGATACGATATCCATTTGAATGTTTTTCACTTTGAATTCTCATCGAAATATTGATTTTGCAATTTCCTTTTGTAACGCATGCAGATTATCATGTTTGCATAAATGCATTTATTTAACACTTACAAATCTCCAGGAAATTTTTTTAAGAAAGAAACAAGAAGAACAACACCAGTATGGATATGTGACAAAATACAAAGTATGGATAGGAGATAAACAAGTTACAAGAATAATAACAAAAATGGACTGTTAAAAATAAAATAAGTAAATGAAAATTGAACTGATAGAAAAACAAAAAATCAACAACACTAGAAATGGCAACGTATTTCAGTTTGAAATGTGCCTTTCAGTTATTTCATATTTCTTCTTGCGCGATTTCAAAGTTGGGTTAAAAAGGAAACCTTTATGGTATACAGGACGGTGGAAGAGAGGACTTTTTTTTTAAGTGACTTAATATGTGCAGCTGTAAACTTTGTTTTCTCCGGAAATTTCTCTTGCATGTCAGACAGTGGTGAGGCTTCGCATCGGTATGAGTTCTCCTATGTGCATTCAGATTCCATAAAACAGAGAAACTTCTGTTGCATATGCTGCAATGGAACGATTTCTCCCCGGTATGAGTTCTCTCATGGATTTTTAAATGGCTTGGCGCAAGGAAAGTTTTGTTGCATGTCAAACAAGGGTAGGGTTTCTTCCCGGTATGAGTTCTCTCATGGATTTTTAAATAGCTTGGCGCACGGAAAGTTTTGTTGCATGTCAAACAAGGGTGGGGTTTCTTCCCGGTATGAGTTCTCCTATGTGCAAATAAATTCGATACAGCAGAAAAATTTCTGCTGCATATGTTGCAGTGGAACGGTTTCTCCCCGGTATGAGTTCTTTCATGGATTTTTAAAGCGTCTGAACGAGAAAAATTTTTGTTGCATGTCGAACAAGGGTAGAGCTTCTTCCCGGTATGAATTTTCTCATGGATGTTTATATTAGCTACTTCCTTTTGGCGACTTAATTCGTTCATCCCATCGCATTTTTATTTATCAGTTCCGATGATTGTACTGGTGAGCTCAGCGATCCAACGTGTTCTTTTGACACTGATAAATCCAACGGTTCCGTTTGTTCTTTTGGCACTGATAAATCCAATGGCTCTGTTTGTCCCGGATGTGCTTTCTCAAATGATAGAAATTATCAATCTCGCACTTAATCGAAATTTCAAAATTTCGAAATATCGCAGTGCCATTTGTATTTAATGTATATTTTTTTTCATCAAATGAACTTACGGTAGTTTGAATGCTGCCAAATTGGAGAACGAAGAAAAGGAAATAAATGAAATACATATCGATGAGACAATTCCTTTGCCAATTCTGAAAGATGGAGAATTTTCTCCCAGTAAAATGAGAACGGTCGCGTATTCACTGCTGATATAATATGATCATCCCTAACATCTTGGTAAGCAAAATTTGCTCAATTTTCATAATTAAGGAATTTGATAGAACGATAATTTTGTTGGGAAAAAGAGTGCTTATTTGCAGGCTTTGAATGAAATGAAACTTACTGAATTGAATGAAATGAAGCTTACTGAATGAAACTGAAGGAGGACAAAGTTTTACAGACACTACTGGATCACTTCTGTTAGGTATGTTAAGGATTGTGTCTATAAATACACATCCAAATAGGAGTGATCTATGTCCACATTTCACAATTCTGTAATAAGGATTAATTTTCGACCTTTGTGCTGAATCATTTAGTTTATTGCATTTTTATCAATACATCAATACACTGTCGTCAATGCAACAATGCTATCAATCCACAATGCATAATTCCCATAAAATAATTCATGCAGAATAATCGTAACATTTTTTCTACAGTTTTATATCATTTCGCTTCAATTTGTCCAAGTCTTTGAGATGATGTATTGCATATTATGTTTGCGAGGAATTTCTTAATTTCCAAAAGCAAATATTTGTTTTAAAAAGGACATAAAAATGAAATATTGAGGCTAATTTTTTAGAAAATTTTGACCATTTTACAAATAAATTTTACAAATAACAAAATAATTTTTTGCTTCCAAAAATTTTGTTCATTTAAATTAGCAAAAAATAATATTAAAAAAACGATTAAAACAATATAAGCATAGTTGAAAAGTACAAAAGTGTAATGTTAAAAAGGAAAATAATGTGTAAGTGACCAAAACAGTAAGGGAATAGGTCGATCAATAAAATAACGGGCAAGAAAAATATCGGATTTAACGCATTTAAAAAAAGTTCAAAAATTTATTTAATGAAATGAATTTAAACAAAGAAAGGCATTATATGAAACTACAGTGAAGTGAAAAATAGCATCCATCTTTTTTTTCCAACATAATTATAAAACGACGAAGTGTACAGCGAGGAACATAGTAATCAATTAATCAAATAAATAGATGCAACGAAATCGAATTGGAAATTCTATTAATGGATGTAAACAGTCCAAAAAAATTTTATTATATAATATAAAATAGAAGCATGTAGCGAAAAATCAAATCAACAATTAAATTAAAAATCACACTAATAAAATGAATTAAAATATACGTGGAAGTAAATTACACTTTAGTATAGCTTTCTTGTGATAAAATTTATCATAAAAAGCCTTCTTATGACTTTATGATGGCATTAGTGCAATTGGCCATTTTGAATTCAATTGCAATACATTTGCTTAATATTTTTTGTCTGTTAAATTTCTAAAATGAGAAGAAAGAAGTTTGAGAAGAAAAGTTGAAATCAACTGTGACGAACAGCACAGTAGCTGAGCAAGAACGACCAGAAGGTAAAAGGATCATACTCTTGTGTAAGAAGATTAGCGTCATAAATCCAGAAGCTCTGAAATTCCAAACGAAAGCGTTGGCGCTATTGGATTGGGCTCCCAGTTATTATTCATTTCAACTGGTCTGGCAAAAAGGTTGCACATTCAAGAAACGGAAAAAGACCGAAAAGAGATTAAGTATTGCTTCATTCGACAACAAATTACCAAAGAAGTATAACTCAGCTAAAAAGGAGGTTGGTGTGAGAATCGGAAAGATGGGAATCATAACTTGCGAGTAATAAACTGGAAGTGATCGCAATCAACGACGAAAGTATTAGTTCTATAAAGGAAAGAAAAAACTTAGAAGGAGTAGACGATTACTGGAAGCAGCCTGAAATATCTCACTTTGTTTCGGACGTTTGCAAACCTTGATCAGAAGACTTCAAAGATACTTCGACGGTACGACGAAACAATTCAAGATCAACTACAATCGGGCATAATTGAGGAAATTCAATGTGACATACATCAAGAGAGTATAATTCACTATCTACCTCATCACGAAATGATACCTTCACACAAACCTAAAACAAAATTCAGAATAGTCCATGATGCTTTGGCATATCTAAAGGGAACAAGAAGTTTAAACGAAATTCTATACCGCGGATCTATAATGCTTTCGGACTTAGTAGAGATTATTGCGCTTCCGACTGATGAAAAATGTAATCATAGCCGACATCGAGAAGGTTGTTCTTACAATTGGAACTGCATCAATCCGGCAGTACCAGATTCTTCCAGATTCTTCTGGGTAGAAGATATTAAATATGTGGTTACAGAGAAAAACCTGAAATGTTATCATTTTAGAAGAGTTCCTTTTGGAGTAATATCGAAACCATTTTTGTCTATAGCAACACTCAGTAGTCATCTAGAGAGGATCGGAAAAGAAACAGCACCAGAAATCAGGAGGAATTTATATGTGAATAATGTCATATTGTCAGCAAATGGAACAAAGGAAGCCATAAACAAACCGTTTCACTCATTTTTCGTTATTGTTATTTTTTATTAGATAGTACCATTGTATTAGCACTTGCGCAATAAAATTTTATCAACCCAAGTCCATTGTTAATTGAATCATTCTTTCATAAAAACGCTTGATGCGACAATTTCAAATGATATTTTCAGTGCTAAAATTTGACGACTAGAATTTCCGAATGACACTGCATATTAGTTAATGTGCTATTCGAACGAAATCAAAAACAAAAAAGCTAATCTAAAGCTGATGTCTAACTTCAGTAGAATTAAGACGATATAAATGTACATTCATATCAGCTGCTAATATCCATAATTTTGCATATTACTTTATATAAACCTCATATATTGCATAATTGAAATCAGTTTCTGGAAAGCAATATTAGTAAAATTTAAATATAAAAAATCAGCAAATTTCAAGTATTTCCGTAAGAAAATGCGATTCTTTGTTCTGCAACAATCTGCATAGTGAAGCTAACTCGGACGTGAAAGTATTTTTCGATAAATATTTGATGTTATGGCACTTGTCAGAAAAGTTTTTTTTTTAAATTGGTATAAGAAATCTTTATTTATTTACTATTATACCCTATACTTAATTAATTTGGATGTACATTTGATATTTCTAATTTGGATGTACATTTGATATTTCATTTGATAATCAAATGCATCAATTTATCTTTTATGAAAACGTTTTTGGACTTTTGATATTTAAATTAAGAGAAAGAAGTTGAAATTTCAAGCAAAATGTAATGAAAAGAGTAGGAACCGAAGAAATTCTCTGCTTATCAGCTAAGGAAAATCAAATGTATCGAGCTATAATTAAGGATCATTGAATATATGTTTATCTGATCGGCTCAGATGATTAACTGATATTGACGGAAAAATTTCATAACTAAATAAAGGCGACTCATCTCCCTCATTTGGTCAACAAATTTTTTCATTAGCAGCTGCTTTGTAATGAAATTGTAGTACCATCGTTGAGGAAATAAACGCAAAGCCTACTGGCTAATGTCGGAAAATTCCCAAGTCACAACACAATTTTCCAGTATCAATTGTTTCAAATTAAAATGTTTATGAAACAAATAATTTCATAAGTCCTTTTTCCCTTGGTTGTTTTAGTAGTATGCATGCGATAGCTACAACAGGCCAACTGCTTCACTCTTACAAAACACCTGGATCAAACGACTGGAAAACAGTTTCCTCTAATCAAGTAATATGATGTAATCACAAACTATCACCTCAAAAGGATTAAAATTCAGGTTGATGGAGCCAGGACACAGCAAACGATCAATATGTTGCTTTGATGTTCATATCGAATCTTTCTTTTCGGTTTTTTTCAATGGAAACAATGATTCAATGAGCTTTCTTTGAAAAGTGACTAATCGGACTTTAAATCAAATTCTACAGAAAAAAATCATCGGGCTTTAGAAAGAACAGAAAAATTAGACTAACACACTGTAAAATCATTTAAAGTCGGATGGATCTCCCATGCTGCAATGTGAGCCTTTTGATTTTGCTTAGAAATATGAATAAAATAAGAAGACAAATAACATTTTCACAGTCGTTCAACACTATATTACTGATTCTATAACAGTAAAAAAAATGAAATTCCCTCTTGCAAGTTTCTGTGCCTTAGCAAAGTTCTGCAAACGATAGATAACATATGCAAGAAATCAAAAATTTATACCAAATTGCTTTAATTCCTCTTTACAAACGTTGAATTCAGTTGCTAAATTTTTAAAATATAATAAACAAATACAAATTTTGCAACACAAAGTACATTGATCAAATGCATCAATATTTCTGCTTGTCTACAAAATTTCCATAATGAAGGAAACGCTTTGAAATTGAAATTCAGGTTAAGAAAAATGTTTCGACAGAAAATTCCATTCAAAAAAAACAATGCATTGATGTTTAGAAGTAAATTATATTGAGTAAAAATTTTTCTTTTGCCGTATTTTGTTATAGAAAATTGCTGATAATTTGTTATCGTTGAAAGATAACAAATTATAATTTTTTTTTTTGGCAGTTGAGACCTAATTTTATCGTATTATATACATCACTTCTTTTCGATTTGTCCATCCTAATTTATTCTTTTGCCGTTCGATAAACAAATGCGGAAAAAAAAACAGGTGCTGAAAAACGGGATTGGTTTTACGGTTACACAATACAGATAACTTATATTCACTACTTCCGTTATCGAAGTATATAAAGCGCATTTATTTTGATATGAACCATCCGCCAATTTTTTTTTATTGGGAAATACTTAGGATATTTCGGTGATTTCAGATTTGTTACACAGCAAAAGGTATGAGAAGTAGTAGTACGTATTAGAATAATCTCCTGAACCAACTTTATTCTTTCAGTTCTGATAATTTTATCATCAAAGAGGAATTCCTAAATGACACAATTTTAAAAATAGATTCATAAATGCTAACATTCGCTAGAAAGATTTACAAATGTTAATATTCGATAAAAACTACGGCATAATTCATTTCAGAGTATGTCGAAGTCGCTATTAGTTCAGATGTGGCAAAATTTGTTATTATTCCTTATTTTCACTATTTATTGTATGAGAAACGAGTGACACAAATACCGGGTAAGTGAATGAGTGGTAAAATTCAGACAATAGTAAAATTCACAAAAACGATATTGAAAATATGAAAACGATACTAACCTATTGTCATTTTTGATAAATTTAAATGATAGCCAAGCCGAATCACAAGGCTATTCTTTCTTACGCGATGTTGTAGAGTTGAGCCTTGGCATCTAATTCAGAAACGTCGATTATAACCATTGTTTTTTGTTTCGAGTTAGAATTGCCCAGTATTTTTGAGGATTTTTTTGAAAATTTTTTATTTCAAATTAGATTTAATGAAGCGATATCTTATTTTCTTCAAAAATCTTATTTCTTTTATTTATTGTTGTGCAGGTAATAGAGCAGTTGGTAACTCTTGAAAAAATTAACAAAAAGAATTTTAAATTATGAAAAACGATACCTAACCTAATATTTATGGTCTGATAAATTTAAACGGTGGTGTCTTTCTGTTTCGTAATGCTATAGTGAAGATTGAAACTCTTTTCATTACTATTCCAGTATCGTTTACTCGGCTAAATGTTTACATTAAATTTAATGAACAAATCAGGCACCAAAATATTTTACTTTATATTGTTTAACTTGGAAGAGGTTAATTATATTGGTTATGTTTGTGAATATTATACCATGTTTTAGGATAAGGACCCTGATTGATTTTGGCTATTAGACAATTCACATCGCCGTCTTCATCGTTCAACGTTTTACTGTGATATGCGACAGGACAACTATCTTCATCAACATCGCTTATAATTTTCAGTCAAGAATCCTCAATTTCAATGGATATTTCATTAATATTTACTATCTTAGTTCATGTTTGATTATATTGGATTATATTGGGTTATGTTTAATTATATTGGATTTCTACTGGGTTATCTTTAATTGTACTGGTTTTGTTTTGGATTAGTATAGTATCAACAAGCATATACGTAGGTACAGATTGCGCTTAGATAAGAATAAAAACCGCAACGGTCGCTGAATAGCAAATAGCATATAAATGATGGAATTTCCATGACCATTACTTAGGAAAGGATTAATTGTTAAATGCTAGGAAAGTGGCTGACGAAGTTAGGCTAACGAAGAAAATAAAAAGTATCAAATGCAATAAAACATGATTCAAAAGAGCAATCGATAATAATTCCAGGATAACATACGTTCATTACTAATCTTTGAACTATAAAAGTTTTTTTCAATTTAGAATACATTGATCTTCTCTTCTACCTATCCAACTTATAAAATTACTGATTAGTTTTAAAAGCTACATAATATCAGTAGATTTATTTCTCATCGTAAAATAATTTCTTTGCAGATATTTTTCTTTATTATTATTAGTATTCTTACTATTATCATTATTATTAATATTTAGTATGCATCTTTGTTTAGCATAAATCGAACATTTAAAGTAACATTCACTGACAATTCATATTTCACAAATGATATTGCTTTTTACTAAATGACAAAAAAAATCGGGAAGAATGGAGTAAATTTCATATTCTTTTCACTTAATATATCATTTTATTAAGAAAATGTTCAGAATAAATAATCGAAAAACTTACACAAAGTATTTCCACTATAACCTTATTGGGATTTTGTAAGAGAGAAACAAAAACTTTACGAATTGATGATCGAAAGGCTGCCCATTTAGAGGCATTGAAAAAAACAGCTCTCCTGTATTTAGAAATTGAAACAATGTAAGATAAGTCAATAACTTCAATTTACTAAAGTTAATAGATTTCACATATTTCTTGAAATATGAAAAAAAAATAAGCAGAAATCATGTAATGCAAAGCCAATATACTTGCAATACAACAAATACTCCGTTACTATCGTTTGGTAATCTACAATTGTAATTGTATCGCATATAGCAAAATTAATTTGCTTATGGCCTAAAATTTAATTAAATTGCCTAATATTTTTAAGAATTTCAATAAAAATATGTTACTATTCTAGTGTCATTTACTCTGTAAAATGTTTCACATTAAATTTATTGAACAAATCGGGCACCAGCATATTTTATTTCATCTAATTTGTAAAAAATTATTCTGCAGTTATGTTATGGAAGAAATTGAAACAGCGTCAAATAAGAAACATCAATTTACTATAATTAATAAATTTATCATATTCTCTGAAAATGCAGAAAAGAAGCAGAAATCATAACAGCGTCTTGCTTGTTTTCTATGTTCCATCAAATCCGAAATGCTTTATTTTTGAAACATTCATTCACTCCACAACTCATTTTCGTCATCACAACAGAATACTACAGATTCATAAAAAATTTAAAACTAAAACAATAAATCAGCAGTATAATGCTGAAATTACAGGTGAAAATTCCAAAAAAAAAACATGGGAAAATCCTGTGAGGAAGCGATGAAAAATGATGTGCGAACATTCTGATTAAAACCATAAAAACTTGTTGTCCCATTTGAAAAACGAATCAAATAGAAGATATCACCCGTTTCATCATCACCAGCTAAACCCCCACTTCACCACATTTTCCAAAAGATCCGCAGGAATAAATCCTGAAAATACCTTTATTAAATGAGAACGACTCTTTCATTCCGCACGGAAAAAGGATTACATGTATTTTTTTTTGTAACAGCTAATATAGCAAAGTACCCGTTCCTTTCGAACATACAACACTACACATCATGAGATGAGTAACATCACTTTAGCATGGTATAATTTTCTAAAAATTAGCCTCAATATTTCATTTTTATGTCTTTTTTAAAACAAAATTTGCTTTTGGAAATTAAGAAATTCCTCGCAAATATAATATGCAATACATCAATCTCAAAGACTTGGACAAATTGAAGCGAAATGGTACAAAACTGTAGAAAAAATGTTAAGATTGCTCTGCATGAATTATTTTATGGGAATTATGCATTTTGGATTGATAGCATTGTTGCATTGACAACAATGTATTGATGTATTGATAAAAATGCAATAAAGCAATCGAAACTAAATGATTCAGCACAAAGGTCGAAAATTAATCCTTATTATAAAATTGTGAAATGTGGACATAGATCACTTCTATTTGATGTGTATTTATAGACACAATCCTTAACATACTAACAGAAGTGATCCAGTAGTTCTGCAAAACTTTGTTCGCAAATTCCATTCAGTAAGTTTCATTTAATTCATTTCTACAGAAAATGTCAGTTGTCAAAATTTTGGATTTCATTATAAACCTGCAAATAAGCTCTCTTTTTTCAACAAAATTATCTTTCTATCAAATTTCTTAGTTTTGCAAATTGCACAAACTTTGCTTACCGATAAGTTAGAGATGATCATATTATATCAGCAGTGAATGTGCGACCGTTCTCATTTTACAGGGAGAAAATTCTCCATCTTTCAGAATTGGCAAAGGAATTGTCTCATCGATATGTATTTCATTTATTTCCTTTTCTTCGTTCTCCAATTTGGCAACATTCAAACTACCGTAAGTTCATTTCACGAAAAAAATATATATTAAATACAACATAGCACTGCGATGTTTCGAAATTTTGAAATTTCGATTAAGTGCGAGATTGATAATTTCCATCATTTGAGGAAACACATCCGGGACAAACAGAGCCGTTGGATTTATCAGTGCCAAAAGAACAAGTTGGATCGCTGAGCTCACCAGTTCAATCAGCGGAACAGATAAATAAAAATGCGATGGGAATGAACGAATTAAGTCGCCAAAAGGAAGTAGCTAATATAAACATCCATAAGAGAATTAATACCGATGCAAAGCCCTACCCTTGTTTCTCATGCAACAAAAATTTTCCTTCGCCAAGCCATTTAAAAATCCATGAGAGAACTCATACCGGGGAGAAACCGTTCCATTGCAACATATGCAGCAGAAATTTTTCTGCTCCATCAAATCTGGTTGCACATATGAGAACTCATACCGGGAAGAAACCCTACCCTTGTTTGACATGCAACAAAACTTTCCTTGCGCCATGCCATTTAAAAATCCATGAGAGAACTCATACCGGGGAGAAATCGTTCCATTGCAGCATATGCAACAGAAGTTTCTCTGTTTTATGGAATCTGAATGCACATAGGAGAACTCATACAGATGCGAAGCCTTACCACTGTCTGACATGCAAGAGAAACTTCCGGACAAAACAAAATTTGCAGCAGCACATATTAAGTCACTTAAAAAAAAAGTCCTCTCTTCCACCGTCTGTATACATAAAGGTTTCCTTTTTAACCCAACTTTGAAATCGCACAAGAAGAAATATGAAATAACTGAAAGGCACATTTCAAACTGAAATACGTTGCCATTTCTGGTGTTGTTGATTTTTTGTTTTTCTATCAGTTCAATTTTCATTTACTTATTTTATTTTTAACAGTCCATTTTTGTTATTATTCTTGTAACTTGTTTATCTCCTATCCATACTTTGTATTTGTCACATATCCATACTGGTGTTGTTCTTCTTGTTTCTTTCTTAAAAAAATTTCCTGGAGATTTGTAAGTGTTAAATAATGCATTTATGCAAACATGATAATCTGCATGCGTTACAAAAGGAAATTGCAAAATCAATATTTCGATGAGAATTCAAAGTGAAAAACATTCAAATGGATATCGTATCAATTTCATTCAAAAAATTATTGGAGAATGTTTATCAAACTGGAGTAACAATTACTTCTACAAACAACTTTCTGAAAATCTAATGATAATATTATTCACGAATCTTGCAATTCGTTGCGCATAAATCAAAATGAAAGTTTAAATATTAGTTGATGGAAACTTTTGCAAGTTTTCAAATTACATTCAGAAGAGGTCAAAATTAAAACTGGAATCATAATCATTTGTACAAAAGGTGTACTTAACTTGATTAAATTGCAATTGACATTGGACATACAACAAATCAGCCATCATATGTGTGGAGTAAACAGTAAAAAATTGAACACTTTTTAATTTTTTCTGTTTTTTTTTGACTCATTTTTCTCAGTTTTCTTTATTTTTCACCCTTTTTTATTTCGTTTCCTATTCCCTTTTTGTTTTTATTCTTATTTATGTTTTACGCATTTTCTTTTTCTCTTTTTCGTTTTTGATTTTTTCGTTCTTTAATGTTTCATCAATTTCTTTAAAATTTGCTGAAATGTGAAATAATGAAAGCTGTTAAAATCACTCCCACTCTTTGAATTCATTTTTTTTCACAGTAAAAATATTAATAAATCATGAGCAAGCGGCATTAAAAATAAAGCATTATAAATTAAATCTGCCATCACATATTGATGTTTCATCTATGAAAGATGTAATTGAAAAATACAGTAGGGCTGAAATAACATCAAACTCGACTTCGATTTTTAGTGAAAAAATTGAAACAAAAATTAATTGATCCATAATTTTTAAAAGTGTTATTGGCCTGCATTGGGACGATTAAAATTAGAAAGAAGCAATTGATTTCAGAATAAAACAGAAATCTCCCTTCTTCTCTTCATAATTTTCTGGTTTTGACCACAACATTAGCAGTTATGTTATGTATTAGTGCAAATGATTCTTCCAAGGATCCATTATCACTCTCTTATCACGTTACTAGAATTCAATTGGTTTTGCAGAAAAATTATTTCAAGATGTTGAAAACTTTTTCTTGACTTATTTGCTTTTCCCTCGTTCTTTATTTTTTAATCTTGTCTAAATTTTTTATTTGTGTTCATCTTTCAGAAGTAACTTTTTCTTTACAATAGGAAACTTTTTTCTCTTCGCCTGATTTTTATTCTTACTTTCCTCAATCTTGCAAAAATTATAATTGTTATTCCAGTTTGATAAATATTCTCCAATAATTTTTTGAATGAAAATTGATACGATAGCCATTTGAATGTTTTTCGCTTTGAATTCTCATCGAAATATTGATTTTGCAATTTCCTTTTGTAACGCATGCAGATTATCATGTTTGCATAAATGCATTTATTTAACACTTGCAAATTCTCCACTTAAATAAAATGAAAGAAACAAGAAGAACGACACCAATATGGATACGTGACAAAATACAAAGTATGGATAAGAGATAAACAAGTTACAAGAATAATAACAAGAATGGACTATTAAAAATAAAATAAGTAAATGAAAATTGAACTGATAGAAAAACAAAAAATCAATAACACCAGAAATGGCAACGTATTTCAGTTTGAAATGTGTCTTTCAATTATTTCATGTATCTTCTTGTGCGATTTCAAAGTTGAATTAAATAGGAAACCTTTATGGTATACAGAACGGTGGAACAGAGGACTTTTTTTTTCGGTGATTTAACATGTGCCGCTGCAAATTTTGGTTCCTCCGGAAATTTCTCTCGCATGTCAGACAATGGTAAGGCTTCGCATCGGTATGAGTTCTCCTATGTGTTGCCAGATTCGATGGTTCACAAAAATTTCTGTTGCATATGTCGCAATTAAACGGCTTCTCACCGGTGTGAATTCTTTCATGGATTTTTAAACGGCTTGGCCAAAGAAAACTTTTGTTGCATGTCAAACAAGGGTAGAGCTTCTCCCGGGTATGAGTTCTCTCATGGATGTTCATATTAGTTACTTTCTTTCGGCGACTTAACTCGTTCATCCCCATTGCATTTTTATTTATCTGTTCCGATGATTGTACTGGTGAGCTCAGCGATTCAACCTGTTCTTTTGACACTGATAAATCCAACGGCTCTGTTTGTCCCGGATATGCTTCCTCAAATTATAGAAATTATCAATCGCGCACTTAATCGAAATTGATGTGTAGAAAGCAATGATTAATTTGTAGAAAGGAATGATGCAAATAACTGGATAAAATTACGTCTCAGCTACCAGTCATTTTATCTTTCATGGTAACAAATTATCAGCAATTTTTTGTAACGAAATAGGGAGAAAAAAGTTTTATTTAATATAATTCACTTCTAAATCGTCTGCGCATTGTTTTTTGAAAGGTTGTTTCCCTTCAAATTCTCTTTTATTATTCTGTTCATTTAGAATTTCAGTTTCAAATTTTTTTCTTCATCATGGAAATTTTATGAACAAGCACAAGTATTGGTGCATTTGATCAGTGTGCTTTATTACAAAATTTGTATTTGCTTACTATACTTTAAGAAATTAAACGTTAGCAATTGAATTCAAAATTTTTGAATTGAAAAACGAATTCGAAAATGTAAGCAGGAATTCAAAATATCCATTTTTTTATTAGTTGGTTATCAGGAAAAATGAGGTCGATAATTTGTCGGCATTATGAATCATAAATTAACAAATTGCACACAAGTGCGGTTTAATACGGTTCTGTTTTTTACTCTAAAATTAAACCGTAAGTTTTATAATTTAAAATTAATGATGTTGTAGTAAACATATTGGTGAAACGATTTTTTTCCATTTTTGATTAATTTTTTGCTGCATTTATTGCAACTTTGTTTTAAAGAACTGCATTTTCGGATAATAAGATAAGCACATATAAACATTTTGAACAATGATTTTATGCTTTTTGCTCCTAAAGAGAATGCCCAAACTATGGGCTGGTTAAATTTCACACCGATGAAATATAATTCGCATCAATTATCAAATGCATATTTCTATGATCAATTTCTAATGGTTAAATTAACAGCGAATTTATTTGGTAACATGCGCTCAGAATCCGATTTATTTTTACCATTTTTATTCACTTATCTAAATGCAATCATACTTACGTACACTTTCGTTGATATCATGTTGATCCAAAATAATTATACATGATTCAAGACAAATACAATTAAACATAATCCAGTATAATTTAATGTAACTAAATATGTCTATGATAATATAAATTATTGAAAAAATACATTGGAACAATGATTTTTGACTGAAATTTGCACAAGGATGTTTATGACGCAGTTGTTCTGATGTATATGACAGTGGAATATTGAAGATGAGAAGACGCTGTGATTGCCAGTATCAAACTTCTCCTAAAGCATAACATAATATTTATAAATATAATCCAATATGATTAATTTCTTATAAGTTAGGCAATATAAAATAAAATATTTTGATATCCGATTTGTTCATTAAATTTAATGTGAAACATTGAACAACAGAGTAAATGACACTGGAATAATGACAAGAAAATACTTTCAGTGAGGTTCTTAGGAACGTTAAGCAATGTAACATAAATTCTCCATAAACAATGGTTATAATCGATGAAGTAGATGCCAAAGCTCATCTGTATAATATTACAGAAAGCAGCTTTTTGATTCGGCTTAGCTATCACGATCGTTCAAATTTATGAAAAATGATAATAGGTTACGTATCGTTTTCATAATTAAAAAAATAATTTAGCTACTTTTTTCATAGTTTTTTATTTTTTTTCATGTTTTTTTGCAATAAGTTTTGTGAATTTTACGACTGTCTGATTTTTACCATTCTGTGAATTTTAACTGGTGGTGGATAAGGTGGATTTGGAGGTTTTGGCTGATCTGAAGATCCTGAATGATCCGTTTTCATATCAAGTGCTCTTTGTGTACAATAAATGATGAAAACAAGGAATAACAACAGATTTCGTCACATTTGAACTAAAAGTGACTTCGACATACTCTGAAATGAATTATGCTGTGGTTTCTATCGGATTTCAGTATTTAAGAATACATTTTTAAATTTGCGTCATTCAAGAATTCCGCTTTGATGATAGGGTCCAGATTTGAAAGGATAAATTTTCTTCAGAAGCTTACTCTTAATGCCTACTGCTATTTCTAGTATTCATTGCTACTGCAACATCCTTGAAATCACCGAAACACTCCAAATATTTCCTTCAATAACGACAAAAGAAATGAAAGAACTATTAATGGTTCATATCAAAACAAATTGCCTTTATATATTTCGGTAAAGGAACAATGAATACAATTTGTCTGGTAATTGTATAAACGTCAAGCAATTCCATTTTTCCGCACCTGCTTTTTTTTCGCATTTGTTTATCATATTTATATGATAATGCAACATTCCTTTACTTTTTCAAACAATCGTTTCAGTAATATATATTTCGACTGATTTACTTAATTGAACTTTTTAACTGATTTTACGCTGTTTCAATTTTTTTCATAAGCATGACTGCAGAATAGTTGTTTTTTTTTCTTGAAATGCCTCCAAATGGACAACCTATAAAATTATCAATCCGTGAAGTTTTTCCCTTCGTTGCTTATAAAAATTCAAATTTCTTTCCTATACAGAAAACATTGAAATTAAAAAAAAATTCAATTTTCTTCACTTAAATCAATTAAACAGTATTCCGATACATACAAATAATGTTAAAAGATATTAAAAATTAGAAATTTTTTTACAAACTTGAAATCAGACACTTATAATTTTAAAACAAATTTTGTTTTTTTTTTTGGAATTTTCACCTGTAATTTCAGCATTATACTGCTGATTTATTGTTTTAGTTTTAAATTTTTTATGAATCTGTAGTATTCTGTTGTGATGACGAAAATGAGTTGTGGAGTGAAGGAATGTTTCAAAAATAAAGCATTTCGGATTTGATGGAACATAGAAAACAAGCAAGACGCTGTTATGATTTCTGCTTCTTTTCTGCATTTTCAAAGAATATGATAAATTTATTAATTATAGTAAATTGATGTTTCTTATTTGACGTTGTTTCAATTTCTTCCATAACATAACTGCAGAATAATTTTTTACAAATTAGATGAAATAAAATATGCTGGTGCCCGATTTGTTCAATAAATTTAATGTGAAACATTTTACAGAGTAAATGACACTAGAACAGTAACATATTTTTATTGAAATTCTTAAAAATATTAGGCAATTTAATTAAATTTTAGGCCATAAGCAAATTAATTTTGCTATATGCGATACAATTACAATTGTAGATTACTTGTATTGCAAGTGTATTGGCTTTGCATTACATGATTTCTGATTTCCGCAATCTGTACCTACGTATATGCTTGTTGATACAATACTAATCCAAAACAAAACCAATACAATTAAAGATAACCCAGTAGAAATCCAATATAATTAAACATAACCCAATATAATCCAATATAATCAAACATGAACTAAGATAGTAAATATTAATGAAATATCCATTGAAATTGAGGATTCTTGACTGAAAATTATAAGCGATGTTGATGAAGATAGTTGTCCTGTCGCATATCACAGTAAAACGTTGAACGATGAAGACAGCGATGTGAATTGTCTAATAGCCAAAATCAATCAGGGTCCTTATCCTAAAACATGGTATAATATTCACAAACATAATCCAATATAATTAACCTCTTCCAAGTTAAACAATATAAAGCAAAATATTTTGGTGCCTGATTTGTTCATTAAATTTAATGTAAACATTTAGCCGAGTAAACGATACTGGAATAGTAATGAAAAGAGTTTCAATCTTCACTATAGCATTACGAAACAGAAAGACACCACCGTTTAAATTTATCAGACCATAAATATTAGGTTAGGTATCGTTTTTCATAATTTAAAATTCTTTTTGTTAATTTTTTCAAGAGTTACCAACTGCTCTATTACCTGCACCACAATAAATAAAAGAAATAAGATTTTTGAAGAAAATAAGATATCGCTTCATTAAATCTAATTTTAAATAAAAAATTTTCAAAAAAATCCTCAAAAATACTGGGCAATTCTAACTCGAAACAAAAAACAATGGTTATAATCGACGTTTCTGAATTAGATGCCAAGGCTCAACTCTACAACATCGCGTAAGAAAGAATAGCCTTGTGATTCGGCTTGGCTATCATTTAAATTTATCAAAAATGACAATAGGTTAGTATCGTTTTCATATTTTCAATATCGTTTTTGTGAATTTTACTATTGTCTGAATTTTACCATTCATTCACTTACCCGGCATTTGTGAAATCTCTCTCATACAATAAATAGTGAAAATAAGGAATAATAACAAATTTTGCCACATCTGAACTAATAGCGACTTCGACATACTCTGAAATGAATTATGCCGTAGTTTTTATCGAATATTAACATTTGTAAATCTTTCTAGCGAATGTTAGCATTTATGAATCTATTTTTAAAATTGTGTCATTTAGGAATTCCTCTTTGATGATAAAATTATCAGAACTGAAAGAATAAAGTTGGTTCAGGAGATTATTCTAATACGTACTACTACTTCTCATACCTTTTGCTGTGTAACAAATCTGAAATCACCGAAATATCCTAAGTATTTCCCAATAAAAAAAAATTGGCGGATGGTTCATATCAAAATAAATTGCGCTTTATATACTTCGATAACGGAAGTAGTGAATATAAGTTATCTGTATTGTGTAACCGTAAAACCAATCCCGTTTTTCAGCACCTGTTTTTTTTTTCCGCATTTGTTTATCGAACGGCAAAAGAATAAATTAGGATGGACAAATCGAAAAGAAGTGATGTATATAATACGATAAAATTAGGTCGCAACTGCCAAAAAAAAAAAAATTATAATTTGTTATCTTTCAACGATAACAAATTATCAGCAATTTTCTATAACAAAATACGGCAAAAGAAAAATTTTTACTCAATATAATTTACTTCTAAAGCATCAATGCATTGTTTTTTTTGAATGGAATTTTCTGTCGAAATCATTTTTCTTAACCTGAATTTCAATTTCAAAGCGTTTCCTTCATTATGGAAATTTTGTAGACAAGCAGAAATATTGATGCATTTGATCAATGTACTTTGTGTTGCAAAATTTGTATTTGTTATATTTTAAAAATTTAGCAACTGAATTCAACATTTGTAAAGAGGAATTAAAGCAATTTGGTATAAATTTTTGATTTCTTGCATATGTTATCTATCGTTTGCAAAACTTTGCTAAGGCACAGAAACTTGCAAGAGGGAATTTCATTTTTTTTACTGTTATAGAATCAGTAATATAGTGTTGAACGACTGTGAAAATGTTATTTGTCTTCTTATTTTATTCATATTTCTAAGCAAAATCAAAAGGCTCACATTGCAGCATGGGAGATCCATCCAACTTTAAATGATTTTACAGTGTGTTAGTCTAATTTTTCTGTTCTTTCTAAAGCCCGATGATTTTTTCTGTAGAATTTGATTTAAAGTCCGATTAGTCACTTTTCAAAGAAAGCTCATTGAATCATTGTTTCCATTGAAAAAACCGAAAAGAAAAATTCGATATTAACATCAAAGCAACATATTGATCCTTTGCTGTGTCCTGGCTCCATCAACCTGAATTTTAATCCTTTTGAGGTGATAGTTTGTGATTACATCATATTACTTGATTAGAGGAAACTGTTTTCCAGTCGTTTGATCCAGGTGTTTTGTAAGAGTGAAGCAGTTGGCCTGTTGTAGCTATCGCATGCATACTACTAAAACAACCAAGGGTATCACTGCTTGATCGACTAAAGTTCAGTTGTTCAAATCGTTGCCAGTTTTGTCTGTCGGTAAAGAAGGCTAGATAGTTTGATAGCAATGAATACGAATTCTGATATAGATTTTGGAAAAAGGACTTATGAAATTATTTGTTTCATAAACATTTTAATTTGAAACAATTGATACTAGAAAATTGTGTTGTGACTTGGGAATTTTCCGACATTAGCCAGTAGACCTTGCGTTTATTTCCTCAACGATGGTACTACAATCTCATTACAAAGCAGTGCTAATGAAAAAATTTGTTGACCAAATGAAGGAGATGAGTCGCCTTTATTTAGTTATGAAATTTTTCGTCAATATCAGTTAATCATCTGAGCCGGTCAGATAAACATACATTCAATGATCCTTAATTATAGCTCGATACATTTGATTTTCCTTAGCTGATAAGCAGAGAATTTCTTCGGTTCCTACTCTTTTCATTACATTTTGCTTGAAATTTCAACTTCTTTACTCTTAATTTAAATATCAAAAGTCCAAAAACGTTTTCATAAAAGATAAATTGATACATTTGATTATCAAATGAAATATCAAATGTACATCCAAATTAATTAAGGTATAGAGTATAATAGTAAATAAATAAAGATTTCTTATACCAATGAATTAAAAAAAAAACTTTTCTGACAAGTGCCATAACATCAAATATTTATCGAAAAATACTTTCACATCCGAGTTAGCTTCACTATGCAGATTGTTGCAGAACAAAGAATCGCATTTTCTTACGGAAATACTTGAAATTTGCTGACTTTTTACATATTAAAATTTTACTAATATTGCTTTCCAGAAACTGATTTCAATTATGCAATATATGAGGTTTATATAAAGTAATATGCAAAATTATGGATATTAGCAGCTGATGTGAATGTACATTTATATCGTCTTAATTCTACTGAAGTTAGACATCAGCTTTAGATTAGCTTTTTTGTTTTTGATTTCGTTCGAATAGCACATTAACTAAGATGCAGTGTCATTCGGAAATTCTAGTCGTCAAATTTTAGCACTGAAAATATCATTTGAAATTGTCGCATCAAGCGTTTTTATGAAAGAATGATTCAATTAACAATGGACAAGTAAGTGCTATTATAGCAGTGAGTAGCAGGAAGCCTTAGATTTAAATAGGTAAATGAGCTGCCACTAATTTTTAGGTAGATGGAAGTTACGAAAAAGCTCACTTCAAGAATCTTGTATAATGGAACGAAGTTTAATCATCTTTCTTTTTTGCCTTTTCCTTATCACTTTCTCCTCTCTTTGTTTACCAGAAGTGAATCAGTAAAATCATAGATCAAGAATTTATATAACAATGACCAAAATATAGGGATGAAGTAAATGGAATCCTCCCATTTGACAGTTTAAAAAGTAGTAAGACTTATATTGAATCTCTGTATTCTTGTGTCCATTATCTTTCCTTTTCAAATCTTTAGTTAAACGAATTTGTCATTCCCGAAAAACTTTAATTTCGAAATTGACAATTTCTATCATTTGAGGAAGCACATCCGGGACAAATAGAGCCGTTGGATTTATCAGTGTCAAAAGAACAGGTTGAATCGCTGAGCTCACCAGTACGATCATCGGAACAGATAAATAAAAATGCAATGAGGATGAACGAATTAGGTCGCCGAAAGAAAGTAACTAATATGAACATCCATGAGAGAACCCATACCCGGGAGAAGCTCTACCCTTGTTCGACATGCAACTTAACTTGATTAAATTGCAATTGACATTGGGCATACAATAAGTCAGCCATTATATGTGTGAGTAAACAGTAAAAAATTGAACACTTTTTAATTTTTTCTGTTTTTTTTTGACTCATTTTTCTCAATTTTTTTATTTTTCACCTTTTTTATTTCGTTTCCTATTCCCTTTTTATTTTTTATTCTTATTTATGGTTTTTCGCATTTTTCTTTTTCTCTTTTTCGTTTTTCGTTTTTTCGTTCTTTAATGTTTTATCAAGACAAAGACAAATACAATTAAACATAATCCAGTATAATTTAATGTAACTAAATATGTCTATGATAATATAAATTATTGAAAAAATACATTGGAACAATGATTTTTGACTGAAATTTGCACAAGGATGTTTATGACGCAGTTGTTCTGATGTATATGACAGTGGAATATTGAAGATGAGAAGACGCTGTGATTGCCAGTATCAAATCATCTTTCATCGACTTCTCCTAAAGCATAACATAATATTTATAAATATAATCCAATATGATTAATTTCTTATAAGTTAGGCAATATAAAATAAAATATTTTGATATCCGATTTGTTCATTAAATTTAATGTGAAACACTGAACAGAGTAAATGACACTGGAATAATGACAAGAAAATACTTTCAGTGAGGTTCTTAGGAACGTTAGGCAATGTAACATAAATTCTCCATAAGCAATGGTTATAATCGATGAACTAGATGCCAAAGCCCATCTGTTAATATTACAGAAAGCAGCTTTTTGATTCGGCTTAGCTATCACGATCGTTCAAATCTATGAAAAACGATAATAGGTTACGTATCGTTTTCATAATTAAAAAAATAATTTAGCTACTTTTTTCATGATTTGAAAAGTTTTTTTGCAATAATTTTTGTGAATTTTACGACTGTCTGATTTTACCATTCTGTGAATTTTAACTGGTGGTGGATAAGGTGGATTTGGAGGTTTTGGCTGATCTGAAGACCTGAATGATCCGTTTTCATATCAAGTGCTTTTTGTGTACAATAAATGATGAAAACAAGGAATAACAACAGATTTCGTCACATTTGAACTAAAAGTGACTTCGACATACTCTGAAATGAATTATGCTGTGGTTTCTATCGGATTTCAGTATTTAAGAATACATTTTTAAATTTGCGTCATTCAAGAATTCCTCTTTGATGATAGGATCCAGATTTGAAAGGATAAATTTTCTTCAGAAGCTTACTCTTAATGCCTACTGCTATTTCTAGTATTCATTGCTACTGCAACATCCCTGAAATCACCGAAACACTCCAAATATTTTCTTCAATAACGACAAAAGGAATGAAAGAACTATTAATGGTTCATATCAAAACAAATTGCCTTTATATATTTCGGTAAAGGAACAATGAATATAATTTTTCTGGTATAAACGTCAAGCAATTCCATTTTTCCGCACCTGCTTTTTTTTCGTATTTGTTTATCGAATGGCAAAAGAATGAATTAAGATGGATAAAAAAGTGATACATACGATTCGATAAAATTAGTTCTCAGCTACCAGTCATTTTATTTTTCAATGATAATAAATAATCAGCAATCTTTTATAACAAAATGCGTCGAAAGAAAAATTTTTATTCAATACACTTAATATAATATTATATATATTAAATACAATATAAAATAATAAACAAATACGAATTAAAATAATAAACAGATACAAAATGCTAATTTTTTAAAGTATAATAAATAAATACAAATTTTGCAGTACAAAACACACTGATCAAATGCACTAATATTTCTGCATATACTCAAAATTTCCATAATAAAGAAAAAGCTTTGAAATTGAAATTTATGTGAAGAAAAATAACTTCGATAGAAAATTTCCATTCAAAAAAAAACAATGCATTGATGCTTTGTGAAATTATATTATATTGAATATATTGAATAAAAATTTTTCTTTCGCTGTATTTTGTTATAAAAGATTGCTGATAATTTATATACATAAACAAATTGCTTATATACATATATTAAAACAGATTGTCTTTATACATTATATTGAATATATATCAAAACAAATTGCCTTTATATATTTCGGTAAAGAAACAGTGAATATAAAACATACTACATATCAAGTAACGCGTATCAAACAACAAATAAAATACTGATATTTTGAAAACAGTGTAGTTTAACTTCTATAAAAAGCAAACTACTCAATACTTAACAATGTAATCTAATTTAATTAATTTAATTAATTTAATTTAATTAATTTAATTAATCTAATTAATCTCTAATCTATTAATAACTTTCTCCACCAAAGTCACAACATGCAAATGTTTCACTGGTAAGATATTAAATGAAGACTTATATTCTGTTTTACATAACTAATAAACCATTTTATCCTATCAGAGGCAATTTTTAAGAAGGAAAAAAAGCGATCTTTACATTTTTCTCTGGATTGACCATGATTAGTATATGTTATTATATTTATATGATAACGCTACATACCTTTACATTTTCAAACAATCGTTTCAGTAATATATATTTCGACTGATTTACTTAATTGAACTTTTTGAATGATTTTACGCTGTTTCAATTTTTTCCATAAGCATGACTGCAGAATAGTTGTTTTTTTTCTTGAAATGCCTCCAAATGGACAACCTATAAAATCACCAATCCGTGAAGTTTTTCCCTTCGTTGCTTATAAAATTTCAACTTTCCTATACAGAAAAAATTGAAATTAAAAAAAAATTCAATTTTCATCAGTTAAATCAATTAAACAGTATTCCGATACATACAAATAATGTTAAAAGATATTAAAAATTAGAAATTTTTTTACAAACTTGAAATCAGACACTTTTAATTTCAAGACAAATTTGGTTTTTTTTTTTGGAATTTTCACCTGCAATTTCAGCATTATACTGCTGATTGATTGTTTTGGTTTTTTTTTTTAAATTTTTTTTATGTAGTATTCTGTTGTGATGACGAAAATGAGTTGTGGAGTGTCAAAAATAAATCATTTCGGATTTTGATGGAACATAGAAAACAAGCAAGACGCTGTTATGATTTCTGCTTCTTTTCTGCATTTTCAGAGAATATGATAAATTTATTAATTATAGTAAATTGATGTTTCTTATTTGACGCTGTTTCAATTTCTTCCATAACATAACTGCAAAATAATTTTTTACAAATTAGATGAAATAAAATATGCTGGTGCCCGATTTGTTCAACAAATTTAATGTGAAACATTTTACAGAGTAAATGACACTAGAACAGTAACATATTTTTATTGAAATTCTTAAAAATATTAGGCAATCTAATTTAAATTTTAGGCCATAAGCAAATTAATTTTGCTATATGCGATACAATTACAATTGTAGATTACAACGATAGTAACGAGTATTTGTTGTATTGCAAGTATATTGGCTTTGCATTACATGATTTCTGCTTATTTTTTTTCATATTTCAAGAAT